>CM076578.1:450790971-451408257 GCA_034641835.2 Pinus albicaulis
TCAAGTTTTTCTTGTTCTTAAAATGTCTTTTCTTCATGGAAATTAGGTCCATTCACACTAGCAGAGACCTCGTTTGACTGAACCTTTTATTTTCGACAAGGATTTTTCTTCTTCCCTTTTATTTTCTCTTTTTCCACAACGCAACTACTAGTGCCTCCTTCATGCATAATTTCCAATCTATCATAGATTTCTTTTGCAGAATTTAAGTCTAATATTGTATCAAGATCTTTATTATGAAGATTTTTATACATAAAAAATTTATTCTTAGCATTCCACTATTGTTCTTGCATAGAGGGAGAGTATTTGCAGTAACCATTACATACAAGGTTCCATCCACCAAGTCCATAAGATTTTAGTTTTGTTTTAACCTTATCTCTCCATTCATGAAAGTTTGATGCACTAAGAACATGTACACTTTGATAGTCCATGACCTATCAGTTTAGGGTGTGAATCAGTTTAGTCCATTCATGGACATTAAAATTATTTTCATTAAACTCATTAACTGAAACATTACATGAGCATCTTAACAAATAATGACCAACAGATTGAATATGTGAACAACAAGTGATAAGAAAACCAAAACATCACATCAACACATAATAACATCACATATTGACACCAAATATATGTGGAAGCCCATAAAGGGATAAAACCACGATTTTATTATTTTTATGATGCAAAGGAAAGATCATACTCCTTATTACATCTGATTTTCTGTAGGCTCCAACCTACAGGAGGCTGCTACCTCAAATTTATGCAAGCCGCAACATGCAAGGAAGCTCCAACTCCCATATGTTTTCTGTAGGCTACAACCCATAAGAGGCTCCTACCTCAACAGGATCCAACCTGATGTTTATCAAGCCACTACTTGATAGGAGACTGCAATCCCCTTATTCAAACAAGAAACAACAATGTGTTGGTTTACATGGTCATAAATTATGCATATCTCCATCTTAATGTTTGCCTCTTCTTCCCTTCAAATTTGCTCCACACAAGTTCCATATGTGCCAGTTAATTAATGCATAACACCTCAATCAACACTCTCACACTCTCCAACCTTGCACACATTTATAAATGAACATTGATGGTTGTTCATGTTCCACTCACATGAATATGAAATGACAAAACTTGTCTCTTTGCATTCCAAAGGTGACGCTTCAATTCCAAAACTACTTAAACTCTTGAAAATTAAAATACATGAAATGATTTTCATCATATCCAAATGTCAAGCATTCATACTCTTCATGTCAATAAAATAAATAAATATCATGCAATAATACAATCTTGCATTCATATTCAAATAGCCCTACATCACAAAATTTCTCCATGTCTTTGCCTTTGCCTTGCATCATATCTTTGTCTTGCCTTTGTTGTCATGGAGTCTTTCCTTTACCTTGCATCACAACAATTCAACTCAACCAAACCAGTCTTCAACTCGACCTTGCTGCTTCTTTTCCATAACAATATATGAAATCAACTTAACAATGTCTGTATCAATATAAGTGTCATCAACAATACATGTGTGATCAAATTTTCTTGCTCCTTTACCCTTTCTCAATCATGTTGTTCCTTTGCCTTCATCTTCATATCTCACTGCCAAATATCCTTGCAACAAATCTTGTTGTTCCAGTGTCCTTGTTGTTCTTTTGTTGCTCTTTTGTTGTTCCTTTGCCTTTGTTGCTCCTTTTCCATCAATGACAACAATGCCAACATAATGGACATAACACATTGGTTGCAAACAAGTAATAAATTTCAGATAAAGGAATTGTAATCCAAACCAAGGGATTCGTCGCCACCCTATGGCATTAAATCAACTTTGTGAGGAGAGGGGAGGGGACCTGCTTGTCACATCCCCTTTAATTGTTATTGGGTGGAACGATTGGCATGCTAATCACCATGTGTCACTTCACTTTTTTTTTTTCAACTGAAGAAATCATGCCTGGAGCAGCTCTTAGGCATACATATTCCTGCCCAGGATTGGACCACAACACCTATGGGGACCAAATCTCCCCACCTAATCGTTTGACCACTTGCATCACCTCACATCCCACCCTATACAGGGAGAATATATTCATATTAAAATTAACTAAGCATTATGTTAATTAGGAATAAATTAATTTATTAATATAAATATTAGAATGTATATATTATTAAATAATTTATTCTTTTGATAAATATGGAATAAGGGAATTAAACCTATCAGCTCGACATGTGCGATGTACATACCCTACCACCTATGGATTTGAACTTGTGACACCTCATGAGGAAGCATCTTCTTTTGACCATTAAACTCACTCCACACAAGATGGACATTTAGATCTAGGCACCAGCTTAAATAGAGATAGCGTTATGAAGAGAAAAATTAATTCTAACGATTAGAATAAAAGGGATAATTTTGAATAAAATAAAATATTTATTAAAAAGTGGATAGATTAGAATAATCCATTAAAAAGAGGATTAAAAATACCAAAAAATAAATTAAATTGGGTCAAATTTAACAAAAAAATAAAAATAAAAATAAAAATTATTTAAGGAATAAGTGAAGGTGAACCAAAATAAAATAAAGAAAATAAGAAAATAATATCAAGGTTAAGGATAATTCAAAATTACCAACTCATTCATAATTAATTAATTAACCAATTTATTATTATTATTATTAACCAAGAAAATAAAATATTGAATGGAAAAAGTCAAGATTATTTTAAAAAGGGGAATGAGACTAAATCAATAATTAACTTATTAAAAGTTTGTTTATTTATTTGTTTAAGGAAAATAAATTTAACAAATAAATAATAAATAAATAAATAAAAACGAAATAATAATAATAATAAATAAATCAAAAGATTACATAATGCAAAAAATAATTAATTGTAAATTAAAAATGAAATAAAAATAAAAGCAGCTAGAAATCACAAGGCAAGAAAAAAAGGCAAAGAATGACATGTAACAAAGGAAGGGAGGAAAATTCAAAGATAAAAGACAAAGCAATAGGAGAAATAAAACTTAGGCAAAAGGGCAGGGATTCAACAACTACAATTTTTTCATCCATCATTTATATTCAAATTACTAGGGCTCCTTTCAATATCTAAAGCTTCCCTAAACTTTCGGTGATGGAAATGATCAACCCTCGCAATGACCAGGCCTCTTCAATGCATATGTAGTGTTTTTTTTCTTTGTACATGTGTTGCTAATGTTGAGGAGTGGATACTCCCATGCGTGATGTCGGTTGCATGCTCTTGAATACTTTGATTTATTGAGTAGCTAGTTTCACCAATGTAGGGGGTCCCACATGAATATGGGATAACATAAACACCTTTCATATTTTTAGAGTCCACAGAGATTTTTACTGATCTTAAGAAGCTACGAATGATATTTAAGAATGTGAAAATTGAGAAAACCTTATATTTCATTAAAAATATATTTATTGAAATTAAATTTTTTTATAATAAATCAAGCCTTTCTAAAATAAATGAATTATTAATTTATCATTCATTTTATAAATTATAAAGAAATGCTACTTTTATTTTAAAATGATATTTTTATTTTAAAATGAAATAAAACTCCTATTAACCTTATATAAATATAAATGAATATTATACAATTATAATATTTGTTCAAAAAAAATCTACATGGTGTACATGATTTGTTTATAGTTTAATTGAATAGTACCACATTCTATCTCATAAATATATCAAAATATTAAATATTGTTATTATAGGTAACAAAAATGCATTAATATAAGAAAAAGTTATTATTGCATTTTTCATTGTTTTCTTAAAAAAAAGACAAACATGCTTTGATATAACGTTCTAAGTTATAATCAAATAGTGGTCATAAATTATAATTATAAGGATTAGTATCCAAATTAAAGAAATAACTAAACATAAGATTAGGTATTGGAGTGTATCCATTATGGTCATTGTGGGCCTTACCCATTTATTTACAGAAGGATCAATGTCAATAGGAACTATGTTCCACCTATTAGTGGGTGGCTCTAAGTATTTTCCCGCCATTAAGATAGCAAGTACAAGAATGAGAATACTCTTGTCATATCACAAGGGGATAACAAACAAATTATGTGTGCATTCTCATTATTCTCGAACCTATTAACCAACCATGTGAAATCACCTATTATCATTTTGTTCACTAGGCTTGATGTCGAGGGGCCTAGCAAATGCATGTTGGGGTAGATATACATGTTGTACTGGTATGCTAGATGGGTTTAAAGGTTCAATAAATACTCTACTCATGGCATAGAAAGCCCCATGTGAATAGTCAAAAAGTTGTTAAATATTTTCCATCTATATTTACACTTGCATGTCTAAACAATAATATATTGGAGCATGCTAACACATATTATTGAAACATCAAACCAAGATAAATGGTGTAAAGCATCAACAATAAACAAGGAAACATTCAATTTTTTTATATCCAAAAGAGGGCTTCAATTCTACACAATATCCAAGTGACTTTAAATTCAATGGCCTAAGTTATATGGTGTTATCAATTGATATGACAGGATGGGTTGTGTCAACCTCCAACCAAGAGTAACTATTTCAATCCACTTATAGCTAGACGTTAACCCTTCTAGCATGAGAGGGCTCTCTCAAAAAATACTGGATAATGCTCTGAATGAGCTCAATTACAGAAGCCTAACTCTGAATCTTTGTATGATTTTTTAGGTGAAAGAAAGTGTGATAATCACCACCATTTGACATGGAGTTAGTTAAAAGAAACTTTAATCACAGACAAACTTTATTTTGTGGAAGCTAAGGCACTTTTGGTTTAACTGATGTGAAATGGAAATTTACAGTCAATCACAGAAAAGTTGAAGGAATTTGGAACGATATTACATTGAATTCCAAGTAACCAAACAAGCTATGAAAACTAATAACAACATAAAAACATGATGGGATAGAATGAAACCAAAAATTGAATCTCAAGTTGAAAATAGAGTATTGCTGAAAATATATATTAACTGGATAAAAATGTACAAAATGTGGTCTTTCTCACATTGTTCATCCCTTGCAAAGTCAAACAAATACAAATATATAGAGAAACATCTCCATATGCCATTAATTACAAAATCTGCCACATGGGGCTAGATTCAATGATCATGCTAAGTGACCTAATCCTATTTGATTTACAACACATATTGAGATTTTTTAGGGATTTTATGTTTTGATACAATTTAAATTCAAATAGTATTCTATCAATTTATGAGCCCTAAAATTTTTTGTTGCTGAACCATATCAAATCAAACTAGAAGATGAGTCTGTTGATTTTTTGATGTTGCTCCTGCCACGTGGATGTGCCGACATGGATGAATTTGCTGACTTGTGTTCCTTGAAAATAGAAATCTTTTGTCTGATGATGTGGATACCCATGTGACCTATAATCCATCTGATTTCCCTGTTGTCTGATGACAAATCAAAATTCATAATGCAAAAAAAGTGATTTGACAGTTTTGTAGCAAGCTACAAAAACATTCCTCTGGTACTTTTCTGATCTTTCTGTAGGTTATGAAGTCTTCTCTTATGCATTTTAGCTAAACTCATAACATTAGAACTCCTTCATCTGAAACTTTCTCTTGCATTTTCATCAATGATATGCTACAACAATTTCGTAGCAATTTTTCAGCGTAACTATGGGGAGTTGCTACAAAAGTTTGAATTCTTTGATTTTTTTATTCCTTATGATTTTTTTTACCTTCTTATTGCTCCTTATAGCATGTCTAACCATGTTTATTGCTTAAATTATCATTTTAGCATAATATAGGAAAAATGTGAGAAATTTACCATACTTAAGAGGTGCTTGCTACTTCAACTAAAAGCTTAAGATTTCTTTTTGAAAATTCACTTTTGATCAGCTCTACTTGAGTTTCCAATTCTCTGACTTGTTTTTGCAACTTACTTCTCTTTGCCTGTAACCATATTTTCCTTTTGCACATATGCTTTAACATCATGTGCAATGGTAGAGTCCTCTTCACCATCCTTCTGTCTTTTTTTGCAACTTCGTCATAGAAGTTTATCTGCTTTGACACCTACTCCATCAACTCCTTACCTTCTAGTTTGACTTCTATCACTTCTTGTCTAGCCTCTCTCAATTGTTCTTGTAAAACTTCTATCTGGATTTTTTCTTGCACAAGTTCTTTTCCTTGTCTTCTCTTTGTTGGTTTTGATTTTTCGAAGGGTACTTATGATATCTTTTCTGTTTGTTGCATTGATCTTGTTACAGGATTTCTTGGTCTGAAAATGAAACCATGTTCCTCTTGTGCAAATTCAAGTTTCTTAGCCCTCTTTTTCTTTTTCTGAATTTTTTCCTCTGTCACTTGTAAACGCTACAAATTTGGACTTCCTTCAAGTTGAATTACTTCTGGAATATCAACTAATTTACCTTTCCCTTTACTATGATTTCTAGTCTTCCTTTTCCCTGTACTTGTGGAAGTATTTACTATATGTTCTGTTTCTGGTTCTTTCTTTTCCCTAGGAGTTGTTGACTGAGATTTTGGATTTTTTCTAGAAGGGGTAGCTGCATCTAGCTCATAGCCACTTAAGAACAAAAAAGTAAGCCAATATTTGTTTAATTTTTTCAACTCTTCTAAAACAAGCAATTTGATGAGGCCATGATGAAATAGAGAAGTATTGCTAGCATAAGGTTTGGCCTAGACTTTATCAGCCATCTTTCCCAAACTCCTAAAATGATACAAAGGAATTTCCAGACATTGTTTACTTGTAAAATTTAAGAGTGGTCTCAAGTGATATTGGTAAACCATATTGAACCTTCCTTCACATGTAAAATATTTCTATATGACCATTAAAAATTTTGAAAAATGATCTTTAAGGAAAACCCTAGAAATTCTAGCAGTCATGTCAATTCCTATCTATTCATCCTTGAGAAAATCATCACAATTGAGTGACTGGAACTTTTGAAATTTGAACCACATCTCACCAGACCTGGGAATATCTGTAGCACGGGAAATTGTATCAGGGGACACTGAAAAATTCAACATGCCAACCTTGGTTTCTGTTCCTGTGAAATTCACAGCAAAATCCTTAGCAATATGTCCATGGAAACCCTGCAACTTCTGGAAAAAACGCAGGCATCCAACGCTGGCAAATGACTGGCTAAAAATTGTGTCTTCTTCCAAAAGCTTCATGTTTGTGGGTTCATAGTGTACCACAGAGCCTCCTTTGTATTTTTTCTTATGTGCCATGGCTGGAACACGTAATGAGCTCCTTATTTCCACCTGCAATTTCTCCTAATGACAACTAGACCTCTCTATGAAAGTAAAACCAACTCAAAATGAAGAAGAGAATGATGGACCGTATGCTTTGCAATGTGACATTTGGGGATCATGGATAAAGGTAAACTCTAACATATACTCATGATACATCGAGACTCTAACCCTTGATTTAATAAAAAAGGGATTGTTACCAACAACAATAGGGTTTCGTAGCGGAATAGGTGGTAGAAGTGACATATTTGCTATGAAAGTTTCGGGAAATTTCGTAGCAAACACTATGTTTTCATAATTGGACCTACTACAAAATTCGACAAAAGTGGCTAAAAAAAATAATGAACAAGTAAGACCGACACAAATGATGATTTGGACTGTGACTCATACTGTGGACCCCACTTATACCCATTTTGACTCTACACAATGACTAGGTGACCAAATTGACACTTTGTACATGTAATTTTATGTTGAGAAAATATAAAAACCTAGCTAATTTGGCAAATTAAGTCCAAACTATATCTAAGTGTTATCTAAGATAACAGTTGGGTTCTAAGCAAGAAAATCTACCAATTCAAAGAAGCAAACAAATTTTGTTGGCATACCATATCCACCTAGGCCCAAATAAATTGAGCCAAAGGGAAAAAATAGAAAAGTTGTTTTAGAGTTATTAAACACCTTGTGGTCACAATGGATTTTGCATTCCTAGGTAAGTTATTTTTTATCTACAGAGAGGCCAACCACCATAAGCCTCCAAATACAAAATGTTTTCTTTGGCTCAAAATAGTTTCCAAATATTGTTTAGCCAAAATAACCATGTTTTTCGTTTGGATCTTAATCTTCAAATTTGTTCATCAAAGATTCCAACCAAGCATGGAGAAAAAAATTTTATAGCCTAATGTGGCCAACTTATAGTCATGAGAGGCTATATCCACTACCTATTTTTAATTCTTTCACCAAGCTCATGGACCTAGAAGTCAATTTTTAAGACTAAGGCATGAGGGATGAATCCATAAATGTGGTCCACAATGATTTTATATGCATTACATAGAAAAACAAATTATTTGAGATCACTTCCAGGAACCCATCTTTTGGCTAGGTCATCATATAAATCATTCATAACATGGATGCCTCATTCAAATAACCTTAAGGCTTAGAACCAAGAGGGCTCAACCTTTCACGTACTTGCATAAAGGATCAATGGTGAATACCGTTTTGGAGGGAAGAAAATTTTCAAACCAATAATGGTTTGATAAATTTTGAGGCCTTCCAAATGATCTGAATAAAAAAAATTCCCAAAACTTTAACTCTAAACAGAATGAACTTGAGAGTTTGAGTAGAAATACCTTGCCAAAATTATTTTCCCTAGTAATATCCCTTGGTTCACACAATGTGGAAGAAGCACCTTCCACTAACTAATTTACCCACTTTGTACATAGAATGTGGGCTTGAACTTGGGTTCTAATAATACCCAATTTTCCAATTCTCATTAGGTGTAACATAAATTCCAATTGGCCCTATGGAAACAAATTTTTTTAATCATATATAGTCTAGATAAAGTTCTTAAGTTTATTCTCAAATCAATTATATATTTTTTGCAATGGAAACCAAGAATATGAGTAATACACATGGGTGGTGCCTAGCAATTTGGTATAGATTTGGAATTTGGTTGTTAATGTCATTGCTTTGCTAATCCATTTATCTACCTTCTTCTCCATTCTGTACACTTCTATTTCCCTAAGGCCCTTTGGAGCGCATTGGAAAATGAAAGGAATATATAGGAATTTAAAATTATAACCTAGTTAAATGCAAACCTAGTGTCAGGAGTAAAGGTAATTAAACACAGGTATTGGATCAGCTTGTAGAACTATGTTATGACCCACTAACCATTGCAACCGAAAGTAGTGAAAAATATATTCAAATATTCCATGGTGTTATCTCTGGAATTTTTACCCATACAATAGTCAAGAAAAAATGATCAGTAAAAATTCCATTAACTAGCTATCTAGCATCCAACTCAAGGAAAGGAATCTTCAAATCAATCCAAAGTCGAATTTGGTGCTAAGAAGATACCATAGTGCCTCTATGGCTAGGAATAATACCATGTTAGTGATAAAAGGTAGCCTTTTCAAATGGAATTATAAAGGCTAATCAATTCACTAGTGAGAATTGAAGGTGCAAACCCCAAGGCTTGGAGCATAACCAAAGGGGAGGGACACTAGATGTAGTTATATGCATGTTTAGTGTCAATATTGATGATAAAATGAATCCAATGAAATTTTTAAGTCCATTCCATAGATTCCCAAACAACAATCATATTGTTGAGAATGAATATCCCCCTAATGATGCTATCCTACCCTAGTTAAATAAGCTTTGGAAGTATGTGCATCAACCTCAAGGCTAGAGCTTAAGAGAAGATTTTGCAGGAATTATTTTAGCAAGGTAATAGGGCACCAACTCATGATTACCTTAATATCACCAACAATGGGGATGAATTGGATGAGACCTCAATGATTTTTTATCACATAGGAATTTTGGATGACCTCCTCATAGCACCCTTTACAATTTGACTTAGTGAATGATTGTATTAAGATGACATTTCAATTTCTCACCCCCTTCTTTCTTACTTGTTAGAGTCTTATTGCCTCTCATTATCTTGATACACCTTATCCTCTTCCTATCTGGTTTCTTATTAATATAATTATGGCATTTTCCCACATGCCTTGATTTACTCATTGGTTAAGAGTGAGAATTTCCTTCGTCCTTGAGTGCACTTTCCCTTTCCTATCATCTCATTGTTTGAAGTAAATAAAGGAAAAGAGTAACTAGACAAATAGGCTCACTAATGGTAGTTAGTAAACCCTCTTTCACCCATGTTTCTATTTATATTCATGGCCCATCCTTGCATAGGCTCCTTTGGAACCTATGTAGGGCCCAACATATTGTGGCATGGGACCTCAATTAGGATTCTTCTTCAAGAGTTGCCATAACACCAAATCCACATATGAAACCTTTCTATGAGTTTCCTTCACATAGTCCATTTTATAGGACCTTACAAAGAAACATCAATGTAAAGGATTTTTATAAGAGATTATAATATCTCTAAACTTTAAGTTAGTTTAAGGTGACTTAAGGATAGCATTGAATACTCTAATGATATTTCTTATCTACACCTAAATTGGATGTAAATTTAGTGTAGTGATTTGTTTTCATAGGGTTTTTGTTAATCATATGATGGAACCTGAGGAAATCTAAGTCTTATGGCAGTGAATTGAAAACCGTGTTGCTTCTTTAGTTACTATCGCCCACCTAATTTCTCATGCAAGTCACCAATACCAACAAGTTAGTTAAACCCCTCGAAGTACTCCTCCTAAATTCATTGTTGGTTTATAGAAAAGAGTGGGTAAATGGAAGTTTATTTTAGGCATACATATAAAACCAAACACCTTTGAAGCAAGCCTAAAATTTTAACAATGTTAAAATTCACTTGATCTTCTTCTCATCCTCTCCCCAATCAAAGTTCAAGCCAAGAAAAAGGAGGTGCATGTAATTTCCATAAGCACATATACAACTTCCCCATCTCATGTTTGAGTATAATCGATTTGTTTGTTAAACTCATATGTAAATGGCTTGGTTATCAATAGAACTGAATTACAAATATACTTAATAACTTGATGACATTTCTTGATAAAATTTCATATTCTTTGACTACTTGAAAAGACTCCCATTGTTGTTTAATATTGATGACCATAAGTTTAATACGAATGATAAAAAACAAGTAATATGTAGTTGACATCCATTTTTCTTATATTTATAATTACATTCATATTATTATTATTATTTTGTAAGTTAAGTTTCTTTTTCCATTAAATTATTGAAAAAAAAAATTACATGTCAAACATTTTTCATTTGGCCAACCACATGGGAAACCAAACTACCCACAAAAAAATAGACTTGTAATCCATATAGTTTTGTCTAGGTTTTTAATAGACATGAGAATAATGATATCATTTCAGCGTGGATTTTTCCTATGATGCCTATCCTTATGAAGACTAATAGGCTTAACTATAGTAAGTCGAAAAATAGAGTAACTAATCATGAAAAACTAATCTAAAACCCAAAATTTATGACCATGATGTGTTTGATTGTTTGCACTAGTTGTTCAGGTACTTGGGTCTTAAGAAGAAGAAGCAAGAATCCCACTTTTGATCTCCTTCAGCTAAAGCATTACCTCATACAATTGAATAACAACTTCTTCTTAGACCTTGTCCCTATCTTGAAGAATTTTTCCAACCATTGTGTTAATTTTCTAATACGGTGGAGATATGCTCCTAGATCTGTGAAGGAGATTGTTCCCAATACTCATTAACTACCTTATTGGAAGTGCCCAACATTCTCAAGCCATAGAGGGCTCTTCTTCCTTTCCCCCCCATGACCACGTTATCTACTTGGCATGATGGACTAGAGTGCCCTAGAAATTGACCTATCCACATATGAATTTTGAGATGGGCTAAGATGAATAGGACTGATAAATTGAGGGCTATCATAGAAGGTAACAAAGGTTTGGAAGGGATTAATGTAAGGATAGAAAGGAAAAGAGATAGGAAGAATGCGACTTGAGATACATGTATTGTGTAGAGAAAGAAATACACAATGATATAAACCAAATCCAAATGGGA
This sequence comes from Pinus albicaulis, assembly GCA_034641835.2. Classification (NCBI taxonomy): domain Eukaryota; kingdom Viridiplantae; phylum Streptophyta; class Pinopsida; order Pinales; family Pinaceae; genus Pinus; species Pinus albicaulis. The sequence goes on from CM076578.1 coordinate 450,802,888, forward strand.
AGAGGCTTCGAGGTATCACACACACAATTGGATCTAGGGCCACGAGAGTCAAGAAAACAAGGATAGATGAAGCAAGAAACATTGATACTTGGAAGGATGAAGCACAAGGAAATGAGCTAGAGGTGATTTTATAGTAAAAAGGTGCTTTAGAAACAGGGATTGAGGTTAAACAATTATAGCCTTTGCATAGAGTGTTGAAGGACATACTCAAACTAGAACATACTCAAACTAAAGCAAACAAAGAAAGATGAAACATGGAACTCAATGTACTTGATGGTAGTAAGCCTTCCTCTATTTAAGATGGAGGAGATTCTTTGAAGCCACCCTTATGTCCTAAAATACCCAATGTGATGAACCATCATGACCCAACAATGTGAACTCATTGTTAATGGTGATCTAATATAGTGTAACAAATGGAGAGACTACAACCAAGTTGTAGGTAATAGGTCCTCAAGCTCTAAGTTATTCCCATGCCTATTCATATGGCACACAATGTTATTTTTCTACCACCTCACTTAAACTATCGCAGTCTTGACACCCTCAGAACAACAATTTTCCTCTCCATATCATGGAAGGGGTGGGAGATGTTTTCAGTGCCAAAAACAATCTCCAAGTCCTCATGATACATTATGTTTGTGGTTGTTGGCCCACTAAGGTAAAATCCCATTTAGATTATGAAACAAACTTTGGTTGTGAATTTTGAGGCACATAGGTTATAATCTTTGTAGGCAGTTGCGCTATGAATTTTTAGGCCACACTAACTATGAATTTTTGAGGTACACAAGTTCTACATATGTTTAGTTGCATAGGATTTTTAAATTGTATTTATTTTTGTCTATATTTAAATCGATACTCTAAGTAGTTAGTGGATCCATTTCTAAGTAGTTAGGCTATGGAAACCCTAATTCAGCGTTTTGGAATTGGGGTGGATCAATTCTAAGCAAGCATTTTGATCATTTTTTAACAAATTTGGATCTTGTTGAGGTGATTAATCTACTAAGGTGATATTTGAACCTTAATTGTATGTATTTTAACCCATGCAAATCCATTTTTAAGGAGACAAGATACCCCATCAACCCTAATTCTATGTATCTGAACCATGGTGAATCCATTTATGAGTAGATAGAATATAAATCTAGTACATTTGAACCCAAATTATGAGCAGACAATGAACTCATTTCTAAGCAAAACATAGATTCATTTTTTATTTTTTATTTTTCATTTTTGAATCTAGACCATATCATATTTGAAAACTGCTACCCAAATAGAAGAAGTCAAAGAATTCTGCCTTATGGAGTCTCAAGTTTCATTTTAGGATTTTTTGCTATGATATGTTATGATACTTGGCGAGAGGATTGGGGTTCCACCAACAGAGTAGTCTTAAATGTATTTTTCCCTATGGTTAATGTTTAATACTTGAAATGCCATGAAAATGAAAGATAATAATATCTTGTAACTAGAATTTGGGTTTGATCTCCATGAGCAATTTGGTTAATAGAATTACATCAACAAATCTCCGTACAACTTCACAGAATAGACTAATTAGTGCCTTCCTCAATTTCTAATTTTTATAATATATTATAAAACGTGAAACCTTAACTAATTTCAAGTTAGTCGTCTAGCCACAATTCATAACATTCTAATGTAATGCATCTAATCAGAATGACTTGAGAACTAGCGGGGGAGGGTGGAGAAGAGAGATATGTATATAGGTGAGTCAAAAGTGAACAACAAGAAACAATATACTTTATCCTATCATGGAGCCTCCATCACCCAAGTCTGCATTCCTTTATCTCCAACCACATGATTAGAACTCCCACTCAACAAGAAAAAAAGTATTACTTTGGTGAGGGAGCCAAAGGATGGCAAAGAAAATGTCACTCAAAATAAACCGAACTTGGAGAACCAAGGTAGGTTCTACATATTATGAACATCTATGGAAAAGGAATCTTAATAAGGTCTAGCCAATTTTATCTAGCATAAGGGTGTGTCCCTTACCAACCATGGGCTCTTATTTATATGGTTAAAAAGTGGCTCCATTAGTTGGGGCAGGAAATTTAGCCACACATGTATAACCTCCTTGATTTTCGCTTAAGGTTGGTAAATAGGAACAAGTGTGTTGTACATGGTTTGCAATTCAATATGTCATGGAAATGAGATAAACTACTTCAAAACTTGTCCAAATGGTTGGAAACTTTCTAATTTGGTAAATGGAAAAGGCTAAGTTCAATTTGATTGTAAGAGAACCAAATATGGCTGTAAGGTATTGATAATTAATATAGTTATTTGATCATGGATCTTGATTAAAGAAACAAGTATTGTTAGTTCGTGGAACAAGATTCAGGGAGCCTCCCAATGGTTTTCTTAGAGTAATACATGTTGGCTTCTAGAAATTGATAATGTAGCTACACCCCCCCCAAGAGGGTAGATCATCATTAATGCAATGTTGTCTTCAAATGGTTGGATACATATGTGTGGTTTGTATATTTATATGTTGAAGATAAATTGAACAAGGGTTGGCAGTAGTTAAATTCGCCACTAACATGATCAATTGATCCAAATGTTTATTCTTTCGCAGATATCAGTAGTTGCATGTAGAGATTTTGTCTATGTTGATTTCTCATATTTAATGATGTGTTACATTGTAAAATTAACTTTAACAATATTCTTTATTAATCTCATTACAACGTTAAGTGCATGCCATCATGAACTATTTACTATAGATTCTCTTTCATAAAGAATGAGTTATGTGATAAGCTTGGAACATTATGACTCCACGCCCAATGGATTTTGGCACTAGTCCAAAATAAGAAAACCTCTTAAAAATATTTAAAGATCATTATAACATTCAACTCCTTTTAGTAATCCTCCTCGTGACCAATGTCAACATGCTTGAGTGACTATCATTGACATATTGGGTTTTGGAGACTTTGTCATTAAATTGTATGTCTTTGATGTTGACAAGATTTAAGGTTGTTGTCACCAATAATAACTCGCATTAATAAGGTTTTGGCTCCATTAATGGAATCCTAGATTGTGAGATATTCAACCATCATGACTAACATTGATGAGCTAACATAATTAAACATTTTCTCATTCACCTTCTCCATCAATATCATCTTGATTGATCACCCCTTTCCTTCTCCTCTTTGCCCAAGCATCTCTTCATCCATTCAACATTTCATCTAGCAATAATTAAAATCAATCATTACACCTCAAACCTTAGACATAATTAAACATTTTCTCATTCACCTTCTCCATCAATATCCTCCTGATTGATCACCCATTTCCTTCTCCTCTTTGCCCAAGCATCTCTTCATCCATTCAACATTTCATCTAGCAATGATTAGAATCAATCATTACACCTCAAACCTTGGACATTTTCTCAATATCAATGCTACTAGTTAATTTCCTTTGTTCAATTATAACCTACTTAATTTCCTTGTTAAGTAGTCAATAAGATGTAATAAATGACAATGCAGAAGAAGTAATATATTGTCTTAAGCTTAGCCTTATTCATCAAGAGTCAACCTCTTTGCAAACCTTACATGGGTTGAAGTAATATTTTGATCTTAAGCTTAGCCTTATTCATCAAGAGTCAACCTCTTTGCAAACCTTACATGGGTTGAAGTAATATTTTGATCTTAAGCTTAGCCTTATTCATCAAGAGTCAACCTCTTTACAAACCTTACATCGGTTGAAGTAAAATATTGATCTTAAGCTTAGCCTTATTCATTAAGAGTCAACCTCTTTGCAAACCTTACATGGGTTATTCTTAATAGTAATATCTCAATCAAAACTTACCTAAGTTATTCTTAACAATAATATCTTAAGCCTACCTCATCACATAATGCTACTAGCGTCGGAGGTCGATAAATAAAGGAGAAAGGTGGGGCCCTCGATGCTTGCATTGTCGACATCATTTATACGAAGAAACGGAGAACTTGTAAAATATTTGTAAAATTTTAATTTTAGCGTATGTAAAATATTTGTAAAATTTTAATTTTAATTGTAATATTTAATTTAATTGTGAATTGATTGTAATTGTAATTGTGTATATGTAAAATTGTAAATTATGAAATTGTATGTAAAATTCTAAAATTGTAATTGTAATGGTATATATGTAAATTTGTAAAATTGTAATTGTAATTATAAATTTTATGTAAATTCTAAAATTGTAATTGTAATTATGTAAAGTTATAAAATTGTAATTGTCGTGAAATTGTAATTGTAATTCTAATTCTAATTCTAATTCTAATTCTAATTCTAATTGTATGTAAAATATTTGTAAAATTTCAATTGTATTCTTGTATCATTGCTAGTTTTCTATGGGGAGGCCCTTTCTATGGGGAGGGTCTAATTATGAAAAAAAGTATCACCTTTGTAAGCTGGAGATTTTATTCTGCCCGAAGAATCTGGGTGGATGGGGCATTCTTAACACTCGAGCCTTTAATTCAACTATGCTCGTTAAGTTACTGTGGCGGGCAATCCACAATAGGGGTATATGGGCGGATATCATCTCATGCAAATATTTTCTGAATGACCTTATGCACTTTATATACTGTCATCAATTTATTTTTCCGCACAACAGGTCGACTATATGGAGCAGTTTCAAAAAGATCATTCATATCTTGGCAAGGGGTCTGGCATGGAGCTTTGGTAATGGGCAACAAATTCTTTTGAGCGGGGATAAAATATGTGGCTTGTCTATTGTTTCGAACATCAGCAATAGGCTGTTACACACATTGACACACCGAGGTATCTATTATCTGCCACAGGTGATTGTTTGCTGGGAATTCAGTGCGCCTGTCATCAAAGCGGCTGCCTAATTGGGACTTTCAAGGAGGGATGCAAAGGAGTGGTCAAATTACAGAATGTTGATCCAGACTGTCGGTTTATCCCTGTGAAATGAGGGGGACAAACTGGTTTGGGCTAGGAAAATGAAGGATGAGGCCTTGGTGGTTAAAAACATATACTCCAATATAAACCTGTTTGAGGTTATGGATTACACCTCTTCTGGTTTCGAAATTTTTTGGCATAGGAAGATCTGACCAAAATCCTTCTCTTTGCGTGGGTGTGGAAGAATATTTTAACTTGGGATGGTCTCAAGCGTAGGGGAAATGCGGGCGGGTAATTATGTTTTACTTGTTTAATGCGAGGGAAACAATTGACCACTTATTCTTTACTTGTGCCAAGGTGACACACATTTGGCATCTATTCAACAAATCTCTTCTTAGGACATCATGGTCTTCGACTAACTTCATTGATGCTGCACATCGTTGGGATCAGGTAATGGGGCAGTTTCAATCTCTGCCATTCTTTTTTGTTTCGAAAATCTGGCGAAGCATGAATCGACACATTTTTGAAAATACTCTTATCATTATGCCTCATATCTTCAAAGCTATTATGAATTGGATTTGCGACACGCGTCCTGCTTTGAATATTGATTATGATGGATCTAGAAGGATTCGACCCCATCCTATATCCCTACCTGCTATTTTCTTCGATGGGGATTATGGGATGTGGGGCTTATATTAAGTTATCTCAATCTAAGTGGATCCATATTTGTTGGAATGGGGATAGGCACATAAACAATTTGATGGAGCTTATGGCCCTTTGGTGTGGTTTACTGGCTGCTTGCAATTTGGGTCTACGGCAGGTTTACATCTATGGTGATTCCAAGCTTATTATTGAAGCTATACTTGGTCTGTCCTCACAATCCTCTCTGACTTCTCATGGATGGTTCAAAAGGACAAGATATTTGTGGGCGAAATTGGACTACCCTCCATTGCATCATATATATAGGGAGAACAATACCAGAGCAGACGGTTTATCAAAAATAGGTTTGGGTATGGTCTATGGTATATTGCAGGTGACACACTATAGGGACAATATCATTGTCTGGTCAAACAATATCCCCATCACATGATCCTATGCTATATGGTTGTTGGTTGATGTCAAGCGAGCTGATTTATCCTTTTTTTTGGTTTCTTCCACTATAGCCGTGATTCTTCGTTATGGGTTTTCTCTCTGCCGATGACTTCAAGTGAGCCTGTTTAATGATCGGATCTATTTGGTCAAAGGGAGTTATCAAGTCTTCTTCATCAAGCGAGCCTGCCTGTCCCCTTAATATGCTACGGGGTTTTCACATACGCTGGCTTATTCGCTCCTCTCTGTATGACTAATATAACCTTTTTGTTGTTTTTATGTTGTATTGGAATATCCTGGGTGGTTTTTTCTTTGTCTCGGTATATACAGGTCCAGGAATAGGGATGTATTTTTTGTGTTGCTACAGGATTGTTGTTTCTAAAAGAGTGATATGTTGTATGTAATCAGTATGGGATGACGGATAGACTTATATCCTCACATATTCACAATGTTGATAAACTATTTGGAAGTGTAGACTACGCTTCCTATATTGTAATTGGATGTACTGTTTATAAATATATAATACAACGCTTTTTTCCTTCTGAAAAAATCGCAAAATATTTGGCAAAATTTTAATTGTATTAATGTGAAAATTTTAATTTGATTAATGTGAAATGATTTTATTAAAATTTTCAATAATTGTAAAATAATAAATCTAGAATAACATGAATTTTTGTAGCATAATAAAGTTTAGAAAATAATGTAAATAAATTCATGTAATTTAGAACTATCATTTTTTTATTATGACCTTACATACAAAAAAAAAAAAAAACTTTATACAGTACGCCATTGTCTTTTAGATCAACATAATTGCAAATTATCAAGTGAAATATTGATTTTAACATTAACACAATGCAAATTACCAATTAATTCAAAATACATATTTTAATGTTTCGAAAAACCTATCTTAAAAAGTATAAATATTGATGAAATAACACATGTACCATATCACTCTCGGTTCTCATAATCACCCTCATTATCTTCCAGCTTGCATGGCATGATAACACGATTGTTCTCAAAAATATATTTTGATCTAGGGTCATGTCTCAATACGAACCACCAATTCCTATCCAACACATCTAGGTAAAAAAACACCTAGTTGCAGTGTTTGGGGAAACCATAGGGCTCCTTAGCTTCATCCCACATCTTTCTAGAGTTGATACATATCAGCTTACTATCGTGATCTTCCTTTACATTATTTCGATCAAAGGCGTCCCACCACTTGCACCTAAATATAACTCATTGGAAGGAAGAGAAATCCACTTCAATGATCTCTTGTATCTTTCAGACGTAACCTAACGTCCCTCGTACTAGGTTTTGATCATGGTGGCTAGATCGACTAGATTGATCGAACTCGACTTCCACTCCACAATCTTGTGTGATGTTTCCAGCGTCAACATTTTCTGTGCAAAAATGGTGTCCATATGCCCACATAGATGGGAAAAAATGCACCTATTATAAAAAAAGTTGAAAAATTATAGTGTCGTGTATTATAATAACCCATCAGTTAAAATATGAAATATATATATGTAATTGCATTTTAAAGGTGCATTATTAAGTTTCAAATATACAAATAAATTAAATAGATTATTACCGAGTTGTTGCACCCAATCCCTATGTTTAGCGCATCCTTTTCAACACGCGGGTAACGACCAGTTACACCATATTTCTCTCTGACTTGGTCAGCAACCCAACTGCTGGGGCATAATTTTGACATATTTTCTTTTAAATGATCGGGATAAGGCACACTTCTAACATTCAACCGTCTGAATTCTTTCCTGTCACTATCCCATTTCATCCTCTTTTGTTCGTACAATGTGACCCACGGTTGTGTCGCTTCGGAATTGTAAAGAACAAATTGTAAAGATTGGATGTGAACACCTCAATTAAGCCTAGGAATCATCGACTGGTGAATGGAGAGATACAGATTAAAGCTAATTTGTGAGTACCCTTGATTGGGCCTAGGAATCCCTTGACTGGTAATGACAGGATAAAAGGAAAATTCGAGAGGTTGAGACAAACAAATTCCTCACAGTTTAGGTGGAGAGATACAGAGGCATCCATGTGTGTTTAGGGCCTAGTAATCTGGTGGGGATTGAAGTAAAGCCTAGTTTTATTGATGAGGGTTTGGGCCTAGTGCTCCGGTGGGGATTGCAGTAAAGCCTGAGGAAGCCCTAGTTGGTTTTTTGTTAGTCCCAAATTCACGTTTGGAATATGGCATGGGGGTGATTGGCTGAAAGAAAGATTTGGTTCAGCCAGTATATGGTCAGGTGGTTCGTGGAAGTCTCAAACCTGGTTGGTTTTTGCATTATTTAATTATGTGTAAATGTACTAGCTTATATGTGGATTTTATGGTTGTTATATCCTTGTTATTTTTGTTGGTTATATGGTGGTTATGAGTATGTTTCATGACAGACTTGGTGTATGGTTCTCATAATGTTTTTATTAGCAAATGAATGTATAATGTATATATGTCCTAATAGATGATAATGCAATTATTGTGATAAGGAAACAATGCTTCATTAGGAATCTCAGATAAGTATGACACCTCTATGCTCAGATCTATTGTTAAGACATGTAGATCGCATATTTCTGACATGTTTGATGAAATGTCTGTCATGGCTAGTAGGGGTCAGATCAAGTATTTGTATCAAAGTTTTCATTAGTATCTTTGTTCCCATTTTATTTATCATTTATGAAGTTTTCATGAAGTTCTGGGCAGTGGCTTGAGTCCTAGCCCTGAAAAAAGTGACATAAAATCCGAGATCGTTTACACATAACTAGCTGAAAAAGTCCACAATCGTTGGCATGCCCTTCTATGGGAGCAATTGGAAGGCCTTAGTCACTTGCAGGGCTTGTCATGGAGCGAATGAGGGTCCATGTCAGTGAAATGATGAGTTGTCTAAGGGGTTGACCACCTGGAAGGTTTGGTGGGTCTATAGTATGTGAGGAAGGTCAAATTGGTTGTGTTATGTCAATTCCACTTCCTTAAGGTGACCTAGGAGGTTGAATCACATCATAGTAGCCTCTCGTCACATGTTTACCCCAATGAATCAGTTAACTTAGGTAAATATGGGAGGAGGGTGTTACATTAGCATAATTAGGACCAATATAACCTTTTGCTTGATTTCATTTATGTTCACAATAAACTTACCTCTATTATTTTTTTCAATTGTGAGCTAGTCAATCTCCTTGGATTTTCATGACCAAGTTTTATAGTGTGGGTGATTTACTCATCAACTAAATGGAAATTCACAACTAAGATATTCATCTTAACCTTGGCCTTATTAATTAAGATTCATCCTCTTACAAAAACTTACATGGTTTCTTCCTAATAGTTTGCTCTCATATACGATTTTCACATGACCTTCTAAGAGCACCCCTTTAGTGTTTGACTTGGTGTATAATTTCCTTAGAGTAGCTTCTCAATCTCTCACCCCCTTTTCAACCTCTCAACATTGTGTTCATTGTCACTAAGTTGATGCCTCTTATCCTCTACATGATGAGTTATTTGTTAATATACTTGTGACATTTTTCCTACTAATTAGTAAAGAGTGAGAATTGCATCAATGTGTAACAATCATCTTGAGCATACTTTCATTTTTCCATCATCTCAATGTTTGAATGTAATGAAATAAAATAATTAGCCAATTGAGATCATTAATGGTAGTTGGTCAACATTCTTTCACCTGTGTATTTAATCAAGTCCATGCCCCACCCTTACAAAGGATCCCTCAAGATTTATGTAGAATCCAACACATTGTCACACAAGACCTCTCCATATTTAGAAAGATGTTAAACCCATTGTGTTTTAGTTCATAGTAGATGAGGGTGGCAAGTTCATTTTGGCGTTGGATCTCCATTTTTTCATGAAAAAGTGGTATGTTTCAGCAATGTCTCAATTCTAATGGAAGCCAAGATGATGACAACGCTTTGTCTCTAATTGACATATTGATGCAATGCAATTTCGACGAGATGTTACTTTTACGGACCTTAATCCCCGTACTCCAGTTAAATGAATTAAATTCCTCTCATGTCTTTTTTTTGTAAGTTTGGGTGGAACTCCATCATTGACATGTCCAATATATCACCCTGATTAGAGCAAGGAATTGAACTGGTGACTTGACATCAACTAATGCATTAACAAAACACCTGATCACCATTTATCCAAGACAATAGACCATGTAGAGATGTCATAATAAATGAAATAGTCATGCATTGCATGTCATAATAAATGAAATGGAGGGACTACATCATCGACATGTCCAATATATCACCCTAATTAGGGCAGGGAATTGAACTGGTGACTTGACATCAAAGGGTGCCTTAACAAAGCACCCAATCGCCATCTATCGAAAATAGTAGACACGGTATACATATCATAATAAATGAAATAGTAATGCTCCATCTATCGAAAAAAATAGACACGGTATACATGTCATAATAAATGAAATGGTAATGCCTTGCATGTAATAATAAATGAAATGGAGGGACTATATCATCGACATGTCTAATATATCACCCTGATTAGGGCAAGAAATTGAACTGGTGACTTGACACCAAAGAGTGCTTTAACAAAGCACCAAATCACCATCTATCTAAAACAATAAACACCATATAAATAATAATGCATTACGTGTCATAATAAATGAAATGGAGACATTTAACAACGAAACATTAGAGTTCACAATGTATCATTGCATGTCATAATAAGTGAAATGGAGACATTTACTTGACAAACATCAAAGTTCAAAGAAGTTTGATAAAGTTTCGGATTAGAGAACTTGTCTCCATGGAAATGCAAGATATCGATTCCAGCGTCGAGAAAAGTTAGGGGCTCGGCGATTTGTGCATTAATATTGTATTTGAAATATACTATCCTTTCCATGTGGGATTAAAACCGCCATTTTATTATAGCCGTACGATTTATGTCTACTCTCTTTATTATTCGATTAAAATCACTACAAATAAAATTTATAGCCACTTTGTGTTTGGAGCATGTACACAACAATGAATAACAGCAAAGAGGAGTCAACAACGCGTAAATTTGCTGGCTCTTTTCATTGAATACGAGTCACCGACATATCAATCATTCGATACGAGTGATAAAGATCCGTGAAACGTTTGAACCATTAATATGCATAATCGAGGGAGCGTCCACTATAATGTAAATTTTTATGGTGATGTTAGAAATTGAATACGAGTCACCGACATATCAATCATTCGATACGAGTGATAAATATCCGCGAAACGTTTGAACCATTAATATGCATAATCGAGGGAGCGTCCACTATAATGTAAATGTTTATGGTGATGTTAGAAATTAATAGTAAATGTATTCATAGCTTTTGGTTTGGCTACATTTTTGGTATTGATAATATAAAAAAAATGATATAGTTTGCTTTGGAAATTTAGGAAACTAGATTAGGAGTAAAATTATAAATTCTTTACCATATTTAAAAGAGAGTTAAAACAATAGTATATATATTTAAATGAGAAAAAAATAAAAATGGTAAAGAGTAGAATATATAATTCGAAGATCTTTGTTATTTAATTAAGTGATTAAAAAATTTTGATAATAAAAAAATCAAGAAAAAACATTAGAGAAGTTGTAATAGATCATGCTGATATAGATGAGTTGGATGGAACCACCTCCATTGGTGTTTTGTCATGGTTAATGGAGTTGTTTGGTTTCAGTGGGAGGCCACAATGGTCTTTTATCCTCTTCATGCACTGGGCCAAGGTCTTCATATATAGGTGCAACTCATTAAGCATGAGGAGAATTTCCTCCTTTGCTTCATCCTTGTCTAATAAGACTCTACCTATTGATGTCTTCATGTGCCAATATAGATCCATCATTTGCAAATATTGTTTGTCTTTACTTGGTGTGACACATGTCGAGAACCTAGGTCGTCACTTCTCTCACAATATTGATGTCGAATAGATAGTTGTGTTCTCCCATTATCATGCTTAACCTCATTGAGCTCATTTTTAATTTCTAGAGGCATTTGAGAGTGATATACCTTGGTCGACAATTATGCTTGTTGAAAACAATGAGATTCTCTTTGTGTCTTGTTGTATCCAACACCTCAATGACGTATTTTTTGTTATCATGGCATTTTTGACCATTAAAGCTAATTAGAAAGACCCCAAAGGGAGTGGCTAACTACAAGGGTGTTAAGGGCACCAAGAGGAGGAAAATCAGTAACAAAGATGATAAACATACAACCCTGAACATAATAGGATGCACTAAAATGAGAAAAAATCGAATCTTGAGGATTGCTTGATGGTATGAGAGGATGATGTGAAGGAACAAGTAAAAGGAAAGGGATGGCCTAAAGAAGGTAAATTGTGCAAGCTCATGCACAATGCAACTTAAAAAAGAAACAAAAAAGAAAAATGAAAACCATGACAGAGCAGCTTGACGGTCACTCCATAGAAGGAAACCACGCAGGAAACCATTGCATGAAAGTTAAAATCTCAAGAAACATAGAGGCTGGATGAAATCATGGATGCATGTGGGGGAGGATTTTCCATAATGTGATGAAAACTTGACTAACTGAGAGGGGGGATGAATCAGTTTAATCCATTCATGGACATTAAAATTCTTTTCATTAAACTCGTTAACTAAAACATTACATGAGCCTCTTAACAAATAATGACCATCGGATTGAATATGAGAATAACAAGTGATAAGAAAACCAAAACATCACATCAGCACATAATAAAAACACATATTGACACCAGATATATGTGGAAACCCATAAAGGGAGAAAACCACGATTTTATTATTGTTGTGATGCAAAGGCAAGCTCCCACTCCTTATTACATATGATTTTCTGTAAGCTCCAACCTATAGGAGGTTGCTACCTCAAATTTCTGCAAGTTGCAACATGCAAGGAAGCTCGAACTCCCATATGATTTTTGTAGGCTACAACCCAAAGGAGGCTCCTACCTCAACATGCTCCAACCTGATGTTTATCAAGCCACTACTTGATAAGATACTACAATCCCCTGAATCAAACAAGAAACAATAATGTGTTGGTTTACCTGGTCATACATTTTTCATATCTCCATCTTCATTTCTGCCTCTTCTTCCCTTCAAATATGCTTCACATAAGCTCCATATGTGTCAGGTAATTAATGCATAACACCTCAATCAACACTCTCACACTCTCCAACCTTGCGCACATTTATAAACGAATATTTCTGGTTGTTCATGTTCCACTCACACGAATATGAAATGACAAAACTTGTCTCTTTGCATTCCAAAGGTGTCGCTTCAATTCCAAAATTGCTTAAACTCTTGAAAATTAAAATACATGAAATGTTTTCCATCCTATACAAATGCCAAGCATTCATACTCTTCATGTCAATAAAATAAATAAATAGCATGCAATAATAATATCTTGCATTCATATTCAAATAGCCCAACATCACAAAAATTTTCCATGTCTTTACCTTTGCCTTGAATCTTGCCTTGCCTTGCATCATATTTTTGTCTTGCCTTTGCTGTCATGGAGTCTTGCATTTGCCTTGCATCACAACATTTCAACTCAACCAAACGAGTTTTCAACTTAGCCTTGTTTCTTCTTCACCATAACAATATAAGTAATCATCTCAACAATGTTTATATCAATACAAGTGTGTCATCAACAATACATGTGTGATCATATTTTCTTGCTCCTTTAACCTTTCTCAATCATGTTGTTCCTTTTTCATATCTTCATCTCTCACTACCAAATATCCTTGCAACAAATCTTACCGCTCCAGTGTCCTTGCTTCTCTTTTGCTGCTCTTCTACTATTCCTTTTCCTTTGTTGCTCATTTTCCATCAATGACAATAATGCCAAAAATCTCCCCCTTTGGCATTAATGGAAAAACACGGATCCTCCCCCTTTTTTCAAAAAATCATTTCTCCATCCTTTCTGTTTAACAACGTACTTAATTCGAGTGATAGTGTAAGAATTAGGTACTTTTATTAAAATTGTACATGAGTGGGAATTCCTAACAATTTCCACAAAAAATGTACTTTACTTCCCCTAGGACATGCTTATATACAAGCCCATCCCATCCAAGAACATTAGGAGTCATAGTATCAACATAATTGATAGTTGCACACCATGTTAAAACCAATCTCTCCATATTGATATTCTTTGTTCTCCTCAAAGCTACACTCCTTTCTTTTACAAGAAACTCTTACAACAACCTCCTTGTCACCTTTTTCTGAGACTCCACTTAATTCCTCCACAACAACACAATCACCATAAGACTCATCGAATTTCATATCAAATATTATAAAGCCATACTCAGAAGCCTCTTGTATATTGTTCTCATCTTTTCTTTTTCTTTTTTTTCCTATATGAACATAATTCCGATAATCCTTGCACTTCTAAAGAAAGAATATCTTCTTGTGAAACCTTGTCCAACTCCTCTCTTGGCTAACACCATCAGCTTCATCTTATACAAAATCTGACACTTGAATAGTTTATTGACCAAAGGCATTGGTTGCTTCATGCTGAGATTGAACAGGGAATCAAAATCTCTCCTTCCAGGGTGATCAGGTGCTAAAAAATACACTAAAAGATTAAATTTGTCGGAATGATGTGGAACCTGCATGACCACGTAGATCTCGTTGTTCTGAATCTGGTGCAATTTGTTTCGCAGAAAATTGACACCATATGTTCCTCAAAACGAGTTATGTTTGTTTTCCCAAACAATAAAAATTTTGGCAAAATTTGTGCAGGTTGTCGAGTCAGTAGTCCATATAGTTGACTGGGCCTGCTGATTAGGCATGGTTAACTGGGCTCGTTGGGCCAATCAGGTCTCGCCACTTGGCTGAATTTCATTGGTGTCGGTGTGGGAAAATTCTATTGGTTGGATGGTGGACAACCACATGCTGCCATGTGGCCCAACTGAAGGCTGCCACATGGCAACACAGGGGCCACCAAAAAATGGTTTGAAGTCTGGATTAACCTCCTTTGGAATCAATACCGAGACATTACAACAAATAGCATCGAGCCTTAACCACTCGAGCTACCATGATCCTTTTTAAACCATGTGACACAAACCTTATTTAAAGTTTAATGCGGCGGAGGTTGGGGTAAGGGACCCCCATATGTTACCATACAACCAATGGCTTAGGATTGAGGGTGCAGAGGCGGCCCGCCGAACTTTTAATTAAAAATTATTTTTCGACCAACCGATATATTAATTAAAAATTCAGTTTTTAGGCCTTGGCGTGCATTTTAACTATCCCACGAATTCCGCCAAAATGCCGCTCCGTTAGCAAAATTCAGGGCAAAATTGTAGTATAGTTCCAGATTTTGGAGAATTTGTAGAGCGACTAGTAGCAAAGCTAGGGGAACTCATAACTTCTTTAGTTTTTGACCAATTTGAGAGCAGAAAGAGGCTAGAGAGGTGTTTTTGACAATTCTGAAGCCAATGAAACAAGTTTTGAAGCCATTGGAGCACTGTAAACTGATGTAACCACCATTTTTGAGCATAATGATATAGGGCCAAGACATTGGAAGCTGTACCAGGAGACGTAGCCCTAGAGGGGTGAACTCCTTCATCACTTGTGTTTTGGTTATTTTTATGGTGTAGTTGTCTGTTACTTTATGTTATTTCAAAGTTTTAATTCATGCTTTATGTGTGTAAAAATTTAACATAAAAGCTCATAAAATTCAATTTTAATACTTGCAATTTATACAACTTCAATCAAATTTACATGAAAATCTCATACATATCACATGGGGAATTCTCTTTGTGCTTTGAAGCTTGCCTATTTTCCTTTCTTTTCTACTTTGAAACTCTAAAAAATTGTTGCATCCCACACACAGTTCAAAATATCTTCATCCTCGGCATTATCTTCTCCTTCAGTTTGTAATCCAAAATCTTCATTTCCAGCATTCTTGTTTTCATCGTTTAGTTGTGTTAAATATGCATTTGGTGCTAGGTTATGGGTATCTCGTTTGAACTTATTCACTTCAGAACATGAACTAATCATAGGAATATTCTTGTTTTATGCAGGCCTGCAATCTATGACTGAGGAGAAATTGATAGCAAAAAATGAACCACATTGCTCAGAGCCATTCAAAAAATGGGTAGATCTTTGGTGTATTTTCTCAAATCCATCCCTAACTATTCAGACATTGGTTGATTCTTCTTACCTGTATTCTTCATCTCATCTCCCAACATGATTCCTAATTAGCACAAATTAGCCAGCCAAACATATGTTGTAAAAAAATACATAATGTTCCTTCTCGTGAGCTCATTGTAGATAAACGACAAGAGTTCAGACATGTGTCAAATAGTCTTAGGGATTTTGGGTTATAAACTCTTCTAGGAGATTTAATGCTTCATTTGTTCTGAGTGATGTAACTTCCAAGGTCCTTTAATGGGATACACGAACTTCCACGAGCCTCAATCGCCCTTCCTCTTCAATGATAGATTTGATTTTTTGGTACAAACGAGGAGACCAGTCCTCAGAAACTATGACGAGACCTGTCCTCAGAAACTACGTCTCCATTGTTAGGAAGTTCTTCACTGACGTCAAGACTATGATAATTGGATTCCAAGATTCTTCATTCCTCCAAAGTTTGAATGGACATTCTAATGAGAATTCCTGAAACGAAGAAAAATCCACATCAACTTCCTAGTTGCCATTAACACTGCACTAAACATTCAACCTGTGGGATATCATCTTCCATTATCGTGCCACACAACACAAGATTACACAAACACATCAATACACATATATGGAATGAATGTATTTTGGTATCGGTGTGAATCAATATCGGCATGGCGTCAAAACGTGTAGCAAAATAAGAGCTGGAATAAAAAAGTGTTTAGGTTTTTTTTTTTTTGGTGTATGTCTTATGAAAGTGAAATAACATGTATCTTGCCACGTTAACATCAACATATTATGTTTTGAGACGTATTATAATAGCAGTCGTCTAACTAGATTGTTTTTTTGCCTTGAAAATCATTGAAATTCAGGTAAGATTTAAAAAAAATATAGTAAGGATTTTTGTAAATCCAGGTTATAGCTATCAAACTTCAATATTTTGAGTGTTGTAGAGGTTTTCAATGGCGATGAATCCATTTCCACCATCAAAAACATAATTCAAACACTCGTATTGCAAGATTTCTTAAAAAAAATTACCTGGATTCATACCAATATTGACCATCCTAACAATTCCTCTGACTAGATAGACAACTCCATTATAATATATCAATCTAAAAATATTGTTCAACCATATAAACCAACGTTGTAATGTGAGCCAAATACCAATGTCAGGTAACGCCAATGCCAGTAATCTCATATATCTGTCATATACCTCATCGATCTATTCAACAATGAAGAATGCACTTTCAAAAGTGAATGAAGGCATATTGTGCATGGGTACAAACCAAACATAGTCCACCAATAACATTGACCTTATGTATCTATGCATCCCTGTCAATTTTTCTTCTTTTCCCGAGTTGGGTTGATCACTGGCATTCTCAATGCTTAATGAAGACTATTTTTAGACACTGTAATCTAATGCAACTTCTCTTTGGACCGTTGGCATGTATTTTTCACATTCAACGTATACTTCATTTCCACAACCTGTAAATATTAATTATTCTGTGGAACAGAGGTTATGTACAGGTACAAGTAGGTAGTGATATTCAAGGTGTTATGTCTCAGGTCTGGCATATCTGATATAGTTTAGTTGGCACCGCTTCAAATATATTTCAGAAACACACATTCCAGGTGTAAATATATACATATAATGTATGGGATGTTCAATTTATTCCTTATTCACCAACAATGCTATGTCCTGACAAACACAATGCATTACGTTTGTCTTATTTGACTATTGCTGGGTGAAGAATGCATTATTCTTCAAATCTACTTCTCCAACTGTCATTTATATGTTCTGACTTGTCATGATCTATCCAACTAATTCCCAGTATTCTAAGCTATGATTCCTTACATATACTCCATTTCCAAATTTTGAGTATCTTCTTAAACTAAATATCACTATACTCATTCTTCCATTGTGTCCTACCAGGTTTGTCGTACCTGTCACCTATATTACATAATCATTCCATTTTCATGCATTACCATTTTGATTGGTCGATGCATTTCCTTGCTATTACAAATATGCATTCTCTGGGTTGCTTAAGTCTCTTTGTGTTGTCGAAATTTTATTTATTTTCTTTAGGTCATCCATGTTTCCTTCATCACTCTCTGAAACTTCATTGTCAAGCATTATTTTCTTACATTTTTCCTCTATATTTCCACCGAGATCTGTCTTCTTGAACAATATTTTCAGAAATCCTCGTCAGCAGTCGGTTATGAGAAAGTGTGATTTTATGTGGCTTGCAGTGGAATCTAATATAGACTCATCTACATCTTCGAAACTGACCTCATTTTCCCAAAACCGTCTGTTTAAAACCATTAGCTTTTCCATTGACAGGAGGTACTCTAGTTCTCAAGCTCCATGAACGAAAAATAAATATTAGAGATGGGTGTGTAAAAGGTGGAAAAGATGCTGGGAGGATTTTATTTATGACCAACAGAACCTGATTTCACTATCTCGAAGAAAAAAAAAAAAACGACGTAGGTAATTTTGTGGAGTGTCATTATAATATGCTTTGTTTTACATAAAAAAATTATCTTTTATTGCACATAAATTATTTTCCTCTCGTGTTCTTTGAGAAATATTTAAAAGTCACAAAATCTGCCCCCTTAGGTAAAGTACATTTTTCAAGGATTTATGAACTCAACCTCTTCCATTGTTTCTTCAAATGCATCCCAGTCAGTTTCTAAAGTTTTGAGCTTTGAGACAAATCTTGTATTCTATTATTGTTGTTAGCTAAATTCATCTTATAACTTCCTTGTCCATGTTGATAAAGCTTCAAAATTTTCGTCATGCCATCAACCGAATGTCATTGCAATAGTATTGCACAGTTATTGTTTATTGTAGGTATAAGAGGGTATCATCATGGTCTTAAGGTTCCCATTTGTTGTTGCTTCAAGGAAAAATGCTTACACATATAAGTCCAAATGTAATACTCTCATCTCAATAACCATATGTCAATTAAAAAAAAAAATCATAGATGCATTCCAATATATGTATTAGGTTTCTCTCCTCCTGATATGTTGCAATGTTTGGAGCATTGTTTGTTCCTGCTCTAAATGGAGAATTGTTTGTTCCTGCTCTAAATGGAGCTTTGTTTGGGCTTCTTTAATCAATCATTTCTTTAAAAAAAAAAAATACACACTCTTTTCTTTTCTTTCATTGCTGATATACGGGGTTAGGATTGATACCTCTAATCAATGTCCACTCTTAGATCCTTAAGTTCTTCATTTCTTCCATGAGCAGCTCCGCCTTAGACTAGGCTAGGTCACTAGTTGTTCTTTATTCTTCCTCTTCCATACTTTAGTGGAATTCCTGATGTTGTGTGTATGTTCTTCATTGTTTGGCCTGCTTAGAATTGCTTCCATTTTCTGTCTAGAGCACTTTAGCGTATATGGAAGATTGCAATCTTTAGCTTTGTGTCCAAGGATGCTACATAAGTAGCACCTTATTTGACCTAGATATGGTAGAAATGGTGTGTGTTTTCTTGTGATCTTCTTTGCATACAATTTATATTCAACAACCTTATGTCCAAATTCATTGCATAGATAACAGTAATCATAGAAATGATTTGTGTACATGGTGTATGGTTGTCTTCTCTCTTTGCTTGCTTGAGGGAGCCTTGTCATTTGCTGCATTTTTTTTATTAAACTTGATTTGGTTTGTCTTACGTTATGCTGCCGCATGTCCATTGTCCATGTTCATGGCAAGAAAAACATGTGATATTTTTCCCAAGAGCAAAGAATATCCTTGGGATTTTCCAAATTTGTTCACCTGATCTCTATGAGGAAATAACCTTTTTGCAATAATCATTTTCTTCAACTCATTCACTGGTTCTTTTTGTTGTTGCTTGGTTTTTTTTGCTTCAATATCCTCTATGACTGCCTTTGAGCTTCTTCTTTTTTTCTTCTGAATCCTTCATGGATGCAATCTCCTCACCTAGATGCTTACACAACTTGTTATTTTCATCTAAATCTCTTCCAGCTGAAATAATTTCAGATTCTAATCTTTCACACTGTACCTATTTCTCCTTTAGTTTATTATTCACCATATTCTCTATTCTCCTTGCCTCCTTAAGTTGTGTCATCATGCTTACAATTTATTCCTTGAATTTATGTTCTCTTTCATCACATATTTGCAATAGTTTATTATAATCGCTGGTCTCATTCTTCAATCTTTATATTTCAGCCAAGGCTATGTCAAGTATTGCTTGTTCTTCAAATGTCTTTTCTTCATGGAAATTAGGTCCATTCACACTAGTAGAAACCTTGTTTGACTGAACCTTTTCTTTTCGACAAGGATTTTTCTTCTTCCCTTTTATTTTCTCTTTTTCCACAACGCAACTACTAGTGCCTCCTTCATGCATAATTTGCAATCTATCCTAGATTTCTTTTGCAAAATTTAAGTCTAATATTGTATCAAGATCTTTATTATGAAAATTGTTATACATAACAAATTTATTCTTAGCATTCCACTATTGTTCTTGCATAGAGGGAGAGTATTTGCAGTAACCATTACATACAAGGTTCCATATACCAAGTCCATAAGATTTTAGTTTAGTTTTAACCTTATCTCTCCATTCATGAAAGTTTGATGCACGAAGAACATGTACACTTTGATAGTCCACGACCTATCAGTTTAGGGTGTGAATCATTTTAGTCCATTTATGGACATTAAAATTATTTTCATTAAACTCATTAACTGAAACATTATATGAGCATCTTAACAAATAATGACCAACAAATTGAATATGTGAACAACAAGTGATAAGCAAACCAAAACATCACATCAACACATAATAATATCACATATTGACACCAAATATATGTGGAGACCCATAAAGGGATAAAACCACGATTTTATTATTTTTGTGATGCAAAGGAAAGATCATACTCCTTATTACATCTGATTTTATGTAGGCTCCAACCTATAGGAGGCTGCTACCTCAAATTTATGCAAGCTGCAACATGCAAGGAGGCTCCAACTCCCATATGTTTTCTATAGGCTACAACTCACAAGAGGCTCCTACCTCAACAGGATCCAACCTGATGTTTATCAAGCCACTACTTGATAGGAGACTACAATCGCCTTATTCAAACAAGAAACAACAATGTGTTGGTTTACATGATCATAAATTATGCATATCTCCATCGTAATGTTTGCCTCTTCTTCCCTTCAAATTTGCTCCACACAAGTTCCATATGTGCTAGTTAATTAATGCATAACACCTCAATCAACACTCTCACACTCTCCAACCTTGCACACATTTATAAATTAACATTGATGGTTGTTCATGTTCCACTCACATGAATATGAAATGACAAAACTTGTCTCTTTGCATTCCAAAGGTAACGCTTCAATTCCAAAACTGCTTAAACTCTTGAAAATTAAAATACATGAAATGATTTTCATCATATCCAAATGTCAAGCATTCATACTCTTCATGTCAATAAAATAAATAAATATCATGCAATAATACAATCTTGCATTCATATTCAAATAGCCCTGCATCACAAAATTTCTCCATGTCTTTGCCTTTGCCTTGCATCATATCTTTGTCTTGCCTTTCTTGTCATGGAGTCTTTCCTTTGCCTTGCATCACAACAATTCAACTCAACCAAACTAGTCTTCAACTCGACCTTGCTACTTCTTTTCCATAACAATATATGAAATCAACTTAACAATGTCTCTATCCATATAAGTGTGTCATCAACAATACATGTGTGATCAAATTTTCTTGCTCCTTTACCCTTTCTCAATCATGTTGTTCCTTTGCCTTCATGTTCATATCTCACTGCCAAATATCCTTGCAACAAATCTTGTTGTTCCAGTGTCCTTGTTGTTCTTTTGTTGTTCCTTTTCCTTTGTTGCTCCTTTTCCATCAATGACAATAATGCCAACATAATGGACATAACACATTGGTTGCAAACAAGTAATAAATTTCAGATAAAGGAATTGTAATCCAAACCAGGGGATTCGTCGCCACCCTATGGCATTAAATCAACTTTGTGAGGAGAGGGGAGGGGACCTGCTTGTCACATCCCCTTTAATTGTTATTGGGTGGAATGATTGGCATGCTAATCACCATGTGTCACCTCACTTTTTTTTTTTCAACTGAAGAAATCATGCCTGGAGCAGCTCTTAGGCATACATATTCCTGCCCAGGATTGGACCACAACACCTATGGGGACCAAATCTCCCCACCTAATCGTTTGACCACTTGCATCACCTCACATCCCACCCTATACAGGGAGAATATATTCATATTAAAATTAACTAAGCATTATGTTAATTAGGAATAAATTAATTTATTAATATAAATATTAGAATGTATATATTATTAAATAATTTATTCTTTTGATAAATATGGAATAAGGGAATTAAACCTATCAGCTCGACATGTGAGATGTACATACCCTACCACCTATGGATTTGAACTTGTGACACCTCACGAGGAAGCATCTTCTTTTGACCATTAAACTCACTCCACACAAGATGGAGATTTAGATCTAGGCACCAGCTTAAATAGAGATAGCGTTATGAAGAGAAAAATTAATTCTAACGATTAGAATGAAAGGGATAATTTTGAATAAAATAAAATATTTATTAAAAAGTGGATAGATTAGAATAATCAATTAAAAAGAGGATTAAAAATACCAAAAAATAAATTAAATTGGGTCAAATTTAACAAAAAAATAAAAATAAAAATAAAAATTATTTAAGGAATAAGTGAAGGTGAACCAAAATAAAATAAAGAAAATAATATCAAGGTTAAGCATAATTCAAAATTACCAACTCATTCATAATAAATTAATTAACCAATTTATTATTATTATTATTAACCAAGAAAATAAAATATTGAACGGAAAAAGTCAAGATTATTTTAAAAAGGGGAATGAGACTAAATCAATAATTAACTTATTAAAAGTTTGTTTATTTATTTGTTTAAGGAAAATAAATTTAACAAATAAATAATAAATAAATAAATAAAAACGAAATAATAATAATAATAAATAAATCAAAAGATTACATAATGCAAAAAATAATTAATTGTAAATTAAAAATGAAATAAAAATAAAAGCAGCTAGAAATCACAAGGCAAGAAAAAAAGGCAAACAATGACATGTAACAAAGGAATGGAGGAAAATTCAAGGATAAAAGACAAAGCAACAGGAGAAATAAAACTTAGGCGAAAGGGCAGGGATCCAACAACTACAATTTTTTCATCCATCATTTATATTCAAATTACTAGGGCTCCTTTCAGTATCTAAAGCTTCCCTAAACTTTCGGTGATGGAAATGATCAACCCTCGCAATGACCAGGCCTCTTCAATGCATATGTAGTGTTTTTTTTCTTTTGTGCATGTGTTGTTAATGTTGAGGAGTGGATACTCCCATGCGTGATGTCGGTTGCATGCTCTTGAATACTTTGATTTATTGAGTAGCTAGTTTCACCAATGTAGAGGGTCCCACATCAATATGAGATAACATAAACACCTTTCATATTTTTAGAGTCCACAAAGGTTTTTACTGATCTTAAGGAGCTACGAATGATATTTAAGAACGTAAAAGTTGAGAAAACCTTATATTTCATTAAAAATATATTTATTGAAATTAATTTTTTTTATAATAAATCAAGACTTTCTAAAATAAATGAATTATTAATTTATCATTCATTTTATAAATTATAAAGAAATGCTTTTTTTTTTAATTTTTTAAATGATATATTTTTTTAAAAATGAAATAAAACTCCTATTAACCTTATATAAATATAAATGAATATTATAGAATTATAATATTTGTTAAAAAAAAATCAACATGGTGTACATGATTTGTTTATAGTTTAATTGAATAGTACCACATTCTATCTCATAATATATCAAAATATTAAATATGGTTATTATAGGTAACAAAAATGCATTAATATAAGAAAAAGTTATTATTGCATTCTCCATTGTTTTGTTAAAAAAAAGACAAACATGCTTTGATATAACGTTCTATGTTATAATCAAATAGTGGTCATAAAATATAATTATAAGGATTAGTATCCAAATTAAAGAAATAAATAAACATAAGATTAGGTATTGGAGTGTATCCATTATGGTCATTGTGGGCCTTACCCATTTATTTACAGAAGGATTAATGTCAATAGGAACTATGTTCCACCTATTAGTGGGTGGCTCTAAGTATTTTCCCACCATTAAGATAGAAAGTACAAGAATGAGAATACTCTTGTCATATCACAAGGGGATAACAAACAAATTATGTGTGCATTCTCATTATTCTCGAACCTATTAACCAACCATGTGAAATCACCTATTATCATTTTGTTCACTAGGCTTGATGTCGAGGGGCCTAGATAATGCATGTTGGGGTAGATATACATGTTGTACTGGTATGCTAGATGGGTTTAAAGGTTCAATAAATACTCTACTCATGGCATAGAAAGCCCCATGTGAATAGTCAAAAAGTTGTTAAATATTTTCCATCTATATTTATACTTGCATGTCTAAACAATAATATATTGGAGCATGCTAACACACATTATTGAAACATCAAACCAAGATAAATGGCGTAAAGCATCAACAATAAACAAGGAAACATTCAATTTTTTTATATCCAAAAGAGGGCTTCAATTCTACACAATATCCAAGTGAATTTAAATTCAATGGCCTAAGTTATATGGTGTTATCAATTGATATGACACGATGGGTTGTGTCAACCTCCAACCAAGAGTAACTATTTCAATCCACTTATAGCTAGAAGTTAACCCTTCTAGCATGAGAGGGCTCTCTCAAAAAATACTGGATAATGCTCTGAATAAGCTCAATTACAGATTCCTAACTCTGAATCTTTGTATGATTTTTTAGGTGAAATAAAGTGTGATAATCACCACCATTTGGCATGGAGTCAGTTAAAAAAATTTTAATCACAGACAAACTTTATTTTATGGAAGCTAAGGCACTTTTGGTTTAACTGATGTGAAATGGAAATTTACAGTCAATCACAGAAAAGTTGAAGGAATTTGGAACGATATTACATTGAATTCCAAGTAACCAAACAAGCTATGAAAACTAATAACAACATAAAACATGATGGGATAGAATGAAACCAAAAATTGAATCTCAGGTTGAAAATAGAGTATTGCTGAAATTATATATTAACTGGATAAAAATGGTCAAAATGTGGTCTTTCTCACATTGTTCATCCCTTGAAAATTCAAACAAATACAAATATATAGAGAAACATCTCCATATGCCATTAATTACAAAATCTGCCACATGGGGCTAGATTCAATGATCATGCTAAGTGACCTAATCTTATTTGATTTACAACACATATTGAGATTTTTTAGGGATTTTATGTTTTGATAAAATTTAAATTCAAATAAGATTCTATCAATTTATGAGCCCTAAAATTTTTTGTTGCTGAACCATATCGAATCAAACCAGATGATGAGTCTGTTGATTTGTTGATGTTGCTCCTGCCACGTGGATGTTCCGACATGGATGACTTTGCTGACTTGTGTTCCTTGAAAATAGAAATCTTTTTCCTGATGATGTGGATACCCATGTGACCTGTAATCCATCTAATTTCCTTGTTGTCTGATGACAAATCAAAATTCATAATGCAAAAAAAGTGATTTGACAGTTTTGTAGAAAAAATTGGTAGCAAGCTACAAAAACATTCCTCTGGTACTTTTCTGATCTTTCTGTAGGTTATGAAGTCTTCTCTTGTGCATTTTAGCTAAAATCATAACATTAGAAATCCTTCATCTGAAACTTTCTCTTGCATTTTCATCAATGATATGCTACAACAATTTCGTAGCAATTTTTCAGCGTAACTATGGGGAGTTGTTACAAAAGTTTGAATTCTCTGATTTTTTTATTCCTTATGATTTTTTTTACCTTCTTATTGCTCCTTATATCATGTCTAACCATGTTTATTGCTTAAATTATCATTTTAGCATAATATAGGAAAAATGTGAGAAATTTACCATACTTAAGATGTGCTTGCTACTTCAGCTAAAAGCTTAAGATTTCTTTTTGAAAATTCACTTTTGATCAACTCTACTTGAGTTTCCAATTCTTTGACTTGTTTTTGCAACTTACTTCTCTCTGCCTGTAACCATATGTTCCTTTTGTACATATGCTTTAACATCATGTGCAATGGTAGAGTCCTCTTCACCATCCTTTTGTCTTTTTCTGCAACTTCATCATAGAAGTTTATCTGCTTTGACACCTGGTCCATCAACTCCTTACCTTCTAGTTTGACTTCTATCACTTCTTTTCTAGCCTCTCTCATTTTTTCTTGTAAAACTTCTATCTGGATTTTTTCTTGCACAAGTTATTTTCGTTGTCTTCTCTTTGTTGGTTTTGCTTTTTTGAAGGGCACTTATGATATTTTTTCTGTTTGTTGCATTGATCTTGTTACATGATTTTTTGGTCTGAAAATGAAACCATGTTCCTCTTGTGCAAATTCAAGTTTCCTAGCTCTCTTGTTCTTTTTCTGTATTTTTGCCTCTGTCACTTGTAAAGGTTGCAAAACTGGACTTCCTTCAAGTTGAATTACTTCTGGAATATCAACTAATTTACCTTTCCCTTTACTATGATTTCTAGTCTTCCTTTTCCCTGTACTTGTGGAAGTATTTACTATATGTTCTGTTTCTGGTTCTTTCTTTTCCCTGGGAGTTTTTGACTGAGATTTTGGATTTTTTCTAGAAGGGGTAGCTACATCTAGCTCATAACCACTTAATAACAAGAAAGTAAGCCAATATTTGTTTACTTTATTCAACTCTTCTAAAACAAGCAATTTGATGAGGCCATGATGAAAAAGAGAAGTATTGCTAGCATAAGGTTTGGCCTAGACTTTATCAGCCATCTTTCCCAAACTCCTAAAATGATACAAAGGAATTTCCAGACATTTTTTACCTGTAAAATTTAAGAGTGGTCTCAAGTGATATTGGTAAACCATATTGAACCTTCCTTCACATGTAAACTATTTCTGGATGACCACTAAAAATTTTGAAAAATGATCTTTAAGGAAAACCCTAGAAATGCTAGCAGTCATGTTAATTCCTATCTATTCATCCTTGAGAAAATCATCACAATTGAGTGACTGGAACTTCTGAAATTTGAACCGCATCTCACCAGACCTGGGAATATCTGTAGCACGGGAAATTGTATCAGGGGACACTGAAAAATTCAACGTGCCAACCTTGGTTTCTGTTCCTGTGAAATTCACAGTAAAATCCTTAGCAATATGTCCATGGAAACCCTGCAACTTCTGGCAAAAACGCAGGCATCCAACGTTGGCAAATGAGTGGCTGAAAATTGTGTCTTCTTCAAAAAGCTTCATGTTTGTGGGTTCATAGTGTACCACAGAGCCTCCTTTGTATTGTTTCTTCTATGACATGGCAGCAACACGTAATGAGCTCCTTATTTCCACCTGCAATTTCTCCTAATGACAACTAGACCTCTCTATGAAAGTAAAAGCAACTCAAAATGAAGAAGAGAATGATGGACCGTTTTCTTTGCAATGTTACACTTGGGGATCATGGATAAAGGTAAACTCTGACATATACTCATGATACATCGAGAATCTAACCCTTGATTTAATAAAAAAGGGACCATTACCAACAACAATAGGGTTTCGTGACGGAACAGATGGTAGAAGTGACAGATTTGCTACGGAAGTTTTGGGAAATTTCGTAGCAAACACTATGTTTTCATAACTGGACCTACTACGAAATTCGACAAAAGTAGCTAAAAAATAATAATGAACAAGTAAGACCGACACAAATGATGGTTTGGACTCTGACTCATACTGTGGACCCCACTTAGACCCATTTTGACTCTACACACTGACTAGGTGACCAAATTGACACTTTGTACATGTAATTTTATGTTGAGAAAATCTAAAAACCTAGCTAATTTGGAAAATTAAGTCCAAACTATATCTAAGTGTTATCTAAGATAACAATTGGGTTCTAAGCAAGCAAATCTACCAATTCAAAGAAGAAAACAAATATTGTTGGCATACCATATCCACCTAGGCCCAAATAAATTGAGCCAAAGGGAAAAAATAGAAAATTTGTTTTAGAGTTATTAAACACCTTGTGGTCACAATGGATTTTGCATTCTTAGGTAAGTTATTCTTTATCTACAGAGAGGCCAACCACCATAAGCCTCCAAATAAAAAATGTTTTCTTTGGCTCAAGCTAGTTTCCAAATATTGTTTAGCTAAAATAACCACGTTTTTCGTTTGGATCTTAATGTTCAAATTTGTTCATCAAAGATTCCAAACAAGCATGGAGAAAAAAATTTTATAGCCTAATGTGGCCAACTTATAGTCATGAGAGGCTATATCCACTACCTATTTTTAATTCTTTCACCAAGCTCATCGACCTAGAAGCCAATTTTTAAGACTAAGGCATGAGGGATGAATCCATAAATGTGGTCCACAATGATTTTATATGCATTACATAGAAAAACAAATTATTTGAGATCACTTCCAGGAACCCATCTTCTGGCTAGGTCATCATATAAATCATTCATAACATGGATGCCTCATTCAAATAACCTTAAGGCTTAGAACCAAGAGGGCTCAACCTTTCACTTACTTGCATAAAGGATCAATGGTGAATACCGTTTTGGAGGGAAGAAAATTTTCAAACCAATAATGGTTTGATAAATTTTGAGGTCTTCCAAATGCTTTGAATAAAAAAAATTCCCAAAACTTTAACTCTAAACAGAATGAACATGAGAGTTTGAGTAGAAATACCTTGCCAAACTTATTTTTCCTACTAATATCCCTTGGTTCACACAATGTGGAAGAAGCACCTTCCACTAACTAATTTACCCACTTTGTACATAGAATGTGGGCTTGAACTTGGGTTCTAATAATACCCAATTTTCCAATTCTCATTAGGTGTAACATAAATTCAAATTGGCCCTATGGAAAAAAAGTTTTTTAATCATATATAGTCTAGATAAAGTTCTTAAGTTCATTCTCAAATCAATTATATATTTTTTTCAATGGAAACCAAGAATATGAGTAATACACATGGGTGGTGCCTAGCAATTTGGTATAGATTTGGAATTTGGTTTTCAATGTCATTGCTTTGCTAATCCATTTATCTACCTTCTACTCCATTCTGTACACTGCTATTTCCCTAAGGCCCTTTGGAGCGCATTGGAAAATGAAAGGAATATATAGGAATTTAAAATTATAACCTAGTTAAATGCAAACCTAGTGTCAGGAGTAAAGGTAGTTAAACATAGGTATTGGATCAGATTGTAGAACTATGTTATGACCCACTAACCATTGCAACCGAAAGTAGTGAAAAATATATTCAAATATTCCATGGTGTTATCTTTGGAATTTTTACCTATACAATAGTCAAGAAAAAATGATCAATAAAAATTTCATTAACTAGCTATCTAGCATCCAACTCAAGGAAAGGAATCTTCAAATCAATCCAAAGTCGAATTTGGTGCTAAGAAGATACCATAGTGCCTCTATGGCTAGGAATAATACCATGTTAGTGATAAAAGGTAGCCTTTTCAAATTGAATTATAAAGGCTAATCAATTCACTAGTGAGAATTGAAGGTGCAAACCCCAAGGCTTGGAGCATAACCAAAGGGGAGGGACACTAGATGTAGTTATATGCATTTTTAGTGTCAATATTGATGATAAAATGAATCCAATGAAATTTTTAAGTCCATTCCATAGATTCCCAAACAACAATCATATTGTTGAGAATGAATATCCCCCTAATGATGCTATCCTACCCTAG
Organism: Pinus albicaulis; assembly: GCA_034641835.2. NCBI lineage: Eukaryota > Viridiplantae > Streptophyta > Pinopsida > Pinales > Pinaceae > Pinus > Pinus albicaulis. The sequence continues at coordinate 450,832,747 of CM076578.1, forward strand.
TTAAATAATCTTCGGAAGTATGTGCATCAACCTCAAGGCTAGAGCTTAAGAGAAGATTTTGCAGGAATTGTTTTAGCAAGGTAATAGGGCACCAACTCATGATTACCTTAATATCACCAACATTGGGGATGAATTGGATGAGACCTCAATGATTTTTTATCACACAGGAATTTTGGATAACCTCCTCATAGCACCCTTTAAAATTTGACTTAGTGAATGATTGTATTAAGATGACATTTCAATTTCTCACCCCCTTCTTTCTTACTTGTTAGAGTCTTATTGCCTCCCATTATCTTGATACACCTTATCCTCTTCCTATCTGGTTTCTTATTAATATAATTATGGCATTTTCCCACATGCCTTGATTTACTCATTGGTTAAGAGTGAGAATTTCCTTCGTCCTTGAGCGCACTTTCCCTTTCCTATCATCTCATTGTTTGAAGTAAATAAAGGAAAAGAGTAACTAGACAAATAGGCTCACTAATGGTAGTTAGTAAACCCTCTTTCACCCATGCTTCTATTTATATTCATGGCCCATCCTTGCATAGGCTCCTTTGGAACCTATGTAGGGCCCCAACATATTGTGGCATGGGACCTCAATTAGGATTTTTCTTCAAGAGTTTCCCTAACACCAAATCCACATATGAAACCTTTCTATGAGTTGCCTTCACATATTCCATTTTATAGGACCTTACAAAGCAACATCAATGTAAAGGATTTTTATAAGAGATTATAATATCTCTAAACTTTAAGTTAGTTTAAGGTGACTTAAGGATAGCATTGAATACTTTAATGATATTGCTTATCTACACCTAAATTGGATGTAAATTTAGTGTAGTGATTTGTTTTCATAGGGTTTTTGTTAATCAGATGATGGAACCTAAGGAAATCTAAGTCTTATGGCAGTGACTTGAAAACCTTGTTGCTTGTTTAGTTACTATCACCCACCTAATTTCTCATGCAAGTCACCAATACCAAAAAGTTAGTTAAACCCCTCGAAGTACTCCTCCTAAATTCCTTGTTGGTTTATAGAAAAGAGTGGGTAAATGGAAATTTCTTTTAGGCATACATATAAAACCAAACACCTTTGAAGCAAGCCTAAAATTTCAACAATGTTAAAATTTACTTGATCTTCTTCTCATCCTCTCCCCAATCAAATTTCAAGCCAAGAAAAGGGAGGTGCATGTAATTTCCATAAGCACATATACAACTTCCCCATCTCATGTTGGAGTATAATCGATTTGTTTGTTAAACTCATATGTAAATGGCTTGGTTATCAATAGAACTGAATTACAAATATACTTAATAACTTGATGATATTTCTTGATAAAATTGCATATCTCTTGACTACTTGAAAAGACTCCCATTTTTGTTTAATATTGATGACCATAAGTTTAATACGAATGATAAAAAACATGTAATATGTAGTTGACATCCATTTTTCTTATATTTATAAACATTCATATTATTATTATTATTTTGTAAGTTAAGTTTATTTTTCCATTAAATTATCGAAAAAAAAAAATTACATGTCAAACATTTTTCATTTGGCCAACCACATGGGAAACCAAACTACCCACAAAAAAATAGACTTGTAATCCATATAGTTTTGTCTAGGTTTTTAATAGACAAGAGAATAGTGATATCATTTTAGCGTGGATTTTTCCTATGATGCCTATCCTTATGAAGACTAATAGGCTTAACTATAGTAAGTCCAAAAATAGAGTAACTAATCATGAAAAACTAATCTAAAACCCAAAATTTGTGATCATGATGTGTTTGATTGTTTGCACTAGTTTTTCAGGTACTTTGGTCTTAAGAAGAAGAAGCAAGAATCCCACTTTTGATCTCCTTCAGCTAACGCATTACCTCATACAACCGAATAACAACTTCTTCTTAGACCTTGTCCCTATCTTGAAGAATTTTTCCAACCATTGTGTTAATTTTATAATACAATTCAAAAAAATCCAATACTTCATGTCTCTAGATCTGGAATTTCCCAATGATACCACCCAATTTCCAATCTCAACATCAACATCCAAATCATGCATGATGTTTTGGTCCAACTTGATTTCTTCTTAAACAATGGAGATATGCTCCTAGATCTGTGAAGGAGATTGTTCCCAATACTCATTAACTACCTTATTGGAAGTACCCAACATTCTCAAGCCATAGAGGGCTATTCTTCCTTTCCCCCCCATGACCACGTTAACTACTTGGCATGATGGACTAGAGTGCCCTAGAAATTGACCTATCCACATATGAATTTTGAGATGGGTTAAGATGAATAGGACTGATAAATTGAGGGCTATCATAGAAGGTAACAAAGGGTTGGAAGGGATTAATGTAAGGCTAGAATGGAAAAGAGATAGGAAGAATGCGACTTGAGATATGTGTATTGTGTAGAGAAAGAAATACACAATGATATAAACCAAATCCAAATGGGAAGAGGCTTCGAGGTATCACACACACAATTGGATCTAGGGCCACGATAGTCAAGAAAACAAGGATATATGAAGCAAGAAACATTGATACTTGGAAGGATGAAGCACAAGGAAATGAGCTAGAGGTGATTTTATAGTAAAAAGGTGCTTTAGAAATAGGGATTGAGGTTAAACAATTATAGCCTTTGCATAGAGTGTTGAAGAACATACTCAAACTAAAGCAAACAAAGAAAGATGAAACATGGAACTCAATGTACTTGATGGTAGTAAGCCTTCCTCTATTTAAGATGGAGGAGATTCTTTGAAGCCACCCTTATGTCCTAAAATACCCAATGTGATGAACCATCATGACCCAACAATGTGAACTCATTGTTAATGGTGATCTAATATAGTGTAACAAATGGAGAGACTACAACCAAGTTGTAGGTAATAGGTCCTCAAGCTCTAAGTTATTCCCATGCCTATTCATATGGCACACAATGTTATTTTTCTACCACCTCACTTAAACTATCGCAGTCTTGACACCCTCAGAACAACAATTTTCCTCTCCATATCATGGAAGGGGTGGGAGATGTTTTCAGTGCCAAAAACAATCTCCAAGTCCTCATGATACATTATGTTTGTGGTTGTTGGCCCACTTAGGTAAAATCCTATTTAGATTATGAAACAAACTTTGATTGTGAATTTTGAGGCACATAGGTTATAATTTTTGTAGGCACTTGCGCTATGAATTTTTAGGCCACACTGACTATGAATTTTTGAGGTACACAAGTTCTACATATGTTTAATTGCATAGGATTTTTAAATTGTATTTATTTTTGTCTATATTTAAATCGATACTCTAAGTAGTTAGTGGATCCATTTCTAAGTAGTTAGGCTATGGAAACCCTAATTCAACGTTTTGGAATTGGGGTGGATCAATTCTAAGCAAGCATTTTGATCATTTTTTAACAAATTTGGATCTTGTTGAGGTGATTAATCGACTAAGGTGATATTTGAACCTTAATTGTATGTATTTTAACCCATGCAAATCCATTTTTAAGGAGACAAGATACCCCATCAACCCTAATTCTATGTATCTGAGCCATGGTGAATCCATTTATGAGTAGATAGAATATAAATCTAGTATATTTGAACCCAAATTATGAGCAGACAATGAACTCATTTCTAAGCAAAAGATAGATTTATTTTTTATTTTTTATTTTTCATTTTTGAATCTAGACCATATCATATTTGAAAACTACTACCCAAATAGAAGAATTCAAAGAATTATGCCTTATGGAGTCTCAAGTTTCATTTTAGGATTTTTTGCTATGATATGTTATGATACTTGGCGAGAGGATTGGGGTCCCACCAACAGAGTAGTCTTAAATGTATTTTTCCCTATGGTTAATGTTTAATACTTGAAATGCCATGAAAATGAAAGATAATAATATCTTGTAACTAGAATTTGGGTTTGATCTCCATGAGCAATTTGGTTAATAGAATTACATCAACAAATCTCCGTACAACTTCACAGAATAGACTAATTAGTGCCTTCCTCAATTTCTAATTTTTATAATATATTATAAAACGTGAAACCTTAACTAATTTCAAGTTAGTCGTCTAGCCACAATTCATAACATTCTAATGTAATGCATCTAATCAGAATGACTTGAGAACTAGCGGGGGAGGGTGGAGAAGAGAGATATGTATATAGGTGAGTCAAAAGTGAACAACAAGAAACAATATACTTTATCCTATCATGGAGCCTCCATCACCCAAGTCTGCATTCCTTTATCTCCAACCACATGATTAGAACTCCCACTCAACAAGAAAAAAAGTATTACTTTGGTGAGGGAGCCAAAGGATGGCAAAGAAAATGTCACTCAAAATATACCGAACTTGGAGAACCAAGGTAGTTTCTACATAGTATGAACATCTATGGCAAAGGAATCTTAATAAGGTCTAGCCAATTTTATCTAGCATAAGGGTGTGTCCCTTACCAACCATGGGTTCTTATTTATATGGTTAAAAAGTGGCTCCATTAGTTGGGGCAAGAAATTTAGCCACACATGTATAACCTCCTTGATTTTCTCTTAAGGTTGGTAAATAGGAACAAGTGTGTTGTACATGGTTTGCAATTCAATATGTCATGGACATGAGATAAACTACTTCAAAACTTGTCCAAATGGTTGGAAACTTGCTAATTTGGTAAATGGAAAAGGCTAAGTTCAATTCGATTGTAAGAGAACCAAATATGGCTATAAGGTATTGATAATTAATATAGTTATTTGATCATGGATATCGATTAAAGAAACAAGTATTGTTAGTTCGTGGAACAAGATTCAGGGAGCCTCCCAATGGTTTTCTTAGAGTAATACATGTTGGCTTCTAGAAATTGATAATGTAGCTACACCCCCCCCAAGAGGGTAGATCATCATTAATGCAATGTTGTCTTCAAATGGTTGGATACATATGTGTGGTTTGTATATTTATATGTTGAAGATAAATTGAACAAGGGTTGGCAGTAGTTAAATTCGCCACTAACATGATCAATTGATCCAAATGTTTATTCTTTCGCAGATATCAGTAGTTGCATGTAGAGATTTTGTCTATGTTGATTTCTCATATTTAATGATGTGTTACATTGTAAAATTAACTTTAACAATATTCTTTATTAATCTCATTACAACGTTAAGTGCATGCCATCATGAACTATTTACTATAGATTCTCTTTCATAAAGAATGAGTTATGTGATAAGCTTGGAACATTATGACTCCACGCCCAATGGATTTTGGCACTAGTCCAAAATAAGAAAACCTCTTAAAAATATTTAAAGATCATTATAACATTCAACTCCTTTTAGTAATCCTCCTCGTGACCAATGTCAACATGCTTGAGTGACTATCATTGACATATTGGGTTTTGGAGACTTTGTCATTAAATTGTATGTCTTTGATGTTGACAAGATTTAAGGTTGTTGTCACCAATAATAACTCGCATTAATAAGGTTTTGGCTCCATTAATGGAATCCTAGATTGTGAGATATTCAACCATCATGACTAACATTGATGAGCTAACATAATTAAACATTTTCTCATTCACCTTCTCCATCAATATCATCTTGATTGATCACCCCTTTCCTTCTCCTCTTTGCCCAAGCATCTCTTCATCCATTCAACATTTCATCTAGCAATAATTAAAATCAATCATTACACCTCAAACCTTAGACATAATTAAACATTTTCTCATTCACCTTCTCCATCAATATCCTCCTGATTGATCACCCATTTCCTTCTCCTCTTTGCCCAAGCATCTCTTCATCCATTCAACATTTCATCTAGCAATGATTAGAATCAATCATTACACCTCAAACCTTGGACATTTTCTCAATATCAATGCTACTAGTTAATTTCCTTTGTTCAATTATAACCTACTTAATTTCCTTGTTAAGTAGTCAATAAGATGTAATAAATGACAATGCAGAAGAAGTAATATATTGTCTTAAGCTTAGCCTTATTCATCAAGAGTCAACCTCTTTGCAAACCTTACATGGGTTGAAGTAATATTTTGATCTTAAGCTTAGCCTTATTCATCAAGAGTAATATCTCAAGCCCAGCCTCGTTCATTCAAAGTCAACCTCTTTACAAATCTTACTATTCAATGTCAACCTCTTTACAAACCTTACATAAATAAGCCCAGCCTCGTTCATTCAAAGTCAACCTCTTTACAAATCTTACTATTCAATGTCAACCTCTTTACAAACCTTACATAAATAGTTGCTCTCAAATAGAACTTACATGGGTTACTGTGAAATAGAACTTTCACGTGATCACAAACCTTACATAAATAAGCCCAGCCTCGTTCATTCAAAGTCAACCTCTTTACAAATCTTACTATTCAATGTCAACCTCTTTACAAACCTTACATAAATAGTTGCTCTCAAATAGAACTTACATGGGTTACTGTGAAATAGAACTTTCACGTGATCTTCTAAAAGCAGCCCCCTCTCATACTCATACTATGATATTTTCCCTACGAAGAAGTGGCCAAATGCTGGGGGTTAACAAGCTCACGGATAAATAAAGAAATGGCCTCGTCACCCGCAATGCTACTAGCATCGGAGGTCGCTGATAAAGGAAAAGGTGGGGCTCAGTAATTGCATTGTTAGCATCATTTATCTGAGAACAGAGGGAACTTGAAGCCTCCTATATTGCTATCCTCACAGCCCACCTACTACAGAATGTAGTCACTTTCGCACCAATAATGCATTAAAACACCTTATCCTTGCTCATGTGGGATTAAAACCGCCATCTTACATTAATTTCTACTCTTTTTATTATTAGATTAAAACTCACATCCTCCTTCTGTTCGCAGCCCTGACTGGCAGTAAAGATGGATCTAATCATTCGCTAACAACACATAAATTTTCTCTTTTCATTGAATAGGAGCCACCAACATATCAATCAGACGATACGAGTAATAAACAGCAACCAAATTTTTAAAACATCAATATTAACAAGTGCTGTAGAGTAATTAGTACGTACTGTTTGCAAATATTAAATAACTATATAATAATATTAATTAATTGTTTTTTTTTTTCTTTCTTTTCTCAAAAAAAACACAATCAAAGAGATTTGAACTTTTAGATTTTTTAATTTCACAGAGTTCACATTATTTCTATTACAAATTGAGCTATCACATAAGATATTAATTAATTGTAGTTGAATATTACATAATAAAAAAATAGAAATTATATTTGTAATTAAAGAATAAAATAAAATAATAATTATGAAAATATTATAGTTAAAGATATTTTAAAATAAAAATAAAAATTAAAAAATAGTGGAAACATACAATTAATTTTAATTTAATATGACTAGATAAAAATAAATCAAAATTTGTTTAATATGTTTGACCAAATTAATAAGTGTTCAGCCTAAAATACATTGCTCAATATCTCTTGGTGGCAGGCAAGTTAATAAAAAGTTATATGAATTGTTCAAACACTTTAATAAATGCAAATACTCTAACATTTAAATATTTAATCCTACATTTAAATATAAATCTACATTAACCAATACTCTAAACTAATAATATATTTTAGATAAAAAAAAAAATTTCAGATTAATCATATCATTAGGATTTTGGTCTAACAAAAGTCTTAGATCTAACATAATAATATATTATTTTCAAATCATTATAATACATTAAACAAACTACCAAATAAACCATTAAATATATTAAACCAGACATAAATAATAATAATTGTAATCCATTTATGAACATTATACTCAAGTAACCCATAATTAGTACATATACAAGAAAATATATTGCAAGAATAAATTATTATAAACTTATCTCATTATAAACCCTATATATATATATAATTTGAAAAATAAAATACATTGACTTTACACTTATATACTTTAATTGAGAAATATAGAGATTCACTAATATAACCATTATAGAAATACTCAATAGCATTAAAGTATAATTAGTATTTGTAACAAGGAATATGTTTCTAAAATTCTCTTTAAGGAAAATATCATTTACTTTTTAGATTCATTTTAAATATCATAATTTATTATTAGGGACAACATTATATATTAATAAATATAATAATAATAATAATAACAAGCTTTCAATTGATAGGTATAATTGTTCAAATGATTGGTTGAAATAACATGAAGTTACAACTAAGTTATAATACTTTTTTTTTTATGTATATGAAAATGTAGTGTAAAAGAAAAAATAATTGTGATTTTGGAGATAGAAAATGTTCCAAAACCTTAATGTTTTATCCCTTACACTTATGTCAATTATTTGTCAAGAAAGTCCAAACATTGTTTGATCAAATTAACTTTTTGGTTAAACTTTTATTTGAATCATGAAACAATACATCAAAAGAAGTTTAACTATCAATTAGGTGAAATGGTAAGCTAAAGAATCTTAAGTATATGGCATGTTAGAGTGGAAAACTATGTTTTCACAATAAAAATCCATGAGGTGAGAAATAACAATTTTCACTAAAGTAATAAAATCAAACAAATGAAATGAGGCATTTCCTCTTATTTCTATTGCACAAATGGTAAACTCATACATCAAATTTTATCATACATGTAAGTTTAGTTAGAATAAGGAAATGTATAGTAAAAAATATGTGAAGAGAAAATATTTTTTAGATGAACATTTTACAATAAATAAACATGCTTATATACTTTTAACATGGATGGATATCACCGCAACTTCAATAATATCCATGCATACCAACAAATTCACTAACATTTGTGTACCCTACAAAATCACAAACATGTCAAACTAGAGACAATATCTTAAAGAAAGAAATATGCAAAGAAATCTTAGAGCTCTATTTGAGATATGCCATTATATAATATTCATAAAAATATTGGTAAACAACATGTAAAGTACATGTATTTTTTTTGTTTTTCCATAATTAAGCCTTTTAGCATATTAGAATTGTAAATTAGCTTAAAATTAACCTTAAAAAAAAAAAAAAAAAATCCCGCGCGGTGCGCTCAAGCCGTTCGGCTCGCACCGGTTCGCGGTGTTGCCTGTAAATTTACAGGCTGCACCACAACCGGTCCCAACGATATCCACGCCGGTTTTGGGGTGATACCGAAAGGCGCACTGTGATATTTTAAAATTTAAAAAAAGTTGTTGACCCTGTAGAATAGCGGTAATGTGGTGCGTTGACTGAAATATCCGCCACAGGGTGGGTAATTTTGTCAGCGCACTGCATTCCAACATTTCGACATGGTCAACGGTGCGACCTGGTAAAATACCGCACCGTTGACAATGTATTGATGTTAGGAGGTCGGTGCGCTGATCAAACTATACGCCCTAGAGCGTATAGTTTGGTCAGCGCACCACCCTCTCGACACCGGTCGATACTCAACAGTGCAGTCTGCTATATCACCACACCATTGAATTTAGAGCAATTCCAGGAGGGTGGTGCACTGAAAATTTTCAGGTGCATCGCCTGCGGTGCGCTGAAATTTTTCTGGTGCAACGCCTCCGGTGCGCGACAAAAAAAGACACACCGTGACTAGTGCATGCCTATTTTTTATGGCGCACCGACTGCTTTTTTTTTTTTCAAAAAAAAAAAATGTATAATCCTAAATACATGTCTCATTTAATAAAAAAATTGTATTTAATATGTCAATTATTCAGAGACATGAAAGGAGAGAAGGGAGGGAACAACATCAACAATAGGCGGACCAATATAAAATGGTTCGCCTATGGGAGGCACGAGAGAGGGAGAGAGATGCGTACCCTCGCCCTATTACAACAGCTACCCAGGGGCTCCAAAGGCAGGTAGGCCTCCTTAAGTTCTATGAGGAGGCTACTTCCCTAAAGGGCCATGGTTTGTTTTTGCGACATCTTATCCGCAAGTGGAATTCCCACCTACAGGCTTTCCCGGTTGGTCCTAACCAGTGGTACGCACCCACTGAGGAGGAAATATATTTCATTACATGGCTAATGAGGAGAGGGGTGGATTTTCCCTCGTTCCCAGAAGTTCCAGTTGGCTATGCAACAGGGAGTCAGTTGGTGTACTCCCAAAGATACATTAGCGCAAATATAGAGTCTCCTTCATATTTTCAGGTCTCCAGAGGTCAGTTACGTATTGCTGCATTTGGTAGTGAGGAGGTGAGGTTCCTTTCACTTCTGATTTTGACCATTTCACATAACACCAACGACGAGCAACACATTATTTTCCTGGTTCTATGTTATGTTGATTCTTTAGTACAGGAGCCATGACTTGTCAGGTGGTCTGCCATTTTTTTGCGGCAGTTCTGTACAACCTTAGATAGATGTCATGCTCATGCACAAGGGAGGGTCAACTTCCCTTTTGCTTCAGAGATTTTTTGTTTATTTTTTGAGAGGTTTCCATAGACGAGGCCTACTTTTTCTCAGCAGCCTTGTAGGTCGACGTTAGATGCACAGATGCACATGTGGGGACATATGATGCCCAAGAGGGGCAAGATTGAGTTTTCCGCGAGGATATCTCATGATGCACTGGAGTTGCTAGCCAGTGTTGACGAGCATCCCTTCGTTATGGTCCCCTGTCCTTATGCGGGTTTGGATTGGCGAGGGTGTGCCAACATCCTCTTCACAGATGATGAGCCACTGGATGATAGAGGTAATATTACTGTTTTATTTAAATTTATTCTAACATGTTCTTTAACTTGTTTTTATTAAATAGTGTAATGAAATTGTCTAACTATTTTTTTGTACTTGTATATATTTTGCAGACATTGGGTCTTTCAATGGTGAGGACATGCCAGCGCCACCAAATGATCCAAGTGTGGATCTTAATGATGATTAGGATATGACAAATGCCAAATATCATGAGGCCGGTGCAAAGAGACCTGCTCCTGCTGGTGCACCGATATCGCCTTTTTCTAGGCGCGGTAGGCTTGATAGTAGATTGAGGATGGAGTTGGGTGACAAAATATGTGCATTGTTTGTTGAGGCGGGAGTCAGGCCTGCTACTACGAGAGACATACAGGCCGATGGTAAGATGGTACATATGTGGAGAGGCATGCCGCGTGACATGTATAGGTTGATGTGGCATGTCGTAGGAGCTACAACCTTAGTTATGTGGCAAAGGAGGGCCCTTGCACGTTATAGGCGTGGTCAAGACGCAACACATGATCGAAAGTCCGCGAGCAGTGACACATCATTTGATGATCACGATCAGGGGAGTGATCATCGTTCACCTCACACCACACCAGATGAGCAACCTCCACTAGCATCGACCAACAATCATCATGGAGAGTAGGCTGGACCATCGGCCACGTCAAGTCAGCAACCTGCAACATCCAACAGTACTCATCGTCATGAGCAGGCTGGACCATCGACCATGTCGAGTCATCACGATGAGCAAGTGACAATTGATCCTGATCAACATGAAGTACCACTACCAGATCAACAGGCACGTGATGATCAACATGTATCTGAGCTTGTTGAGGCTGCACCATTGATTAACCAGGCCTCGACTAGTACTGTTATTGATGATGTACCACCAATTGATATATGAAATTTATATTATAGTTGTATATCTTTTACTTTATATATATATATATATGGTCCATGTATTTTATGTTCATGTTATAGTTGTACTTAATTTACATGTTGGTGATCATCATGATGTGTATATTGTTAGGTCATGTTAGATATGTTCATTTAATGTGCAGCTTGCAGATAGATGTGTATGTGATAGTAGTGATTTCACATGAGATGTATAATTGATGTTTGTGTTGTGATGATGTTATACAATGCTAATTTTTTTTTGTTAGATGATCATGATCACGATGATGTTAACGAATTTGAATGTGTTTTTAGTCGAATATGATGTTTGTACAATGGTTATCATGATCATGATGTTTATTAATTAATTTAATATTAAATGATCATGATATTGTAAAATTGTAATTCTAATTCTAATTGTATGTAAAATTCTAAAATTGTAATTGTATTTGTAATTGTAATTGTATGTAAAATATTTGTAAAATTTTAATTGTAATTGTAATATTTAATTTATTATGAAATGATTGTAATTTTAATTTTAATTGTAATTGTATATATGTAAATTTGTAAAATTGTAATTGTAATTGTAAATTTTATGTAAAATTCTAAAATTGTAATTGTAATTATATGTAAAATTCTAAAATTGTAATTACGCCGTAGCGTATTTATTTGAAAACAACTTTGCTAAATTGCTACGTGTACCATTCTCAACCCTTGAATGTAATGTTAGACGATTCAAATCATATTGACCGAACGATTAAAAACAGTTACAATTTTTAATCGATTCATGAAACGAACATCGAAATAAGTTGCTATGTTCGCGATCAGGTGAAAAATTCCTCGGCGAGCTCTTGTTGCTACGTATGGTCCGCAGGGCGAGAGAGTGGATGCCGCACATGCACCGGTTCTTGCCCTTGCTTGTCCCCTGCACGCCTCATTCCCGTTACATGACATTCCTCTGCCGAGAACCTCCACGACCAGGGCGGCTTGACGCTCTTCAAATGTTGACAATGGAGCAGACATTCCTCCTTTAGACCGCACTTCGGCGAGCACGGTGGTGATTCGAACCCGAGGCATTGTCGCAACATTAATTGCCGCGCAAAGCCTGGTCGCAGAGCATGAGAGCAACGAGAATTATCACCAACCTCATGCCAAGGTAAGCATGAATTGTTATCTTCCACTACAAGATCTTCTCGAAGCGTGACTAATTACATCCATGGGAAGCTCGTATAGATTTGCGAGCTTCACACCCGAAGATGCAACGTAAAGGGGAGTAGCACGATAACCATTATAACCCAACTTTTTATATACCATTACAACCCACCACGTAGATGGATATCTTCTTTCAGGCATGGTTCCCATCCTTCACTATAATATATTTACAATTTTTAAAAGTTTTATTTTCTTTTTTGGCATGTACAAGTAGGTATTGTTTCGAGGATTAGTATTTGCATTTTTTATTTTTATTTTTCTTCTGACCTGGCTCATTATAGGTTGTGACATTTCTTTAGTTTGTAATCTTTCAAAACTAAGGCATGTTAACTTTCACTAGCTATAGCTATGTAAGTATATGTGTGAATGCTTCATTTAGTTTATAGGCATTTATTAGGCATGCCATCTTGGATTAAATATCTGCTATGTAGACATATATATCTCTGTGCAATGTGCATGTATGTATATGCCTTTGTTCTGTTAATTGAAACCTGTTCCACCTCTCTATGAATTCGTTTATCTATATGACTAGCCACATGTATATTTATGCATAAGTCGCTCTATTTTCATAGGTTAATGTGTACCTATGAGTTTGGCATTTCTAGCCAATAGTTTAGTGACATCCAAGCCATTAATTTGGAGCAAATTTAAAAAATGTCGTGTTCAATACTTATCCCTAGTGAGCACGACGAGCCCTCCCGCATGATATATTCATGTCGACGAGCCCTCCCGCATGATATATTCATGTATAAAGAGTTCAGTTTAAGCAGTACTGTATATAGGAAGAGTTGTACATATATTAGACTCCTTTGACATAAATTGACGTCCCTCTGTTGCCCAAACTTGCAGATATATTATTGTTTTTTTTGTTTGAACCTCCATTTTACAATGCATTACAAAGTACAATGTTGGTAAGCTAACCCTCGTCAATATATCCATGATTTTATTTTATTTGTTATTTTCTGTTCTATATTCATTGTTCTAACTACCTAATATTAGAGATTATAAGTTCACGTTTGCTCAAATCCATCTTTATTGGATCAATAAACTTTTGATTTCACTGCTGGAGCCTTTAGGACCTTTCCAAGAGAAATTTTTGAATAAATGAGAAATTGGAATTAAAATGCATTGAAATTTCTTAGTGATAATATATGTGAATTTAATAGAAGAAATTAAGGTTCCAAGTTGAGAATATTACCTTTTTGGGTTTATTCATTTTTATTTTTATTTATTTTATTTTTTATCATTCTGGCTGAATTGGTAGCGCTGGTTCTCGTACTTGAGTTCCTACCAGATTCGCTAAGCATCATTTCGTCCATGGCGTATTGGCAGGGGCCAACACAGGTGGTCGGGTGTATCTATGGCGAAAACACTGAAGTAAGTCAATAACGCTCTTGATATTTTGCGTTTTCAATAATGGTGCATTAAGCATCTTTTTGCAATGGGAAAAAGAAATATTTGTCGATGTTGGAGTTCATAGATAACATGTAAATTTATTCCACCTTCCTTTTGAAATGTGTATTGAGTATATGGAGTTCGTTTACATATATTTGCACAAATGGAACCGGAGTCGTATAAAATGGTAAGTGTCTTTCTCATTTCCATTTTGTAACAACGTTTATAAGTATAATGGTGTTATAGATCTTGATTATTTAATTAATGAAGTAATCACTATGCATAAATTTAGATTGAAAATTAAATTTAACCTGTAAAACTGAAACAACTTAAGCAAATGCAAACAGTGAATTAGTAAAATACTTATAACACTGGCAAATTTATAGTAATCTTGTAGCAGTCTTGTATTAGTCCAGTCTTCCAACAACTGTATGAGTTTTCTTGGAAAACCCCTGCATTGGCTAGACAATTTGCTAGGGTGTTGCCCTTTTGTTTTCCATGGGAGGGAGTTACCACCTGAATTTTCATGATCATCTTTGCCACCTTCACCAATTTTGATGTAAGACACCAATTTCTTCATACCTTAGTTGAGTTAGAGCCATTGATAACTCTTTTTAGAGTCGCTTTAAGGAGTTGAGAGTTGCCTTTAACTATTAAATTCATGATTCCTTCTTGTTTCACAATATGCAAACCGTGGAGGATCTTCTGTTAGTTCTACGTATTATTTGTGTTATAGAGTAATCCTTTCGTTAACATAAGGACCATTTTGTTGTTGGAGTCTTTCAATACCCCTGCTGCCCCATATAAACTTGGATTACCCTTCGATGCCACACTAAATTTTAGTTTTGTATGGAATACCTGTGGGGGACCAGTGAATCTGTGTTCTAAGCGACAGCGGAATCGTGAGCAATGTTAGCCTTCGCCGACCTGCGGCGTTGGGCACAGTCCTGTCTCTACGAGGTCGAGGTCCATTGCCTGGAGGTTTTCTGCAGTTTTATTTTGCTTTTGCATTTTCCTTTTTCCGCTGATTATGTGAATTTGGTATTTTTCTGTTAAATAGACTCTACGGTGTATTCTTGTTTTTATGCGCTTTAGAATTTCTACTTATGAGCATTGGGTATCTGGTTGGCTTCAATGCTGACTAAAATCGAAGCAACTAAAATAAATCGAACAAAATCTTGAATCGCTCCACTAAAAGAAGCATTTGGAAAGGCATCATTAATGTACAGGACCGAGTCTTGGCCGCTGTGAGGACTGCTGCATTGTTCGGGTGATTTTCGTATTGTTCGAGTTTTTGGTAATTATAAGTGTCCAAATGTGTGGTTGATATATGAAAAATATTATGTTGTTCATGCTTTTGTGATTATTGGGTTTAACAAATGTTTATTTTTAATCATTAAGAAAATATATCTTAATTTTAACTATAAAGAGATGTATATATATATAAAATTAGTTTATAATGTGTAATGTGTAAATAAATATTTAAATGATATTATAAGGGGTTGTTTGACCAAGAGGCAGACTTGCCCCTACGCCTGCCTTCACGGCTTGACCTATTAATACGTTACGATAGGAGGGGTTTCCCCCTCTCCCTGGGGCTGCTCATGGAACTAACCAGCAAATTGGACTTTCTGTGATCCCCATATATGACACTACAGAGGTGAATCAAGATCTCTATGCTGCGAAAACTGTACTGGCAACCAGCAAATCACCTGTCGCTCAGCATTCTCAGGAGCTTTTCCGACTCTCGATAAATAAAATAATAATTATATATAAATTAAGTATATAGTAATTAAATACAAAGTAAGTATGAATATTATTTATAAGAGTGTAATAAAGGTACTCACTTATTTGTATAATTGGTCAATATTTAATTCTTAAAAATAAAAGGTTATGTAAGGTTGATTCAATAGTTGAGGTGGGTTGTTAACATTCTGGACATCCATGTTAACTTTTTGAAATGACAATATTTAGGGTGTATTGTTCGTGATTAATACAAGATGTTTTAAGGTGTCTCAATTGAATTTATGTCATGTATTTAATTTTTATTATTGATTTTTATATTAGTATTAGAAGTTAAAATTATATAGTCAAGTTATATGAAGTTATCTTAGAAATGAAATTTAGTATATAGCCAAAAATTTACAAGACAAAACTTAAAGGGTAGGCTAGATTTAAGAGATATTATTCAACTATGGACCAGCTTGTTACATTTAAAACCATTGTGGAAGAGTGTTATAATAATAAAATCAATCTCTTGTGTCTTTTTTCAGTTTTATTTAATATTTAATTAAAAATAGTTATAGTTATAAATTTAGATTCATGTGTGGTTGATATATGAAAAATATTATATTGTTCATGCTTTGTGATTATTGGGTTTAACGAATGTTTATTTTTAATCATTAAGAAAACATGTATATAAAATTTTATTTATGAAAAAAATATATAAAATTAGTTTATAATGTGTAATGTGTAAATAAATATATAAAAATTGAGAAAAAAGTAATATATTTTGATTTTTTTAACTATATTTTTTCAATTTTATTTAATATTTAATTAAAAATAGTTATAGTTATAAATTTAGATTCATGTGATAACATTTTCTCTATATTACTATTTCCTATGTTATTGCTTATACAAAATTATATATATGAAAATTATATATGAAATTAGTTTATAATATGTGTAATGTGTAAATAGATATATATAAAAATTGAGAAAAAAGTTGTATGTTTTGATTTTTTTAACTATATTTTTTCAGTTTTATTTAATATTTAATTAGATATGATTATAGTTATAAATTTAGATTCATGTGAGAGCATTTTCTATATATTAATCTTTCCTAGGTTATATTAATTAAATATGATTATAGTTATAAATTTAGATTCATGTGAGAGCATTTTCTCTATATTAATCTTTCCTAGGTTATTGCTTTTTTTTTGACATGGTGCGGTGCTAGTTGTAATTGTAATTGTACGTGAAATTGTAAAATTGTAATTGTAATTCTAGTTCTAATTCTAATTCTAATTGTATGTAAAATATTTGTAAAATTTTAATTGTATTACTGTGAAATGATTGTAATTGTAATTGTAATTGTAATTGTCTGTAAAATTCTAAAATTGTAATTGTAATTGTATGTGAAATTGTAAAATTGTAATTCTAATTCTAATTTTAATAGTAATTGTATGTCAAATATTTGTAAAATTTTAATTGTATTAATCTGAAAATTTTAATTTGATTAATGTGAAATGATTTTATTAAAATTTTTAAATTTTTAAATTTGTAAAATTTTAAATAATTGTAAAATAATAAATCTAGAATAACATGAATTTTTGTAACATAATAAAGTTTAGAAAATAATGCAAATAAGTTCATGTAATTTAGAATTATCATTATTTTATTGTGATCTTACATACAAAAAAAAAACTTTATACAGTACGCCATTGTTTTTTAGATCAACATAATTGCAAATTATCAAGTGAAATATTGATTTTAACATTAACACAATGCAAATTACCAATTAATTCAAAATACATATTTTAATGTTTCGAAAAACCCATCTTAAAAAGTATAAATATTGATGAAATGACACATGTACCATATCACTCTCAGTTCTCATGATCACCCTCATTATCTTCCAGCTCGCATGGCATGATAACACTATTGTTCTCAAAAATATGTTTTGATCTAGGGTCATGTCTCAATACAAACCACCAATCCCTATCCAACACATCTGGGTAAAAAACACCTAGTTGCAGTGTTTGGGGAAAACATAGGGCTCCTTAGCTTCATCCCACATCTTTCTAGGGTTGATACATATCAGCCTACTATTGCGATATTCCTTTACATTATTTCAATCAAATGTGTCCCACCACTTGCACCTAAATATAATTCATTGGAAAGAAGAGAAATCCACTTCAATGATCTCTTGTATCTTTCCGATGTAACCTAACGTCCCTCATACTAGGTTTTGATCACGGTAGCTAGATCGACTAGATTGATCGAACTCGACTTCCACTCCACAATCTTGTGTGATGTTTCCAACATCCACATTTTCTATGCGAAAATGGTGTCCATATGCCCACAGAGATGGGAAAAATGCACCTATTATAAAAAAAAAAAAAATTAAAAATTATAGTGTCATGTGTCTTATAATAACCCACCAGTTAAAATATGAAATATAGATGTAATTACATTTGAAAGGTGCATTATTAAGTTTCAAATGTACATATAAATTAAATAGATTATTATCAAGTTGCTGCACCCAATCCCTATGTTTAGCACATCCTTTTCAGCACGCGGGTAATGACCAGTTGCACCGTACTTCTCTCTGACTTGGTCAACAATCCAACTGCTGGGGCATATTTTTGGCATATTTTCTTTTAAATCATCGGGATAAGGCACACTTCTACCATTCAACCGTCTAAATTCTTTCCTGTCACTATCCCATTTCATCCTCTTTTGTTCGTACAATGTGACCCACGGTTGTGTCACTTCAGAATTGTAAAGAACAAATTTATTGATTGCTTCAATTTCTGCATTCACTAATGAAATCATACCGACATTATATAGTAGATAGAGATCAAAATATACATTATATAGAAGTTCAACATGAATATTTAATTTGTGTAAATTTGAAAAATTATAAGTCGCTTACTCTTTATCAAGCGTTTTTTTTCCACTCGTTTGGAGCAACTCCCCTTCTCTTTTGTCTTCATCCCTTTCATCGTCCCAAATCATCGCACCTGGTCTATTGTCGATCTACTTGATATCATCACAGGCATAATAGAAATACTCATATGATATGTACCCCTCTGCCATAGACCCCTCGGGTTTTTCCCTTTGTCGAAAAAAACCTTTCAATTTATTCATGTACCTCTCTAAGAAGAACATCCAATGACAAGAAACCACCCCAACTAATTCAACCTCATCTACTAGATGGATTAGAAGATGAACCTGCAATTCCATGAAACTCGTCGGCAGTTCCTTCTCAAACATACAAACAATCTCAACTATGTCTTGACGCCACCGTGGAATGTTATCCACATGAATCTCCTTTAACGTGATCCAACGTACAAATGCATATAAATTAGATATGGCACATCCTAGGTCTTGAGAGAATTCATGTTTCACACACCCACGCACGAACAAAGGATAATGACACTGCAAAGTTATAAACGCGTGCAATAATATACAAAATTAGTTATGTTCTATGATCCCTGCATGGGATAAAATTTATTAGTATAACAAATAATAAAATCATTCTTTTGACATTATACGTACTCTTAGAAGATTCAAACGATCATGCAATTTCAACACCGAAAAATGGTCATCCATGGTGAAGCAGCGTCGTAGTGAAGACCCGTATGAAGATGGCACCCTCACACCCATTATAACTTCCTTTTCCAAATAAAGATCATCTTTTTTAAAAAATCCATGGGACATCACCTTCTTTGAAATACCATTAATTAGAGAGACAAACGCATGCCTCTGATCCTGTACTTTCTAATTGTCTTGGCCAATGTTTCTTTTTAGTTTTTGAAGTAATAAGATATTTCTTAACAACCAATGTGTCACTTTGTTTCGATGATATGTGCCTCCATAAAGAAGATGAAACATTTTTAAATATATGCATGGGATCTAATAAGTGGGTAATCTTAATATGCTCCCAATATGGGAGGTTATAAAAGATAGATTTCCTTTTCATCCCAATGGGAAATTTATCAACATAGGTGTTGAAGAATTCTGGATCATCAAACATAGGATCCCCATTTGAATCAAACATTTCTATGAACTCCTTCTCCTTCTCTCTCTCATGTGCTCTAAGCCATTAAGCTAGTGTCATTATTGGAGGCCTTTGGGTTCTCTCTTGTTTACCATTGAAAGCGGATGATGCTCTTCTGTAAGGGTGTTCTTCTGGGAGGAATACCCTGGAGCAATCATACACTGGCTTTCGTAGGTCCTTGGACCATCTAGCTTTCAGAGAAGGTCCACAACATTTACATCCAAAATACCCTTTTGTTACAAGACCTGTGAGATTATTGTATACAATTAATATGCATGCCACGTTAAAGAATATCATGAAGTTCAGAACAATTACAACGAATTAAATAACTAATATGTGAAAGAATATTGTTACGTATATAAAAAAATCAATAAATTAAACATGTAATTTACTAGAGAAAACTCCTAAGCCTAGATAATCATGTGTCATGTAAGAACATATGCCATACAACGTAAAACTCCTCTCTTCTGCGATGGGTCTTGATACATCGCATACATTTATCCCATCCCATAATTCCTTCAATTCATCAATCAGTGGTTGTAAGTAGACATCCATATTCTTCACTTGTCTGCTACGAGGGACTATGAGAGCCAACATAAGATTTTCATTCTTCGTGGACAACCATGGGGGGGTATTGTTATTGATCACTACTACAGTACAAACAGAATAGTTGGTGTTCTGGAGGGAATATGGGTTGATTCCATCCATGGCTATGTTGATTCGTAGACTTCGTACTTCATCCTTGAATTTTTCAGGCCATGTATCCTCTATATGCTTCATGGACATTGAAACAATTGGGATTCGCATAACTCCCAACTCACTTCTGTGTGAGGCATGCCATCCCTGCAACATAGCTAATTCTTTGCAATGAAAGAGCCTTTGAATCCTTGGGATTATAGGCATGTGCCTCATTATCTTAAAAGGAGGACCACGTGATTTACCCTTCTTTTTTTATTTATCATACCTATCATGCCCACATTTCAGACATATCTCTTTGTCTTCATATTCTCCTCTATATAGAATAAAATCATTTGGACATGCATGATATGATATGTACTGAACACCCAACATTTTCAATAATTTCTTTGACTCTTCGCAGCTACCAGGCAAGACATTATCACTCGAAAGAACCTTATCTTTGAATAACCTGTAGTTGGT
Source organism: Pinus albicaulis (assembly GCA_034641835.2). Taxonomy (NCBI): domain Eukaryota; kingdom Viridiplantae; phylum Streptophyta; class Pinopsida; order Pinales; family Pinaceae; genus Pinus; species Pinus albicaulis. The sequence continues at coordinate 450,853,778 of CM076578.1, forward strand.
GATCATGGAAAATATTAACAAATGTACATTAATGCCGATATAATTATTAAGATTCATAAATTGACCATTTGTAATGTTCATTGTGTACTGATTATATTTCTCAAATTTATATAAGGGAGGACTTTATGGTAACTTACCTCAAAATTTCCGAGAAACATGCATTCGACAAGCCAAACTTTGCTTTCAAGTTGTACAGTAACATCGTTGTCCCTAACTGGGTAGACTTTGATTGACCTCCAGGTCGAAAGAGAGGGGTGGTGGAAGTAAATTTAAGTCTTTCGAAAAAGGTGTCAGCGATATGAGAATCATCCCCTAGCTGATCATCTTTTTGGAATGCATCTAACAACATTGTCTCCATGGAAGTCATATCTCTTAAGTAATCATCCATACCAACCTCTATTTGATTGCCTCCATTTCCATCTTGTGAAGAACTACAATTGTTGTAGTCATTCCTAATTTGTGAATCTAGACGTAGCGGGAATTGAATCGGTGGTTGATTCAACCATTCTTGGTATCATTCCTCTTCGATTTTTTTTCTTAATTCAATATTCTCTTGATTTGAAATTGTCGTGCGGTGCAATGGAGGATGGTTGGTAGGTCGCTCATCATCACTAGAATCCTAATAATTAAAAAAAAATTAAAAAATTGAACATGATTAGTACAAAATATATGATATCAATTAGAAAGCACGTTGACAATATTGCATGATTAATTGGTTTGACGTTGAAATAATTACATTAATCAATATACCAAACAATTGTAATTACTACCATCATTGTCTTAGGAATGTGGCTAGAAGATGCAATATTGTTACAATCGGCAGGGTGAAGCGACTGTCCATTTTCATCTACCAAATGCGCCTTGCGTTATGCTGCTCCTGATTAAGAGCTGTTGTTTGAATATTTTGCGCATCTGAACTCGATTATGAATCTGCATGAACTTGCAAATTTTAATACATTATAAATTTAATTAAGTTGTGCATGATTAACATGGATAAAAAACATAAATTCAATTAGATAATGAAAATATAAATAAAATATGAAGTAAATATTACGTCTCAAGATGGATAGGGATAACTCCGCGATGGAATTTGAGAAATATTATGGAATGAGCTCGATTTTGAAGAATTGTCCATTTGATATAATTATGATATTTTCTCCCTGCATTTGAGAAAAATAAACAATAAATTTTGGTGTACACACGTAAAAGTAATTTCAGTGCCTTAAAAATGGACTTCTTGTTATCGGTGCTAATGTACAGATAATCGCACCGGTGCATTTTAGTTACTGCGCATCGGTGTCGTGTTATCAACGGACGCATCGGTGTGATGCTATTAAGTGACGCACCGGTGACGAATAACCACAAATTTTTTTTAAAAAAATGCAACTCTATTTTTTTTAAGTGAAAAAAAAAAACGGTAAATTGAAAAATGGGCGGAAAAATATTTTCGAAAATCTAATTTCATAAAACAATTATTTAAATACTAAATATTTTTTATTATTTCACTATTTTTGCAAAAAATTTCAGCCAAAGATTTGCAGGAGACATACTTGGAGCAAGAGAGCACGAGAGCACTGTGGAGCAGTGAAATACGTTCGAACAGAAGTATTCAAACAATCAGAATTTCAAACCTCTGGTGATTCAAACCCTGTAGCATAGAATTTCAAATGATCTCGTGATTAAATTTTATTTTATTTTTACTTTTCCTGCAATTTTTTTTACATAGTAAGTAAAAAGTTTCAATTTGTTGTTCCTTTTCAAAAACAAAAAAAACAAAAAAAAAATCCATTTTTACCTTAAACCCTTCATTTTTTTTTAATGCCCTTTCTTCTCCCTATTTTTGTGATTTCAGAATTATGGCTTTTCATTTTAGATTTATAGGGTTTGTATTGCTATATATAGGCCTATGACATCCAACCCACGAGACAATTTGCATAGTAGGATCCCAATCCATGTCGGCCCTTGCGTGAATTTAAAAAAAAACATATTTTTTTTAATCGGTGCACCCAACGTAACCTAGCGCATCGATGCGTTGTATTATCCCAGTGCCCCATGTACGTACTTTTTAATAAAAAATCTAAAAACAATTCTTTAAAATCTGTGCACCATATGTAAAATAGGGCACCGGTACGCTATTTCATTATGGCGCACCGCGAACGCACTATTTTGCAAAAACATTTTTTTATTGTGTTAATCGGTGCACCATGTAACATATAACGCACTGCACTGGGTCTCCTCGTTGACGGAGAGCACCATATGGTGGTCCCTTGTTTGCGCAGGGCGTTTATAAGAATAGGCCGCACCGCCCCCTCCATGACACCATAGGCTACAAAAACTAACAATAAACTATTTTTATTATTTTGTCTGTGTTAATCGGTGCAGTGGTTGACATGTAACGCATCGGTGCTCTTTTCTGCAATAGAGCACTGTACAATGTTTTATACTGTTTGGGTGGTGCGTTTATAAGACCACCACGCACCCATGTCGGTGCGTACACCATGAAAAGCGCACCAGTTTCTTGATATATATTTTTTAACCTGAAAAGTTGACAATTTATTTATAAAATATATTAATGAATGATATGGTACAGGTTTCATATTGATAAAGAAATAGCTGACAAGAGATCAAGTAACAAAAATACTAATAGCAAATCAATAAAATAAAAAAAGACAAGTTCTTTGTAAATTCTTTAAAAAAAATATTATTTTTGAACGATATGTAAGTTTAACTAATATGTAGTGTTTACTGTATATCATGCAGAGCCAAAAAATGATGAAGCTCAATAAGGTTATTTATGATCTAGGACGAAAAGAGCATAAAATCTTGATGGAAAAATTGCAAAAGGATGAATCAAATGAATGAAAAGATACTATCGATCCAATATGAGTTTTTTTTTTAATTTTCATTAATAATATACTTAAAATTATTTAATAACATGTTTCAAACAATCTATTAATTCACATCTGTTTAATGTTCTACAGGGACCAAAAACTCAGAAAATGAATGTTGTTCTAAGAAAAGAAAAAAAATAGAATATGCAAATAAAAATGAATTTCTCCTTAGCTCATCTGGAGTGGTGCTGGAGGTTAATAAAAGGGGGAAAAACTTTTACAAAAGTTTGAGCGATCTAGTGGAATGAATGTATAGATGTTATTTCCACTTACAATACATAAAGCAATCCAATGATTTCAAGAACCAAATTTTATCTAAACTACAGGAAGGGTTTCCAGAGAATTGGTCAATGAGAGATGTCAGAATTTTAATAGCAAAAACATACAACAACAAAAAAGAAGGAATGAAAAAGTAATATTCCTTTAAATGTTTTTCTAGAAGTATTTATAAATATCATTTATAAATATCACTTTGGTTATATTTACTTTTCATATATCAATATAAAAAATAAATAGTTTATTGTCATGTTACATTTTCAGGAAGATTATGAAAATCTCAAAAGATGAATGAGCTGATATCAAAAATATGCCAGTAGGAATGTCCAAAGAGGTGTACAAGGATATGGTCAAAGAAATGGAAAAAATTGCATCACAGGAGGAGCCATCTAACAACAACGTGCTTCAAATGTAATATGTAATCATTAAATTTTTCAATCATTAGGTACAATAAATAAATAATTTAGCATTAAATATTAATTTTCAAGTATCTTCTTGCAGAAAAGAAAAGAAAATGGAACCCCTTCAGCACATAAAACAGGACGACAAGGAAGAAAAGGGTTAATATCTAAGTTTGTGAGTAATTGTTACTTCCTTATAACAACTTAACTAGATTTCATTTTTGTATATTTTAAGTTGCTTTACAAAAATCATCATTGAATGTCTTCAAACAAGTGCTAACATACAAAGAAGAACCATCAAACGAATTGATTATCATTGGGTTAAATATGGGTTGTGATTGACATTGGGTATAAAACTTGTAGGAAACAATGTATGGAACTGTGCCAACATATGAAATATTGAAAGGTGGCATACTACATGGTTTTGAAAGAATGTGTATAGTTCATGAGTCAATTGTTGCTATGGTACGTCATTTCTTTTCGATTTACATGGATGTATATTATTTAATATTGCAATTTTCATTATTCTCACCAATGTATATACACTCATTACAATTTATTTTTATGTTTGTAGATGGAAGGTGAAGAAGAAGAAAACAATCAACATCGTGAACAAAACATTCTTGAAAATAACCCAAGTCATGGAAGTAGCTCGAGTAGTGACATCAGTTCAAGTGAAGAATGATGATCATTATGTTTCGATATCAAAGCAAGGCATTGTATTTTTTGAAATATTTGTTTGTAAAATCAGACTTTTTTTTTAATGTAATAGACATAGTGTCCCAATTGAAAGACAAAGTGATACCCATAACTGTCCCATTTTGTATGACAAAGACTGTCTGATATATATATATATATATATATATATATATATGTTTTAATTTTTTCTATTGCGTTCTCCATTTTCACTGTGAAATGTAACATCACTCAGTAAATTTATGGATGATTAAATATTATAATGAAGAGATGTGAAATTTGATGATATAATATAAAAAATTAATCCAAACATCACATTCAAATGCACTAATAAAAATTTAATTGATATGAATACTGTTACAAGATATGTGTCGTCTTTTGATGAATAATGAATTTTAAAAAATCACAATAATTGCACTGTCACATGTCGATGTTTCTAAAAAATACAAAATGAACACTAGTGCGTTTGTATGATACAACGCACTGGTGCGTTTCTACGACCTATGGCCACCGCACAAATACCAATACCAATTATAAATCTCGGTGCATTTGTGCGATACTGCTCACCGATGCGTTTATGTGAGACTACCCACCGGTGCATTTGTACGACCTATGGGCACCGCATAAATACCAATACCAAATATAAATCTTGGTGCATTTGTGCGATATTGTGCACTGGTGCGTTTATGTGAGACTACACACCGGTGCATTTGTACGACCTATGGGCACCGCACAAATACCAATAAAAATTAGAACAATTAGTGTGTTTGTCTGATACTGCGCACCAATTCATTTCTATAAAACTACATACCGGTGCGTTGATATGACCTATGGGCACCGCACAAATCCCAAGACCAATTAGAATGGCCCCATGTGTTGTATCACCAACACTGTGCCCGATGCAGTTTTAGACCTTGATGACTCAGTGCATGCACCTTCGACCGCCTCGGGCCACCGTCTAGATGACATGCACCAGTGCGTTGACACCTTAGTAGCGCACCATTGAAAAAAACATCCGTAATAACCTTCGGCCGCCTAGTTTTTTTAGTTGTGTTGAAATTCCGTTAAAAGCTCCGCCAAAACCTTCGTAACCGTAAACAGATGTTGTAGAAAATGTTTTTTTGACAATTTTGGCCAATTTTATAACTCTAAAAACCTCCTTTATAACCTCCACTAGAGGGTCTTTTCCTTGTAGTGTTAAATGCAATTAAATATATAGTAAAATCAAATAAACCAAGACAAAAATTTTAAATAAAAAGGTACATCAAAAATTAACATAAATGAAAATAAAAAGAAGTTTATATTATATTCCAATTATAAGTCATAAGAATCCATTTTCGTTAAATATATAGGAAAAAACAAAGAAACCGAGGCAAAAATTCTAGATAAAAAGGTACATCCAAAATTAACATAAATGAAAATAAAATGAAATTATATTATATTCCAATCATAAGTTGAGAATTTAGAAGTTTATAATTCTTCTTTTTCACACTAAACCCGAAAAGATTCACAGTTGATGTTTTTCATTTTCAATAATAATAATTAATATAATTAAAAACCAATGTATAAAGCTAACAAGTCCATTGTATATATGATACAATTATGTTTCTTTTTTAAATATGAAATAGAATTGCATTAGAAAATAAATAAAACATATATAAAAAAAAAAAATTGTGAAGATATTTGTACACTGAAGGGTTGACAAGGGTTGACTATCTTATTAGTCCCTACCTAAAGGTTGGACTATAGTTATTGATACATCATTGACCATATAATAATATTTTTCTTGACCAAAAACATTTCTCTTCACCAAAGTTTTAATATAAAAAACTAATATAAAATTTATTGTGTTAATTTTTATTGGTCCAATAAGGTTTGAATTCTTATTGGAAAACTCATGTTAGCCTCTCTAAAATAACAATAATAAATCCAAAATAATTAATTAAATATTCCTAACTCTTGGGTTGTTGGGTAGTTCCTCAAAAGATGGAGTTTGTTTAGGAACTCCTATCTTGGTGGGTTTTGGTGAGTAATTAACTCAACCAAAAGAGACTAAGATAGCACGGACTATCTTCTCTCATCTATTTAAAATTGTAAATTAAAATTCTTTTAATAAGAGAGATTACATGAAGAAGCTATGAAGCTTCTGCCTTTTCCTCCTTTATTTTTTGTGTGTTGTATTATGTGTGCTGTAAATCTGTTTCTGAGTTAATTTAATTTGTATCATGTGGTATCGGAGCCTGTGATCAAAGGCCTGTGTGTTGTCGATCAAAAGGGCAGGTTTTGAATCTCAGCATCAATAACGAGGGCGCCTCCACCTTGACAGTTCTGCTGCTGAGCATGCGCGCAGGTTGCACGCATCTTCGAGGAGGTAGCTGCTCGATAGCTGTTGGATGGGGCGCAGGTTGCACGCCATCGACTGCGTAGAGCATTTGTGAGTCTTTTTTTTTGAGAGCCGAGTTATATTCATGGTTCAATATTGAAAGCCTGTTTTCATAGCATGAAATGGTATCCGTTTAAATTACGCTGTTGAATTGAAAAATTCGTTTGCAAAGACAGTTTGCATAAGTTTGCAAACGCTGTTTGCATCTAAAGGGAGAGCGCTCTTGCCAGGGTTTATTTTTTGATTGAATTAGTTTATAAGAAATTTGTACAATGCGCTATATATTTTCACTTTTGTCATGAAAAATCGATTTGCAATCTACAATTGAAATCTGCAATTAGAATATCGATTTTGAAATCTGCGATTTGAGCCAGCGTTTTCTGAGTCAGCGTTTTGCACTTTGAGCGCTACTCCTCCAAACATTCAATCGATTCATGAAATATCGATTCTTCAATTCTGAAATATCGATTCTGCATGTTGAGTGAAGCATGATGAAATTTTGTGCGCTGACACATTATTTGTGATTTGAAGAAATTCATGCTCAAAAGATCACATTCTGTGTTTGACATGCCCATTTCATTTCGCCTTTGAACTAAATCAGAGTGGCAACTTCTGCACTTAGACAGCAAAATCGATGAGCACGATTTTGACAGCGTTCTGTGTTGAAAACATTGAACCAATTCAGTGTGAACCTTGAATGCATTGATGCCGTGAGAACAACGTTTCAAAATAATTGAAACAGCTTTTTTAAAATAGTTTTTCCAGGGTTCATTTCATCCTTTGAAACAGCGTTTTGAAACTGCGTTTTAAAGTTAAGAACAGCAAATAACCAGCGTTTCATGTGGCAATCTGCTTGGAGCAAATCGATTCTGGCAAATCGACTCTACATTTTCATGTGGCGATCTGCATTGAAACATCGACCTGTATTTGTCATCGATCTGTGAAATCGATTCTGGCAAATCAATTCAAACTTCTAGCAATCTAAACAGCATTCTAAACAGTGTTAAGAAGTGCGTTTTCAAATCATCTGCTGGTCAAGAAGCGTTAAGAAGCGTTCTAAACAGCGTTAAGAAGTGTGTTTTCAAATCTGCAACGTTTTGAACGGATGTATGTGGTTTTGAAATCTGCGTTTTTAAACAATGTTTTAAAACAGCCTTTGACAGCATATTGAGCCAGCGTTTAAAACTGTCAGCGTTCATTTAGAATATGCACTTGAAATTTGCCAGCGTTTTTACTGATGAACCAACGTTCAGCCCATTTGTTTTGTGTTTGACATCGTTTGAATCAGCATTTGAAAACAGGAACCAGCGTTCAATTAAAGCCGCGTTTTTGAAACCAGCGTCCTCCAGCAATAAGAACCCGCGTTCAAACACCGATTCAAACATTTTACATTCCAAACAGCAATTTTCTGAAGTGGTTTCTGACATCGATTCTGCAAAACCAGCGTTAAATGTGTTTGACAGAAATTTTCTGAAGTGGATTCTGGCATCGATTCTGCAAAACCAGTGTTAAATGTGTTTGACAGCGTTTGAAAGCAGCTTTAAAAAAAAACAGTGGCGTTCATTCCAGCGTGTCATTTCGGCATGCCAGCGTGGCTCAACGGCAATCATATTAGAAAGGCCAACTTCTAAGGATGAACATAACAAGTTGCGTGAAAGATTTGAATGGACCGACGAGGAATCAAACATTATCATCGGTTGTAATGTTTGAATTCAATCTTTAGAGTTGTAATATGTTTGGAATGAGGAGAGATAAGGTGTTTTAATTTTTTGAAGATTGTAATGGGTTGGATTAATAAGGTGGATTTCCAAAATATTTTAAGAGTACATTTTATGTAATGGAGTGATAAGGTTTTATGTAACGGAGTGATAAGGTTTTAAAGTGTGAACTTTATTTTTTTTGGGAGCGATAAGTCACTATAGTGAAAAGTGAAAAATTGATTCACTTTTTATAAAGTGAATTTATAATTTTCTTTTTCAGGAGTAATAAGTTGTAATTTGGAGAGATAAGGTGTGAGCAATTAGTGCACATGGTTTTTGAACGCATTTTTTTCCAAAATTTACAAGCGTCAGATTCTCCTTGTTTGAGAAAGCTTTCATGGCAATGTTGTAAAAGATGAAAGGCTGATGATCTCCATACTCAATAAAGACATATTTTTTTTTGGTGTTGATGTGTCCTAGATCCGCCCAAAATTGAATAAGGGGATCTAAGGTACACTATATGTGTTTTCTGGCGCATGTTTTTTATGGCTTCTTGTTGCTGTTTTTTGATCTGTGTCTAGTTGTGACACATCAATAATTTCGTCACATACATGAAATTCAATATCAACGAGCACAACACATAACGAAATAGCTGCAAGATCAACACATGCATTTGCACAAATTGAAGATTATCTACATCAGCATTTTAAATCAACAAGCCAATTCACTTCATCAAGTTCATGTACTTGCACACTCAAAAGTCTACATCAGCATTGTTATACATTCTTTTCAGAACTTGTAATCAAATTCACTATGTTATGTTAATCATTAAAAATTCATTGTTAATGAATTTTCAAGAAGACAAGTGAATTCATTATTTTAAAGTGAATCATTGTAAGCTTTCTTGGGTGCATTGTCGACAGTGTTCGACACCCTTCCTTTACACAAAATCAATTGAGTGCATGAGTTTTTTCAAACAAGCAACAAGTTTACATCTCCAAGTGAGCGTGATTTCAAGCATTTTGCGTCAAAACCATCAAGCAAGCCAGAGTGCAGTTTTTTTTTTTTTGTAGCAACCATCAAAAGCAACCAAACAAGTTCAAATCTGACATCAATCAACCAAGTTGACATCGACATCAAGAAAGTGTCGCTTTTCATTCCAGTGAGCGTAAAGTCATCAAGTCAGTCCAGTGGGCGTACAAGCAAGCGCGATCGTCATCAAGCGAGCGTGAATTCCAAAGTTTCAGCGAGACAATTCTACACTTCTAGCAAGTGTTCCAAGCAAGAGCAATCTGCACCAAATCATTCAAGCGAGCCTGCCATTCAAGTGAAACAGTTCAAAGTAAGACATCTACAACAAGAGAGCCTGTTTTTAAGTGCGCAAGTTCAGATGGCGCAACATATTCAGTTGTTAAACATTCTTCACAGTTTGATCATCTCAAGCGATGACGACATGGTGCATGTCAGCAAAGACACTCTTGCTGATCTTTCACAGCATCTACAACAAACACATGAAACTATTGAGTTTCTACAGCTTGAGTCACAACTTCAAAGGATTGAATTGAAAGAAAAGAGTGATACATTCAAATCTTTGAACCATCCAAATGATAAGGCATTCATTCAGACAGTTTCAAGTGATGAAGTTGTTCCAGATCCAATTTCTTCCAAGCCCATCATCAGGCCCTGGGAAGAACTTCAGAATAACAAGAATCGACAAGGCTTAGGATATGTCCAAGATGATGCCAACTTACATATTCCCGATTATTCCAAGCCCATTCAGTTCGTCAGTGCGGGATTTCTTGAACAGATCCCCTCAGCACATTCAGAGACAGTTGCAGACAACCAGCAGTGCATGCAACCCAAAATTGCCGAAAAAGAGAATTCCACACAATCTGAGGTTGAATTCCAATCGAAATGTTCTCATTGTCAGAGAATCGGTCACATGGAAGATCAGTGTTTTGATCTCCATCCCTGTAGCCATTGTGGCAAGTCCACTCATTCCTCAGACAAATGTCGCAATCAACACAAATCAACAAGGTTGAAGATACATTATGAATGGATCGACCCTTGGGAATGGTCATCCACAGTTAAAAGATTGCTTCAGTTCTACAACCGCATACGGTCACACATTGTGCAGTCCACACTGAAAAGATGATGGTACTCTCATACAATTGAATGGGGGAGTACAACAGTGTAAAACTCCTACACCTGAAGGGGGGGAGTTCAGGAATATTTTACAGAGAAGTGTCTCTCCTTTCAGCTGACAAAGGGGGGAAAATGTCAATGAGATTGACAGTGGTTGTCAGACTGAAAGTCTCGGCACAACCAGCAAAAGAAGCCAGTGGGCATCAACAAAATTGCCAGTGGGCATCAACAACTTTGCCAGTGGGCAGTCAACAAATTTGCTAGTGGGCATCAACAAATTTTCCAGTGGGCAGTCGACAGCACAGAAGCAGTGGACAGTTTTCAACACAGCAAAAGCAACAGTGAGTTGTTTTTGTCATCATCAGCTAGTGGGTTTTGAACAAATTTTGTCAGTGGACAAAGGATGCTGCTTTCATACAAAGGACAGATAGATCCTTTTGCAACTTGGCACTTGATGGAGTTGTCAAGCGAAATTCAGACATGAATCAGACATGCAGTTGACTCATGGTCTCTTCAGATTGCAGTTTTTCAGCATCCAGCTTTGGTGGTTTTTCAGGCAATGTTTTTTGAGGATCAACATGAGAACTTGGAAGATGGTTCCTTGTTCTTATTTTGGATTTTTCATTGAAGGGGGGAATGTTAGCCTCTCTAAAATAACAATAATAAATCCAAAATAATTAATTAAATATTCCTAACTCTTGGGTTGTTGGGTAGTTCCTCAAAAGATGGAGTTTGTTTAGGAACTCCTATCTTGGTGGGTTTTGGTGAGTAATTAACTCAACCAAAAGAGACTAAGATAGCACGGACTATCTTCTCTCATCTATTTAAAATTGTAAATTAAAATTCTTTTAATAAGAGAGATTACATGAAGAAGCTATGAAGCTTCTGACTTTTCCGCCTTTATTTTTTGTGTGTTGTATTATGTGTGCTGTAAATCTGTTTCTGAGTTAATTTAATTTGTATCAACTCATAGTCTCAATGTCATTTTCAATAGCCAAATTTGGGATATCTTAAGTTTGGCTAGCATTCATGCAAGTTGGACAACTTTGGATTAAATAAGGTCGAGGCAAGTTTGGATTAAAAAAAATTTGAATCACACTTTCGATTAAAAAATGTTGGGGCAACTTTGGATTATGCTTCTAGTGTTTTCATGACGTATGTCTCCAATGTATCTATAACATATCATTACATTGGAATAAATTAAAGACTTTTTTCACCCATAACAACAACATATCATTATAATGGAATAAATTAAACACTTCTTCCACAAACTTTGTGGAGTGACATCTATGGAGTGCTAGTGATGTAAGACACCACTAGACACCTCCTTCACCCACCTCTAGACACCTCCTTAATAACATCTACAAAAATTCCATGGCCCCTGCCCACCCATAAATATATCAAACTTGTGCAACAATTTATGCTTAGACCTGCTATAAATGAAGAATTTTGCATAGAAAGACTTATTCTACATGCCTTTTGTGCACAAGAATCTGGCCAAAAAATTTGTGCACAAGACTCTAGCCATCTCTATAAACATAACATTATAGAAAGGACATGCAATCAATAAACATAGTTTCAAATGCAATAAACTAAGGTAAGTTACTAACATCATTAATGAGTCCTTAATGAGCCACAAACATAGGCAACCTATTGCTAGAACGAATGCAAATAGAATGAATGCACAAAGGAAAAGGCATGCAAACAAAGATGGAAACTATAGGAATTATACTTCCTCCAGGAACAAGGATGGTTTTAATGTATGGGCAGGATTTACATGGATATTACAAAATATTTGAGGCATTTGGCCTTGTGCAAAGAAAGGAAAGGAGTTTTCCAGGTGGTGTTATCCTCATGGTCTAGATAATCTTGTATTTGATGTGGTAGCTTTAAATTTTTTACTTTACCAGACTTGTTGATGTTGTCAGGCTATACCTGTCTAGAGTGAAGGCTTATTGTAGGTACCTACAAATCTAGTAGAGCACTAAAAAGCCCAAATTTTTTAAACATATTAATCTTGGACAAATATGAATGTTTATCTAGGTGATCACAAAAAACCACCTTTGTCTCACAACCTTGCATGGGACTATGATATTTTCATTGCTACTTTTCCTCGCTTGAGTGCAAAGTTGAGTCTATGGGAAAGAAGTGTATTGATGTGGGTGGATTGGTTTCAAGTCATGTTGGATGAGGGTCATACTCTAGGTTCAAGTGTGAGCCTTATAAACAAGTTACAAATGGAAATATATATGATTTTCTCTTCTCGATGGTTGTTAATTGTGACACCAAATATCCAAGTGGTTCATTTACAACCTATAATAAATTGTATGCATGAAGAAGCATATGGGCTATATCTAAAGTTTTTGTTAGCCTCACTTTCATAAACAATTATAAATCCAAACTTAATTGAATTAATTAAATTTTGAAAATTAGGAATTTATGCCTAATTTTCAAGATTAAGTTTTTTCCTCTCAATTAGGAGTCAATTTAGGCCTAGAGTTTCTCTCCACCTAACTAGGTTCCTAGATTGGTGTATGGTTGAGATATTGTTAAATGCAAGAAAAACAAAAACAAACACAACACCTGTAACTAAGTATTTGCAAGGAATGATAATTAAACTCAACACATGCATTTACGCACCTACAACAAATAATCAAAGTTGTCAACATCAACATTATACCTCAACAAGCACATTCACTCAAGGCAATAAAGTTAATGAAACTGCAAAACTCAAGCATTTCCATCAATGTCTACACCAACATTCAACAACACCCAAGTTTTGAATTGATAAGAGGACAAGTGAATTCATTGTTTTAAGTGAGTCACTAAAATCGTTCTAATTATTTTTTGGCGCATTTTCGACAGTCTTCGACACCCTTCTTTTGCCAATAAGCACAATCAAGTCAGTGCAAAGTTCATAACATCAAGAGAGCTAGTGTGAAGTTAATTGAAGCATCCATCAAGCAAGTTAAAATGTACAACAAGCGAGCGTGAGTTATTTAAGTGAGCGTGAATCAAGCAATACAAGTTTCACCAAGCAAGAGATCCAAAAAATTCTAAGCAAGTGAGCGTGATAAATTCCATCAAGCGAGCCAGTACAAGCAAGCGTGTCAAAATGGGCAAAGGTGGAAAACGTATTCAAAGTGCCAAGCTAGAAATTAAAGAGCTGAAAGAGTGCAATCATTAGTTACAAAATACAATTGAGTTACTAGAATGGAAGTTGAAGCAGAATCAAAACTTAATCGAGCAAATGAACATCACATTAGAAGCAATGAGTGACTTTCAAATTGAGCTCGAAATGAAAGAAAAACTCATTCATTCACTCCAAATTAAATTAAGTGAAAAACAAGATCTGCTTGATGCACAATCAACAGAGAAGATCGATGCAAGTTGCAACATCGAAGACCTCATCCAAACATCAGATGAAATTTGTGATACAAGTGACCTTATTCAGCATAGTGATGAAGGTTGTGACACAGAAGATCTCATCAATCAAGTTGATGTCAGTTGCGACACAAGTGGTTTTATCCAACTAGTTGTACTAATTAATGGTGCAACGAGTAATACCAAAGATCAAATTGAAAAGTTTGATGCAACATGTCAAACAGATGAATCATTAATTGAAATGGTTGATTCTCAGTGTAATACAGATGATTTAATCAATCCAACTCAGCATATTGGAAGTAGTAGTAGGTGTGAAGAACGCAATGATATTTTCAAGAAAGTGTTTAGACCTTGGGAAGAAATCCTTCAACAAGGATCTACATGGCTTAGGTTACACCAAAGAAAATAGTTTGTATATTTCGGATTACTCAAAACCAGTGAAGTTTGTAAGCATGGGCTTTCTATACAATTCTCATAACAAGTGTAACCATTGTGAGTGAAATGGCCATATGGAGAGTACATGTTTTGACCTCCATCCTTGTCACCATTGTGGCAAGAAAAATCATTCATAAACAAGATGTAGCAAGCGGAATCAACCACCTAGAGTGAAGACAAATTATGCATGGATTGATCCTTGGAAGTGGTCATCTACGATCAACCAATTGTCTATGTGTTATCGACAGATTCAGTCTCACGTGAAGACAAATTTTCCAGTACAATGAAGATGGTGAAACTCTCCTACACCAGAAGGGGGGGAGTTCCGAAATGAAATGATGATGATTGTCTCTCCTTTCAGTTGAAAAAGGGGGGAAATGATATTAAAATTGAAGGTCGTTGTTAGACTGAAAGTTTTGACAACATCAGCAAAAGCAGCCAGTGGGCATCTTCATCAGCCAAAGAGCATCAACAAATTCGCCAGTGGGCGGTCAACGAAAACAACATCAATGAGCAGTTTTCAACAACATCAACATCATCAGCCAGTGGGTGATCATCATCAGCAGCCAGTGGGTGATAAAACATCCAAAAATCCAGTGGGAAATCAACATCAATTCTCCAATGGGTGTTTTCAACATCAAAGAAGCAGTTTCGACATCAGCATATTCGCCAATGGGCGTCATCAATATTTTTTCAATGGAAAAATGATGTTGATTGAAAGCAAAGGATAGATGGATCCTTTTGCAGCTTGGCATGTGATGGAGTTGTCAAGAAAAATTTAGAGATGCATCAGACTTGTAGCTAACTCATGATCTCTTCAGGTTGAAGTATTTTCGGCATCCAACTTTGGCGATTTTTTAGGCAGTGTGTTTTGAGGATCAATAGTTTCAGCATGAGAACTTTGAAGATGGTTCCTCATTCTTATTTTGGATTTATCATTGGGGGGGGGGAATGTTAGCCTCACTCTCATAAAAAAATATAAATCCAAAGTTAATTGAATTAATTAAATATTGAAAATTAGAAATTTATGCCTAATTTTCTAGATTAAGTTTGTTCCTCTCAATTAGGAGTCAGTTTAGGCCTAGATTTTCTCTCTACCTAACTAGGTTCCTAGATTGGTGTATGGTTGAGATATTGTCTCAAAAAAAGTGTCCAAGATAGATGCACTATGTTGAGACACATTCTCCTCTTGTATTTATATTTGTATTATACAATTGTTTTAATAATGAGAGTATGAGGAGTACAGCAAGGCTGTGGCCTTTTTAGCCATGTATGGTTTTCTAAATCTCTGGTATGTTCTTATGTGTTTTATTTTTTGATTAATTTTCTACAATTTTGGGAATCTGGTATTCTTCTACAACTCTTTAAAAGGTGTATGATAAGTTCCAAGAAAGCAGATTTAAAAAATATGATTGCTTGCACTAAGAAGGCTACATTCCTTGATTGTACAGAGGAATATGAAAAAAGTTATAATGAGTTAGATGTGACAGATAGGCATAATATTTTAGTGGAATACTAGAACGATCCTTCTCATGTGGAAGGAATCTCCTCCTAATCCAAAACAATGGAAATTCCAAAGAAATATTTAACCTTGATTACTCAAGAGTCAATACATTGGTTACTAAGTTGTTCCTGGGTTCTTTAGTGCTGCTTCTTGCATCACAAAATTATCTTCAGTTCTATACTACACTTCTACTGCACTTTTTTTCATTTAGAAGTTGGATGCAAAGTGAATATTGGCTTTTGACAATATCTCCATCCTCTATGGGTTTCAAGACCCAAAACGTTCAAGGTGTTTCAGCATAAGTTGATTTTTTAGTAAATTTATTTTTTTTATTTTTTTCTAGCAAAACAATTGTAACTTTTTTTAAGATTTATAAAAAGTTACATAAGTACATGCCTTAAGAATTTCACATTTGTCCATCATATAACATATATCAAAACACAGACAAAACCAGGGAACACAATAATAAATATTGTGTTATTGTGTCCCCATTTTTCAATATTGTGGGAGGGCTTGCACATAATTAATGGGAAAATATTATTTTTGGGGCGGGGGTAGGCAGGCCTTAGACAAAATTGATGGGAAAAAAAAATTGTAGGATGGATTCTGACTGGATCAACAAGATCAACCATTGGTGGAAGGTGATTTTCCTTTTATTCAAGTCACATTAAGAACCTTGACAATTTACATCAAGAGGGCTTTGACAAGACACAACATCTTCAGTAGGTTGAAAATTGTTCGAACGTTGAATGTTTCTAGGAAAATTTTAGGATGTTCTTTGCTTAATTTCCTTACAGATTTATTTTCTTTTTATATGGTCTGCACAAGATATCTTACCTTACGAAGCAACTTACAAAGAAAAAGTATCCTTCAATCCATGTCCTAAGGGTTTGAAATGAATTTACACATTGTTTGAGTTCCATTTTGAATGAGAGGTTTGGATTTTGTCTAAATACTCTCATAATTTTCCATAACCATGCATAACTATTCTTCAATACACAAGATATGGAATGTATAAAGTTCTACGGTACAAGATCAAAGCATCTCAACAAAACCTGCAACTTGCTCAAACTAATGGTCAAATGTTTGCGGTTAGTATATGGATCCATATTATTTTCCATTCAATTTGCAGGGATCCATATTATTTTGCAAAGCAACACGAACATTGAAAAGACAATGCTTAGGGGCATATCAAGAAGTTTCTAGTAGAAGTGTGTCTAATATTTCTACTTTCAACACTAGTTGCCCATCATACATATTTTATGCACTTGCTTCTTTTATTTGTATTGTATTATTTTTTTGATGTGAATATAATTTTTGAGTGCCTTATGCAAATTTAAGTGCTTCCACATTAGTGTGATAAAATCACAATAAGATTTCATAATGTAAGTATTTGCATGAACCTAATCAAAACAAGCTATAGCAAGTCTCCTAAGATTTGAACCTAAGTGAGTGGGGTAGCAAGTCACAGTTTGAACCACTTGACCTAAGAACCATTAGCAATAATTATATTTTTAATTATAATTATCAATTAAACTAGCCTAGATCTATCTTAAGTTTGGATCTACCAAATATTGAAAAGATCAAATCCCTCTCAACCCTTTATAGATCCAAAATTAAAATAGATGTAAACTAATATAACATAAAAATAGAAATTTAAGAAATATATTAAAAATATTTCGAAAAATATGAATGGATATCTTAAACAAAAATCTTTAAAAAATTATAAAATTATAAAATAAAAATAAATAAACATTTTTATATTAAAAATATTAATTAAATAAATATACAACTTTATTAAAAATATATATTATATTATATTAAAACTATATATTATGTATCATATATTAAATATTTAAATGTATACATTTAAAAAAACAAATCATATAACATATATTAAATATTTAAATATACATGTTAAGAATATTTGATTTCAATATGTGTAAGAAAGTATAAAAAATATAAAGTATAAAGAAATAAACATTTTTACATTTAAAAATGGTTATATTAAAAATATCCAACGAGATATGATTTAAACAAGGCTACAAGGTAGCTACTACCTGCCGCTTAGTTTAAATATAGTAATGTTGCAATGCAAGTAACAATTTATACAATGCAAGTACTGGACATCAACTTAGTAAACTTCAATCAACATATAATTAACACATGTTATTTAACAAGTTTTGATCTGATATGCAAATCAGCTATTAATTAAATAGAAGCATAGATGCCAGACAGGGTAGATAGTAGCTGATGGCAGTAAGCTACACAACAATCTACGATTTGAGGTTGAATTGAGATTTTTACTAAACTGCATGCCTATTTCCACAATGAATTTCAAGTGTGTTGAAGAGATAATGTTAAAAAAATCAATAAATAAATAATTGTAAAATAACATCACAGCCAAGGCAAGTTAGATCTAATTCGACAACAGTTAAATCAATTCCTACATAAGAAAATCGTTGCTATTGGCATTATAAATACATTCAGGAGATTTTTAAATAGATTTATAATATTTATATATATAATGTCAGATTGTAAACATAGGTTCTATTCATTAAACATATATGTATAAAATATTAAAATATTTGTAAAGGCCTAATGGAAAAGCTATATTTCTTAAATATACATATATTAAGTCTGAAAGTATCTGCAAATAGGTAGAAGAAACACTATAAGTATAACTAGTTATTTTTGTTCCTAATTGTTCTGTGAAAACTTTCTTGTTCTAGCAAAATGTTGTAGACATACTGCACTTTGAGAGAGGAGGATCTGAGCAGTAAAATCTTGTACAAAAATTGAGAAGCACTTTGGACTCATTTCTGGATTACTATGTGTTCCTGTTGTAGACAATGTTTGTACAAGTGCTCGTGCTACAAAGAAGAGGCAAAAATTAGTACAAATCTTGCTATTTTGGATAGCATAATTTAAAGTGCATATATCTGATTTTTTCTTAAAAGATGAAGAATAATTACAAGAATACCTAGCTTTGGTAGGGCTTCTGTTGCTGTCAACAGATTGGATCTTGTTGTCTTCATTGATTGTAAATGTACCACTTATTTTGAAATCACGTAGCATATACATGGTTGCTTGTTTCTTTTGAGCACAGTCTTGAAAAGACATTCGTGCTAGGTTGGGAAGTAACTGTTTCAAGAGCAATTTGTTTCGGATGCAACATTGCCAGTTGGTGTTGTCAGACTTGATTATGAAATTAAGACACTATGAATAGGAAAAGGACAAATTTTTATTGCACTTAAGGCAATTAACTATTGTCTCCTCTATCATTGTAGAGGTTGGTATTGGTGAATTGCATCCAAGACAAACTGGTTCAAATGGCATAGAATAAATTCTTGTAGTTGTCAATGTTTATTTTATTTGTTCATAGAAGAGGACAAGTAGTATATGTCAAAATAGAAAGAGATGAAGAAACAATTGCATATTGAGAAGTAGAGGTATTGTTTCATTTGCACTTACAGAGAATGTTGGAGGGTTCCATTTTCTAAGTTCTGTTGTTGCTTCTACATTCAATTTTTTGATGAATGTAGCTTGCATTGTTCGAAGTGTTCTGTCCTTGAGTTCTTTCTTGTTTGTTATGTTTTCTAATAACATAATGGAAAAATGGTCTTTTTGTAATTATTGTTCAATTTCACTGTAGAGTGGTGCAAATGTTCCAAATAACTGCAACTGTAATAGAAGACAAAAGGTTTTTTTTTTCAAATGAAATTGAAATGTAGGATGGAACTAGCAATATAAAAACATTGAAAAGTAATTTATGTTACCGTTGCTCTATTGTCATCTAAATTTTCATCTTTAATTTGCAATGTATATTGGAAACCAATTTTCCGTGCAGCTGTCACAACTGCAGCAATTGTTCCAATTGGATATGTTTGTGTATTTGTTGTAAGGTGTTTTACTGTTGTATTTGGAATGAATTTGTAATATTTTCAAATTTGTGGTATGTTCTGCATGGTGCTTAGTTCAATTAGCATCAGAATGCAATCACAATCACCATGGTCATAATTTGTTTAAGGAATAACTTTAAAATTTGTAATAGATAATGCTTTTCCTGGTGATATTTTTTGTTCATGTTCTTCAATGAGCTTAGTTGGTATGGAAAATGTGATTAGCATGATTCCTTCAGCATCTGTCAAATCTGCACGTAGTATTTGTCGTGCTTTGTGGACTTTATCAAGGTATGTGCTATAAATAGCCATAACATCTCCATTGAACATTTTTCCAGTTTTGCGAATGTTTAGTTCTTCAATGGTAACTGGGAGTAAATATGGTGCTTTCGATCTGTGTATTGATGATGTTGATGTGGCAAAATAGACAGTTAGAAGTAAAATACATTGGTGATAAATGTAAATGCTATGCCAATGGTAGCTATAAAAATTTGTTTCAAATTTACTTACTTGTCTGATTCAATTGCACCCGATGTTTTTTGTTGTTTGTCTATTGTAGCTTGTTCTCCAGAGCTGCAAGATGAAAAATATGCAACATCATTGAATGGTGTGCTTGAATGTGACGACGAAGTGTCTGGTAAATTTTAACAACAAAAAATAAAAATAAAAGTATAAGCTTATTATATATTGTAGTGGAAACCAAGTATTAGTTACTAAAAGAAATATTAATTGGATTTAAAAACTTTGATAATGGAATAATTATAAATTATACAATATTAAACTCAGAAAACTCTATTAGTGCAACAGAGATATATACTGATCTGAGTTGCAAATATTAAAAGTTTTGTGCCTGAGAGAGAAAATTATTCAAGTCCAGTACTATAGAAACGTGTAAATGCATGTGATACAGATGCATGAAAGTTCAGGTACTGCTTATTGGCATGAAAACATTGATAAATATTGACTCAATAATACTAATCAGGAATTCACAGCGTTGAACCTATGTGATAACTGACTTGATGAATTGAAGAAGGAACATTGTTCCAAAGAAGCGCACGGTAGAATATTTTATTTGATTTGTTTTTTTTATGGAAGTCAGATTTGAAATTGAGCGTGTTGGATTTGGAACGAATGCAGGAAATTGGAAGTAGAATCGTTGGACAAGGCACAGTGGAACCGTAACGGTGAGAGCGCAGAGTTGGACTGAGTTGGAGCTCCTTCTACCACCCAACCAAAAATAAAATAGAAACACCATAACACAAAAGAAACCAAAAAAAAATCATATAGATAAAATTACAGAGACAACAAGGGATATTAAGGGAAATAACAATAAGATTGGAAACATTCTCCTCAAATTGTACAATGTGAATTAAAATTCATATGGATTATAAAATAATTGAGTTTGATATAACTGAAATAGAGTTATAATTTTGGAAAGAATTTAATTTCTATTTGGTATTATTTCTATTACAATTTAGAGATTGACAACAAGCAACATGGGAAATTGGAGGAGATGTTAATGAAAAAGGGCTCAACTGTCAAATGAAGAGGAAGCTGGAGAAGTTTGTAGAGAAAGGATGAGGAAAAGGAAATAAAGGTTGAGAGAAAAAGAAGAAGAAGAAGGCTGGGGTTGATAGAAGTATGCATGTAACAGTTCTCATGAAAATAAGCAATTGATGATGATTGTCAAGTTTAAGCATCGAACATTATTGAGATGATAAAAAGGGAAACACATTATATGGTAGTCCTAAAATATTGTAGAGAATAAGGTTCAACACTCTGTAGTGTCTATTGTTAAATATCTCCAAGATGGTTATATATAGTCTACAATTTGTGATGGAGGGTGTGTCATGTGTACATGAAAATATTCCAATGGATTGAAAGACAAATTCAAGTATTAAAATGAATTTTGTGATGGTTGAGAGTTAAATAATGGATGCATAATAATTATATATGGACAACAGTCCTATGGAAGTCAGTGCTCTAAATATAAGAATAGGTCTCGCAATAGTTTTATAGAAAGAAATAAACAATTAAACATAGAGATATGTCTATACATATGCATCGAAGAGTACGTAAGTTGGGCGTAATAAGAAAACTTGGATGTGTTTGTTGATCAAGCTCCCTTTCCAATGGTGTTAATTATTATGGGTGGTTGGGAATTTACATAATAAATATGTCGATTTAGATGTATCTCGTTTGAGCTCATTCTACCACCCAACCAAACATAAAATAGAAACACCATAACACAAAAGAAACCAAAAAAAAATCGTATAGATAAAATTACAAAGATAACAAGGAATATTAAGGGAAATAACAATAAGATTGGAAACATTTTTCTTTAAATTGTACAATGTGAATTAAGATGCATATGGATTATGAAATAATTGAGTTTGATGTAACTGAAATAGAGTTATAATTTTGGAAAGAATTTAATTTCTATTTGATATTATCTCTATTACAATTTAGAGATTGACAACAAGAAACATGGGAAATTGGAGGAGATGTTAGTGAAAAAGGGCTAAAATGTTAAATGAAGAGGAAGCTTGAGAAGTTTCTAGAGAAAGGATGAGGAAAAGGAATTAAAGGTTGAGAGGAAAAGAAGAAGAAGAAGGCTGGGGTTGATAGAATTATGCATGTAACAATTCTGATGCAAATAAGCAGTTGATGATGATTGTCAAGTTTAAGCATGGAACATTATTGAGATGATGAAAAGGGAAACAAATTATATGGTAGTCCTAAAATATCGTAGAGAATAAGGTTCAGCACTCTGTAGTGTTTATTGTTAGATAACTCCAAAATGGTTATATATAGTCTGCAATTTGTAATGGAGGGTGTGTCATGTGTGCATGAAAATATTACAATGGATTGAAAGACAAATTCAAGGATTAAAATGAATTATGTGATGCTTGAGAGTTAAATCATGGATGCATGGTATAATTCTATATGAAAAACATTCCTATGGAAGTCAGTGCTAGAAATATAAGAATAGTTCTTGCAATAGTTTCGTAGAAAGAAATAAACAGTTAAACATAGAGATATGTCTATACATATGCATTGAAGAGACTTAAGTAAGTTAGGTGTAGTAAGAAAACCTGGATATGTTTGTTTGTTTTTGTGAATTGTCTTTGCATGTTTGACTCATTGTATAAAGCAATAGAAATCTGCAATACATACAATTAGAAGTCAAAGTCATAGTAGTGTTATGTAAAAATAAGCAATTCCATGTGTTAGAAGAAGTAAATGTTTTTTAGTAATATTTATTGAATTGTGTTGGAAGAAGTAAATGTTTGATTTTTGTTGAAGCTTATTTGTTATTTGTGACATTGTTAAAAGGCTATAATGCAACTTTCAAAAACTTATTCAGAAACAAATTAAAGGTATCTTTGGTAATAATACTCACTATTGATTTCATTTGTATAATAATAAGGACATGAGTAGGCAAGTGTGACAATATTGACTAGAAAAAGCATTAGATTAGTTTCATGTGCACTATGTTTCTGTTGCATTTTTGTCTTCGAGGATGAGACAAATAGTATCATTGTCGGTCCAATATGTATCTAACCTGAAAGTCTTATAGCTACAAGTTATGTTTGACCATATGTGATCAGTGATTGATATTTGTTGATTGTTATTTGTCTCTAAAAGAAAATGAAGGTTGTAATTGTGCATATACGATCTTAGTTTGTTTGTTTTGTTGTTGCTTCGAAGCATATTGATATTGAAATCGCCGATAATTGCTATTGTTTGATTTGAATGTATGCTGCATGATGCTTTTGAAAGAAGGTGCAATGTATCGTTCAATGTTGCATATGGTGCAACGTAGACATTGAGAACTATAATATCCATGTCATGAAGAAGCATATTTGCTAGTGTAGCTTCAACATTTTTTTCTTCAAAATGAATATGTTTCAAGATCTTTATATGCTTTTTCATACAAATTAGCAAACCATGTTTACTATAATTTGATATGCAATTGAATGTTTCAAGTCTTTTTAGTAGCATTGAATCTTTCAAATGTGTTTCTTGTAAACATAGGATGTCAAATTGCATTAGATCATAGTCATTTAACAAATCATCAATATGTATTTGTAAACTACAGGTGTTTAGAGAAAGAATTGAAATGTATGCTTTTGTTTCTAATAACGATTAATTGTAGTCTAGTTGCCACTTTGTGTTTCTTTGTAAACGTTCCATTTCAACAGAAATTTTGTGTTGAATTCGGAAGTTTTGTTTCTTAAGTGGACTAAGCAAATACAATGATTCTATGTTTCTCACACGAGAGAGAGTTGTATATACTAATCCATGGCGTCGTATTCCTAAAGGATCAAATGTAATATTGTCTAGTGTTAAGCCTTGTGATCTGTGTATTGTACGTGCACATGCTAGTTGGATTGCAAATTGTTTTCTGATTTTCAAGTTGCCTGTTTTTGCTAATACAAAAATTGGCTTTGTTGTGCGCAGTATGGGAGTCCAATCGCTACAAATTTCTTCGCTATATAGAAAAGAAAATTTATGTGCTTGTCGATGGCCAACACGTTCATCGTAGAATTTGATCCATATTACATCAAAGTTGTCTAATTTTACATATGCTTTAATGATACCATCTGTACCGTTGACTAGACTGTCTTGTAAGTCATAGTTTCCTGCATATATTTCAACTAGAATGTTAAGTTTTAGGACAATATGTGAAGGCAATGTTGCTATATGTGCATGAGATGGTATGTTTCCATGGTTTTCTTCTTCGTAATCAATTGCATCAATTACAATTTCATCACCAGGAACAACAGACAACATTTTCTTGTTATGTAATGCTACATCTCTATTCCTAAAAAATAGATAGGGGAAAGTAGGATCATTAGGAGCATTTTGAATACAATTTCTATTCAGGTAATTCAAATCATCTTCTGTTTGATTATTTATACGCATCCTATTCAAAATGGTAATGAATATTTCATTTGTTTGACGCGTTGCAATGCGCAATTCATAGTACTTTACATGTTCTTGCCAAAAGTTATATGTTATTGGTTGCCTTATTATTGTAGGTTGTTCAAATATTAGTGAATCTTGTATAGGTTGTGCTTGGTACAAGTCGCCACAAAATATGATATCAATGTTTCCAAAGTATTTTGTTTGATTATGCTTAATGTTTCTTAGTCGATCATCAATTTGATATAGAAAACAACTTCCAATCAAAGATACTTCATCAATGAGAACGACCCTTAATTCTTCGTACAATTGTGTTAAGCTGTCTAATACATCATTGCTAAGTGGAATAAAACTAGATTTGTTGAAAGGCATTAGCAATGCAGAATGAATTGTCACTCCACCTGCATTATATGCAGCTTTACCTGTATATGCTAATATCAAACCCTTTGGTTTCAAATGGTCTGTATTGTAATGTTCATTGTAAATGCACATGAGCATTTGAAATATTGATTTTGTTGTGAATGTTTTTCCAGTACTAGCTCCTCCAGTCAAAAATAAGTAGAGTGGTTTGTCTATGTTATTTCGTTTTTTCATTGCAATGTCTTTGAGAATTGCTTGTTGTTCTCTATTAAGCATTCTCCTAATCTTGTAGTATTCTTCGTTGCTAAGAATAAATGGATGTTTTGTAAATTGAAAACCAATGTTAAGATGTCTTTTTTTGTCATCGCATTGGGGAAATTGCCAATCTTTAGCCAAGTCGTACTTCTCAGTAACATCATTGGATATTTGAGGTTTTTTTATTGTATGATTAGAAGTTGCAGTGTTGTTATCAATTTCTTGAATTGCTTCTTCCAAATCACCCCATTTCGTGTTCATGTTGTACTTGAAATTAGTTTCATTGTTCTTTATTTTGTTCTTATGCAACATGTATGCACTCTTCCATGTCGAGAAGTCTTTCTTTAGCGCATCTTCATTGTTTTCGAATGGAACATATAGCAAAAAAATTTCTCTGTAATAGTTTTCATAGTCAATGTGTTTTTTGTATTTGATGAATCGAATTACTTTTTCTTTTTTCCTTTTTGATATTGGTGTGCAATATTTCCTATACTTTGATACAAATTCAGCTAAACATACATGCTTAGTAACATTAGGCCTATTGATATAGGAATCAATTATAGAACTGCACATAACATCTTCGAAATTGTCAGGAATTTGTTTCAGAAGAGTGGTTGGTTTAAGTATAAATGTGCGTTCATCTGTTGGTGTTGTGTTTATAAAGTTGCATTCTCTTGAACTATGATTCAATGGTAGGGAGAGAGCTATGTGGACTGCTTGTTGAGCTGAAATTTGTTGAAGGTTAAGAAAGGCATTGCCTAGAGATCGTATCATTTGAATAGCATCGATTTTGCTCTTTTCATGTTCTTGTCGTATCCTTTTGAATGCATTTTTCATAGATCTGTCAACTTTGGTCATATATGAACCGCAATATGAAGCTGCAACATATGCATTTAGAACATATTGAGCATCTGTATTTGCATTCCATAGGTGTGGCATATTGAATGCAAAGCTATTATTCCATATTTCTGATGGTTTTTGTTGCAAGAATATCATTGGTTGTGTTAATGTACTTTGTATTAATTCGATGTAATCAGTTTCTGTTAAGTGCAATTCATCTAAGAAATTTTCATGACTAGTTGATTTGTCATAGTGTTTTTGTTCTAAGGTGCTTTGCAAGGACAAAACTTTTTCATTTATTGAGTCATCTAGCAAAGTAATTGGTTCAAGAATCCTTGTTCTTTTCATTGGTGGAATTGGAAATTTGTATCTACAATGCGATGCTTTTATTTTTTTACAGCTTTTGGTATGATGATGTTCATGTATCTTTACGAGTTCTGGATCAAGGTGATCTGTGCTACAAGTTATATAGTTGTCCAAGAAGTTTTCAATTTCTAAGTTACTATTAATTCCATATACTGGAGCATTTTCTATCCATATAAGAGCATGTTCATGTGCACTACCTCTATTTTGGAACTCAGTTACAAAGTAGTAATCTAATATTTTTCCAAAAAATTTATTATATTGACAGATCAATTGCTTCAGTGTATTTGTCTTATGTCTATAGTAACGTGTACATGTTACTGGGTCCTTTCTGACAAGATAATCAATGTTGTATTCCTCAATTATTTCAATGTGTTTCTTTTTATTTCTATTGCTATGCAATTTAGTAAGAGTTTCTACTAGTGGACTCCAACGATGATCTGCACTTGTAAATGTAACAAAGAAAGTTGGAGGACCTAATTGTCGTATCATTGCAAATATATGTTTTTGCATTTGTTGGTGGTAATCAAGAGAAATCCTTATGTGTTTGAAATCTATGTATCCAATGTGACTTTTTAGTAACTTTTCTAAGTTGGGCTTGTACTTAACATATTTTTCTAACAACTTTCTTCCTTGTAGTTTTCCTTTCCTTGTTCGTACTGAAATGCATGACATGACCTTTTCAATGATTATTCGCATTGTCTTGAAGAACAAATTTGTGATGTGATAGGAAAAGTGACCACTGCAATGCATTAGTTCCCACTTTACTATTTCTTGGTAACGAAATCTTTGTACTATATCATTGTGACGTGGATCTCCAAAGAATAGTGTTGGGAAACTCATTTCTTCTGCATGTTTGTCTTTGAATATCCCAAGTGGTCGTTGTCCCTCGGCTAGTGCTATTTCAATGATCTTGTCTTGTAAATCATGAATTCGTTGTGAAGCTATCAATCCATGTACTAAGGTTTCAGTTGGTCTTTCACTTTTTGAAATGCTATCCATTTCACTTTTGCTATCAATGTTCTCATCCTCAGATGTATCATCTTTATTGTTCAATTCAAGCATATGGTTCCAATTTCTATTAATGGAAATGTTTTCAGTTTTATATAAATTTCGAGAACATAGTTCTTTAAGTGCTCTCATAACAGTATGCACACGCACTTTTCCTGTTTGATATGCATTCTTGTATTCTAGTCGTTGTTTTAATGCAATAGTAATTTTCATTTTATTGTTTATGAATTGTGGCAATGCTTTTTGGACAATGTCCATCTGGACAAGTACATTGATTATTGAACCAGTTAAGCCCATTTGTGATCGCTTGTTGCCACATTGTCTTATTTGTGCAAAAGGAATTCTTAATGCGACAAGTCTTTCCTTAAGCTCTGAAAGTGTTGTTACAGTTTGCAATGGCTTATTACTTCTTATTTTTTCAGGTGTTGCAAAGCGAGGCAACTTTTCATTGGCAAGTGTTGTTTTGCAAGATCTACAAATGATATTTAAACACAATGACTTATGTTTTCCAGATATGTTTATGTACATTTTTTCTAATTCAAGTCCAATGCTTGAGATGTTCTTTCGAAATTGCAACGTCTTACATATTGGACATTTGGTTTTTGGTGTGTCTTCAATTTGTTGTTTGTAAATTTCTATGGGAGTACTTTTTCGCGACGAACAATTTTTATTCGCTATTTTATTTCTATTTTCTCCAATTTTATTTGGGTTATTTGTACGTATCATTTTTTTCAATTTGTGCAAGTTTATTCTATTCTTGGTGTTTTCATGCATTTGTACTATTCTATGTTGCAGATTGCACTGATTTGTATTTTCATTTGATAGTAGTGGTTCATAATGAATGTGTGATGTACTTGTTTCGAATGATAATATGTTGTATGTTTGATTGAAATTTGTTTTTGATGGGTAGTAACTGACAATGGTTTTACTGGTAAATGACCATATTTGTATGTTTACATTGAATATGATCGATGTCCATTGGAAGCAAAATGATGTTCCCTCAACTCCTCCTTTTTCATATGGCATTGCCATATTAATTAGGTATTGTTGCCAGCCTGCAACCATTGTTTGACTTTGTATAGTTTCATTTGTTAAGTGTTTTTATATACAATTTAATGCGTCTTCGTTCCTACCCATCAGTGCATTGCAAAAATATTGGACAATGTAGAGTCTGAAAGACTGTTCATCAAATTTGGGTGCTATTAAATGACAAATTGCACTGAACATGCTATTGGCACATTTCGACATAGTTGTTTTTGCTATGTGCAATCCATGAATTTTCATTTCATGAACAATGGATTCATAATGGTTTTCAAGATATTTGCAAAGAGGCGACAAGGAATAATTTGGTACAAAGTTGCATCTAGGTAATCTTTTGTGTAATATAGGTTCAAAATGTCCACTAATAGGATCTGTATCATGAAACAAATTTTTTAATGGAATTGTATCTAGATCATGGTTGAAGAACAAGTACCTTGTTTTCATTGTTAGTTACCAGACTCCAATTGGTATGTTCAACCACTTTTATAGCCATCGTATGAAAAATGTGTCTACCCATAGGTCTCTTTCAAATTGGAAATCGCTATTAGAAGCAGAAAAACACATTTTATGAAGGTATGTGTCAACATCGTGAATTCCATGAAGTTGATATAACATGACATGATCTAGTTCATATTGGTATGATTCTTTTTCCTCTGTGTCATTGCACTGTAGACAATTGAGAAAATGGTCTATTATTCCATTGCGCAGTTCAATGGATGAGTAACGAAAGTGCAGAAGCACTTCAAATGCATTGAACAAACAATCTCCAGGAGTGTATGCAAATTGTTGTA
This sequence comes from Pinus albicaulis, assembly GCA_034641835.2. Taxonomy (NCBI): domain Eukaryota; kingdom Viridiplantae; phylum Streptophyta; class Pinopsida; order Pinales; family Pinaceae; genus Pinus; species Pinus albicaulis. Next base: position 450,883,085 of record CM076578.1, read on the forward strand.
GTCTGAAGAGACTATGCTTCATTAAAACGATATCAATATTAGCATCTATGCAATGTTTTTTTGTTGAATGGTAGTTTTCAATGTCTATGATTTCAACCATTTTTTGAATGCATTTATTCTTCAGATTCGTATGGTGATTTGTTTACTAACTACTATGTATGTTAGATTTTTTTTTCTCAAAGATGAGAGAAGGTTCTATAATATTTTTTGCTTTATTGAATATTTTTCTATGATAATGTTTACTAGCACAAAACACTAATTTTACTTTTATATTGTATGTTTGATTTCAAAATAGTAAAATAAGGGAAGCAAAGTTGCAAGTAACTAGTTCCTATTTTGCATCTCTCTGTATTTTAAAAGTATCACTACAAAAAAAACAACATGCAATGTTGATTATTGTCTCTGAAGACATGAATCTCACATAGAAGCTATGTATTCTAGAAATTATTGACTTTTGTATACAATAGAAAGCATGAAATACAGATTGTATGTGTCTTGATTAGTAAGATTAATCTTACTAGTTCTGAACAACATACTTGTAATTACGAATATGTATGTACAATCACATATGGACTGTAGCATAATAGCATCTACAAGGCCACAACATGCTTCATACAAAAATATAAATGTGAGAATCGACTTAGTTATAACAAAGCATTCATCCCTTATGCAAGCCCCAACTCTATTGCACCAAAGCATGTACTTGCAAGTCAATGTAGCAAGCATTGGGCAAGATAGGTCAACACAATATGTACTAATTTTAGCATTATATTTTGAAAATTTGGTGGTTACACCACCTTTCGTGACAAGACAAAATATTCATTTGAATGACGAATAAATGTGTTGTATGATGATTGCTAACAACCAATCATTGTTCTATGTACATTAACAATGATGGTGTATACAACAACAACATTTGGACCATCTGAAGTCATATCTATACGACCTGGTACGACGTCTACATTTAAAGTATTCACGATTTGTTTTCTTCTTTGCTTTCCTTCATGTTGATCTTTGAGAACCACTTATTATTTTCTGCATATTAACAAATGTGCTGCCTACAACAACAACATTTGTACCATTTGAAGCTGCAGCTAAACCACTTCTTACAAGGTCTACATGCGAAGTATCCAACACTTGTTTTCTACATTGCTTTGTTTCTACAATCTATTTTGGTATTAGCAACGTCTTCTTCTCCTATTAGTTGTTGTAGCGTCTTTGAAAGTTGCATGGAACTACATTCCATCGTTCCAAATTGATAGATTCCACTCAATGCAGTAAGTGGCGCCTAACTTTGTTAAAACATCAAGAAAAAACAACAATTTAACTATCCAAAGAAATCAACTGGCTGAAGAATAAGAGAAATACCAGAAGTTGAAATGTAGACATCAAGAAAAAAAATATTTAAGCCATCCAATTGGGTAGTTGAGATAAATGATTTGAATAAACAAATTATGGTAACCCATGGAGGATAATGTGAATAATAGATGGCATAGAACAATCTTGAAATAGACTATATGAAATATTTAAGATCCTATAATAATAACTTAGGGCATGGGACTAAGACTACCACCACCGTAGGTCCATAGCAATAAGACTAACGTGACTATTTGGGTAGCTGCTCTAATCTGCTATAAATCTCTAGGCTATAGTGTAAGAACTACTATTTTCAGTAAGCTATAACTACACAAGCTATAAACTACCCTTGCCTTTGCATCTGTTCTATTTGCTACTTTTGTTTTGACTGCTCCTAGTGCTGCTTTTCCTTGATCAATTAAACCGATGACTTTTATTGGGTGCCTTGTGTTCTGGAAGCAATTGTTTAAAGATTAATTCTGACTAACTTTCAACTGAGGTACTTGCATTTTCTTGCCTTCATAATATGCACATGATGCAATAATTTCTTAGAGGATACCGATAACTACAAAACAGCTTGAACTTTAATTTATTTCATAGAGTTTTGTTTCTGGCCCCGTCTTAACTACCCTTTCCTTTGCATCTGGTCTATTAGCTACTTATATTTTGACTATTCCTAGTGCTTCTTTTACTTGATCAATTAAACCCATGACTTTTATTGGGTGCCTTGTCTTATGTAAGCAATTTTTTAAAGATTAATTCTAACTAACTTTCAACTAAGGTGCTTGCATTTTCTTGCCTTCATAATATGCACACGACCTAATAATTTCTTGGAGGATACCGATAACTACAAAACAGCCTGAACTTTAATTTATTTCATAGAGTTTTGTTTCTGGCCCTGTCTTGCGAGCAGCGACCGTAATTAAATTAGTCACAAATGAATTCATCTCATGTACTCTGACAGTCCAGTCAAGAGGAAATGTTGTTCTGCTACTTGGCGGGTTCTGTTTCCTTTCTCTCTCCTGTTGTCATCACATTTAACATTTATTTCAACTCTGCACGCCTTTGGATGTTATTTAACGTCTAACAACTCCGTCATTGGCCATGGAATGCAAAAACCATGCAACCATGCAATAAAGGCCTTCAAATTTTGCATCATAAAGTGAAGGTCGAAGGGTTTTCAGATAGAAATGATAATAATGGTGTTAATATGTTGTTTTATGAGCAAGAGCATAGCTTTTGATCTAGTAACGCCGAAACTAGAAATGAAGTGGGATTTGATTCAGAAAATGATTCAGAAAATGATGATGATAATAATCTACATTTTTCAATGAATGGGGACTTTAGTAAAGAGACTCGTTCCAAGGGAAATGATTTTGAATCCTCTGAGCCTGATGCAAATGGTATTCTCATGCTAGGGACCCAACAAAATTCTGCTTTCTATGTTTTCTCTGAACGATATAATCTTGAGAAGTACTTCTAGAAACTTCATGAATTTGTTAAAAAGAAACGAGATTTGTAGAACACAACAAATATATCAAATTCGAATGGAATTGCCCATTCAAGGGCGAGATCGCCCAAATCAGGAGCCCATGAGTTCCATGATTAATATTTCATCGGCTATCATTTAAAAACAGAGTCCATAATATGTAAATTGCAAGTAGAATGTCATCCATTTTGCACTCAGAATCAAAGCAAGAAAGGGAATTTAATATGTGGAATTACCTGAAAGAGTAAGAGAAATTATCCTTGGCAGACCTTCCAAACGGAGGTGCACAGTTCCATCCTGACTTGCAAAAGCTTGCTTGCAGAGTGTCGAGTCGCACGGTAAATCCGCTTGCAGATGTCTAGAGAAGAATACAACAATTTTGACGATCAACAACAAAAAATCTAAAGAGCAGAAATAAAATTGACAAAGGTTCAAGCAAAATAACAACTGCAAAGTAGAAACTCGCACAAGTCCCATAATTTTATGCCATTTAATTTTGAATTAATGGTTGTTAATACCAAGAGATCTACATGGGGTGTTTGCGACATTGACTAGATCCTCCAACTCACTTCTGTACTTGCATAATTAATATCATAAATTTCATATTCGATGTCGAAAACCTTATTGTTGATAATGATTCTATGTATAATTAATAACATTAAAATATAAATTAATTTATTTGTCCAAATAGACAGAGACGATGATACAAGTAATAAAATCTTCATGCATCACAATTTTATTTATGATGTTCTTATTAGCATGTGGCTGATGTGTACTTGCTAATGTTATATATGACTGCGGGTCAGTCTAGAGAAGTTCACCACTGATGTCAAGTTCCTCGGGAGTCAGGTTCCTTCGTGACTATACAATATGTGGTACAAACATAACTTAATTTATTCGTCTCGACTTATGATAAAAGTCTTTATATAATGACCCACGACCTTATAACCTTACCTTTATTACCTATGGTCTCAACCATATTACATTCAGAATAGAGCGTATTTGAAAACAGAGCCTTTGAAAGAAAACAGAGCAATTTCTTTTTATGTTGTAAATAGAGATGTTTTGGTTTGATGCGCGGGAGTTTGAATAGCTTGAAGACCAGTGGTCCCACACCACAGAACAGTCAGCAGAAGACACATGGTAAAATAGAATTGGATTGTGTTTTTATTTTATTTGGGCTGAGTGAACACTTGCGATGCGATTGTTTAAATTGCAATCACAACTTTAAGTTATGCCCTTCGATTTTATTAATCGCAATTTTTTTTTTGTCGATGTGATTGGTGCAATCGCAATCGCTCAATCGGAAGTTTCATTTGGTCGAGTTGAATTCCGGACCCGAAATGCTTATAGGGTGGATTTGATTTGCCGTCATCCCATTTGTGATGTGAAAATCTGCATTGTGATTTGGTTAAGAATGTTTGAATTCCGGCGGAGTAATGTTTGATAAGTTTTTTTTTTATGTTATGGTTCATCGTGCGACAAAAGTATTTTATTAAGGTTTCCTGATATAAACATTTGATTGTTATTGCGCGAGGTTTTTAACCTTTGAACAATATATGTTTTAACATATACATATGTTATAACATATATGCGCTATTCACATAGTGGGTCCCGTATTCTTAGTGTTAGGTCCATTTTATTTAATGAATGCTTGACATCGGCTCAACCCTGCACTATGAATGCAAGACTGCAATATCGTGTATATAGATACACAACAACACAACATTGAATGTATATTTGATAATGCATGCAATGTGTTGATGTAGGAGATAAACGAATGCTTTATTCTGTTGTCAATATATAACGAATACATTGAAGGAAACGATGATAACGCACTACATTATAAATGCATTGAAAAGGAAGTGATATTACATTGCATTGGAAATTATAACAGTGCATTGAAGGGAAGAGTATTATAGTGCACATTGAAAGGATAATGGGATGGATATGTTACATTGAGCTGAAAATATACAAAACAATACATTGAAAACATTAAATGGCTATGTTGGATATGATAAACCGATTACATCAAAACAAAAGGGCACTGGAGGAAAGACACATGTGTTGCATAGAGAATATGATACAATGAAGTGGAAATATCCTATAGGACAAGCAGCGATGAAGGTTGTGTAAAAAAAATGTGATGGAGAACTATGTTGAATGTTGTTAACGATGGAGACTATGAATAAATAATTCGAGGAGACTATATTAGAGATGTGGCTGATGTGTACTTTCTAATGCTATAAAACAGAGATGTTTTGGTTTGATGCACGGGAGTTTGAATAGGTTGAAGACCGGTGGTCCCACACCACAGAAAAATTAGCAGAAGACACGTGGTAAAATAGAATTGGATCGCGTTTTTATTTTATTTGGGCAGAGTGAACACTTGTGATGCAATTGTTTAAATCGCAATCACAACTTTAAGTTATGCCCTCCGATTGTATTAATCACAATTTGTTTTTTTGAAAATGCGATTGGTGCAATTGCAATCGCTCAATTGAAAGTTTCATTTGGTCGAGTTGAATTCCGGACCCGAAATGCTTATAGGGCGGATTTGATTTCCATATGGCTAATCGCGCGACGAAAGTCTTTTATTAAGGTTTCATGATATAAACGTTTCATTGTTATTGCGCGAGGTTTTTAATCTTTGAACAATATATGTTTTAACATATACATATGTTATAACATATATGCGTTATTCGCATAGAGGGTCCCGTAGTCTTAGTGTTAGGTCCATTTTATTTAATGAATGCTTGACATCGGATCAACCTTGCGCTATGAATGCAAGAGTGCAATATCGTGTATATAGATAGACAACAACACAACATTTAATGTATATATGATAATGCATGCAATGTGTTGATGTAGGAGATAAACGAATGCTTTATTTTTTTGTCAATTTATAATTGTGCATGTGTTATTGACATTATCCAATGAATTACTCTGTTGAATTATGAACTCTGTGTATAATTTGAAGAAAAAAAATGTTGTGTTAAATCTCCTGTAGCCCTCTCTGTCTATGTTTGACCGTGGGTTCGCATTGAATTACCTGAATGTGTCATATTAATATAAAACCCCTATAAGAGGTCGAGAGTGAGGTTATAGTGGTTCTCAGACCGAGCGAGGGTATTAAGCCTTTGTATAAGGCGTTGAGCTCTGTGTTCGAAAAAATCTCCATAAGAGTGAAGCCCTGTCATGCTCTGGTTGCCCAAAGAGCTTTGAAGCCCTGTCGAAGCCGGCAAACCCTACCGTTGAAGGAATTAACTTCGGTTACAATTAATTGAACGATATTATTTGAGGCTTGCCCCAGAGGTTAACAAGCCGGAGTTATTACGAATAATGGCATTAACGATGGTGAAAGTCCGGTTGAGCACTGTTCAAAACCTGGGAGTGGTTTTGTGAACCCAAAACAGCTCACGTCGCGCCGCTTTTGGCCGAAGGTGAAACCACTTAAAAAAAACGCGATGCAGTGTGATTTCGCCATGTCGTTGAGGCAATACCGACCTCATCGCATTTTTTTGAAGTGTTAAAGGTAGGCGAGCAGAAAAATGTGATTTCATTGTGCGTCGTCTGATCTGAAGGCCAAGGGATCTGACGGATATTGCACATTTAGTTGCACGACAATTAACTTGAGCTAAGAACCAGTGGTTTGTGTTGATTTAACACGATGGACGTGTGGGGCCTGTGAACCACTATACAATATAATTGTTGTGTTAACGTTATAACCATGGTCGAATGTTATAAGTGTTGTGCATATATTTAAGTTTTCGAACCATTGTGTTAACGTTAAGTGATAGGGTCAGGTAGACGAATGGGTTCCATTATATTATGATCATTGTATCGTGTGTTAGACCTTTGAAGAGTTAATTAAAAAGGGTAGAAGTCGGATCATTAACCTGTAGATACAACGTGGAAGGACGGGCTTTCAATTATAAGTAAAGTGATTTATTTAAAGGGCCAACCTTATAATAGAAGGTATATATATATGTATGGCAATTCGCGCTGAATTTAATTTACCAAAGGGCAAATACATATTCGGGCTACATTAAAGTTTGGCTAAAGTAATTATTTACCAATTTCTATGAAATTGATAAATAAAATTTGACAAAGAAAACAAAATAGACTTGAGAACTTGAAACTTTGATTTAGTTAAAGATATTTAAATTTTGGTTTGTTTGTTTGTTGTTGTTGTTGTTGTTGTTTTTTTTTTTTTTTTTTTTTTTGGTAAAATAATAAATATGTGATATCTTCAAATTCATCAATATATTTATATTTTATTTATTTGTTACAATTTAAACTTAAATTAATAATGTTAATATATTGATATTAGCTAATCTTTATCATATATAGGTTTATTTATATCACTAACTTATTATATGATGTTGACACTTATATTTGAGACAAATAAAACTTAGAATCTTTTAATTTATATATATATAATATATAATAAATATGAGATTGTACAATAGAGTCAAGCCTTTATGGAATTTTAAATATATATTTCAAAAGTATAAAAATTGCAATCGCAACTTTAAGTTATGCCCTCTGATTGTATTAATCGCAATTTGTTTTTTTGTCAATGCGATTGGTGCAATTGCAATTGCTCAATCGGAAGTTTCATTTGGTCGAGTTGAATTCAGGACTCGAAATGCTTATAGGGCGGATTTGATTTCCATATGGTTCATCGCGTGACGAAAGTATTTTATTAAGGTTTCATGATATAAACGTTTCATTGTTATTGCACGAGGTTTTTAATCTTTGAGCAATATATGTTTTAACATATACATATGTTATAACATATATGCGCTATTCGCATAGTGGGCCCTGTAGTCTTAGTGTTAGGTCTCCAATGAATTACTCTGTTGAATTATGAATTCTGTGTATAAATTGAAGAAAAAAAAATGTTGTGTTAAATCTCCTGTAGCCCTCTCTGTCTATGTTTGAGCGCGGGTTCGCATTGAATTCCCTGAATGTGTCATATTGATATAAAACCCCTGTAAGAAGTCTAGAGTGAGGTTATAGTGGTTCTCAGACCGAGCAAGGGTATTAAGCCTTTGTATAAGGCGTTGAGTTTTGTGTTCGAACAAAGCTCCATAAGAGTGAAGCCCTGTCATGCTCTGGTTGCCCAAAGAGCTTTGAAGCCCTATCGAAGCCGGCAAACCCTGTCATTGAAGGAATTAACTTGGGTTACTGTTAATTGAACGATATTATTTGAGGCTTGACCCCAGAGGTTAACAAGCCGTAGTTATTACAAATAATGGCATTAACCATGGTGAAAGTCCGATTGAGCACTGTTCAAAACCTGGGAGTGGTTTTGTGAACCCAAAACAGCTCACGTCGCGCCGCTTTTGGATGAAGGTGAAACCATTTAAAAAAAACGCGATGCAGTGTGATTTCGCCACGTCGTTGAGGCAATACCGCCCTCATCACATTTTTTTGAAGTGTTAAAGGAAGGTGAGCAGAAAAACGCGATTTTGCTGTGCGCCGTCCGATGTGGAGGCCAAGGGATCTGACGAATATCACGCATTTAGTTGCATGGCGATTAACTTGAGCTAAGAACCGGTGGTTTGTGTTGATTTAACGCGATCGTGTGGGGCCCGTGAACCACTATACAATATAACTGTTGTGTTAACGTTATAACCATGGTCGAATGTTATAAGTGTTGTGCTTATATTTAAGTTTTCGAACCATTGGGTTAATGTTAAGTGATAGGGTCGGGTAGATGAATGGGTTCTATTATATTATGATCATTGTATCGTGTGTTAGACCTTTGAAGAGTTAATTAAAAAGGGCAGAAGTTGGATTATAAGTAAAGCGATTTATTTAAAGGGCCAACCTTATAATAGAAGGTATATATATATATATGTATGGCAATGCGCGGTGAATTTAATTTACCAAAGGGCAAATACATATTCGGGCTACATTAAAGTTTGGCTAAAGTAATTATTTACCAATTTATATGAAATTGATAAATAAAATTTGACAAAGAAAACAAAATAGACTTGAGAACTTGAAACTTTGATTTAGTTAAAGATATTTAAATTATGGTTTTTCTTTTTCTTTTTCTTTTTTTTCTTTTTTTTTTTTCTTTTTTTTTTTTTAAACTTATAATTTTTGTAAAATAATAAATATGTGATATCTTCAAATTCATCAATATATTTATATTTTATTTATTTATTAAAATTCAAACTTAAATTAATAATGTTAATATATTGATATTAGCTAATCTTTATCATATATAGGTTTATTTATATCACTAACTTATTATATGATGTTGACACGTATATTTAAGACAAATAAAACTTAGAATATTTTAATTTATATATATATAATATATATAATAAATATGAGATTGTACAATAGAGTCAAGCTTTTATGGAATTTTAAATATATATTTGAAAAGTATAAAAATCGCAATCACAACTTTAAGTTATGCCCTCCGATTGTATTAATCGCAATTTGTTTTTTTGTTGATGCGATTGGTGCAATCGCAATCGCTCAATCGGAAGTTTCATTTGGTCGAGTTGAATTCCAGACCCGAAATGCTTATAGGGCGTATTTGATTTCCATATGGTTCATCGCGCGACGAAAGTCTTTTATTAAGGTTTCGTGATATAAACATTTCATTGTTATTGCGCGAGGTTTTTAATATTTGAACAATATATGTTTTAACATATACATATGTTATAACATATATGCGTTATTCGCATAGTGGGTCCCGTAGTCTTAGTATTAGGTCTCCAATGAATTACTCTGTTGAATTATGAACTTTGTGTATAATTTGAAGAAAAAAAAATGTTGTGTTAAATCTTCTGTAGCCCTCTTTGTCTATGTTTGAGTGCGAGTTCGCATTGAATTCCTTGAATACGTCATATTAATATAAAACCCCTATAAGAGGTCGAGAGTGAGGTTATAGTGGTTCTCAGACCGAGCGAGGGTATTAATACTTTGTATAAAGCGTTGAGTTCTATGTTCGAACAAAGCTCCATAAGAGTGAAGCCCTGTCATGCTTTGGTTGCCCAAAGAGCTTTGAAGCCCTGTCGAAGGCGACAAACCCTGCCATTGAAGGAATTAACTTGGGTTACTGTTAATTGAATGATATCATTTGAGGCTTGACCCCAGAGATTAACAAGCCGGAGTTATTACGAATAATGGCATTAACCATGGTGAAGGTCCGGTTGAGCATTGTTCAAAACCTGGGAGTGGTTTTGTGAACCCAAAACAGCTCACGTCGCGCCGCTTTTGCCCGAAGGTGAAACCATTTAAAAAAAATGTGATCTAGTGTGATTTCGCCACGTCTTTGAGGAAATACTGCCCTCATCGTGTTTTTTTGAAGTGTTAAAGGTAGGCGAGCAGAAAAATGTGATTTCGTTGTGCGCCGTCTAATTTGGAGGCCAAGGGATCTGACAGATATTTCGCATTCAGTTGCACGACGATTAACTTGAGGTAAGAATCGATGGTTTGTGTTGATTTAACGCAATGGACGTGTGGGGCCCGTGAACCACTATACAATATAACTGTTGTGTTAACGTTTTTTTTTTTGTAAATATAGTAGGGCCTCAAAATTTTCTATTAATATTTGCAAGCAGGTTACAAAATCATAAATTCAGTTTATGGCCTCAACCTACCCGAAGGAAACCAGGTCTGTTGGCCATCTTAGTGCATGAAAATCATACCAAAATTGAAACAGTTTCATCCGCCTATATCCCGCATGAGCTATCTGTTCTAGAGCATACTTATCTACATTCTGATAATAGAAAACAAGTTCATTCAAAATTGCTAATATCATTAAACAACATAATTAAAGGAACCACTAGCCATCAGAAGACGAAACAGGGGCTAGATCTTTGGCATTAGATCCTGGCATGTCCACTTGCTAGAGTTGCTGAAGCTACTTTTCCATACGACCTACCCTGTCATCAAGTCTACCCATACGGTCAGCTGCCTGGTACTGGGTAATCTTAATATGATATAACTGGTTCTGCATGTCCTGTAACGTGTCCATCATGTGGGATTCTAACTTGGTTGAGTCAATCTGAGTCTGCCCAGGGGGGAAACTCTGCATAGCCTTTGCAAGAAGGCATTTAACTATCCAGTAGGTATGGATATTCTGTTGGAAAAGTGTGAGACGGCCTCGGGTGTTTCCAGGATCAGTTATGAAGTCTAGAATTTCTACTTCTGCTTCGTTATCCTCTGGGTCAGTCTGGCTGTCTCTTTCCCATCCCCAAACTTCCTGACGAACCGTGGAGGAGTTTCCCGTGACATAGTTTCCAGCTAATGTTTCTAGAATTTCTTGATTGGATTTTCTACCTCTTTTCTTTGGCTGGGACTTAACCTGTACTGGTTGTTTGCCTTTTGTAGACTGGGAAGTGACTCGACGTTTCCCCATTGTGCACTGAAGCCTAAAAAAACACAGGAAAAGGCAGCGAGAAGAGGTGAGGGCATGAATCACTTCAGAAGACCACTATGTTTTTACCCCATGAGAAGCAGAGGTATTGCTACGCTTCCAACAGAGAACGGTAAACAACAAAACACAGTAAACGATGGGGGCCGAGGACCCTGTGTTACAATTTAAGACGCAAAACCTACTAACAGAATTAGGCCGGGGAAACTGAAGCATAGCGTCCCATTCACGGGGAAAGGTGGTAAAGCTCGCAGAATATACAGTAGTAGGGATGACAGCAGGGGGAGGATGCAGCTGTAAATTTCCTTTAGTGAAACTCCTTTCCAACCGACACCAAAGAACCTGGAAACATAATTGACTGTGCTTGATCCAATAGTTAGACCCTATACTCTGGCCAGCCCACTCTGTCCTCTGATTGGGACTGTGGGTGACCATGCCTCCCGCTCTACCCCACAATCGCCAACCCTTTTCCACAAAGTAACCCCCTCCCATCTGGAAGGTGCCGGACAGGGTGAAATTAAGAGTGTTCCCACAACCAACGTAGGTTAAACCACTAAACTGAAGGATGGCAAGTAAATTGCAGGGATCGGTTCCGAACAGGGTGGAATTGACAGGGTTCCCAGAACTAGCATAATCTACACCCCAAAACTTAAGGATGAAAAGTTATTTGCATGGGTCGCGGAAGCAGGGTAGGATCCGCTTTAGAATGGGAATATCATAATTAAAGACATTCAAACAAAACAAAAATATCATAGTATACATTCTACCACTCGAAACCAGAGCAGCAACATCCATTAGCAAGAGAACAAGGCTATATACGTACCCCAACCTGGTCGAATTGCTGAAAGATGGAACTTTACCCGGCTTCCTCCGCTTCTGTCTCCAAGCCCTTACATGCAAGGGGTAATGCAATAACGCGTGAAGTGAGGGAGGAAGGCAACTTACCATAGCAAAACCTTTCCGTTCGCAGTCTGACAGCACAGGTTGTTCGGCATGCAAAATCATTAAAGATTGCTCGTTCCCTTCGTGCCATGAGCTATGATACCAATGCACCATTATGAGTCTTAGTTGTTGGGAGGACAATACAACCGCCAGCTTGCCACGTTTATGGATTGTGGTCTGCCATGTGTACACCCCGATCGGGGGGAACTGTTGTGTTAACGTTATAACCATGGTCGAATGTTATAAGTGATGTGCATATATTTAAGTTGTCGAACCATTAGGTTAACGTTAAGTGATAGGGTCGGGTAGACGAATGGGTTCTATTATATTATGATCATTGTATCGTGTGTTAGACCTTTGAAGAGTTAATTAAAAAGAGCAGAATTCGGATCATTAACCTATAGATACAACGTGCAAGGACGGGCTTTCAATTATAAGTAAAGTGATTTATTTAAAGGGCCAACCTTATAATAGAAGGCATATATATATGTATGGTAATGTGCGCTGAATTTAATTTACCAAAGGGCAAATACATATTCGGGCTACATTAAAGTTTGGCTAAAGTAATTCTTTACCAATTTCTATGAAATTGATAAATAAAATTTGACAAAGAAAACAAAATAGACTTGAGAACTTGAAACTTTGATTTAGTTAAAAATATTTAAATTTTGGTTTTTTTTTTTTAATTTCTTTTTTTTTATAGATTTGAGGCTTCTGCGATGATTATCTTGTGTAGAGAAGTTTTCCGGTTTAATCGCATCCATTTTTTTTTTTAACTTATAATTTTTGTAAAATAATAAATATGTGATATCTTCAAATTCATCAATATATTTATATTTTATTTATTTATTACAATTTAAACTTAAATTAATAATTTTAATATATTAATATTAGCTAATCTTTATCATATATAGGTTTATTATTTGAGGCTTGACCCCAAAGGTTAACATGCTGGAGTTATTACAAATAATGGCATTAACCATGGTGAAAGTCTGGTTGAGCACTGTTCAAAACCTGGGAGTGGTTTTGTGAACCCAAAACAGCTCACGTCGCGCCGCTTTTGCCCGAAGGTGAAACCATTTAAAAAAAACGCGATCCAGTGTGATTTGGCCACGTCGTTGAGGCAATACCACCCTCATCACGTTTTTTTGAAGTGCTAAAGGTAGGCGAGCAGAAAAACGCAATTTTGTTGTGCGTCGTCCGATCTGGAGGCTAAGGGATCTAACGGATATCACGCATTCAGTTGCACGGCGATTAACTTGAGGTAAGAATCGGCGGTTTGTGTCGATTTAACGTGATGGACGTGTGGGGCCCGTGAACCACTATACAATATAACTATTGTGTTAACGTTATAACCATGGCCGAATGTTATAAGTGCTATGCATATATTTAACTTGTCGAACCATTGGGTTAACGTTAAGTGATAGGGTCGGGTAGACGAATGGGTTCTATTATCTTTTCACATGTTATTTATAACACCCAGGATAGTTCGCGGATTCTTCGTACGATATATCACATACATACGTTATTTATTTATTTATAACAGTTCGGACAGTTCACCTTTCATCAGATTACCGAGACGACAAATATATGTTTTAAAATGTTATTTATAACCGTCAGGATACTTCGCGGATTATCCGTACGAAATAGCACATACGTAGGTTATTTTTATTTATAACAGTTTGGACAGTTCAACTTTCATCACAAGTGGCCTGCACAAATATTTATGGAATTTGCAATAACATGTTGAACTTTTCAACCAATAGAATGCCACAAAAACAAATTAAAATAATTAAAATAAATAAACAATAATAAATCTTATAGTTGAACCATGGAAAAAAAAAAAAAAAATTTGAAAACATATGTCTAATCAAGGTGAATTATTGTCACAATCAAGAAAAACATGATGTGTAGTGACCTGCAGCGGAAGGTACAATAAGCTCAAGAAAGTATAAAATAAATATTTTTGCATTTAAAATATTTAATTTTCAAGAGTGTATGGTAATTTGAAGTTGAAAATTGAATTTGTTAAAGACATCACATGAATAACTTGGCATATTTATTATTTGATCAACATTCGTTCAAATTCTATTAATGATTATCAAATTTAGTAAAATAAAATATTCTTATATAGAAAATATAATTGGTTGGTAGAGATATGGATAAAATAAATAGTTAATTACAAAGTAAAAATGATGGTGTTGGTGAAGCATAGAGAGGATATGAATCATTCTTAAATTTCCCAAATATTTTCTTATCTCAGGTATTTCTTATGTTATTTGCAGTGTGGACATGGATATTATTTCAATACTTGTGATGGATTACTTTTATTGGATTTTGAATAAGTTAAAATGGTGATTAATGTGTGAAAGCTTTGTTGAATAATACTTGAAATTTTGAGTCTCCAAGTGGCATTTTAATTGGTATTTTTTTTTTGTGTAAATGAAGCACTATGTGTGAGGTTTAGTGTTTGGATTTTCTTATTAATTTATGTATGCAGAAGAAGTCTAGGTATATATTTAGAGTTCATAGTGGTAGTGGTTGGAATTGACCCACTATCACATGAGTATGAGATTGGTCAGTTGCTGATTCCTCTAGTATTTAAAAAGAAAAAGAAAAAAGAAAAAATGACACGTGAGTATGAGATTCATCAGTTGTTGATTCCTCTTGTATTTACAGCAAAAAAAAAAAAATTGAGACTCTTTTCCCCTCTATGTGACAACCCACAATCCTCATTAATGGAGTGGGCAAGGTGATGGCAAAAGGCTTCATGATGCAAGATAATGATGAAGAGGGGTGTGAACACTTACCCAAGGATTTGTAATCATTGAAGTTTATAGAACTCATGAGAACCTAATCTAAACATCCAACACATTATGGACATGAGAGATAATGAGATGTGGCCAATTGTTGATATAGGATATCATCAAAACTAGAGGCGAGAAAGGATGTTGAAGGTGTAATGAAACAAAGTGTGTCATGACGAGTGAACAATTATTCCCTAGTGAGGAAAACACGAGGAATAGGGATTATGTATTTAGCACTCTTGTGCTTGTTTATCTAGTTTTAGAGTTGTAGTGTGCTAGTACATATCCTTTGCAACTGCGAATTGAGACATTGTTATGAGGATAACCTCGCTAGCATGGGGTTTGAGAGTCGTTTTTTTAGCAAGGTGAAAAAGACTACGAGAGAGTGTTAGGTCCCTATATTACTAGTATATTCCCTTATTGTTGTTAGTGTAACCCCCTTATTGTTATTATTGTACCCTTGTAACCCCCATTTTGTTATTATTGTGCCCTTAAATTATTATTGTTAGGTCGGCTAGGATTACATTGTGGCCCCATGGACTCCTATATATAGAAAGGAGGTTTTTTAATTTGTATCATCCAAGAATTTTTCATTCACGTAATGTATTGGAGGTTTCCCCCTCAAGGTGGCTTATTTCTAAGGCGTTGATATCTCTTTTATTCTATTTTTGGAGATGGTTTCAAAACATTTGGTGTCAGAGCTTTGGATTCTAGGGTTTCACTGCTCCAAATAGGTCATCGTGGAATTTTCGCTATAAATTTTTTCTATGAAGGTTCAGAAGTTGAACGTTTTAGAGCGCGAAGCAGAAATCCAGAGGAATATCATCGCAAAATATTAGAGATTAGTTTGCAATATTTTCGGAGATATGATCAGTGGAAATTAGGGCTTGTTGTAGGCTCTTGAATTTCACCTAAACAGGTCATCATGAAATTTTCGCTATAAATGTTTTTCTACGAAGTGTCAGAAGCTTGAAATTTTTACAGAGCGAAGACAAAAGCCTAAAGAACTTCCTCTAAAAATTTTCGATCTTGGTTCGCAAAAGTTTCGAAGATATTATCTTTGGAAGGTAGTGTTTGTTCAGCCTCCCGAAAATCGTCATAACTCTTTCTCTGAGCATCAGATTGGAATTTTTTAAAAAGAGGTACAGTACACGAAATTTAGTTTTTTTTTTGTATAAATTTCAGGAAGTGCGAAGGAGGAAAGGAAAACGGTGACACATGGCACGTCGTACAAGTTTTCTCTACTAAACCGGTCCATAATTGAATCATTGTGGAGATTAGACGTAACGACTTGAAGAATCAAATAATTTTAGACCTATGGAATTTGAAATAATATTCAGAGGGCTACTACAACACCGAATTTTAGATGTTTAATATCTTAAATCACAAATATAATTCAATTTCAATATCGAGCTCCTCAAAAGAAAAAAAAAGGTGTGTATTTTTTTTTCAAATTGCATAAGTCTTGCTTGAAAAACGAGTTTGAAGTGATTCCAAGGGAATATTGAAGAATATATATAAGTATTGGGTTCTAAAATTCCCCATAAAAATAATTCAACACCCATTAAGACCTCAAAATAATATATTATGAATCATGAATATGAAGAAGTGCGACATGATATATCAAAATTACAATAGCAAGTGCCCCAATTTTTTCTCTCGCAAAGAGAAACAAAAAAAGAAATGGAAGTTTTGAAGAAATGTGTGGAAGCTAAGATGGATGGTTTGAAGAAGGGAATGGAAACTAATATGGATGGTTTGGAAGCTAATATGGATGGCAAGGAAGTTGGCATTGAAGCTAAGATGGATGACATGGAAGCTATGATCGATGAAAAAATGAAATACAACATGTAAAACATGAAGAATGATCTAAAAGTAGACATTGAAGGTTTGATAAAGTTGATACAAGAAATGTTTCCTAATGGCGAAAAGATAGTAGAGGAAACTCATGATGAGAACAAAATAAATGTTAATCGTGATTTCATAAACTCTAATGTTGAATGGAAGAACCACCAAATGTTCCAAAGAAGGATATGAGGAAGTTTGATGCTAAGGATCCTATAACATGGATACTATAGATGGAGCAATATTTTGATCTCAATAATGTGAAAAACACACAAAAGGTACGAATTGCAACTTTACATCTAGAACAAAATAATTTGTATGGTATCACTAGCTTTGCTCCTGTAAAAAAAATTTCACTTGGTCAAATTTTACGGAGGAAATGATAGCACATTATGAGGATACAAAGAGAAACACCTTCTTTAGCCAATTGATAAATCTCAAACAAAAGGGTTTAGTGGTGGAATACATTGAGGACTTCTAAAAATTGAATATAAGGGTAATTGATATTCCAGAGGAACACAGGATTGATGTCTTCATAGGGGCTTTAAAGGATAAAAACCAACATGAGGTTCGTGTTTGGGAACCTGATTCATTGGAGAAGGCTTTCAGGTTGGAAAGAAAAATTGAATGTAAAATTATGGCTATAAGGAGGCCTACCACTCACATATATAAAGATGGAAGTGTTGCTACTCCTAGACTTCCACAACCTACAAGGTTTACACCACAACAATTGGAAGAAAAAAGAGCAAAAGAGCTTTGCTACAATTGTGATATCAAATGCGCTAAAGGTCATAAGTGTGCTGAGAAGAAATTATTTTACATAGATTGTGAAGAGGAGGAAGAAAATGAACAAGAAACTTCAAAAGAAGAGGATATGCACCAAGAACCAACCCTACAAGAAGAACAAATGAGTCTGACCATATTGTGTAATGCATTGG
This sequence comes from Pinus albicaulis, assembly GCA_034641835.2. NCBI lineage: Eukaryota > Viridiplantae > Streptophyta > Pinopsida > Pinales > Pinaceae > Pinus > Pinus albicaulis. Next base: position 450,900,869 of record CM076578.1, read on the forward strand.
CAGGAATTACTACTCCTCAAACTCTCAAGATAGAAGGACATATCAAGAAGAAAAAGGTAATAGTGTTGATCGATTTGGGTAATACCCATAATTTTATTCATTGTAAGGTAGCCAAGGAATTGAATTTCTTCATATACCCAGCACCAGAATGTCAAGTGATGGTTGCAAATGGAGGGACTATAAATTTCTCTGGAAAATGCCATAATATCAAGGTAACCATGGGGGAATATGTATTGAATAGTCCAATGCTTTCCATTCCAATGGGAGGTGTTGATGTTGTACTAGGAGTACAATGGTTACAATCTTTGGGGACGATGGCTTTTAATTTTCAAGAAATTTTCTTGAAATTTTGTTCGGAAGGAAAGGAAGTTGAATTACGGGGTATCTCAGGGAGGTCGGGAAAGATAATAAGCTCTAATTTCATGACAATGCCTCTGAAGAAATAACAACGAGGCGTAATTGCACAATTATGCTCACTAGAAGTTCCAACATTAAAATCTTCTATTTCTCCAGATCTGCAAAAAGTCTTGGATAATCATTCCAAGGTGTTTGAAACTCCCAAAGGACTCCCACCTATTTGTGATCATGATCATGCTATTCATTTAATTCTAGGAAGTGTTCCTCCAAACATCAGGCCTTATAGATATCCTTATGTCCAAAAGAGCGAAAATGAACATAGGATTGCAGAAATGTTAGAGGCTAGTATAATTCAACCTAGTCAAAGTTCTTTCTCTGCTCCAGTAGTATTGGTGCACAATAACGTGTTGGAAATATTGTCATTGATGGCAATGGAGGCAGCAAAGACAGAGACAGACAAAGAAGGCAGCAGATGCAAAGATAGGCAAAGAACAGCAGCAGGTAATATGTACAGCGAAGGCAGAGGAAGAGGTAGAGCAGCAGTAGCAGCTAAGGCAGAGGTAGAGGCAGCGAATATAGAGGCAGAGTCGTTATCAGAGGTAGAGGCAGAGGCAAAGCCGTTATCACAACAGTAGAGGCAGAGGTCGAGCGACAGAAGCAGCGAAGGCAGAGGCAGAGGCAGAGCCGTTATTCCGAGAATCACTACGTAGCTGGTAGAAACACTAAATATATAATTCCAGGAATCATAACCCAAGCGGAAATGTATGTATATATATAAAAAAACCTTATTCCGAGAATCGCTTAACTTCAGCGGAGGATACTCTAAAGATGAAACATAATACTTATATATATATATATATATATATATATATATATATATATATATGTAGCGCCTTATAAGAAAAGGTTCAAAGCATAAATATATATTTATAAGTGGAGCGATTTATGATAATCAAAGTACCATAAGGTGGGACCAAATCGCATCGGAGAAAAACAAAGCAGCGGAACCTAGAGTGTCAAAGAAGCGGAACCATGACCTAATGAACAGTGACGGAGGTTTATGGTTTTCATCACAACGCCTTTCGGTGATAAGCGGTATTTCCTGGTTGGGGAGCGATTCCATAGAAACGTCGACACGTAGAAAAAGGTGGACCCACGAAAACCGCTATCAAAGTGCGCCATCGCACGTTAACGTTCGACCAAAGAATCTGAGCGATATTGTTGAATGTCGTTGATCTGGGAAGGGGTCATCGGACGGTGGTCACTTGTTATAGATGCGCGAAGGTTACCCAAGGTACGACGCACCATCGCGCATTATTGTCCGTGCAAGTTGTCCGAGCGATATTCGTTGGATCATCAGAAGCTGTGCGATGTGATGTCTGTCGTTGGATGTGGTAGGCCGTTAGTGCTAGGACCCACGCATATATACACTTGCTGATTGTTGGTTCCGAACTAAGGTTTGTGGGTTTAATGAGAAATCGTGACTATATAGGGATATAGCATTATATGCGGGTAGGGTGACTTTGTTTAATATGTGCACCTGTCGAGGATTATATGATAAGGTTAATCGTATGTATTTGGCGGTCAATCCTTACGGATGTTGGGTTATTTGTATGAACGAATTGCATATATTATAGACATTGAGATATTACAGTGCGCATGTAAAGAGATAGTATTATTACGGTTTGAACCATAAATAGAGATGACACCTCCGCCAACAGAATCATGTGAATATGGACTATGGTTGGTTGGGCAAAGAACTTTGAATGTATTTTACACAGAGGTTGAAATTTATTATAAAGGTCGAAGGTTGACCTGAATCCTTACAAGTGTATTGACAAAGATTCAGCATGTAAAGGTTGCCACTGCATAAATTAAAAAGTATTGAAATTGCCTAGCAGTGATATTAAACAACAGTTATATGTATAATAGTTATACAATTTGCAATGAAGAAGAGAGCCTACAAGAACAAAAGAGAGATAAACAGCAGCAGAAAAGACAAATCCAGTCAAGCCAAAACCAGAAAAGAAGCTGAGAAAAATTGAAGTGTGTAACTGAAAATGTAAATGTAAATGTTGTAATTAATTTGTATTGTTTGTGATGCAAAGGCAAGTATCCTAAGGAAAAGAAAAATCCCACTGTAGCATGGAAATTTGTACATATGGTTATAATTTTAAAAAATGAGTTGGATAAAGGAATAAGAAGTCAAAAGCCAAAGAGTCATGACTGTTCACTCCAAATTCTTTGTGAAATACAAACAGTCATGTGAGGAACTCTATATATAATATCACACTGATATGCACATAGAGGTTAGAGAGAGTAAATATAGAGAAGGCAGAGTATAGAAAAGTGAGGCAGAGAAGATTAAGAAAAGAAGAGCAGAAAGAGAAGCTACAGAACAGAGCTGATATCTGAGGTAAATCAGCAAACATTCAGTTTGATAAATTGAGGAAGTTGAAGCTTCCCTATCAAGTTGCAGCTTGATAGCTGTCAGTTGTAGCTGACTGAGGTTGGAGCCTCCTGTAGGTTGGTGCCTGCAGAAAATTGAAGCGAGTTGGTGCTTCCTTGCAAGTTGTAGCTTGCAGAATTGAGGTTAGAGCCTCCTATAGGTTGGTGCCTACAGAAAAACAATGGTGAGAAGATGTAGGATCTTGCCTTTACATCACAACAATAATAATATGTGGTTTTCTCCCTTTATGGGTTTCCACTTACATATGCTGTCTCTATGTGTGTTTCTTATGTGTTGATGTGATTCTTTCAATCTGCTTAAATGTTTGCTGCTCTCAACATAAGTATGGTGTCAAATTAATTTAATATTGGCTGCAACATTTTAAGATTGTTCACATATTAAGCTGTAAATAAGTTTGGTGAAAATTTTAAAAGGCTCATGTATGTATTAAACTGATTCACCCCCCCCCCTCTCAGTTTAATTAAAGATTCAACAGAACGATGGATCATGGTGCATGTGTCTGGATTATAGGGAGCTCAATAAGCTCACTATTAAAGATAAATTTCCCATTCCTATGATTGATGAATTATTGGATGCATTAATTGGAGCAATTTATTTTACCAAGTTGGATCTTCGTTCAGGATATCATCAAATTAGAATGAATACTAAAGATATTCCGAAAACAGCATTTCGAACTCATGAGGGTCATTTTGAATTTTTGGTCATGCCTTTTGGCCTTACTAATGCACCTTATACATCTCAAGGGTTGATGAATTCCATTTTCAAACCCTTACTTAGAAAATTTGTGCCAGTATTTTTTGATGATATACTAATCTACAACAAGTCTTGGAAGGATCATGTTCAACATGTTGACAGGGTGCTCAAACTGTTGGAGGAGAAACAATTATATGCAAAAACATCCAAATGTTTCTTTGGAGTACAAGAGGTGGAATATATGGGTCATATTGTATCTCACGAGGGTGTTAAGGTAGACCCTAGCAAAATTAAAGCCATTAAGGAATGTAAAGTCCCCACAACAATAAAGAAGTTGCGATGATTTCTCGGGTTAACAGGTTATTATTGCAAGTTTGTTAAGAATTGTGGGAGAATAGCAACACCTCTAACAACATTATTAAAGAAATATGCATTTTCATGGACTCCTGAATCAACTAAGGCCTTTGAACATCTTAAAGAGGCAATGTGCCTAGCACCTTTCTTAGCTACGCCATACTTCACAAAAACCTTTATTTTGGAATGTGATGTCTCGGGAAATGGAATTGTTGTTGTTTTAATGCAAGAAGGAAGACCCATTGCTTTTGAAAGTCGTCCAATCAAAGGAAAGTATTTACAGAAAGCTATTTATGAGAAGGAAATGTTAGCAATACTACATGCACTAAAGAAATAGCGACCTTACCTAATGGGAAGACACTTCAAGGTAAAAAATTATTATGATAGTCCTAACACTTTTTGGAACAAAGACGATCTTTAGAAGAGTAGCAAAAATGGGTTACAAAGATGTTGGGTTATGACTTTGAAATAATCTACAAAAAAGGGAAGCTAAATGTTGTTGCAGATGCACTCTCAAGAAAGAATGAAGAGGTGGAAGCATTGGTTTGTGCCATTTCTATTATCCAACCAGATTGGATAACTGAAGCAAGAGATGAATGGAAGAAGGACAAAGATGTATGGACACTCATTCAAAAGTTGCAGCAAGATCCTAGTACATCCGATACATTTAGTTGGAAAAATGATTCCTTATGGTACAAAGATCGCTTATATCTTTGTAAGAATTCCCAACTAAAACAAAAGATTCTTCTGGAATTGCACACTTCTCCTTTAGGAGGACACTCGGGATTTTTAAAAACTTACCACAGGGTGAAGAAATAATTTTTTGGGATGGCCTTAAATCTGATATTCAAAAGTTTGTGGCGGAATGTTTGGTTTGCCAGCAGAATGAAGTGGAAACAATTAAGACCCCGGGACTTCTACAACCTTTATCCATTCCAAGTCAACGTTGGGAGGAGATTTCAATGGATTTTATCACAGGTTTACCTAAGTCTGAAGGAAAGAGTGTCATCATGGTGGTAGTTGATAGACTTGCCAAGTATGCACACTTTTGTGCATTATCTCATCCATTTAAAGCAAGTACAGCTGCTACTACATTTATGGATAGAATTCAAAAGCTACATGGAAGCCCAAGGGTTATTGTGAGCGACAGAGATCCCATTTTTACTGGAAATTTTTGGACGGAGTTATTTTCTTGTTTGGGTACTCAATTAGCTCATAGCTCATCCTATCATCCTCAATCTGATGGTCAAACTGAGATAGTAAATAAATTTTTGGAAGGATATCTTTGTTGTTTTGTATCTGATAAAAAAACACAATGGGTCAAGTGGTTCTCTCGTCTGAATGAGAGACATACTACCCTTCCATACTGTGTGTAAAAAACGTGATACCATTTAGGCACTTATGGATTACTCATCCCAAATCATCCCATCTCTTTAGAAAATTCTAAGGTTCCAGCAGTGGAGCATCGAGCATCAGCAGAAGTTCTCCAACTCTTAAAGGATAACCTAAATTTGGCACAAAATTGAATGAAACAATAGGAAGATCAACATCGCAGCGAGAGAAGTTTTGATGTAAGAGACTGGGTATTTTTACGGCTACAACCATACAAACAAATTTCCCTCAAGCAAGCTAAGAAGGATAATAAATTATCACCAAAGTACTATGGTCCTTACAAGGTGTTGCAAAAGCTTTGTACTATGGCATACAAATTCTAGCTTCCTCCTTCGTCGTGAGTACATCCAGTTTTCCATGTTTCATGCTTAAAGAAGGTTATAGGTGAAAAAATTCTAGTTCAAACAATATTCCCAGAACTTGATGAGGAAGGAAAAATCAGATTGGAACCTCAAGCAGTGATGGAAACAATAACTCAGAGTATCTCATCAAGTGGAAGAATTTACCCACTAAGGATTCTACATGGGAGGATGATAATTTTATATAGAAGCACCGAGAGCTACTCAAGTGTTGAGGACAACACTTTTTTGAAGGAGAGGGGCATGTTAGGTCCCTATATTACTAGTGTACTCCCTTATTGTTGTTAGTGTAGCCCCCTTATTGTTATTGTTGTACCCCTGTAACCCCAATATTTTTATCATTTTTCCCTTACATTATTATTGTTAGGTCAGCTACGATTATATTGTGACCCCATGGACTCCTATATATAGAATGAGGTTTTGTCATTTGTACATCCAAGAATTGTTCATTTATGTAATGTATTGGAGGTTTCCCCCTCAAAGTGGCTGATTTCTAAGGTGTTGATCTCTCTTTTCTTCTATTTTTGGAGCTGGTTTCATAACATAGAGGAATCCCTTCATCATCTAGAAAAAGGGTTAACTATGCTGAATTAGGGATTTCAACATGATTTGGAGTAGATTGTCAAAGAAGAACGTCAATTGGCTAGGAAAAAATGGTGAGGGGTTTGGGACCAAATAATAGATACAATAAAGTATAAGGACATGGTCAGACAAGTCACGCCTCCTCATCTACGCCCTCGCCCCCCACTTCCCCATCTCACCTCATCAAATCAAAAAGAAACAAAGGAAATAGAGACAATGTATCACACTAAAATTTAGGAAAAGAAGACAATGTATCACACTCAAATTTTTGTGGAGGGATGATAATTGATGGGAAAGGTGGAAAAAGAAGTAGCCACTAAGTGCAACACCCTATTAGATGACCAAATGTTAGAAGAAATGGATGGATGGGTTTCGGTCCCATTCTATTCCAAGACATGTGACACCAAATTCTTATGTATTTCATAGATGTATTAAATAACAAAAGCCATAGTGGCCTAGGCCATGGAAAAAAATTAGTCAAGCCATGAGGACATCAAGCATACACTTATGATTTTTTTACAGGAATTCGAATTGATGCTCAAAGGAGTTATTTTTCCATAGAATTGGATAATGTAGAGTTTGGGAAAATGTTTAATCACTACTAAGATATTGAGAATAATTAATTAATTATTAAAAACAAACAATGTGTAAATTGGATTGAATATCAATAATCAGATGAGATCTCCTTCCCCTTTTGGGGAACTGATACTATATGCATCCAAAGTGTCAGAAGGGTTCATTATATTTGTTGGTTACCATAAATTTGTAGGTAATTATGCATGGAAACATTTGGATGAATGCTCAATCCATTTTAGCAAAGAAGATAAAAAGATCTTAATGAAAGCCCTTGAAAAACACACGAATTCACACCAAGTAAACAAAAAGATAGTTTATGCTATAACCCAAAGGAACAAAGAATTTGCTTTAGTAGGAAATCAGAAAATTGTGATGAAAGCAATTGAAAACAAAAGTTGATCACAAAGTCAATAAGATAATTTATGCTTTGAACCCAATTTTCAAAGGAAAAAGGCATTTAGATAATCAAAGGAGCCAACCCACCTACTACCTGTTAGCACTGGTTTTGATTCCTTTCAAAGTTTCCCTCTCCATCATTTTTTTTGGTCTCTAGCTCTTTAGGATTCAATTCTTTCGAAACCCCTTTTTAACTATTAAAATTCAATTTTTTTAGGTAAAAAGCAGCTCTGCCCACCCACTAAACAGCCATATCATATTTCCTTTTAAATCAAACCAGGGGATAAACATCAAACCAGGTTTTGTGGGACCTCAATTCAAAACCCAAAGTGTTCTTTACTACAAGCATGATTAACACTTAACCTTACCTTTAGCCTTTCGCAAAATCAAACTTTTATTTTAGCATTTCATCGTGCATCCTAAAACATACTACTTTGCATATCGACGAATATAACATTTCACACGTCCCAACTTCGGCGATTATAACATGTCGCACTTCGCCAACCTTTAATCCTTGTAATCGCCGCAATATCTTATCACATGCGATGTGCAATATTTATCGCGTCGCACAGATCTTAATTTGTCGCTTTTCGCATCGCATCATCGAACCACATATTATCGCATCACAACTTTACTTGTTTAACCATATTGAAAATTTATATCCTTTAACGAATGCGATATGTGATGGAACCTATGGTTGACACGTGGCCACTTCGACACTTACCCAACTTATCTTGCGAAGTAATCCGGGTCGTCGATCTTCGCTCTAGACTTTAATAATTAATCTGCATCGTCCATGGTTCTCCTTCTGGAAATGTTCTTAAGGGTTTTCTACCTTAATATTTTCTCTTCTTTCGACTTTCATCGCTTGTAACTTCATCTTCTCTTCATTTCAATCTATGGTTTTAAGTTGTTCGAATTTCTTCGCATTTGTGGTTATGTTAGAGAATGGTGGAATAACCAAAGGATGTGGTTGATCCAATATGTATGTCCATTGTTATTGGCCATGTTCAACGTTTTGATGAAGTTACTAACGGTTTCAGAAACAGTTTTCATGGTGACCCCCAAGGGAAATGGTGTTGAGGGTGATGCTTGCAGATATCATACATTTAGAGACATGCCATTCGTAGAGTACTTTTGCAGTGCATGGGTAGTGATAAATTTGTGGCATTTGGCAAAGGATTTTAGTGAGGAAAAAGGGAAATATAGTTGATGAAGGTTGCAGTGAAAATGTAACATGCAGTTAAAATGCAGTTTCTAGCCCTTCTATGGGAAAACCAGCAGATGAAGTGGAGGTACTATTCTAGGATGGGTACCAGACTGCAAAGAAGAAGAGAAGCCACAGCAGGAAAGACCCAAAGGGTTTTTTATGTGTCCTTTAAATATCATGTTTTGGTTTTAATTTTTGAAGACCATGCTACTAGCAAAATTTTATTATCATGCTTAGTTTTGTTGTAGAGATTGAGCCTCACAGTTTACTGTGTCGAGAGATTTTTAGTCATTTCCGAGAAATAGCTACCTTTTACAGAAAATATAGTTTTATCAGCAAACCCAGCAGATAGCTATTTTCCCAGAAATTTGAATGCGGCAGATTTAGGGGTTGGTTAGGTGGCATATTTGACCCAGATTCAAGGGAAGAAGATAAGTAGCAATTCATCAAATACTTTCCAGATTTTAAGGGAATAATTGGTGCAGGCGGCAGTCAGTTCCACATTTCTTGTAGCAGTGAAGACAGTTAGGGCAAGTGGTAGAAAGAAGTTTATGTGGCAATCAAACAGTTTCATGCTTCAGATTTCTAAGCCTAAAATCATTGAGCAATTCTAAATTTATGCAACATTTTGATTTATTTACTATTTTTAGTTTGTTTTATTTAAGTTCATTCCTAAAATTTAGCAGCAGTTTTTTTTGTGCAACTCTATTTAAGAGTTGAGTTTTATGTAATAAAAGGGGAGAGGGGGGAGATGATTGGTGGCACAGGGGCTAGTGCCCTGGCCCTATTGTTGATCCTCATCCTATTCTTGAACCTGTGTATTGTTAAACTCACAATATATTCTAGTTACACTATTGAGGATTCACAAAATCATATGGTGTGTGTATTGTTTTCCTTTCTATTTTTACATACTTTATCTAACTTTCCAGATTTATCATAAAAGTTCTATCTTATGTTTTTATAAGTCTTGTGAACCTCCAAGTCATATGGATATGATATTTTTTTGTAAGTCTTGTTCCAAGCTTTCTTGATTCAGTGTGAATTGGAGATTGTTCATAAGCATTCCTTGAGGTGTGTAATATCCCCAAAAAAGGGAACAAGTAGTAATACCAACAATACTGCTTGAAAATAATGCAGTTTAGCTAAACAGCAGTAAGAGGCCAATAAGGAGGCTCAACATTCATGTATAAATTAGTAAATCAGATCTATAATGAGGCCCATACAATGTATAATAGGAAATAGAAGACAAGAATGGAAGAAATCCCTCAAAAAGAGGTGCTGCAACACATATATTCACTGCAAAAAGGCTTGACAACATTATTTTATTGAGCATACAGCAGCTGTAGATTAAAACTTAGAGATAGGACAAGATAATTCATAAACAGTCATATCTATGACAGATCCATACACTATAATGTCTCTACTTTACATGTCCCTTGGGGTTTTCAGCAATACATGAAGCACAAGGAGTACATTTGAGATTCTATGTAGAAGATCTGCAGATCTATTCAGAATTTCTAAAGCAGATATAGGAGTATTCAGATCAGATCTGAATATGACATGGAACGGTACATAAATCCATGGATCACCACAGTGAAGGGCAGATCCCCAACGCTAGAGATCACTCCTCAAAGATTGCCAAAACACCCTGCAACTTTCCTCTTGCAGATAACGCAGTCCTGGAAGATAAAATGCGTTGTAGACTTTATGGACAGTTTGGCCTGATGCCAAGATGTAGATATGAAGCTCCAATGATCTAATACACTCTTGCCAATGGGATAAAATACTTTCCCACTGAAAAGGGGCACTAGATTGGCCTAGATCTGAATAGATCTAGCCTCCACTTGCTGCAGCTTACAAGGACAACCAAACCCTCAACAGGATATGAGTTGTAGTTGGAAGATGAATCTTGGCCAAATGCCTGATAGTGGACAAGATGTAAAAGACTCCTCCAAGAGCTACTCAATGGAAGAGGTGGGATTCTCGATCAGGAACACCTAGTGCTAAACAACACTATTCTCTACTAAACAGCCAAGAGAATGATATATGTCTAAACAAACAATATATTTAGAAATATTATACATTCAACAACCATTCTTTTGATGTCCTCATCTTCCTTTTATAGGATAGAAATCTTTCCAAACCCTAAACCATCTCAAAGATTTAGCTCATTAACATGTGTAACCTCCAACTAAAACTGTGTTGTGCATCAAAGTGGTTCAATGTACCTAGACAGTGCTGTTGATTTGGTCCTGGTTGACTTGGTCAAATGATTCAACATCTTTCACACTTAAGTGTGCTTATGTAAATAGCCCATATTTAGCTTTGTTCACATGTGGCATTGATTTATTTTGTTGTTTAGGATTTTTGTTGATCCTCCTTTACAAGTTTATTCATGCAACAAGAAAATGAAACAAAATTGTATATTCCCATTAGCTTGGGCTAATTGGTAATATTACAGTCCTCTCCTCCAAAATGTTGCTTGTCCTCAAGCAACTGATAGGGTGAGTGCTGCAACACTTCTCCTCCTCCGTTGGTGACACCATCAAGAATCAAGCTTTCTTCACAAGCCAAGTGTTCACCAATCCATCCCTCCATGAATTGTTCCTCCAAAGTCATTATGAGATGTACATAGTCCATCCCACAAGGATTCAAGAACTCACATGAAAAAAGCATGGCTAAACCAATACTCTCCCTGAAACATGTAGCATAAGGTACATAGAGAGTCTCCATCCCATGAGGTACATACATGCTCCCCATCCTCCCTCCATATAATCCCATAAATAGTACAAGTATGTCATCAATGTATGGAAGCAAAACTACATATAAACAAACAGAAATTTGAGCATGAGGAGGTGAGTCATAATCCCACATATGATACCAGCGCAGTGCATCTCCTGCCTGCATCAGATCAAGGTATGGTAAGTGGTTTCCCCACCACTTACTTGTTACCCATGTCATCTCACCAAGGCTGAAAGTGTGACATGTGTTTTGTGCTTTTGGGAAGCACCCATCATGAAAGAAAATCTCATGTTGCACATCAAGGGATTGGCCAAGTTCATAAATTTTAGTGACCCAAAAATTGCCATGAGATTTACATGATACATTACTCCTTTTAGGATTCATGGCATGCATAAAAGTGGTAAAAGAACATGTACCATCAGAAAATGAAACTTTCTTTACATGATCAGATCCTTTACCAACAATGTCTCTCATACACATGGAGTTGTGCATGGATATTTCTTCTCTTTCAAAAGAAGGAAGAGATGGCTGAAATGACTCTTGCATAGAGTCACTTGGCTGCCCCAACCCCATATAGCTCATGCATTCTTGAAAATGCTGATGTATTTCTTCTTTCAAGCCTTCCCAATCAAATATCCTCATGATGATGTTGTATATCCTCATGGAATGCATATGGCTGAAACAGAACTCTTTGCATGCTCCTTGTAGTATATTATACTTGAGCTTAGAAGCTCTAGACAAGAAGACCCTACCATGATGATAGATGACTCCCTAATGAACTAAGTAGCCCTCTTCATGCAGCTAGTCATCAAGTATCATACATGTGTGAAGATCTTTGGAATAATCCACTAGCAGTTGGGATTTCCAATACAGATCTACATTGCTCAACAATGACAGTGTTGATAGTACATCAACAGAAATGTTTGTCATGTTGTTGATCTCCTCCTTGACATCTCTTATGCCAAAGTTTTTTGTTGGAAGGATGAACCTTCCATTCTTCTCCTCCCACAGCGCAAATCCAGAAATGAGAGTGGGTGATGATGATAAGAGAAGAAGATTCCCCTCCTCCTTGAGCTTGCCCAAGTCTCCCAGCGTTGTAGCTTTGTCTTCAAGTGCTCCAATCCCTCCTGGATCTAAGTTTGGAGCAACAAGTTGTGAGGTCCTCCCCACAAAAGATGAATCAGGAGGCCTCCCAGGTGGTTTTCCACTAGATAAGAGGGTCCCATGCAGAAATATCATGAACATGATAGATGGGACAGTAAAGTCCTTGCTTCCATTGTGCAATTCCAATTCAAATTTCTATGTAGAAGAGGTATGTGAGGGGTAAGTATGCATGCCTTTGATCATTTGAGATTCACCAGTCTTATTTTCCACCCATTCCATCTGTAAAGCCTCCCAATCAGTGGTGACTTTCCCCAATGTAATCAGCCATTGAACACCCAAAATAACATTGGTTTCCGGTATGTCAACTACAAAGAAGTGATCCACCAAAGTATAGGATCCCATGGTGACTGAAAGTGATGGGACATAATGCATGCATTACATTGTTCTATCTCTTAGGACTAAAACAAAGAATCCCTCAAAAGTATCAGTGGGTATTGCTCTCCTTTGCAAAGGATGGGCATCAATGAAGTTGTGGGTAGCCCCACTGTCAATAAGAACAAAAACCCTCTGATTCATGATTGAACCATGAACTCTTAAGGTCAATTACTTAGCTACTCCCCTCAAAGATGCAAGAGTTCCTCCAATAGGATAAAATGCTACATTTCCATCTCCCGATGGTGTTGGATCTCCTTCAACATTGTCAGCGTTGTGACCCCTTCTTGGTTCATCATCTTCATCTTCTTCAAGATCTGAGAAGACCTCTATGTAATGTGCTTTACTAGCAGCACATCTATGTCCAGGTACCCATGGTTCTTGGCAAGTGAAGCATAGCTTCTTTCTTCTTAGATATATCTGGACTTCAATATCAAGAGGCTTCTTGAGTGAGCTCTCCTTGGAAGGAGCAGCTTTCTCTTCCTTCCCTTTAGAAAGGAAAGAGGGCTTGTTCTGAAAGTTTGCCTTTGCTTTTGGCAAGGCATATTGAAGGTCTCTAGCCCTCTCAATGGCATCATGCAAGGTAATGGGCTTGGTAGACTTTACCAACCCATGAAGAGGTTCATCTAGACCATCGATGAACATATACACCCTTCATGCTGCAGACAAGTCAGGAACCATAACAGATAATATCAAAAATTCAGAAATGTAAGACTCTGTATTACCTGATTGCTTCAACTTTACAAGGCTCATGAAAGGTGCCTTTGGATTTCTTCTGTCAAATATTTCCACCACTCTTCTATTGAACTCAGAATAAGCAGTCACATTGGCATGACCCAATGTAGACAAGCCATGGAACCACCAGTCATGTGCTTCACCTTCAAAGTGCAGCGCTGCAATCTTGATAGCTTCCATTTCAGGGACTTTGTTCAACTGGAAGTAGATGTCAAGCTTTTCTACCCATGCTTTGGCAGAACTTTTGGATGACCCATCAAAATTGGGTAGGAAGAATCTGCCCATAGAGTGATGTCGATCATGATTCCGAGTGAATCCAGCATCTCTATGCTAATGCCTTGGTCTTCTTTTGTCCTTTAGGTGACAGAACTCTTGAAAACTCAGCTGATCTTTGAATCTCTGGTTCTAAGACTCATATTCTTAAAATTAGTCTTCAAGGGATGCTTGTTCTTGTGGCCCTTCATTTCCCACAGCCAAAAAGGTAGGCATAGTGGAGCATTGGGAAACTTGTGGTTGGTTCAATGGTTGATCATTCCAGTGGTGAGATATGTCAAAGCTTTCTCTAAGATAAAATCTCCTAGAATAATCTTTGATTCTATCCATTCTCATCTCTTTTATTTCTCTAGCAAGATCTTGCATGGCTTTCAAAAGAGTTTTTGCAAACTCCTTTCCCTCTTCATCACTTCCAGATTCAGGGGCTTTACCCTTGTCTTAATCATCATTGGTGTAATAAAATTTCTTTTGTATTCTTCTTAGATACCTCTTCTCTCTGTTAGTAAGAGGCTCTTCTTCTTCTGTAGACATATTGGCTCTTCAAGAAAAGCACAGGCTGTGCCAAGATGATTTCTCTGATACCACAGTAATATCCCCAAAAAAGGGAACAAGCAGCAATACTAACAATACTTCTTGAAAATAACGTAGTTTAGCTAAACAACAGTAGGAGCCCAATAAGCAGGCTCAAAATTCATGTATACATTAGTAAATCAGAACTATAATGAGGCCCATACAATGTATAATAGGAAATAGAAGACAAGAATGGAAGAAATCCCTCAAAAATAGGTGTTGCAACACATATATTCACTGAAAAAAGGCTTGACAGCGTTATTTTATTGAGCATACAGCAGTTTTAGATTACAACTTAGATCTAGGAAAATATAATGCATGAACATTCAGATCTATGACATATCCATACACTATAATGTATATACTTTACATGCTCCTTAGGGTTTTCAGCAATACATGAAGCACATGGAGTAGATATGAGATTCTATGCAGCAGATCTGCAGATCTATTCAGAATTTTTGAAGAAGATATAGGATTATTCAGATCAAATCTGAATATGACATGGAATGGTACAGAAATCCATGGATCACCACAATGAAGGGCAGATCCCTAACACTAGATATCATTCCTCAAAGATTGCCAAAACACACTGCAACTTTCCTCTTGTAGATAACACAATCCTAGAAGATAAAATATGTTGCAGACTTGATGGAAAGTTTGGCCTAATGCCAAAATGTAGATCTAAAGCTCCAATGATCCAATACACTCTTTCCAATGAGATAGAAGACTTTCCCACTAAAAAGGGGCACTAGATTGGCCTAGATCTGAATAGATCTAGCCTCCACTTGTTGCAACTTACAAGGACAACCAAACCCTCAACAGGATCTGAGTTGTAGTTGGAAGATGAAGCTTGGAAAAATGTCTGATAGTGGACAAGATGTACAAGACTCCTCCAAGAGCTACTCATTGGAAGAGGTGGGATTCCCGATCAGGAACACCCAGTGCTAAACATCACTATTCTCTAATAAACAACCAAGCGAATGATATATGTCTAAACAGACAATATATTTAGAAATATTATACATTCAACAACCCTTCTCTTGATGTCCTCCTCTTCCTTTTATAGGATAGAAATCTTGCCAAACCTTAAACCATCTCAAATATTTAGCTCCATTCACATGTCTAGCCTCCAACTAAAATTGCGTTGTGCATCAAAGTGGTTCAATGTACCTAGACAACGCTGTTGATTTGGTCCTAGTTGACTTGGTCAAATGATTCAGCCTCTTTCACACTTAAGTGTTCTTATATAAATAGCCCATATTTAGCTTTGTTCACATGTGGCATTGATTTATTTTGTTGTTTAGGATTTTTATTGATCCTCCTTTACAATTTTATTCATGCAACAAAAAAATGAAACAAAATTGTATATTCCCATTAGCTTGGGCTAATTGGGAATATTTCAAGGTCAAATTAAACCTCGTTTCATGTTTTTATAAGTCTTTTGATCTAGCATGCATGTTAATCTGTTTTTGTCAGTCTTGATTCACCAAACATTCCTGATTCATGAGGTCATGTTAGTCAGAAGCATTCCTTGTAATGGGATTCTTTAAGTGTAAAGTGAGATTCTTGTAAGCCTTTTAAAAGTATTCTTTCACTATACATTTCAGATCTGGAATTTGTGTCATTTTTTTTTCCCAGTAGTGGTTTTTTGTTTTACAAACCCACTGTATTTCTCCCATTCTGCCAATCATTGAACTATAATTTTTTCTACCACATAATATATATGAGTGCCCTCATATGTGTCGGCGATTTTTTATTTTTTCAACATTCCTTTCAGAGTGTTTGAGATCCAACCACTTTCCAAAAAACCCAATCAAATCATAAGAAATTGCCTTAGAGCTTAGGATGTGTCTCGTCAAGTACTTGAAGCAGTCCAAGTGATGATTCCAGTGCTAACATATATTAGTGCGTCTGCCAGGATACGAAGGCCTTGAAACGTAGTATTATCCCGAGTCTCTTGTTTTAATTGTTGAAGATCAATTCTTAAAGGTGAATAGGAATTGATAATTTGAAGAGGACTGCATCTTTTCACCTGGCGACTCCATTGTTCGAGATCCAGTGGCGACTTCACAGGGATGCAGAGATCAGATTTTCAATGGAAGTTTTGGATAAACAACTACACCTTTCGAAATTTTGAAAGGGAAATCATTGCAAAGGTAGCATTTAATGTTTTTCCTCATTTAGTTGTTGATGATTTGGAGTCTTGTTATAGTGCAGACATTCAATGCTTGATGAGTATCCTGCGTTGTGATTATTTTCATCATGAGATGCACTACGTTATGATGTGGATTCTTTCAGTTTTACTCTTAAGATTCAAAATCCATATGAGGTTTTTCAGCTATTTGAATGGTTGTACGACAAGTTCCATATTGCATGAAGATTGTCATTCAAATCAGATTAGAAGTAGAAAAATGAATAAGCTCGTTGTTTTGAGAATTTTTTTATTAGAGTTTAGTTTTCAGTTTGAATCCAGTTTCAGTTTGGAGAAATAAGTTGCAGAATTGAAATGATGCTTTGACTCCATTACCCAATGGCTAGGCATGCTAGTCTTTTTCATTCAATGAGCAGAATTGCAGGTTGAAGAAATAAGAGCTGGATAAGGAACTAAAACTACGGTTCTCGATAGCCCGCATGGAGGTTATCATCCCCAATTAGAGCCACTGTTAGCACTGGTTTTGATTCCTTTCAAAGCTTCCCTCTCTGTCATTTTTTTTGGCCTCTATCTCTTTATGATTCAATTATTTCGAAACCCCTTTTTAACTATTAAAATTCAAATTTTATAGTTAAAAAGTAGCTCTACCCACCCACTAAACAACCATATCATATTTCCTTTTAAATCAAACCAGGGGATAAACATAAAACCAAGTTTTGTGGGACCTCGATTCAAAACCCAAAGTGTTCTTTACTACAAGCAAGATTAACACTTAACCTTACCTTTCGCCTTTCGCAAAATCAAACTCTTTCTCTTAGTGCTTCATTGCGCATCGAAAAACATACTACTTCGTAGATCGGTGAATATAGCAAAAGCATGTCACAACTTTGGAGATTGTAAAATATCGCACTTCACCAACATTTAATCCTTGCGATCGTTGCAATATATTATCACATGCAATGTGCAATATTTATCACATCGCACATATCTTAATTTATCGCTCTTCACATCACATCGTCGAACCACATCTTATCGCATCATAACTTTACTTTTTTAACCATATTGCAAATTTATATCCTTTACCGAATGCGATATGCGATGGAACCTATGGCCGACATGTGGCCACTTCGGCACTTACCCAACTTATCTTGCAAAGTAATCTAGGTCGTCGATCTTTGCTCTAGACTTTGTGAATTAATCTGCATCATCCATGGTTCTCCTTCCAGAAATATTCTTAAGGGTTTTATGCCCTAATATTTCCTCTTCTTTCGACTATCACCGCTTGTAACTTCGTCTTCTATTCATTTCAATCTATGGTTTTAAGTTGTTCGAATTTCTTCGCATTGGCGTTTCTATTAGAGAATGGTGGAGTAACCAAAGGATGCGTCTGATATAGTATTTATCTCCATTGTTATTGGCCATGTTTGACATTTTGATGAAGTTACTAAGGGTTTCATAAATAGTTTTCATAGTGACCCCCAAGGGAACTGGTGACGAAGATGATGCTTTCATATATCATACATTTAGAGACATGCCATTTGCAGAGTACTTTTGCAGTGCATGTGTAGTGATAAATTTGTGGCCATTTGGAAAAGGATTTTAATGAGGAAAAAGGGAAATATAGTTGATGAAGGTTGCAGTGAAAATGAACATGCAGTTCAAATGAATTTTATAGCCCTTCTATGTGAAAACCAGCAGATGAAGTGGAGGTACTATTCTAGGATGGGTACCAAACTGCAAAGAAGAAGAGAAGGTACAACAGGAAATACTTAAAGGGTTTTTTATGTGTCCTTTAAATCTCATGTTTTGGTTTTAATTTTTGAAGAACATGTTACTAGAAACATTTTATTATCATGCTTAGTTTTTTTGTAGATATTGAGCCTCGCATTTTACTGTGTCGGAATATTTTTAGTCATTTCCAGGAAATAGCTGCCTTTTACAGAAAATCTAGTTTTATCAGCAAACCCAGTAGGTAGTTATTTTCCCAGAAATTTTAATGCAATAGATTTAGGGGTTGGTTAGGTGGCATATTTGACCCACATTCCAAGGAATAACATAAGTAGCAGTTCATCAAATACTTTCCATATTTTAAGGGAATAATTGGTGCAGGCGGCAATCAGTTCCACATTTCTTGCAGCAGTGAAGATAGTTAGGGCAGGTGGCAGAAAGAAGCTTATGTGGCAGTCAAACAGTTTCATGCTTCAGATTTCTAAGCCTCGAATCATTCATCAGTTCTAAATTTATTCAACAGTTTTATTTTTTTACTATTTTTAGTTTGTTTTATTTAATTTCATTCCTAAAATTTAGCAGCAATTTGTTTTGTGCAACTCTATTTAAGACTTGAGTTTTATGTAATAAAGGGGGAGAAGGGGGAGATGGTTGGTGGCACAGGGCCTAGTGCCCTGGCCCTGTTGTTGATGCTCATGCTATTCCTGAATCTGTGTATTTTTTAACTCACAATATATTCCAGTTACACTATTGAGGATTCACAAAATCATATGGTGTGCGTATTGTTTTCCCTTCTTTTTTTACATACTTTATCTACCTTTCCAGATTTATCATAAAAGTTCTATCTTATGTTTTTATAAGTCTTCTGAACCTCCAAGTCATATGGATCTGTTTTTGTAAATCTTGTTCCAATCTTTCCTAATTCATAATGAATTGGATATTGTTCATAAGCATTCCTTGAGGTGGAATTAAACCATGTTTCATGTTTTTATAAGTCTTTTGATCTAGCATGCATGTTAATATGTTTTTGTCAGTCTTGATTCACCAAGCATTCCTGATTCATGAGGTCATGTTAGTCAGAAGCACTCCTTGTAATGGGATTCTTTAAATGTAAATTGAGATTCTTGTAAGTCTTTTAAAAGAATTATTTCACTATAAATTTCAGATCTAGAATTTGTGTCATTTTTTCCTCCCAGTAGTGGATTTATGTCCTACAAACCCACAGTCTTTCTCCTATTATTCTAATCATTGAACTACAAATTTTTCTACCACATCATATATATGAGTGCCCTCATATGTGTCAGAGATTTTTTATCTGTTCAATGTTCCTTTTAGAGTGTTTGAGATCCAACTACTTTCCAAAAAACCCAATCAAATCATAAGAAATTGCCTTAGAGCTAGGATGTATCTGGTCAGGCACTTGAAGCAGTGTAAGTGTTGAATCCAGCGCTAACACAACCCATTATGAAAAAATGCATCACTTCATCTCAATCCTCTTTGGAATAAATTATGGTCTTCTCCCAATGAGTCCTAAAAAGAATATTTACATTGGTTTGGCTATTAGTGTGTGATATCCCCTGGTTAACATTTTTTTCCCTCTTGTAAATAATTGTAATTATTGGAATAACTGATAAAGGGACACATATTCCATTGCCAGAGGAAATGGGTTGCTTGAGAAAATGGTTGTTCTTTAATAACAAACTTGGCTGGTGGAAAAAAAACATAATGTGGTTATTGTGCATTGAATCCAACTAAAATGGAAGGGTTGACCCAAGTGTCCTTTAGCCAGCTACAAGCAAATAAAAGGACATAAAAATTAAGATCAGCACGGGCTATGTTGTCTATTTCTGGGTTGTTGCGCACGTCGTGAGGGAAACATGGGAAGTTAATCGGTTTTAGAACAATATCGCTGCAAATATATATTAACTGGATAAAATTTACAAAATTTGGTCTTTCTCACATTGTCCATCCCTTGCAGATTCAAAAAATACAAATATATAGAGAAACATCTCCATATGCCATTAATTACAAAATCTGCCACCTAGGGCTAGATTCGATGATCATGCTAAGAGACCTAATCCTATTTGATTTACAACACATATTGAGATTTTTTAGGTATTTTCTGTTTTGATACAATCTAAATTCAAATAGGATTCTATCAATTTATGAGCCCTCAAAAAAAAAAAAATTGAACCTTATCGAATCAAACCAGATGCTAAGTATGTTTAATTTGTTGATGTTGCTCCTACCACGTAGATGTGTTGACGTGGCTGACTTTTCTGACTTGTGTACCTGGAAAATTGAAATCTTTTGTCTAATGATGTGGATACCTCTATGACCTGTAATCCATATGATTTCCTTGTTGTCTAAAGACAAATCAAAATTTATGATGCAAAAAAAATTGATTTGACAGTTTCACAGCAACAATTGGTAGCAAGCTACAAAAACATTCCCATGATACTTTTCTGATATTTTTATAGGTTCTGAAGTCTTCTATTATGAATTTTAGCTAAATTCATAGCATTAGAACTCCTTCATCTGACATTTTTATCAATGATATGCTACAACAATTTCGTAGCAAATTTTCAACTTAACTATGGGGAGTTGCTACCGAAGTTTGAATTCTCTGATTCTTTTATTTCTTATGATTTTTTACGCCTTCTTATTGCTCCTTATAGCCTGTCTAACCATTTTGTTTCTTAAATTATCATTTTAGCATAATATAGGAAAAATGTGATAAACTCACCATACTTAAGAGGTGCTTCCTACTTCAGCTAAAAGATTAAGATTTATTTTTGAGGGTTCACTTTTGATCAGCTCTACTTGAGTTTCCAATTCTCTTACTTGTTTTTGAAACTTACATCTCTCTTCCTATAACCATCTGTTCCTTTTGTACATATTCTTTAACATCATATTCTGCAACTTCATCATATAAGTCTATCTGCTTTGACACCTGCTCCATCAACTCCTTACCTTCTAGTTTGATTTCTATCACTTCTTGTCTAGCCTCTCTCAATTTTTCTTGTAAAACTTCTATCTGGATTTTTTCTTGCACATGTTCTTTTCCTTGTCTTCTCTTTGCTAGTTCTAATTTTTCGAAGGGTGCTTTTGATATCTTTTTTATTTGTTGCATTGATCTTGTTACAAGCGTTCTTGGTCTGAAAAATGAAACCGTGTTCCTCTTGTGTAAATTAAATTTTCTTAGCCCTCTTGTTCTTTTTCTAAATTTTTGTCTCTGTCACTTTTAAAGGCTGCAAAACTAGACTTTATTCAAGTTGAATTACTTCTAGAATATCAGCTAATTTACCTTTCCCTTTTCTCTCATTTCTAGTCTTCCTTTTCCCTGTACATGTGAAGGCTTTACTATATGTTTTGTTTCTGGTTCTTTCTTTTCCCTAGGAGTTGTTGAATGAGATTTTGGAGTTTTTCTAGAAGGGGTAGTAGCATCTAGCGCATAACCACTCAAGAACAAGAAATTAAGCCAATCTATGTTTAATTTATTCAACCCTTCTAAAACAATAAATTTGATGAGGCCATGGTGAAAGAGAGAAGTATTTCTAGCATCAGGTTTGGCCTGGACTTTATCAACCATCTTTCCCAAACTCCTAAAAATATATAATGAATGTCTATAGGTTATTTACCTATAAAATGTAAGATCGGCTTAAAGTGATATTAGTAAACCATATTTAACCTTCCTTCACATGTAAAATATTTCTGGATGACCATTAAAAATTTGGAAAAATTCTCTTTAAAGAAAACCATAGAAATGCCAGGAGTCATGTCAATTACTCTGTATTCATCCTTGAGAAAATCATCACAGTTGAGTGACTAGAAGTTCTGAACTTTGAACCACATCTCACTAGACCTGGGAGTCTCTATAGCACAGGAAATTGTATCAGGGGACAATGCAAAATTCAACATGCCAACCTTGATTTCTGTTCCTATGAAATTCATAGCAAAATCCTTAGCAATATTTCCATGGAAGCCCTACAACTTCTAGAAAAAACACAGGAATCCAACGCTGGAAAATGACTGGCTAAAAACTGGGTCTTCTTCCAAAAGCTTCATGTTTGTGGGTTCATAGTGTACCACAGAGCCTCCTTTGTATTTTTTCTTATGTGCCATGGCTGCAGCACATAATGAGCTCCTTCTTACCACCTGCAATTTCTCCTAATGACAGCTAGACCTCTCTATGAAAACAAAACCAACTCAAACCGAAAAAGAGGACAACAGACCGTGTGCTTTGCAATGTGACATTTGGGGCTCATGGATAAAGGTAAAATCTGACATATACTCATGATCCATTAGGACTCTAACCCTTTATTTTAAAAAAATGGACCGTTACCAACAACAGCAGGGTTTCGTAGCGGAATAGGTGACATAAGTGACATATTTTCTACAAAAGTTTTGGGAACTTTCGTAGCAAACCCTATGTTTTCATAACTGAACCTACTACGAAATTCGACAAAAGTGGCTAAAAAATAATCATGAACAAATTAGATCAACACAAATGATGATTTGGACTCTGACTCATACTTTGGACCCACTTAGACCCATGTTGACTTTACACATTGACTAGGTGACCAAATTGACACTTTGTACAAGTAATTTTATGTTGAGAAATTTTAAAAACCTAGCTAATTTGAAAATTTAACTCCAAACTATATCTAAGTGTTATCTAATATAATAGTTGGGTTATAAGCAACGAAAGATACCAATTCAAAGAAGCAAACAAATATTGTTGACATACCATCTCCACCTAGGCCCAAATAAATGAGCCAAAGGGAAAAACTAGAAAAGTTGTTTTAGAGTTATTACACACCCTGTGGTCACAATGGATTTTTCATTCCTAGGTAAGGTATTCTTTGTCTGCAAGCCAACCACCATAAGCCTCCAAATACAAAATGTTTTTTTTGGCTCAATCTAGTTTCCAAATATTGTTCGACCAAAATAACCATGTTTTTCATTTGGATCTTAATGTTCAAATTTGTTCATCAAAGATTCCAAACAAGCATGGAGAAAAACCTTTTATAGCCTAATGTGGCCAACTTATACTCATGAAATTCTATAGCCACTACCTATTTTTAGTTCTGCCACCAAGCTCATTGACCTAGAAGCAAATTTTTAAGACTAAGGCATGAGGGATGAATCCATAAATGTGGTCCAAAATAATTTTATATGCATTACATAGAACAAAATATACTTGAGATCACTTCTAGGAACCCATCTTCTGGCTAGGCCATCATATAAAGCATTCATAACATGGATGCCTCATTCAAATAACCTTAAAGCTTCAAACCAAGAGGGATCAACCTTTCACTTACTTGCATAAAGTATCAATGGTGAATACCATTTTGGAGGGAGGAAAATTTTCAAACCAAGAATGATTTGATCAATTTTGAGGCCTTCCAAATGCTCTGAATAAAAAATGTGCCCAAAAATTTAACTCTAGACGGAATGAACACGAGAGTTTGAGTAGAAATGCCTTTCCAAACTTATTTTTCCTACTAATATCCCTTGGTTCACACAATTTGGAAGAAGCACCTTCCACAAACTAATTTACCCACTTGGTACATAGAATGTGGGCTTGAAATCGGGTTCTAATAATACCCAATTTTCCAAATTCTCATTAGGTGCAACATAAATTCCAATTGGTATGGAAACCAAGTTTTTTAATCATATATGGTCTAGAGAAAGTTCTTAGTTCATTCTCAAATCAATCATATATTTTTTGCAATGGAAACCAATAATATGAGTAATATACATGGGTGGTGCCTAACAATTTGGTATAGATTTGGAATTTGGTTATCAATGTCATTACTTTGCTAATCCATTTATCTACCTTTTTATCCATTCATTACACTACCATTTCCCTAAGGCCCTTTGGAGCGCATTGGAAAATGAAAGGAATATATAGGAATTTAAAATTATAACCTAGTTAAATGCAAGCCTAGTGCTAGAAGTAAAGGTAGTTAAACACAAGTATTGGCTCTGCTTGTAGAAATATGTTATGACCCACTAGCCACTGGAATCGAAAGTAGTGAGAAATATATTCAAATATTCCATATTGTTATCTCGGGAATGTTTAACTCTAAAATAGTCAAGAAAAAATCATCAGTAAAAATTCCATTAACTAGCTATCTAGCATCCAACTTGAGGAAAGGAATCTGTCAAATAAATCCAAAGTCGAATTTGATGGTAAGAAGATACCTTACTGCCTCTATGACCAGGCATAATACCATGTTAGTGATAAAAGGTAGCCTTTTCAAATATAATTATAAAGGCTAATCAATTCACTAGTGAGGATTGAAGGTGCAAACCCCAAGGCTTAGAGCATAACCAAAGGGAAGGGCCAATAGATCTAGTTATATGCATTTAAATTCAATATTGATGAACAAGGAATCCAATGAAAAGTTTAAGTCCATTCCATAGCTTCCTAAACAACAATCATATTTTTGAGAATGCATATCCCCCTAATGATGATATCTTACCCTAGTTAAATAATCTTTGGAAGTATGTGCATCAACCTCAAGGCTAGAGCTTTAGAGAAGATTTTGCAGGAGCTATTTTAGCAAGGTAATAGGGAACCAACTCATGATTACCTTAAGGTCACCAACATTGGGGATGAATTTGATGAGACCTCAAGGATTATTCTCACATAGGACTTTTGGATGACCTCCTCATAGCACCCTTTACAATTTGACTTAGTGCATGCTTGTATTAAGATGATATTTCAATTTCTCACCCCCTTATTTATTACTTGTTAGTTTTTTTTTGCCTCTCATTAGCTTGATACACCTTATCCTCTTCCTATTAGGTTTTTTATTAATATACTTATGTCATTTTCCCACCTGCCTTGATTT
The DNA here is from genome assembly GCA_034641835.2 of Pinus albicaulis. Taxonomy (NCBI): domain Eukaryota; kingdom Viridiplantae; phylum Streptophyta; class Pinopsida; order Pinales; family Pinaceae; genus Pinus; species Pinus albicaulis. The sequence goes on from CM076578.1 coordinate 450,925,857, forward strand.
ACTCATTGGTTAAGAGTGAGAATTTTATTCGTCCTTGAGTGCACTTTCCCTTTCCTATCATCTCATTGTTTGAAGTAATAAATGAAAAGAGTAACTATAAAAATAGGCTCACTAATGGTAGTTGGTAAACCCTCTTTCACCCATGTTCCTATTTAGATTCATGGCCCATCTTTGCATAGGCTCCCTTGGAACCTATGTAGGGCCCAAAATATTGTGGCATGGGACCTCAATTAGGACTCTTCTTCAAGAGTCTCCCTAACACCAAATCCACATATGAAACCTTGCTATGAGTTGCCTTCACATAATTCATTTTGTAGGACATTGTAAAGCAACATCAATGTAAAGGATTTTTATAGGAGATTATAATATCTCTAAACTTTAATTTAGTTTAAGGTGACTTAAGGATAACATTGGCTGCTCTAATTATATTTATTATCTAAACCTAAATTGGATGTAAATTTAGTGTAGTGATTTGTTTTCATAGGGTTTTTGTTTATTAGATGATGGAACCTGAGGAAATCTAAGACTTATGGTAGTGACTTGAAAACGTTGTTGTTTTTCTAGTTCCTATTGCCCACCTAAGTTCTCATGCAAGTCACCAAAACCAACAAGTTAGTTAAACCCCTTGAATTCCTCCTCCTAAATTCATTGTTGGTTTAGAGAAAAGAGTGGGTAAATTAAAATTTCTTTTAGGCTTACCGTTATAAAACAAAACACCTTTGAAGCAAGCCTAAAACTCCAACAATGTTAAAATTCACTTAATCTTCTTCCCATCCTCTCCCCAATCAAAGTTCAAGCCAGGAAAAGGGAGGTGCGCGTACTTTCCATAAACACATATACAAATTCCCCATCTAATGTTAGAGTAGAATCGATTTTTTTTTAACTCATATGTAAATGGCGTGGTTATCAATAGAACGAATGAAAAATATAGTTAATATCTTGATGATATTTCTTAATATAATTCCATATCTCTTTGACTACTTGAAAATACTCCCATTGTTTTTTAATATTGATGACCATGAGTTTAATACAAATGATAAAAAACATGTAAGATGTAGTTGGTATCCATTGTTTCTTATATTTAGAATTTCATTCATATTATTATTATTATTTTGTAAGTTAAGTTTTTTTTCCATTAAATTATAAAAAAAAAAATTACAAGTCAAACATTTTCCAGTTGGCCAACCACATGGGAAACCAAAATACCCACAAAAAATAGACTTGTAATCCATATAGTTTTGTCTAGGCTTTTAATAGATGTGAGAATAGTGATATCATATCAGTGTGGATAGTGATATCCTATAAAATGGATTATGTGAAGGAAACTCATAGGAAGGTTTCATATGTGGATGTGGTGCTAGGGAAACTCTTGAAGAAAAATCCTAATTGAGGTCCCATGCCACAATATGTTGGGCCCTACATAAGTTCCAAGGTATCCTATGGAATGATGGGCCATGAATCTAAATAGGAACATGGGTGAAAGACAGTTTACCAACTACCATTAGTGAGCCTATTTGTCTAGTTACTATTTTCCTTTATTTACTTCAAACAACGAGATTATAGGAAATGGAAAGTGCACTCAAGGACGAAGGAAATTCTCACTCTTAACCAATGAGTAAATCAAGGCATGTGGGAAAATTCCATAATTATATTAATAAGCAACCCGATAGGAAGAGGATAAGGTGTATCAAGCTAATGAGAGGCAATAAGACTCTAACAAGTAAGAAATAAGGGGGTGAGAAATTGAAATGTCATCTTAATACAATCATGCACTAAGTCAAATTGTAAAGGGTGCTATGAGGAGGTCATCCAAAATTCCTATGTGAGAAAAATCCTTGAGGTCTCATCCAATTCATCCCTAATGTTGGTGATATTAAGGTAATCATGATTTGGGGACCTATTACCTTGCTAAAATAATTCTTGCAAAATCTTCTCTAAAGCTCTAGCCATGAGGTTGATGCACATACTTCCAAAGATTATTTAACTAGGGTAGGATAACATCATTGGGGGGATATGCATTCTCAACAATATGATTGTTGTTTTGGAATATATGGAATGGAATTAAGATTTTCATTGGATTCCTTTTATCATCAATATTGACTTTAAAAATGCATATAACTACATCTAGTGGCCCTCCCCTTTGGTTATGCTCCAATCCTTCTGATCCTTACGCTCTCTTTTTCCTTCTTTTGTTGTTGTCATCGCTCTCAATCCAACTAAATCCGCTAGATCGATACCTACAATCAAAGACAGAGAACAACAAACAACATACAAATACACAATATATATATCTTAACCAAATCGAACCGATTAGATCTGAGAATGCATACACATAAGAATACAATTTACAAGATGTAAGCATACATATGAGAAAATGAACAGATATATTTATTAAGAAAGTAGGAGGAGAAGATTACAACCAATAGATCGATTCATCGTCAACGTTCTCCAACTTCATTCCATCCTTGTCACACCAAGCATCATATGAGAAACATAATAGTACTCCAACTCTCATCAATTGAGAATCGAACAACATAACATTACACAAATTTCTTCCTCCCTAGCACTTAGATGAGTGCTCAATTTATATGGAAATTGTAAGTAGTTTCTCAATAAATGGAATTGAATGAATTTCTAATAATAGGTGATACATTTTTCCAGGTTCAATGGTGATGGATGAACACATGTATTTGAAGTATGACACCTATGATCTCTTCTAGAAGGCACTGGACATGTGGAGATTCTCGGGACAATTATGATTTCACTCTCAGGAGACCAACGCACCCTTAAGTGTTGGGAAGTGATTTGCAGAGCACCCTTGCATGGAGATAAGTGCTTTGTAATGCACTTAGGCTCATTCATAGGAGCGTTAATGAGCCAATGGGTCATATAATCTATACTACAAACATTGGAAATATCATGAATTAAAGACATCAATGGAATGACTTCTCTTAGGGAATATATCATCTGAATTAGGGGATGATAGACCTGTTAGTATTGAATTAGGGGATGATAGACCATCTGTTCATACTGGTTTTGGGGGATGATGCCAAAATTGACTTGTAACACAAAGTGTGCCAACGACCACAAACATAATGTCTCATGAGGACTTGGAGATTGTTGTTGGCATTGAAAACCTCTCTCACCCCTTCCATGATATGGAGAGGAAAATTAGTGTTTTGAAGGTGTCAGGACTGCAATTGTTTAAGCGAGGTGGTATAAAAATAACATTGTGTACCATATAAATAGGCATGGGAATAACTTAGAGCTTTAGCACCTATTACCTACAACTTGGTTGTAGTATCTCCATCTGTCACACTATATTAGGCCACCATTAACAATGAGTTCACATTGTTGGGTCATGATGGTTCATCACATTGGGTATTTTAGGACATAGGGGTGGCTTCAAATAATATCCTTCATCTTAAATAGAGGAAGGCTTAATACTATCAAGTACATTGAGCTCCATGTTTCATCTTTATTTTTTTGCTTTAGTTTGAGTCTCTCCTTCAACACTCTATGCAAAGGCTATAATTGCTTAACCTCAATCCTTGTTTCTAAAGCACCTTTTTACTATCAAATCACCTCTAGCTCATTTCCTTGTGCATTATCCTTCCAATTATCAATCTTTCTTGATTCATCTATCCTTGTTTTCTTGACTCTCATGGCCTTAGCGCCAATTATGTGTGTGATACCTCGAAGCCTCTTCCCATTTGGATTTGGTTTATATCCTTGTGTATTGCTTTCTCTACACAATACTTGTATCTCAAGTCTCATTATTCCTATCTATTTTCCTTTCCATCCTTACATTACTCCCTTCCAACCCTTTGCTACCTTCTATGATAGCCCTCAATATCTCAGTCCTATTCATCTTAGCCCATTTCAAGATTCATTTTAGATATCATAATCTATTATTAGGGACAACATTATATAATAATAATAATAATAATAAAAAGTTTTCAATTGATAGGTATAATTGTTCAAATGATTGGTTGAAATAACATGAAGTTACAACTAAGTTATCAAATTTTTTTTTAATATTTTTTTTTTTTAATGCATATGAAAATGTAGTGTAAAAGGAAAAATAATTGTGATTTTGGAAATAGAAAATGTTCCAAAACTCAATGTTTTATTCCTTACACTTATGTCAATTATTTATCAAGAAAGTCCAAACATTGTTTGATCAAATTAACTCTTTGTTTAAATTTTTATCTTGAATCATGAAACAATAGATCAAAATAAGTTTACCTATCCATTAGGTGAAATGGTAAGCTAAATAATCTTAAGTAAATGGCATGTTAGAGTGGAAAACATGGAAAACTAATTGTTTTCACAATAAAAATCCACGAGGTGAGAAATAACAACTTTCACTATAGTAAAAAATATGTGAACAGAAAATAATTTTTAGATGAACATTTTACAATAAATAAACATGCTTATATACTTTTAATATGGCTGGATATCACCACAGCTTCAATAATATCCATGCATACTGACAAATTCAAACATTTTTGTACCCTACAAAATCACAAACATGTCAAAATAGAGACAATATCTTAAAGAAATAAATATGCAAAGAAATCTTAGAGCTCTATTTGAAATATGTCACTATATAATGTTCATAAAAATATTGATAAACAATATGTAAAGTCGGTATCACTCTGAATTCAACGATAGTCATTGTTTGATATGCAACAAATTTGAAACAATAAATTATGCTATGTAAGGATGTAAAGTAGCTCATTACATTGGAATAAATTAAACACTTTTGTCACCCATAACAATAATATATCATTACATTGGATTTATAAAAAGTTACATAAGTACATGCCTTAATCATTTCACATTTTTCCATCATATAACATATATCAAAACAAAGACAAAACCAGGGAACACAATAATAAATATTGTGTTATTGTGTCCCTGTTTTTTCAATATTGTGGGAGGGCTTGGACAGAATTGATGGGAAAATATTGTTTGTGGGGCGAGGGGAGGCGGGCCTTGGACAGAATTGATGGGAAAAAAACAATGTGTAAGATGGATTCCTACTAGATCAACAAGAGCAACCAGTGGTGGAAGGTGATTTTCCTTTTATTCAAGTCACATTAAGAACCTTGAAAATTTACATCAAGAAGGCTTTGACAAGACGCAACATCTTCAGTAGGTTGAAAATTGTTCAAACATTGAATGTTTCTAGGAAAATTTTAGGATCTTCTTTGCTTAATTTCCTTATAGATTTATTTTCCTTTTATATGGTTTGCATGAGATATCTTGCCTTACGAAGCAACTCGCAGAGAAAAAGTATCCTTCAATACATGTCCTAAGGGTTTGAAATGAATTTACACATTGTTTGAGTTTCATTTTGAACGAGAGGCTTGGATTTTGTCTAAATACCCTCATAATTTTCCATAACCATGAATAATTATTCTTCAACACACAAGACATGGAATGCATAAATTTTTATGGTACAAGATCAAAGCATCTCAACAAAACCTTCAACTTGCTCAAACTAATGGCCAAATGTTTGCGGTTATTATATGGATCCATATTATTTTCCATTCAATTTGCAAGGATCCATATTATTTTGCAGAGCAACAGGAACATTGAAAAGACAATATTTACGGGCATATCAAGAAGTTTCTAGTAGAAAATATCCATGAAGTGTGTCTAATATTTCTACTCTCAACACTAGTTGCCCATCATGCATATTTTATGCACTTGCTTCTTTTATTTGTATTGTATTATTTTTTTGATGTGAATATAGATTTTGAGTGCCTTATGCAAATTTAAGTGCTTCCACATTAGTGTGTATAAAATCACAATAAGATTTCATAATGTAAGTATTTGCACATGAACATAATCAAAACAAGTTATAGGAAGTCTCCTAAGATTTGAACCTAGGTGAGTGGGGTAGCAAGTCACAATCTGAACCACTTGAAGTAAGAACCATTAGCAATAATTATATTTTTTTAATTATAATTAACAATTAAACTAGCCTATCTCGGATGCGGGTGCAGATGATAGTGCTTAAGGTGATGGGATGGGGGTGTGGCATGACGGGAAGCCACCTGCCCACCCACAATGAAGTTGTCACTCAGCTCTTAAATTGGACTATTCAGCGTTTAATACAATTAACTCCAAGCGCTAGTTACAACCAATACTCTGCTCCTCGATGCAATTTCGCATGCTGCGACATGGCTCGGCCTTCAATTCATATTTATGGTGGTTTATTGCACAGGGTTCACTGTTGCACGGTCGATTGGGTTGATATTATGGAGCGTTGCTCTGGTTCGAATACAGTTCCTCTGCCAGTGAATCTGTGGTGCACCCCGAGTGCTGGGCTATCAAATGCGCGCACGGTTACTGGCAAGAGGAGCAGTCTCAATTGCTGTTTGGATTTTGGAGAAAATCTCCACTTCTCTCATGCTGGATCTCGCATGCTTGCTTCAGTCTCTCTGTATCCTCATACGCCTCAATCTTCTGTCAATCCTTCACTTCCCTACCCCGCTGTCTCGATTGAGAAAATGTCGCGCCTCAGGGAAAGAATGAGATGCCAGAGAGGCTCCACAAGGCGCCAAATTCGGCGTTCTCCCTCCACCTCCGGCACCTCCTCTGCGTCTTCCTCCCATTCGGACAGCCTAACTCGTGTTCAAAGAGGACGCCTTCTCCACTCGGGTCGTCGCCTTGATTCCCCCAATCCTTCAACTCTCCCTGCTCAAACCCACACCGCGCATTTTTCATTCAATAGTTCTCTCAATCAACCCTGGGTAACTGCCTCAATCACGGTCGTCTTCCATGAAGAGCCTCAGGCAATTGCTCCCAGTTCTTGCCTGGCGGAATGCAGCATCTCGGCGGCTCAATCTTTGGGGCAAAATGTTGGGTCGAAGCACCCAGATAGTATGGACCTGCAGGGTCTGGAGGGCAAGGCCACGCAGAACCAGGAGAGCAAGGACTTGGAGGGGCAGCCTAGTGTGAAGCAGGATGCGGTGCAAAGCGACATTGGGCAAGCGAGCGAGGCGCAGGTTACTCCTCCACCTCCCAGGAAGGTGGTCACTTCCATTGTCGCCCTGTACAAGGAAGACGGGGAACCGGATGAACTCTAGTGCAGAGTCGTCTATGAACCTACTGATGAGTAGTTCCTCCTCTTCATTTTGGTTTTTTTGCTCCATTTCTGCCCTTTCTCACGGGCCAGTTTATGTGTTTCCTATTGTCTCCGATCATGCTTCTGTTTGTGTTAAGATATGGTCTCCAGCACTTAAATTCACTGGCTCCCCTGCATGGGACTTTTCTCATTTACTGTTTCAGACTGGTTTCCCTCCTGAAGGGCAGTCTTCAACTCTGGTTTTTTGTTTAAATTGCCACAATACTGGGCAATGATCCGGCCTCGGCCCGCTGTACTTTACTTCTTCTGTTAATAGATTACTTTTACTTAGAAAAAAAAAAAACAATTAAACTAGCCTAGATCTATCTTAAATTTAGATCTACCAAACGTTGAAAAGATCAAATCCCCTCAACCTTTTATAGATCCAAAATTATAATAAATGTAAACTAATATAATATAACATAAAATAAACATTTAAGAAATATATTAAAAATGTTTAGAAAAATATAAATAGATATCTTAAACAAAAGTCCAAAAAAATTATAAATATATAAAATAAAAATAAATACACATTTTTACATTAAAGGTATTAATTAAATAAATATACAACTTTATTAAAAATATATATTATATTATATTAAAACTATATATTATATATCATATATTAAATATTTAAATATGTACATTTAAAAAAAAAACAAATCATATAACATATATTAAATATATATGTTAAGAATATTTGATTTAAATAAGTGTAAGAAAGTATTAAAAAATAAAAATATAAAGAAATAAACATTTTTACATTAAAAAATGGTTATATTAAAAATATCAAACGGGATATGATTTAAATAAGCGTAAGAAAGTATAAAATAACTATTTTTGCATTTAAAATATTTAAAAGCGTAAGAAAGTATAAAATAACTACTTTTGTATTTAAAATATTTAATTTTCTAGAGTGCATGGTAATTTGAAGATGAAAATTGAATTTGTTAAAGACATCTCATGAATAACTTGACATATTTATTATTTTATCAACATTCGTTCAAATTCTATTAATGATTATCAAATTTAATAAAATCGAATATTCTTATATAGAAAATATAATTGGTTGGTAGAGCTATGGATAAAACAACTGATTAATTATAAAGTCAATATGATGGTGTTGGTGAAACACAAAGAGGATCGTTCTTAAATTTCCCAAATATTTTCTTATCTCGGGTACCTCTTATGTTATTTGCAATGTGGACATGGATATTATTCCAATATGATGGTGTTGGTGAAACACAAAGAGGATCGTTCTTAAATTTCCCAAATATTTTCTTATCTCGGGTACCTCTTATGTTATTTGCAATGTGGACATGGATATTATTCCAATACATGCGATGGATTACTTTTATTGGCTTTTGAATAAGTTAAAATGGTGATTAATGTGTGAAGGTTTTGTTTAATAATATTTGAAAGTTTGAGTTTTTGACTGGCATTTTAATTGGTTATTTTTGTGTAAATGAAGTATTATTTGTGAGGTTTAGTGTTTGGATTTCTTTATTAACTTATGTATGTAGAAGGGGTGTACGTATATATCTAGAGTTTATAGTGGTAGTGGTTGGAATTGAATCATTATCACGTAAGTATGAGATTGGCGAGTTGTTGATTCCTCTAGTATTTAAAGAAAATAATAATAATAATAATAATTAACAAGTGAGTATGAGATTGGTCAGTTGTTGATTCTTCTAGTATTTAAGGAAAAAAAATTGAGACTATTTGTCCCTCTACGTGGCAACTCACAATCCTCATTAATGGAGTGGCCAAGGTGATGGCAAAAGGCTTCATGATGCAAGATAATGATGAAGAGGGGTGTGAACCCTTCCCCAAGGATTTGTAATCATTGAAGTTTATAGAACTCACGAGAACCTAATCTAAACATCAACTGGTTATGGACATGAGAGATAATGAGATGTGGCCACTTGTTTATATAGGAGATCATCAAAACTAGGGCGAAGGATGTTGAAGGTGTAATGAAACAAAGTGTATCATGACAGAGTGAACAATTATTCCCCTAGATGGGGAAAACACAGGGAATAGGGATTATATATATAGCACTCTTGTGCTTGTTTATCTGGTTTTAGAGTTGTAGTGAGCTACGACATATCCTTTCCAACTTTGAATTAAGACATTGTTATGAGGATAACCTCGTCCCATGGGGTTTAAGGGAGTCGTGTTTTTCGAGCAAGGTGCAAAAGACTACGCAGAGAGGAATCCCTTCATCATCTAGAACAAGGGTTAGTTATGTTGAATTAGGGATTTCTACATGGTTTGGAGCAGATTGACAAAGAAGAACATCAATTGGCTAGGAAACAATGGTGAGGGGTTTGGGACCAAATAATAGAGACAATAAAATATAAGGACATGGTCAGGCAAGTCATGCATCCATGTCTACCCCCTTGCCTCCCACTTCCCCATCTCACCTCATCAAAGCAAAACAAGAAACAAAAGGAAATAGAGACAATGTATCACGATCATTTTTTTGTGGAGGGATGATAATTGACGGGAAAGGTGGAAAAATAAGTAGCCACAAAGTGAAATACCCTATTACATGACCAAATGTTGGAAGAACTAGATGGATGGGTTTCAGTCCCATTCTATTTCAAGACACGCAATTCTTATGTATTTCATAGATGTATTAAATAACAAAAGTCATAGTGGCCTAGGCCATGGAAAACACTTAGTCAAGCCATGAGGACATGATGCATACCCTTATGAGTTTTTTTAGGGGAGTTCGAATTGATGTGCAAAGGATTTATTTTTCCATAGAATTGGATAATGTAGAGTTTGGGAAAATGTTTAATCACTAATAAGATATTGAGAATAATTAATTAATTATTAAAAACAAACAATGTGTAAATTAGATTGGATATTAATAATCAGATGAGATATCCTTCCACTTTTGGGGAGGTGATACTATATGCATCCAAAGTGTCGGAAGGGTTCATATTTTTTGGTTACCATAAATTTTAGGTAATTATGCATGGAAACATTTGGATGAATGCTCAATCCATTTTAGCAAAGAAGATAGAAAGATCTTAATGAAAGCCCTTGAAAAGCACTCGAATTCACACCAAGTCAACAAAAATATAGTTTATCCTATAACCCAAAGGACCAAGACATTTTCTTAAGCAGAAAATCAAAAGATTGTGATGAAAGCAATTGAAAACAAAAACTGATCACAAAGTCAAGAAGATAATTTATGCTTTGAACCCAATTTTCAAAGGACCGAGGCATTTAGATAATCAAAGGAGCCAACCCACCTACAACCCATTAGGAAAAAATGCATTACTCAAAATAATTATTGTGATTTTGGAAATAGAAAATGTTCCAAAACCTCAATGTTTTATTCCTTACACTTATGTCAATTATTTGTCAAGAAAGTCCAAACATTGTTTCATCAAATTAACTTTTTGTTTAAATTTTTATCTTGAATCATGAAACAATAGATCAAAAGAAGTTTACCTATCCATTAGGTGAAATAGTAAGCTAAAGAATCTTAAGTAAATGGCATGTTAGAGTGGAAAACTTGGAAAACTAATTGTTTTCACAATAAAAATCCATGAGGTAAGATATAACAACTTTCACTATAGTAAAAAATATGTGAACAAAAAAAAAAATAGATGAACTTTTTACAATAAATAAACATGCTTATATACTTTTAATATGGTTGGATATCACCACAGCTTCAATAATATCCATGCATACTAACAAATTCAAACATTTTTGTCCCCTACAAAATCACAAACATGTTAAAATAGAGACAATATCTTAAAGAAAGAAATATGCAGAGAAATCTTAGAGCTCTATTTGATATATGTCACTATATAATGTTCATAAAAATATTGATAAACAATATGTAAATTCGATATCACTCTGAATTCAAAGATAGTCATTGTTGTATATGCAACAAATTTGAAACAATAAATTATGCTATGTAAGGATGTAAAGTAGCTCATTACATTGGAATAAATTAAACACTTTTGTCACCCATAACAATAATATATTATTACATTGGAATACATTAAACACTTCTTCCACCGATTTTGTGGAATGACATATGTGGAGTGCTAGTGATGTAAGACACCTCTAGACACCTCCTTCACCCACCTCTAGCCACCTCCTTCATCGCATCTACCACAACTTCACGACCCCTGCCCACCCATCAATATATAAAACTTGTGTAACATTTTATGCTTAGCCCTGCTATAAATGAAGAATTTTGCATAGAAGGACTTATTCTACATGCCTTTTGTGCACAAGAATATGGCCAAAAAATTGTGCCCAAGACTCTAGCCATTTCTAGGAACCTACCACTATAGAAAGGACATGCAATCAATAAACATAGTTAATGCAATAAACTAAGGTAAGTTTACTAACATCATTAATGAGCCACAAACATAGGCAACCTGTTGCTAGAACGAATGGAAATAGAATGAATGCACAATGGAAAAGGCATGCAAACAAAGATGGAAACAATAGGAATTATACTTCTTCTGGGAATAAGGATGGTTTCAATGAATGCATAGGATTTACATGGATATTACAAAATATTCGAGGCATTTGGCCTTATGCAAAGGAAGGAAAGGGGATTTTCAGATGGTGTTATCCTTAAATCTAGGTACCTACAAATCTAGTAGAGCACTAAAAAAACCAAAATTTTTAAACATATTAATCTTGGACAAATATGAATGTGTATCTAGGTGATCAGAGAAAACCACCTTTGGCTCACAACCTTACATGGGACTATGATATTTTCGTTACTAATTTTTCTCGCTTTAGTGCAAAGTTGAGTCTGTGGGAAAGAAGTGTATTGGTGTGGGTGGATCGGTTGCAGGTAATGTTGGATGAGGATCATACTCTAGGTTCAAGTGTGAGCCTTATAAACAAGTTACAAATGGAAATATCTATGATTGTCTCTTGTCGATGGTTGTTAATTTTCACACCAAATAGCCAAGTGGTTCATTTACAACCTATGCTAAATTTTCTACATGAAGAAGCATATGGGCTATATCTAAAGTTTTGTGAATATAATATTCTTCTACAACTCCTTAAAATGTGTATGATAAGTGCCAATAAATCACATTTAAAAAATATTCTTGCTTGCATTAAGAAGGTTGCATTCCTTCATTTTACAGAGGAACATGCAAAAAGTTATAATGAGCTATATGTGACAGCTAGGAATAATATTTTAATGGAAGACTAGAACGATCCTTCTCATGTGGAAGGAATCTCTTCATAATCCAAAACAATGGAAATTCCAAAGCAATATTCAACCTTGATTACTCAAGAGTCAATACCTTTGTTACTAAGTTTTTCATGTGTTGTTTGGCGCTCCCTCTTGCATCACACAATTATCTTGAGTTCTATACTACACTTATACTGCACTTTTTTTCATTTAGAAGTTGGATGCAAAGTGAATATTGGATTTCGACAATGTCTACATCCTCTATGGGTTTCAAGGCCCAAAACGTTCAAGGTATTTCAGCATAAGTTGACTTTTTAGTAAATATCTTGTGTTTTTGTTTTCAACAAAAAAATCGTAATCTTTTTTTAAGATTTATAAAAAGTTACATAAGTACATGACTTAAGCATTTCACATGTTTCCATCATATAACATATATCAAAACAAAGACAAAACCGGGGAACACAATAATAAATATTGTGTTATTGTGTCCCTTTTTTTCAATATTGTGGGAGGGCTTGGACAAAATTGATGAGAAAATATTGTTTGTGGGGCAGGGGGAGGCAGTTCTTGGACATAATTGATAGGCAAAAAAAAATGTGTAGGATGGATTCCGACTACATCAAGAAGAGCAACCATTGGTGGAAGGTGATTTTCCTTTTATTCAAGTCACATTAAGAACCCTGAAAATTTCAATCAAGAGGGCTTTGACAAGACACAACATCTTCAGTAGGTTGAAAATTGTTCAAACATTGAATGTTTCTAGGAAAATTTTAGGATGTTCTTTGCTTAATTTCCTTACAGATTTATTTTCCTTTTATATGGTTTGCATGAGATAGCTTGCCTTACGAAGAAAATCATAGAGAAAAAGTATCCTTCAATCCATGTCCGAAGGGTTTGAAATGAATTTACACATTATTTGAGTTACATTTTGAACGAGAGGTTTGGATTTTGTCTAAATATTCTCATAATTTTCCATAACCATGAATAATTATTCTTCAACACACAAGACATGGAATGCATAAAGTTTTATGGTACAAGATCAAAGCATCTCAACAAAACCTTCAACTTGCTCAAACTAATGGCCAAATGTTTGCGGTTATTATATGGATCCATATTATTTTCCATTCAATTTGCAGGGATCCATATTATTTTGCAGAGCAATAGGAACATTGAAAAGGCAATATTTAGGGGCATATCAAGAAGTTTCTAGTAGAAAATATCCATGAAGTGTGTCTAATATTTCTACTCTCAACACTAGTTGCCCAACATGCATATTTTATGCACTTGCTTCTTGTATTTGTATTGTATTATTTTTTTGATGTGAATATAAATTTTGAGTGCCTTATGCAAATTTAAGTGCTTCCACATTAGTGTGTATAAAATCACTATAAGATTTCATAATGTAAGTATTTGCACATGAACCTAATCAAAACAAGTTATAGCAAGCCTCCTAAGATGTGAACCTAGGTGAGTGGGGTAGCAAGTCACAATATGAACCACTTGAACTAAGAACCATTAGCAATAATTATATTTTTTTATTATAATTAACAATTAAACTAGCCTAGATCTATCTTAAATTTAGATCTACCAAATGTTGAAAAAATCAAATCCCCCTCAACCTTTTATAGATCCAAAATTATAATAAATGTAAACTAATATAATATAACATAAAATAAACATTTAAGAAATATAATAAAAATGTTTAGAAAAATATAAATAGATATCTTAAACAAAAGTCCAAAAAAAATTATAAATATATAAAATAAAAATAAATATACATTTTTACATTAAAGATATTAATTAAATAAACATACAACTTTATTAAAAATATATATTATATTATAATTTATATACCATATATTAAATATTTAAATATTTACATTTAAAAAAAAAAAAAACAAATCATATAATATATATTAAATATTTAAATATATATGTTAAGAATATTTGATTTAAATAAGTGTAAGAAAGTATAAAAAAATATAAAATATAAAGAAATAAACATTTTCACATTAAAAAAATGCTTATATTACAAATATCCAACGGGATATGATTTAAATAAGCGTAAGAAAGTATAAAATAACTATTTTTTGGATTGAAAATATTTAATTTTAAATAAGCGTAAGAAAGTATAAAATAATTACTTTTGCATTTAAAATATTTAATTTTCAAGGGTGCATGCTAATTTGAAGTTGAAAATTGAATTTGTTAAAGACATCCCATGAATAACTTGACATATTTATTATTTTATCAACATTCGTTCAAATTCTATTAATGATTATCCAATTTAGTAAAATCAGGTATTCTTATATAGAAAATATAATTGGTTGTAGAGCTATGGATAAAACAAATGATTAATTATAAAGTCAATATGATGGTGTTGATCAAACACAGAGGATATGAATCGTTCTTAAATTTCCCAAATATTTTCTTATCTCCGGTACCTCTTATGTTATTTGCAATGTGGATATGGATATTATTCCAATACTTGTGATGGATTACTTTTATTGGGTTTTGAATAAGTTAAAATGGTGATTAATGTGTGAAGGCTTTGTTTAATAATATTTGAAAGTTTGAGTTTTTGAGTGGCATTTTAATTGGTTATTTTTGTGTAAATGAAGTATTATGTGTGAATTTTAGTGTTCGAATCTTTTTATTAATTTATGTATACAGAAGGGTTGTACGTATATATCTAGAGTTTATAGTGGTAGCAGTTGGAATTGAACCACTATATCACATGAGTATGAGACTGGCGAGTTGTTGATTCCTCTAGTATTTAAAGAAAATAATAATAATTGACAAGTGAGTATGAGATTGGTCAATTGTTGATTCCTTTAGCATTAAAAGAAAAAGAAAAAAATTGAGACTATTTGCCCCTCTACGTGGCAACCCACAATCCTCATTAATGGAGTGGCCAAGGTGATGGCAAAAGGCTTCATGACGCAAGATAATGATGAAGAGGGGTGTGAACCCTTCCCCAAGGATTTGTAATCATTGAAGTTTATCAAACTCACGAGGACCTAATCTAAACATCAATTGGTTATGGACATGAGAGATAATGAGATGTGGCCACTTGTTGATATAGGAGATCATCAAAACTAGGGCGAAGGATGTTGAAGGTGCAATGAAACAAAGTGTATCATGACAGAGTGAACAATGATTCCACTAGATGGGGAAAACACGGGGAATAGGGATTATATTTAGCACTCTTGTGCTTGTTTATATGGTTTTAGAGTTGTAGTGAGCTACGACATATCCTTTCCAACTTTGAATTGAGACATTGTTATGAGGATAACCCCGTCCCATGGGGTTTAAGGGAGTCGTGTTTTTCGAGCAAGGTGCAAAAGACTACGCAGAGAGGAATCCCTTCATCATCTAGAACAAGGGTTAGTTATGTTGAATTAGGGATTTCTACATGGTTTGGAGCAGAACATCAATTGGCTAGGAAACAATGGTGAGGGGTTTGGGACCAAATAATAGAGACAAGAAAATATAAGGACATGGTCAGACAAGTCATGCCTCCACATCTACCCTCTTGCCCCCCACTACCCCATCTCACCTCATCAAAGCAAAACAAGAAACAAAAGGAAATAGAGATAATGTATCACACTTATTTTTTTGTGGAGGGATGATAATTGATGGGAAAGGTGGAAAAAGAAGTAGCCACAAAGTGAAATACCCTATTACATGACCAAATGTTGGAAGAACAAGATGCATGGGTTTCAGTCCCATTCTATTTCAAGACATGCGACACCAAATTCTTATGTATTTCATAGATGTATTAAATAACAAAAGCCATAGTGGCCTAGGCCATGGAAAAAACTTTGTCAAGCCATGAGGACATCATGCATACCCTTATGATTTTTTTTGGAGGAGTTTGAATTGATGTGCAAAGGATTTATTTTTCCATAGAATTGGATAATGTAGAGTTTGGGTAAATGTTTAATCACTAATAAGATATTGAGAATAATTCATTAATTATTTATTTTTTTCTCTGTAAAACTAATTCTATTAAGAGAACGTATGGTACAATATGAAGTTACAACCAAGAGAAGCAGGAAAACGGGCAGCCGAAAAGGATAAACTATCCACCTCGGCCCCTAAGAGAAACCATGAAGAGAGGAGTGCAATAAGAAAAATGGAACAAGAAAAAACAAAGTAACAAGAGCTAAATAAGGGATTTTACCCAACATGGGTAGAATCAACCATTCGGCATTTTTTCCCTTTCTTTTTATCAATTTTGACCCAGCCAAGATGATGCGGCTGAGCTGGCACGATTTGCAGACTGAGCTGGGCTGTCAGAGAGGTCTCCTTGTCTGAATCCGAGGGAGAGGACTCATGAGTTCTTTTCTGTGAGTTTGGTGGAACATTAGATTCCTCGGGGCTTGTCGAAGGCGGATCCTGTGACGGCTTTGCGTCCACTCCTTCTGCATCCCCTTCCTCTTCATCCGAGCTAAAATCAATATCATCCATGGGGGGAGGATCATGAGGTTTCCAGCTTTTGGATTTCGGCTTATGATTGGCTTTCTTCTTTTGGGCAGGCATCGAGGGACAAGAGCTCTGAAAATAATTAATTAATTATTAAAAACAAACAATGTGTAAATTAGATTGGATATTAATAATCAGATGAGATATACTTCCCCTTTTGGGGAGGTGATACTATATGCATCCAAAGTGTCGGAAGGGTTCGTATTTGTTGGTTACCATAAATTTTAGGTAATTATGCATGGAAACATTTGGATGAATGCTCAATCCATTTTACCAAAGAAGATAGAAAGATCTTAATAAAAGCCCTTGAAAAGCACACGAATTCACACCAAGTCAACAAAAATATAGTTTATGCTATAACCCAAAGGACCAAGACATTTTCTTTAGCAGAAAATCAAAAGATTGTGATGAAAGCAATTGAAAACAAAAACTGATCACAAAGTTAAGAAGATAATTTGTGCTTTGAACCCAATTTTCAAAGGACCGAGGCATTTAGTTAATCAAAGGAGCCAACCCACTGACAACCCATTAGGAAAAAATGCATTACTTCATCTCAATCCTCTTTGGAATAAATTATGATCTTCTCCCAATGTGGCCTAAAAAGTATATATACATTAGTTTTAGCTATTAATATGTGATATCCCCTAGTAAAAAAAATCCCTGTTAAGCTTAAGCTTAACCTTACATGGGTTATTATTAATCCTCTTTGGAAGAAATTATGATCTTCTCCTTAACCTTAACCTCTTTCCAAACCTTACATGGGTTATTATTAATCCTCTTTGGAAGAAATTATGATCTTCTCCTTAACCTTAACCTCTTTCCAAACCTTACATGGGTTATTCTTAATAGTAATAGTAAATAAAGAAATAGCCTCGTCACGTGCAATGCTACTAGCATCGTAGGTCGCTGATAAATAAAGGAAAAGGCGGGGCTTAGTAACTGCATTGTCAACATCATTTATCTGAAGAACGGAGGGAACTTTAAGCCTCCTATATTGCTATCCTCACAGCCCACCTAGGACAAAGTGTAGTCACTTTCGCACTAATTATGCATTAAAACACCTTATCCTTGTTCATGTGGGATTAAAACCGCCAATTATTATAACTATATCTTACATTAATTTCTACTCTTTTATTATTATATTAAAACTCACATCCTCTTTCTGTTCGCAGCCCTAACTGGGAGTAAAGATGGATCTAATCATTCGCCAAAAACACGTAAATTTGTTCTTTTCATTAAATAGAAGCCACCAACATATCCATTACACGATTTTCCCAACCCGGTGAGCTTGCGGGTAGCAGTAACCCAATATTGTGATGGAATGGCCTTTTTAGAAAACATATTCACATCTGATCCAGAATCAAGCAATGCTATCAAATCAAACATCTTTCCTTTTATCCAAAATTTAATCTTAATATGATGTTGTTGATATTGAATAGCAAGCAAATGCATGTCTCTAATACCCATATAAGGATCAGGATGTCCTTCTGCGACTTCTACTTCTTCAGTAATTTTAGGGGCAGTATGCAGAGCGTAATTTACTTTTCTACCTGAATAAATTGGAGAAGAAATAGGAGAGGCTTGAACCTATTTACCTTTACCTTTCTCGAGCTCTGAAATTCTGGTATTTAAGGCAGAAATTTCTTTCTTCATGCAGTGTATCTCCCTACTCACCTCCCCCAAAGTGAGTGCGCGAACTTTGTCTCCTTGTTGTTGTCGGAGATAACTGCGAGTGTTACGCTCATAAGAAGCATCAACAAACATCGGCTTCTTAGCAGAGCGGGAAGTGGGTGAACTGGAAGACTGCATATATGCATCAAGCAGTCTGGTTTTTAAGTCACCATCATCAATGGCTCTTATCTTCGCAAAAAATTTTAACTCATCTTCATCAGTTTGAGCCATGAGTACTTTTAATTTTTCTGAAAAATCTTCTTCAATATCATTGTCAGAAGAAAAACCGGATTCTGAGGATGAACATTCACAGTGACAATTATCAGAATCACTACACTGACAATATGCATGAACTTCTTCATTATCAAACTCAGAAGAAGAAGATTCAGAGCTAGAAACAGAAGAGGAAGATTCTTGGGCTTGTTGAAGAAACAAGCGCTGATAGGCTTCTATTTTATGAGAGCCACCACATCTATCACAGATGTGTTCAGATTTTACAGTGGAGGTTTGGCCTTTACCTTTATATTTTGCCTGAGATTTCTTACCCAATCCACTGCGGGATTCTTTAGCCTCAGGACACAAATTTGATGTGTGCCCTGGTTTTCCACATATCCAGCATGTGATAGCTTGCATCCTCTTCAATTTAGCATCTTTGGTGTGGATTTCATGTGGCTCATAATAATGTGTCTTAGGGGTATATTTGTAATATCCCTTTTTTTGACGGCTTGGAGTATGGCTTTCTCCTGGGCTTTGACTGTTTAAGCACAGAGTGTTTCCCAGTGGTCCGATGATATGTATAGGGCTGACTCCTTCTATAAGTCTTCTTAGCCCTTTTCTTTGACTTTCTTCTTCTTACCAAGGGATCATCAACTGTAATGCCATACTTGCTGCAAAATGACTTTGTACCAGGAAATCTGTTCAATTTATCAATTGACTTATTTATCTTAGAACTGGTACACAAAGTAATCAAAACTTTAGTAATTATACTGTACATTTGACCCATGTATATGTTTCCAGTGGCAACTGGAAGGCTTCCTACAACTTCAAGATATCTACAAGCTTGGAAGGTAATGCTGCAAGGTAAACCTGCTTCCAAAGCAGATTCTTAGGGTCCTTCACCAGGAAGATTCTTTGAATCCAATCCCGATGGAAATCTTCAAATTGATTTATATTTCTACATTTCAGATTCATCAAAATTATTTCATTCTGATCTGAAATATTTGGCTCATCTCCACAGAATGTCTGTTGGATCAATGCAGTGAGTGCACCGATCATGTTATTGATTGGTCTGCCATCCGGATGGAATTCCACATCTCCATTTTCATCTTTGACAACCTCTGCTTCCATTTTTTCAATTAAAGCAGGAGAAGACTCTAGCTCCCACCATCTGGCTAGAGTTCCAGTGAAGCATGGAATCAGATTTTTACATGCCTCTACTTCTGATTTTCCCTCTATGCACATCAATTTATATTATGTGATCATAAGATCCAGAACTTGTCTATTTTGTGCTGAAGACAAATTATCAATATTCCATTCCTTTCGGCTGGAATCAAAAAATGTTTATCTGGGAGGAATTTTTCCGACACCATTCAAATCAGGAGGAGAATGTCTGGTAAACTGAGCTTCTAAAGGTTCATAAACAGGAAGGACATGACTTTCAAGCTCATGTTCTTCAAACAAAGAGGCAACTGTGACTTTAAATTTGGGAGACTCAGGAGCAGACTCTTTAGGAATGAGCTGGGGAAAACGCTCAATGACCTCCTGAATAGACATAGGCTTTGCTTTGTGGAGGAAGGCTGAAGGAACAGGCTTGTCTGTTTTCTTCTTATCAACTTTCTCAATCTTATCAGACAAGTTTGAAATTAAATGTCGTGTAGAGATGGAATTTTCTATTATACAAATCTCTACATCATCAATCTTCTTTAAATACTATAAACAAAAGTCCTTAGAAACCGAAGTGACATTCAAAGAATCTTCCTGGTGAAGGACCCTAAGAATCTGCTTTGGAAGCAGGTTTACCTTGCAGCATTACCTTCCAAGCTTGTAGGTATCTTGAAGTTGCAGGAAGCCTTCCAGTTGCCACTGGAAACATATACATGGGTCAAATGTACAGTATAATTACTAAAGTTTTGATAAATTGAACGGATTTCCTGGTACAAAGTCATTTTGCAGCAATTATGGCATTACAGTTGATGATCCCTTGGTAAGAAGAAGAAATTCAAAGAAAAGGGCTAAGAATACTTATAGAAGGAGTCAGCCCTATACATATCATCGGACCACTGGGAAACACTCTGTGCTTAAACAGTCAAAGCCTAGGAGAAAGCCATACTCCAAGCCATCAAAAAAGGGATATTACAAATATACGCCTAAGACACATTATTATGAGCCACATGACATCCACACCAAAGATGCTAAATTGAAGAGGATGCAAGCTATCACATGCTGGATATGTGGAAAACCAGGGCACACATCAAATTTGTGTCCTGAGGCTAAAGAATCCTGCAGTGGATTGGGTAAGAAATCTCAGGCAAAATATAAAGGTAAAGGCCAAACCTCCACTGTAAAATCTGAACACATCTGTGATAGATGTGGTGGCTCTCATAAAACAGAAGCATGTCAGCGCTTGTTTCTTCAACAAGCCCAAGAATCTTCCTCTTCTGTTTCTAGCTCTGAATCTTCTTCTTCTGAGTCTGATAATGAAGAAGTTCATGCATATTGTCAGTGTAGTGATTCTAATAATTGTCACTGTGAATGTTCATCCTCAGAATCCAGTTTTTCTTCTGACAATGATATTGAAGAAGATTTTTCAAAAGCCTCTGCTTCCATTTTTGCAATTAAAGCAAGAGAAAACTCTAGCTCCCACCATCTTGCTAGAGTTCCAATGAAGCATGGAATCAGAGTTTCACATGCCTCTACTTTTGATTTTCCCTCTATGCACATCAATTTATATTCTGTGATCATAAGATCCAGAACTTGTCTAATTTGTGCTGAAGACAAATTATCAATATTCCATTCCTTTCGGCTGGAATCAAAAAATGTTTCTTTGGGAGGAATTTTTCCAACACCATTCAAATCAGGAGGAGAATGTCTGGTAAATTGAGCTTCTAAAGGTTCATAAACAGGAAGGACATGACTTTCAAGCTCAGGTTCTTCAAACAAAGAGGCAACTGTGACTTTGAATTTGGGAGACTCAGGAGCAGACTCTTTAGGAATGAGCTGGGGAAAATGCTCAATGACCTTCTGAATAGACACAGGCTTTGCTTTGTGGAGGAAGGCTGAAGGAACAGGCTTGTCTGTTTTCTTCTTATCAACTTTCTCAATCTTATCAGACAAGTTTGAAATTAAATGCCATGTAGAGATGGAATTTTCTATTATACAACTCTCTACATCATCAATCTTCTTTAAAGACTGTAAACAAAAGTCCTTAGAAACTGAAGCATTGTACTATACAGAATTTAAAGCACTATTTACATTGTTGATAGACACTTGGACTTGTTCTATCTGATCTTTCACAAATACAGCTTTAGCCATATTCTTCTCTAAACCGGTAACAGCAGTGTTTGTCCAATTTACTTTCTCACTGACTGTTTGGACTCTCCTTTCTATCCCAACAAGATTCTCCTTTTGTACTATGGGATAGGCATTGGCTGTGTTTTTTCCTTCTCCTTGGACAATTCCTTTGAAAGGAGGAAAGCTGGTAGAGGTTTCAATTTTATTCCCATCTATGGTTGTCCAAGAATGGCCAGAGGAGGATGCAGAATCAATCATCAAAATTATCTCTGATTCTTTAGCCTTTTTCCATGAATAGAAAGAAATCCAGACATTTCTTTCATTCATATATTCTTTCCATTGAGAGGCTAATTTTCTTTTCTCCTCTGTGTTGTATGTTACAGCAAACTCATCTGCCTGAGGATGAGTGTGGAGATCCCAATTCAACATTTGTTTCATCCATTTTTCAGGGATCACATGCTTTTCACAACCATCCATTAAAGTATAAAACTTTTGTATTTCAGGAACAGATGGTCTTTTAATATCAGTAGGCAGATCCTTGAATCTGCACTCAGGAATCAATCCATCCTTTTGACTGTAAAAACCTATGCCATGTTTATCTCTGGGAGATTGCATATTCATGAATATTTCTGTAAGTCTGGGATCTTCATCTTGCAGACTGGGAATTAAATGCATCATGAGGACATGCTCGTCTTCATGAGGAAATGGGATATCAGAACACTTAGGATTGGGACAGGGAGTGACTGATGTAGAAGGAGGAGCTTCACCTGTTCTAGGATTATGGTTCTAATGTCTAATGACCAGTGTAGCAAGGTTTTGGAGATTTACAGACTGATGGCATTGGGGACAGTCAACTTTCAGGGACTGAAAATTTACAAGCTGAGCAAATTCAAATAATGAAATATGACTACAATTAGAAACAAGGGACGAACAAGCAGTATATGTACAATCTGGTGGTATATACAATGGCGACTTTTGGCACATCTCAGTGATCCTTCTTTTTTCTATTGTAGATCGTCTGGGAAAAGATAAGACGGCTTTGGACTGGTCTTCTACAATATCAACAGAAGTGATAGCCCTGGCAGGGATGGGTTTCGGGTTAGGAATGGTCCAGTGTTCCGAAAAAGAAAGTTCTTCCCATTTTATGGCTTGATGTTCAACTTTCTAATTTTTGGGATCTGTCATGACCACGACACTGGTTTTGCTTTCTTTGCTGGGGGCATGGAGCACTGTAGCTGACAATGTACTGGTATGATGAAAACAACCTCTTGTCTGTATAGCAATGTTATTTCTTTTGTTGTTCATATCAAACCCAGATGTTTGGATTTGAAGCTGGAGAATGTCAGACAAGGTCTCGTCGTAAACATAGACTGAAAAGTTTGGATAACATTCAAACCAAACTGGTCCATTTGATAATGGAGCTACAATACCTCCAATCAAGGAATCAGTATATTTATTATGTGTTAGATCCCGAACAGTAGCTAACACATATGTGTTTAATCCTTGGTGAGTGAGGGCATGAATGCCGACACGAATACAACCCAGATGCAAAAATTTAGTTCCTAACTTCGCAGCTTCTGCTTGCAGAGACTTAGGATCAAGAATAGGAATAGACATAATACAGTCAGAGTTTTCTCTAACAGAACTAATGGATTCTTTTATTGAAATTCGGGTGGCTGCTCGCAGATGCCAGACACCTAAATCAGAATAGACTTTATCAGGACTGATCTTTGGAAGAACCCATTTGGCAGTTGGTTCTGTTTCTTCATACATATGTTCTGACTGATTTAACACATGACTACAAGAACTAGCAAACATATCTCTGAGAGGGTCTTGGGTGGCCCTATCTTGTTCTTCAAGTTCTCTAAATGACACTGACTTTTTTAATGTGTCCATTTTATATTCAGAAAATAAAGAGAGGATAATTTAAGAACTGACCTTTCTTTTTTTCACGAACCAGATCTCACACAGTCAAACTTTGACTTCTGGCTCTAATACCAATTTTTACTGCAGGGACCTCTCACACAGGTTTGCACTGCAAAATTCTCAACAGGCAGACTGGCTCACTGAGTATCTTCTTGCTTATTTAAGAGACCCTATGCAAACCCATACACAAACCTACTATCATCTTCACACTTCTTTCGGCTCTTGCTGCGGCTTCCCTTACCTTTGTTTGGCCTACTCCGTGTCCCTCGGTGATTTCGCGAACCTCTGGCGAACTTTCGGCGATAAAAAATAAGACAGTACTACCTCAGTGGATATTCATAAAGCTCAGAATTACAGTTCTTAAAATGCGGAACAAAACTTTCTCTCTTTTATTGATTTCAGAAATGATTTTACAATGGAGATTAGATTACAATGGACTCAGCAATATCTCTTTCCAGAGATAGACTTCAGTGGCATTTACCAGATTAGCTACTCAGTGAATGAGCGAGAAATACTGGAGGCTTCCTGGCCAGTTGCAGACTCTGTCTCAGAGTTATTTTATAGAACACACAATACATAGACAGACTTTTACAGACTCGATCTATGATCAAGTCACTTTAGGTTCTTGCCTATGCCGAGCACATAGACACGCAGGCTTCTCTGATCACCTAAAGACTTGAGTCTTAGCACCGTGATGCAAGCAGATCGCGAGACTTCACGCAGATGCAGAGCAGGGAGCTTCGGCTCGACTCAAACTAAAAACACAAATAACTCTAGACTCTAGACTCTCCGAATGCGAATGCCAAAGAATGAGCCTTAACCCTCCTTTTATAGGAAATGAGGGGGGACAAACATTCGTTTGGTCCGTTGGATTATTGAAACGTGGAGGAGAATCATGGCTTTCGGGTAACACCGAAGTGACATCCACACCGAGATTCTTCCATCCGACACAAACATGTGAAGTGTGTGTACATTACACTGTGGAATCCTTTTATGTACAAGGCCCACGAGGAATCAGACTTTAATAGATACATAGAGGATGTTTTTACGAACAGGTGAAAAGCCCTCGGGAAAAGACCTGCCAATGTAGACCCGTGACTAGGTATCAATACATCATGGATACTTTTGTTTTAGCGGAGCCCACTAGAACCGCTTGTACTGGTTTCCAGCTGATCTAGAATAGTGATTCCAGGAAATCTGATTTTCGGATAATCATCATCCCATGCCTTGGTGTATATTCTTCGGACAATCATGGGTTTATTTAATATGATCTGATGTTTAATTTTTGTTAGAACCAACCATTGGTGTTGCATCTTTTTATATGAGTTTAGAATAGGATTTACCAATTTATATTCTAACTGACTCATATCTTTGATTGTTTGGCATGGACTGTGAAAACATTCTCCCCAACTGCTTTCTAAACAGTCATTACATTGTCTTTGGAAATAGGCTTCATAAAACTGTGGATCCATACCATAAGCACTTAGCCCATAGTCAAACCACCAATCCTCTGTCCACGGACATGCATAATGGGATTGATTTATCCAAGTGGGTCCAAATCTAAGCTTAGTGTGATGCGTCTCACCCCGACCATCTTTATTTAACAGATTCCACCAGAGTTGTTTATATCCTGCAAAATTGTACACAGTGTCAGGAAAAATCAAGTCAGGATTGTTACCTGGCCATGTCTGATATCTTCCTCCTGTATATTCTCCTGGCCACCATGTGCGGTTGATAGTATAGGATTTATAATAAACCTTTGTCCTGTCGCTGCCACCAGTACAAATGACAGACAGATCACAGAAATCTTGTGAGAGGGATCTTTCAGCTTCATGTGAAGCTATCATACTAGTAGAGTATACCATGTCATGTATCCATCGATTTCCTTTTGGATATACTCTCCTTTCTGGTACAAGATGCAGGATGTCAGTATGATTTTGCAAATCTGCATCAAGTATTTTAGTGTTGCGGAGTTGCCACGTAGGTCTCCACTTTTCTTTATAAACTGCCCATGACTCATCATCAGATATGGATCTGAGTGTTTCTTTCTGTTGGGCATGATCCCACTCAGTTATGATGACCATTACATGTTTTTCTTCTTCTACTTGATCATCAGGTTGTTCTTGATGCTGGATGAACTCTCTGCTGAGAAAATCTGGCAAAGAATTATCAATTCCCTTAATATGCTCTACCTTAAAATCAAAGTTAGCAAACAAAGCTTGCCATCTTGCAAAATTAGCATCTTCAGGGTTTTTTATTGTCTTATTTATTACTTTTTCTAAGGCTTGAGCATCAGTCCTTAACAAAAAGAATTTATTCACCAAATGAATAGAAAATTTGTTGACACAGTTCCAGGCAGATTTTACCTCTTGCTCGATTGTAGAGTAATTGCGTTCAGCTTTACTCCACGTGCCTGATGCATACTGCACAACTGTTTCTTCATGTTTCTTACTCTTGTCATTTGGTCTCTGCTTGAGAACACCTCCCCAACCAATATTGTTGGCATCTGATTCAACAATTTTAAAATATCCATCTTCTACAACATGAAGAATGGGGAGTTTCTTTACCTTGGCCTTGATTTGCCAGACTGTTTCAGTATGTGCTTTGGTCCAAGGCTTCAGATTCTTTCTGAGTCTCTGATTCAATAGAGACCTGTCAATTGCACAGTTAGAATAGAAATTGCTTACGTAATTCAAGCAACCCAAAAACCTTTGCAGTTGAGTCTTATCCAGAATGACATCTAGAAATTTGTCTGCAAACTCAATGGCATAATTTTGTAAAGCAATTAATCCATTCTCTATGGTGTGTCCTAGAAACATGATCTTAGTCTTACATAACTCCATTTTCTTTTTACTTAAGACTAAGCCGTTTCTTTTTACAAGCCTCATAAAAATCTTCAGATGTCTGAAATGATCTTGAAGATTTTTAGAGAATATCAGGAGATCATCAATGTCTGCCAATAACCATTCTGCATAGGGCTTAAAAATGGAATCCATTACCTTATGGAATTTAGAAGGTGCATGTTTGAGCCCGAATGGCATCACACTCCATTCATAGTGGCCTGCTGGAATGCTAAATGCAGTTTTCCACTTATCTTTCTCAGCTATGGCCACTTGCCAGAAACCAGATTTGAGATCAAATTTTGAAAACACTTTGGCTCCTGCTATCCTACCCAACAGATCTCCTTTGTGTGGGATAGGATAAGTATCATCAGCAAGAACATAATTAAGAGGCTTATAGTTAATGACTAACCTAGGTATCCCTCTTATCTGTTCACTTCGTTTGTTGACATAGAAGCCATAGCAGTTCCAGGGACTGCTTGACTCCCTGATCAGCTTTCTTTGCAACAGCTAACCAATATCTTTTTCACAGAGCTCGCGATATTCCTTGTTCATGGGGATGGCTCTGGATTTGCATGGTCTACCCGTATATCCTTCTTTGTAGGGCAGTTCTATACTATGCTGCTTCCGATGCCAGAATGCATTTGGTTCCTCCGAGCAGCATGTATCTTCAAAAAAAATTTGTAGTTCAGAGATTTTCTTCTGAACTTTTGGAGAACTCAATTGATTTTCAATGCTGAGAATGGTTTTATGTTCTTTGAGCTCTGAGAGAGTGTTTTCTGCTTTGTGCAACTCTTCTTGCATGGCCTGTACCATGGTAGACATTCGGGTGTTAGATACATATGGCAAATCAAATATTTTACCCTTTACTGTAATGAAGTAGCCAACCTTCTTGTTAGGAAATCTCATTGAACCATGAGGCTCAACTGCAGCAAGAAATACATTACCAAGAATGCAATCAACTGGTATGTCACCAATAGAAAACTTCAAAGTGACAAATTTTTCATCAAAACAAACTGCTGCTTTGGGTACTTCATAGTTTAGGGTCATTTTTCCCAACCCGGTGAGCTTGCGGGTAGTAGTAACCCAATATTGTGATGGAATGGCCTTTTTAGAAAACATATTCACATCTGATCCAAAATCAAGCAATGCTATCAAATCAAACATCTTTCCTTTTATCCAAATTTTAATCTTAATATGATGTTGTTGATATTGAATAGCAAGCAAATGCATGTCTCTAATACCCATATAAGGATCAGGCTGTCCTTCTGTGACTTCTACTTCTTCAGTAATTTTAGGGGCAGTATGTAGAGTGTAATTTACTTTTCTGCCTGAATAAATTAGAGAAGAAACAGGAGAAGCTTGAACCTGTTTACCTTTACCTTTCTCGAGCTCTGAAATTCTGGTCTTTAAGGCAGAAATTTTTGTCTTCATGTAGTGTATCTCCCTACTCACCTCCCCCAAAGTGAGTGCGCGAACTTTGTCTCCTTGTTGTTGTCGGAGATAACTGCGAGTGTTATGCTCATAAGAAGCATCAACAAACATCGGCTTCTTAGCAGAGCGGGAAGTGGTTGAACTGGAAGACTGCATATATGCATCAAGCAGTTTGGTTTTTAAGTCACCATCATCCATGGCTCTTATCTGTGCAATATCTCTGAGAGGGTCTTGGGTGGCCCTATCTTGTTCTTCAAGTTCTCTAAATGACACTGAATTTCTGAATGAGTCCATTTTATATTCAGAAAATAAAGAGAGGATAATTTAAGAATTGACCTTTTTTTTTTTCACGAACCAGATCTCACACAGTCAAACTTTGACTTCTAGCTCTGATACCAATTTTTACTGCAGGGACCTCTCACACGGGTTTGCACTGCAAACTGCTCAACAGGCAAACTGGCTCACTGAGTATCTTCTTGCTTATTTAAGAGACCCTATGTGAACCCATACACGAACCTACTATCATCTTCACACTTCTTTCGACTCTTGCTGCGGCTTCCCTTGCCTTTGTTTGGCCTACTCTATGTCCCTCGGTGATTTCGCGAACCTCTGGCGAACTTTCGGCGATAAAAAATAAGACAGTACTACCTCAGAGTAACCAAATTTTTAAAACATTTAATATTACCCAGTGCTATAGAGTAATTAGTACAAATATTAAATAATTATATGAAAATATTAATTAATTGTAATTTTTTTTTTAATCTCTAAAAGAACACATTCAAAGAGATTTGAACTTTCGATTTTTCAATTGTCAGATCACGTTATTTCTATCATAAATTGAGTTACTATATAATACATTAATTAATTATAGTTGAATATTACAAAATAGAGAAAAAATATATAGAAATTATATATGTAATTAAAAAATAAAATAAAATAGTAATTATGAAAAAATATTATAGTCAAAGTTATTTTAAAAAACAAAATAGTGAAAACATACAATTAATTGTAATTCAATATGACTAGATAAAAATAAATTGAAATTTGTTTAATATGTTTGACCAAATTAATAAGTGTTCACCCTAGAACACATTGTTTACTAATATTTTTCTTAAAGAGAATTCTAGAAACATATTCCTTGTTACAAATACTAATAATACTTTAATGTTATTGAGTTCACATCGATTTGTTATTTTAGTGAATGTTTATATTTCTCAATTGAATTTCTATATTTTCCAGTCAAAGTATATAAATGTAAATTCAATGTATTTTATTTTTCAAATTATATATATATATATATATATATGTTTTATAATAAGATAATTTTATATTAATTTATTCCATATATATATATATATATATATATATATATATATATATATATATATATATATATATATATATATATATATATATATATATAGGTTTTATAATAAGATAAATTTATAATAATTTATTTGCAATATATTCACTTGTATATGTACTAATTATGGGTTACTTGAGTATAATGCTCATAAATGGATTGTCCTTATTATTATTTATGTCTGGTTTAATATATTTAATGGATTATTTGGTAGTTTGTTTAATGATTTGAAAATAATATATTATTAGTTTAGAGTATTGGCTAATGTAGATTTATATTTAAATATAAGATTAAATATTTAAATGTTAGAGTATTGCATTTATCAGAAATAAAGTGTTTGAACAATTCATAGAACTTTTTATTAACATGTTTGCCACCAAAAGGTATTAAACAATGTGTTTTATGTCATCTATATTGCGAGAATAAATTATTATAAACTTATCTCATTATAAACCCTAAAAATTTATAAACATATATATATATAATTTATAAATAAACATATATATATAGAATCTGAAAAATAAAATACATTGAGTTTACACATATATACTTTAATTGAGAAATATAAAGATTTAATTGGGAAATATAGATACTCACTAATATAACAAATCTATGTGAACTCAATAGCATTAAAGTATAATTAGTATTTGTAACAAGGAATATGTTTCTAGAATTCTCTTTAAGAAAAATATTAGTTACTTTTTAAATTCATTTTAGATATAGTGATCTGATCTATTATTAGGGACAACATTATATAATAATAATAATAATAATAATAATTTTTCAAGTGATAGGTATAATTGTTCAAATAATTGGTTGAACTAACATGAAGTTACAACTAAGTTATCATTTTTTTTTTTAATATTTTCTTTTTTTATGCATATGAAAATGTAGTGTAAAAGACAAAATAATTTTGATTTTGTAGATAGAAAATGTTCCAAAACCTCCATGTTTTATCCCTTACACTTATGTCAATTATTTTTCAAGAAAGTCCAAACATTGTTTGATCAAATTAACTTTTTGTTCAAGATTTTATCTTGAATCGTGAAACAATAGATCAAACGAAGTTTATCAATCCATTAGATGAAATGGTAAGCTAAAGAATGTTAATTATATGACATGTTAGCGTGGAAAATTATGTTTTCACAATAAAAATCCATGAGGTGAGAAATAACAGTTTTCACTAAAGTAATAAAATCAAACAAATGAAAAGAGGCATTTCACCTTATTTCTATTGCATAAATGGAGAAACTCATACATCAAATTTTATCATACATGTAAGTTTAGTTAGAATAAGGAAATGTATAGTAAAAAACTCATACATCAAATTTTATCACATATATAAGTTTAGTTAGAATAAAGAAATGTATAGTAAAAAATATGTGAATAGAAAATAATTTTTAGATGAACAATTTACAATAAATAAACATGTTTATATACTTTTAACATGGATGAATATCGCCACAACTTCAAGAATATCCATGCGTACTAACAAATTCACTAACATTTTTGTACCCTACAAAATCACAAACATGTCAAACTAGAGACAATATCTTAAAGAAAGAAATATGCAAAGAAATCGTACACCTCTATTTGAGATATGCCACTATATAATGTTCATAAAAATATTGATAAACAACATGTAAAGTCCATATCACTCTGAATTCAAAGATAGTCATTGTGTGATATGCCACGAATTTGAAACAATAAGTTATGCTACTTAAGGATGTATGGTAGCATAATAATTATTGGAGTCAATTGAATTTTGTTTGAGACTCCCACTTTTTAACAAGAGGATGATCAAATATATAAGAAAAACATTTGAGACAACATACATATAGTATGCATTTCCTTCTTATGGAAATGGGAAGGTTGAGAACATTTAATGGAGAAGCTTCCAAGTTATAGATGGGTGAAATGCTAATTAACATATATATAAAAATTGCTATTTTTAGAAAAGAATTTACTCTCTTGTAATGATTCAAACTAAAAGGTCAAGACAAGAATTTCTATAAGTATAGGACTTATATATGATATATAATGTCATTTAATAAAAGAGTTTAAATTTAACAACCACATTAATGCATCTATAATCATTAACATTAACAATTATTATTATTAAAAATTAAATAAAATTTATTATCTTCAAATGCAATTAAATTAAATTAAAAAGCAAAGAAACAAAAGCAAAAATTCTAAATAAAGAGGTACATCAAAAATTAACATATAAATGAAAATAAATTGAAATTTATATTATATTCCAATTATAAGTTGTAAGAATCCATTCTAATTAAATATATAAGAAAAAACAAAGAAACCAAGACAAAAATTCTAGATAAAAAGGTACATCCAAAATTAACATAAATGAAAATAAAATGAAGTTATACTATATTCTAATCATAAGTTGAGAATTTAGAAGTTTATAATTCTTCTTTTTCACATTAAACCCAAGAAGCTTGGGAGTTGATGTTTGTCATTTTCAATAATAATAATAAATATAATTAAAAACCAATGTATAAAGCTAACAAATCCATTGAATATATGATACAATTATGTTTCATTTTTAAATATAAATAGAATTGCATTAGCAAATAAATTAAACATATATAATAAATTTGGTGAGGATATTTGTACACTAAAGGGTTGACTATCTTATTAGTCCCTACTTAAAGGTTGGACTATAGCTATTAATACATCATTGACCATATATTAATATTTTTCTTGACCAGAAAAATTTCTCTTCACCAAAGGTTTAATATAAAAATATATATATATAAAATTTATTATGTTAATTTGTATTGATCCAATAAGGTTTGAAGTTGTATTGGAAGACTCATAGTCTTAATGTCATTTTCAATTGCCAACTTTGGGATATCTTAAGTTTGGCTAGCGTTCATGCAAGTTGGCAACTTTGGATTAAATAAAGTCAAGGCAAGTTTGGATTAAAAAAAGTTTAAATCACACTTTAGATTAAACAATGTTGGGGCAACTTTGGATTATGCTTCTAGTGTTTTCATAACATATGTCTCCAATGTTTCTATAACATATCAATACATTGGAATAAATTAAACACTTTTGTCACCCATGACAATAACATATCATTACATTGGAATAAATTAAACACTTCTTCCACAAACTTTGTGGAGTGCTAGTAATGTAAGACACCTCTAGACACCTCCTTCACCCACATCTAGACACCTCCTTCATCGCATCTACAACAACTTCATGGCCCCTGCCCACCCATCAATATATCAAACTTGTGTAACAATTTATACTTAGACCTGCCAATAATGATGAATTTTTCATAGAAATACTTATTCTACATGCCTTTTGTGCACAAGAATCTCGCCAAAAAATTTGTGCGCAAGACTCTAGCCATCTCTAGGAACCTACCACTATAAAAAGGGCATGCAATCAATAAAAATAGTTTCAAATGCAATAAACTAAGGTAAGTTTACTGACATCATTAATGATTCCTTAATGAGCCCCAAACATAGGCAACCTATTGCTAGAAAAAATGGAAATAGAATGAATGCACAAAGGAAAAGGCATGCAAACAAATATGGAAACAACAAGAATTACACTTCCTCCAGGAATAAGGATGGTTTCAATGTATAGGCATGATTTACATGGATATTATAAAATATTCGAGGCATTTGGCCTTGTGCAAAGGAAGGAAAGGGGGTTTCTAGGTGGTGTTATCCTCATGGTCTACATAATCTTGTATTTGATGTGGTAGCTTTAAAAATTTTACTTACCAGACCAGTTGATGTAGTCAGGCTATACCTGTCTAGAGTGAAGGCTTATTGTAGATACCTGCAAATCTAGTAGAGCATTAAAAAAACCAAATTTTGTAAACATGTTAATCCTCGACAAATATGAATGTTTATCTAGGTGATCAGAGAAAACCACCTTTAGCTCACAACCTTGCATGGGACTATGATATTTTCATTGCTACTTTTCCTTGCTTGAGTGCACAGTTGAGTCTGTGGGAAAAAGTGTATTGATGTCAATGGATCGGTTGCAGGTCATGTTGGATTAGTGTCATACTCTAGGTTCAAGTGTGAGCCTGATCAACAAGTTACAAATGGAAATATCTACGATTGTCTCTTGTCGATGGTTGTTAATTGTCACACCAAATATCTAAGCGGTTCATTTACAACCTATGCTAAATTTTTTGCATGAAGAAGCATATGGGCTATATCTGAAGTTTTGGGAATCTGGAATTCTTCTACAACTCCTTAAAAGTTGAATGATAAGTGCCAAGAAAGCAAATTTAAAAAATATTCTTGCTTGCATTAAGAAGGATACATTTCTTGATTTTACAGAGGAACATGCAAAAAGTTATAATGAGCTAGATGTGACAGTTAGGTATAATATTTTAGTGGAAGACTGGAATGATCCTTCTCATGTAGAAGGAATATCTTCCCAATACAAAACAATGGAAATTCCAAAGCAATATTCAACCTTGATTACTCAAGAGTCAGTACCTTGGTTACTAAGTTGTTTCTATGTTGTTTGGCGCTCCTTCTTGCATCACACAATTATCTTGAGTTATATACTACAATTTTTTTCATTTAGAAGTTGGATGCAAAGTGAATATTGGCTTTCGACAATGTCTCCATCCTCTATGGGTTTCAAGGCCCAAAACATCAATGTATTTCAACATAAGTTGATTTTTTAGTAAATATCTTGTGTTTTTTTTTTAATTAGCAAAAAAATTGCAACCTTTTTTTAAGATATATAAAAAGTTACATAAGTACATGCCTTAATAAGTTCACATTTTTCCATCATATAACACACACACACACACACACACACATATATATAATACAAAATCAGGGAACACAATAACAAATATTGTGTTATTGGGTCCTTGTTTTTCAATATTCTGGAAGGGCTTGGACAGAATTGATGGGAAAAAAAAATTTGTAGGATGGATTTCGACTGGATCAACAAGAGCAACCATTTGTGGAAGGTGGTTTTCCTTTTATTCAAGTCACATTAAGAGCCTTGACAATTTATATCGAGAGGGCTTTCACAAGACGCAACATCTTCAGTAGGTTGAAAATTGTTTGAACAGTGAATGTTTCTAAGAAAATTTTAGGATGTTCTTTGCTTAATTTCCTTACAGATTTATTTTCCTTTTATATGGTATGCACGAGATAGCTTTCCTTATGAAGCAACTTATAGAGAAAGAGTATCCTTCAATCCATGTCCTAAGGGTTTGAAATGAATTTACACATTGTTTGAGTTCCATTTTGAACGAGAGGATTGGATTTTGTCTAAATACTCTCATAATTTTCCGTAACCATGCATAACTATTCTTCAACACACAAGACATGGAATGCATAAATTTCTACGGTACAAGATCAAAGCATCTCAACAAAACCTACAACTTTCTCAAACTAATGGTCAAATGTTTGCGGTTAGTATATGGATCCATATTATTTTCCATTCAATTTGCAGGGATCCATATAGCAACACGAATATTGAAAAGGCAATGTTTAGGGGCATATCAAGAAGTTTCTAGTAGAAAATATCCATGAAGTGTGTCTAATATTTCTACTTTCAATACTAGTTGCCCGTCATCCATATTTTATGCACTTACTTCTTGTATTTGTATTGTATTGTTTTTTTTATGTGCATATAATTTTTTAGTGCCTTATGCAAATTTAAGTGCTTCCACATTAGTGTGCATAAAATTACAAGAAGATTTCATATTTGCATAAACCTAATCAAAACAAGCTATAGCAAGTCTCCTAAGATTTGAACCTAAGTGAGTGGGGTAGCAAGTAACAGTTTGAACCACTTGACCTAAGAACTATTAGCAATAATTATATTTTTAATTATAATTAACAATTAAACTAATCTAGATCTATCTTAAATTTGGATCTACCAAATATTAAAAAGATCAAATCCCTCTCAACCCTTTATAGATCCAAAATTAAAATAGATATAAACTAATATAACATAAAATAGACGTTTAAGAAATATATTAAAAATATTTCGAAAAATATGAATAGATATCTTAAACAAAAATCTTTAAAAAATTATAAATATATAAAATAAAAATAAATAAACATTTTATATTAAAAATATTAATTGAATATATATACAACTTTATTAAAATATATATATATTATATTATATTAAAACTATATATTTGTTACACGGTAATTTGTCACCGTCCCTACCATTCCCCGTCCCGCACAATGGAGGACTCATTTTGTGACCTGTGAACATTGTCATGCCTTGAAAACATCATCAATGCATTCCTCTAAGCATGAGCCTCATTTGCCCTTGAGACATCTCCTTGCAAAAATCATGAAAAACATCCCTTTTGGCATTGGCGCGGGAAGGCAGTTCAGTACTCGCGCCAATGGGGAAAATCCTGCAAAGAGGTCGCGCCAACTGGCGCTCTGTCATAGAGCAGTAGTCGCGCCACCCAATTTAGGGACTGCTTTTTAAATAAAGATGGCGGAAGTTGAGTTCCAACAAACTCAGAAACCATTGCCTATCTTGAGTTGGGAGGTTTGGCTGCGGGAGTTCTATGGAAGGGAAGTGGTTTTGCCACCTCCCATGGAACCTTCCTTGGTGATAGGGCCAATCCCATAATAATAAGGATCCCAACTCCTCCTTCCCCATCTATAAAAGCTTGCTCAAATCAATGGCAAGCTAGTCTGGAAGTGCCTAAGCTCTGAATCTCCATATTCCCAAGAGCCTTTGTGTTGTAAAGAATCCTCTCTTTCCCTTAAGTCCGACTCAAGTAAGGAGACCATTGTCGAGAGACTCCAGAGAGGTTTTCCCTTTCCTTGGCGAGCTTTGCGAGACGTGGACGACCGGAGACCCGTCCGAAGGAGACCGCAACGTCAGAACTTGGTTGTAATATTTCTTCGTTCATTATTTAATAGATGATTATGATTATGGTTCCACTCTGTTTTCCATCATGTTAATGCGAGTAACATCCTTTCTGACTGATGTTTAGTTACGTGTGCCGGATTTTACGCTTGTATCTGTTCGTTTCTTCCGTGTGCAGGTGTTCATCCGCGGAGATCGTGGAAGGATTGTGATCTGCCGGGGCTGAGGAACGGGGACGCTTCTTCTTCAGATCATAGCATTGGAATCCAGGTAGGCTTCTATCCCTAGTCTTTTCATTTGTAACTAGGAACTTGCGTCGTAACATTGTTTGATTGTTGCTAGACCCCTGCTGGGCTAGTAGGGATCGCCTCTGTCCGCAGAGGGGATTTACCTCCTCAAAAATATTATATATCATATATTAAATATTTAAATATATATATTTAAAAAAACAAATCACATAACATATATTAAATATTTAAAAATAGATGTTAAGAATATTTGATTTAAATAAGTGTACGAAAGTATAAAAAAATATTAAAAAAAAA
Organism: Pinus albicaulis; assembly: GCA_034641835.2. Lineage (NCBI taxonomy): Eukaryota > Viridiplantae > Streptophyta > Pinopsida > Pinales > Pinaceae > Pinus > Pinus albicaulis. The sequence continues at coordinate 450,962,827 of CM076578.1, forward strand.
ATTAAAAAAAAAAACATTTTTATATTTAAAATGGTTATATTGAAATTATCCAACGGGATATGATTTAAATTAGCTTAAGAAAGTATAAAATAACTATTTTTGCGTTTATAATATTTAATTTTCAAGAGTGTATTATTTGATCAACATTCGTTCAAATTCTATTAATGATTATCAAATTTAGTAAAATCAAATATTAAAGCGTGAATATTTCCACAATCAGATTAGAACTTCTGGAATCATATTACATAAGATTCCAGAAGTTCTAATCTACAAAATAAAATATTCTTATATAAAAAATATAGTTGACTGATAGAGTTATGGATAAAACAAATAATTAATTATAAAGTAAAAATGATGGTGTTGATGAAACATAGAGAGGATATGAATCATTTCTTAAATTTCCCAAATATTTTCTTATCTCTGGTACCTCTTATGTTATTTATTTACAGTGTGGACATGGATATTATTCCAATACTTTGATGGATTACTTTTATTGGCTTTTGAATAAGTTAAAATGGTGATTAATGTGTGAAGGCTTTGTTTAATAATACTTTAAAGTTTGAGTCTTCAACTGGCATTTTAATTGGTAATCCTTGTGTAAGTGAAGCACACTATGTGTGAGGTTTAGTGTTTGAATTTTTTTCATTAACTTATGTATGCATAAGGGGTGTATGTATATATCTAGAGTTTATAGTGGTAGTGGTTGGAATTGGCCCACTATCACGTGAGTACGAGACTGGTCAGTTGTTGATTCCTCTAGTATTTAAAGGAAACAAAAACAAAAAACAAAAAACAAAAAATTAACATGTGAATATGAGATTGGTCAGTTGCTGATTCCTCTAGTATTTAAAGAAAAAAAAATTGAGACTCTTTGCCCCTCAACCCACAATCCTCATTAATGGAGTGGGCAAGGTGATGGCAAAAGGCTTCATGATGCAAGATAATGATGAAGAGGGGTGTGAACCCTTCCCCAAGGATTTGTAATCATTGAAGTTTATAGAACTCACGAGAACCTAATCTAAACATTAACTCGTTATGGACATGAGAGATAATGAGATTTGGCCACTTGCTGATATAGGAGATCATCAAAACTAGGGCGAAGGATGTTGAAGGTGTAATGAAACAAAGTGCGTCATGACAGAGTGGACAATTATTCCCCTAGATGGGGAAAACACAGGGAATAGGGATTATGTATTTAGCACTCTTGTGCTTGTTTATTTGGTTTTAGAGTTGTAGTGAGCTACGAGATATCCTTTCCAACTCTGAATTGAGACATTGTTATGAGGATAACCCCGTCCCATGGGGTTTAAGGGAGTCGTGTTTTTGGAGCAAGGTGCAAAAGACTATGCAAAGAGGAATCCCTTCATCATCTAGAACAAGGGTTAGTTATGTTGAATTAGGGATTTCTACATGGTTTGGAGTAGATTGACAAAGAAGAACATCATTTGGCTAGGAAACAATGGTGAGGGGTTTGGGACCAAATAATAGAGACAAGAGAATATAAGGGCATGGTCAGACAAGTCATGCCTCCATGTCTACCCCCTCGCCCTCCACTTCCCCATCTCACCTCATCGAAGCAAAACAAGAAACAAAAGGAAATAGAGACAATGTATCACACTAATTTTTTTTGTGGAGGGATGATGACTGATGGGAAAGGTGGAAAAAGAAGTAGCCACAAAGTGCAATACCCTATTAGATGACCAAATGTTGGAAGAACTGGATGGATGGGTTTCAGTCCCATTCTATTCCAAGACACGTGACACCAAATTCTTATGTATTTCATATATGTATTAAATAACAAAAGCCATAGTGGCCGAGGCCATGGAAAAAAATTAGTCAAGCCATGAGGACATCATGCATACCCTTATGATTTTTTTAGGGGAATTCGAATTGATGTGCAAAGGAGTTATTTTTCCATAGAATTGGATAATGTAGAGTTTGGGAAAATGTTTAATCACTAATAAGATATTGAGAATAATTAATTAATTATTAAAAACAAACAATGTGTAAATTGGATTGGATATTAATAATATGAGATCTCCTTCCCCTTTTGGGGAGGTGATACTATATGCATCCAAAGTGTTGGATTCATATTTGTTGGTTACCATTAATTTTTAGGTAATTATGCATGGAAACATTTGGATGAATGCTCAATCCAATTTAGCAAAATAGATAGAAAGATCTTAATGAAAGCCCTTGAAAAACACATGAATTCACACCAAGTCAACAAAAATATAGTTTATGCTATAACCCAAAGGACCAAGGCATTTTCTTCAGCAAGAAATCAGAAGATCGTGATGAAAGCAATTGAAAACAAAAGCTAATCACAAAGTCAAGAAGATAATTTATGCTTTGAACCCAATTTTCAAAAGACCGAGGCATTTAGATAATCAAAGGAGGCAACCAACCTACAACCCATTAAGAAAAAATGCATTACTTTATCTCAATCCTCTTTGGAAGAAATTATGGGAAAAGAAAAAAAATGCGTTTTGAAAAAAATTATGGTCTTCTCCCAATGTAGCCTAAAATATATATATATACAATCTTCTTTGGAAAAAATTATGGTCTTCTCCCAATATGGACATATATATATATATATATATATATATATATATTGATTTGGCTATTAGTATGTGATAAGTATATAATATCCCCTTGTTAAAAAAAAATCTCTCTTAAAGTTAACATTATTCATTAAGAGTCAGCCTCTTTCCACCTCTTACATGGAACATGGATTATTATTAGTATGTGATATCCCCGTGTTAAAAGAAAGAATTTATTAATAATATGTGATATCTCCTTGTTAAAAGAAAGATCCCTCTTACACGGGTTATCATTAATATGGGATATCCCCTTGTTAAAAGAAAATGGATGTGTTAAAAGAAAGAATTTATTAATAATACGTGATATCTCCTTGTTAAAAGAAAGATCCCTCTTACACGGGTTATCATTAATATGGGATATCCCATTGTTAAAAGAAAATGGATGTGTTAAAAGAAAGAATTTATTAATAATATGTGATATCTCCTTGTTAAAAGAAAGATCCCTCTTACACGGGTTATCATTAATATGTGATATCCGCTTGTTAAAAGAAAGATCCTTCTTAAAGTTAACCAATAAAGAAATGGCCTGGTCACCTGCAATGCTACTAGCATCGGAGGTCGCTGATAAATAAAGCGAAAAGAGGGGCTCAGTAATTGAATTGTCAGCATCATTTATCTGAACAACGGAGGAAACTTGAAGCCTCCTATATTTCTATCCTCACCGCCCACCTATTTTAAAGTCTTGTCACTTTGGCACTAATAATGCATTGAAATACCATATCCTTGCTCATGTGGGATTAAAACCGCCATTTTATTATAACCGTATCTTATGTTAATTTCTACACTTTTTATTATTATATTAAAACTCACATCCTCTTTCTGTTTGCAGCCCTGAATGGCAGTAAAGATGGATCTAATCATTCGCCAACAACACGTAAATTTGCTCTTTTCATTGAATAGAAGCCACCAACAAATCAATTACACGATAAATAGTAAACAAATTTTTAAAACATTAATATTAACCAGTGCCATAGAGTAATTAGTACAAATATTAAATAATTATATGAAAATATTAATTAATTGTAATTTTTTTTGGTTTCTAAAAGAACATTTTAACATTGGATTTTTCAATTTTCAGAATTCATATTATTTCTATCACAAATTAAGCTATCAGATAGGACATTAATTAATTAATTGTAGTTGAATATTATAAAACAGAAAAAATAATACAAATTATATTTGTAATTATAAAATAAAATAAAATAATAATTAGAAAAATATTACAGTTAAAGATATTTTAAAAAATAAAAAATAGTAAAAGCATACAATTAATTGTAATTTAATATGATTAAATAAAAATAAATTGAAATTTGTTTAATAGGTTTGATCAAATTAATAAGCGTTCAGCTTAAAACACATTGCTTAATACTTTTTAGTGGCAAGCATCCTAATAAAAAGTTATATGAATTGTTCAAACATTTTATTTCTGATAAATACAAATACAACATTTAAATATTTAATCATACATTTAAATATAAATCTACATTTACCAATACTTTAAACTAATAATATATTATTTTCAAATCATTATAATATATTAAACAAACTACCAAATCATCTATTAAATATATTAAGCCAGGAATAAATAATAATAATCCTAATCCATTTATGAACATTATACTCAAGTAACCTATAATTAGTACATATACAAGTGAAGATATTGCAAGAATAAATTATTATAAACTTATCTCATTATAAACCCCATATATATATATATATATAGACAAACGTATGAAAAATAAAATGCATTGAGTTTACACTTATAAACTTGAATTGAGAATATAGAGATTTAATTGAGAAATATAGATATTTAATTGAGAAATATGGAGATTCACTAATATAACAAATTTAATTAAAATATAATTAGTATTTGTAACAAGGAATATGTTTCTAAAATTTTCTTTAAGAAAAATATCATTTACTTTTAATTATATAATAATAATAATAACAAGTTTTTAATTGATAGGTATAATTATTCAAATGATTGGTTGAAATAACATGAAATTACAACCAAGTTATTATATTTATTAAATTTGAATATTTTATTTTTTATGCATATGAAAATGTAGTGTAAAAGACAAAATAATTGTGATTTTGGAAATAGAAAATGTTCCAAAACCTCAATGTTTTATCCCTTACACTTATGTTTTATCCCTTACCACTTATGTTTTATCCCTTACCATTAAAGTTAACAGCTACTATTATTAAAAATTAAATAAAAATTCATTATCTCTATATGTAATTAAATATACAGTAAAAATCAAAGAAACCAAGGCAAAAATTCTAAATAAAGAGGTACATCAAGAATTAACATAATGAAAATAAAATTAAACTTATATTATATTCTAATTATAAGTTGTAAGAATCCATTCTCCTTAAATATATAGGAAAAAACAAAGAGCAAAAATTCTAGCTAAAAAGTTACATCCAAAATTAACATAAATTAAAATAAAATGAAGTTATATTATATTCCAATCATAAGTTGAGAATTTAGAACTTTGTAATCCTTCTTTTTCACACTAAACCCAAGAAGCTTGGGAGTTGATGTTTGTCATTTTCAATAATAATAATAAATATAATTAAAAACCAATGTATAAAGCTAACAAATCCATTGAATATATGATACAATTATGTTTCATTTTTAAATATGAAATAGAATTGCATTAGAAAATAAATTAAACATATATAATAAATTGTGTGAGGATATTTTTACATTGAAGGGTTGACTCTCTTATTAGTCTCTACCTAAAGGTTGGACTATAGCTATTGATACATCATTGACCATACATTAATATTTTTCTTGACCAAATATATTTCTCTTCACCAAAGTTTATATATATATATATATATATTAATTTTTATTGGTCCAATAAGGTTTGAAATCTTATTGAAAGACTCATAGTCTCAATGTCATTTTTAATTGCCAACTTTGGGATATCTTAAGTTTGGCTAGCATTCATGCAAGTTGGGCAACTTTAGATTAAATAAGGTTGAGGCAAGTTTGGATTAAACAATGTTGGGGCAACTTTGGATTATGCTTCTAGTGTTTTCATAATGTATGTCTCCAATGTTTCTATAACATATCATTACATTGGAATAAATTAAACACTTTTGTCACCCATAACAATAACATATCATTACATTGGAATAAATTAGACACTTCTTCCACTGACTTTGTCGAGTGACATTTGTGGAGTGCTAGTGATGTAAGACACCTCTAGACACCTCCTTCACCCACCTCTAGACACCTCCTTCATCGCATCTACCACAACTTCATGGCCCCTGCCCACCCATAAATATATCAAACTTTTGAAACAATTTATGCTTAGCCCTGCTATAAATGAAGAATTTTGCATAGAAAGACTTATTATACATGCCTTTTGTGCACAAGAATCTAACCAAAAAAATTGTTCACAAGACTCTAGCCATCTCTAGGAACCTACCACTATAGAAAGGACATGCAATCAATAAACATAGTTTCAAATACAATAAACTAAGGTAAGTTTACTAACATCATTAATGAGTCCTTAATGAGCCACAAACATAGGCAACCTATTGCTAGAACAAATGGAAATAGAATGAATGCACAAAGGAAAAGGAATGCAAACAAAGATGGAAACTACAAGAATTACACTTCCTTCGGGAATAAGGATGGTCTCAATGTATGGGCAGGATTTACATGGATATTAAAAAATATTCAAGGAATTTGGCCTTGTGCAAAGGAAGGAAATGGGATTGACAGGTGGTGTTATCCTCATGGTCTAGATAATCTTGTATTTGATGTGGTAGCTTTAAAAAATTTAGTTACCAGACGATTTGATGTAGTCAGGCTATACCTATCTAGAGTGAAGCCTTATTGTAGGTATCTGAAAATCTAGTAGAGCACTACAAAAACCAATTTTTTTAAACATATTAATCTTGGAAAAATGTGTGTTTATCTAGGTGATCATAGAAAACCACCTTTGGCTCACAAACTTGCATGGGACTATGATATTTGCATTGCTACTTTTCCTCGCTTGAGTGCAAAGTTGAGTTTGTGGGAAAGAAGTGTATTGATGTGGGTGGATTGGTTGCAGGTCATGTTGGATGATGGTCATACTCTAGGGTCATAATTTGTGTAATGAAACAAAGCGTGTCATGACAGAGTGAACAATTATTCCCCTAGATGAGGAAAACACGAGGAATAGGGATTATGTATTTAGCACTCTTGTGCTTGTTTAGAGTTGTATTGAGCTAGGACATATCCTTTCCAACTTTGAATTGAGACATTGTTATGAGGATAACCCCGTCCCATGGGGTTTAAGGGAGTCATGATTTCAATCAAGGTGCAAAAGACTACGTAGAGAGGAATCCCTTCATCACCTAGAAAAAGGGTTAGCTATGGTGAATTAGGGATTTCTACATGGTTTGGAGCAGATTGTCAAAGAAAAACATCAATTGGCTAGGAAACAATGGTGAGGGGTTTGGGACCAAATAATAAAGACAAGAAAATATAAGGACATGGTCAAACAAGTCATGCCTCCTCATATATCCCCTCGCCCCCCACTTCCCCATCTCACCTCATGAAAGCAAAACAAGAAACGAAGGAAACAAAGACAACGTATCACACTCAAATTTAGGAAACAGAGATAATGTATCACACTCAAATTTTTGTGGAGGGATGATAATTGATGGGAAAGGTGGAAAAAGAAGTAGCCACAAACTGCAATGCCCTATTAGATGCCCAAATGTTGGAAGAATTGGATGGATGGGTTTCGGTCCCATTCTATTCCAAGACATGTGACACCAAATTCTTATGTATTTCATAAAGGTATTAAATAAGAAAAGCCATAGTGGCCTGGGCCATGGAAAAAAACTTAGTCAAGCCATGAGGACATCATGCATACCCTTATGATTTTTTTAGGGGAATTCAAATTGATGTGCAAAGGAGTTATTTTTCCATAGAATTGGTTAATGTAGAGTTTGGGAAAATGTTTAATCACTAATAAGATATTGAGAATAATTAATCAATTATTAAAAACAAATAATGTGTAAATTGGATTGGATATTAATAATCAGATGAGATCTCCTTCCCCTTTTGTGGAGGTGATACTATATACATCCAAAGTGTCGGAAGGGTTTATATTTGTTGGTTACCACAATTTTTTAGGTAATTATGCATGGAAACATTTGGATGAATGCTCAATCCATTTTAGCAAAGAAGATAGAAATATCTTAACGGAAGTCCTTGAAAAACACATGAATTCACACCAAGTCAACAAAAAGAGAGTTTATGCTATAACCCAAAGGACCAAGGCATTTTCTTTCGCAGGAAATCAGAAGATTGTGATGAAAGAAATTGAAAACAAAAGTTGATCACAATGTCAATAAGATAATTTATGCTTTGAACCCAATTTTCAAAGGACTAAGGCATTTAGATAATCAAAGGATCCAACCCACCTACAACCCATTAGGAAAAAATCATCACTTCATCTCTCCTCTTTGGAATAAATTATGGTCTTCTCCCAATGTGGCCTAAAAATAATATATACATTGGTCTGGTTATTAGTGTTTGATAGCCCCTCGTTAACATTTTTTTCCCTCTTGTAAATAATTGTAATTATTGAAATAGCTGAGAAAGGGACACAGATTCCATTGCCAGAGGAAAGGGGTTGCTTAAGGAAATGGCTTTTCTTTAATAACAAACATGACTGGTGGAAAAACAACTTAATGTGTTGATTGTGCATTGAATCCAACTAAAATGGAAGGACTGGCCCAAGTGTACTTTAGCCAACTACAAGCAAAGAAAAGGACAAAAAAATTAAGATCAACATGGGCTATGTTTTCCAGTGAGGGGGTTATGCAAGTCATGAAGGAAACATGGGTAGTTAATCGGTTTTAGAAAAACGAGGGAGCTTGTGAATGGGAGAGGTGTAGAAGTGAGGATGAAGGAGAACATTTAACAGATAATGCAACGTATAGGGGGGGAAGTATAAACATAGAGAGAATCAAAATGGACAGTAATCTTGACATTGAATTAAGCCTTGAAAGGAGTGGTAACTAGTTGTGAAAACCTTGGCAGGAGGCTTGTTGGCGATTGCTTTTAGAGATCAAGGCTTGCATGTAAGGTAGAAGGATCCACTGGAAGTGTGGGATTTGTGAACCTGTCGAACTGGGAGAATCCCATAGGTTCTTGTGAGGGTTATTGAACCACTAGGAGTGCCTTGGGGATAAAAAATTGGTGCTTGACTCATTGTGGAACCACCTAGAAAAGTGATTTTTCACCCATAGGAAGCTTGACCACTGTCAAACCTTCCTGATAGTGGCTCCCTTCTCCTAAAATTGATTTGGAGTACTCTACACAGTAAAATGTTGACATGACTATGTTTATGCCTCAATGGTATGAGTTATAAGGATTTTAGTTGGTGGATGAAGACTGTGAGGGCCTTGTGACATGTTGTTTCAGGTGTTTTGGTTGACTTAAAATACTCAAAAGCATCCCACCTCAGGCTTTGGAATCTAGCTCAAGGGTGAAAGCTACATGTAAGGCTTGGTTGCAGTTGTCTACAGTTGGGTGGAGAGTTGTAGTCCCAATCTCAATTTCCATTTACATTATTGATCTGAGATAAGTGTTTATAAATAAATTCTTGCGTATTAAGCTCATGTGGAACTGTTAAATTGGGGTTGTAATCATTGTAGGAATGGCTCGTGATTCGTTGTGATTGGAATGGTGAAACTATGATAAATGTGTGTCTTTTTTTTGTAGTGTTGTGCTAATTATTTTGTGCAGGAAACACACATATCAAACCACCTATGTCGGTGTAGACTGCACTGAGACATGCCATTGTACATGGAATGAGCATTGGATGTTTAACTATGTTGGCTTTGGGCCTACAATAATGTTTATTTTATGGATAGTTGTGTGGGTTATGCCTGAGAATGGGGCCGGTCTGAACGTGTTGACCATAGGCCTGTAATAATGTTAACCTTGAGCTCGGACATATAGTTTTTGTTTATAAATCGAACTGGGTAGGAGACTTCATGTTTATATGTGGAATGCAGATCTCCTTAACACCTTCATGGGTACCGAATGCCTTATGGTTGCCTTTATAAGTTTAATTATGTTTATTTTCCTCCAAAGTTACCTACAGATCTCTGGAGCGATATCACATGTTTCCCACAAATAATTAATATTTAAAGGGGGTCGTAGACCTCTGAGAGGCTAATTGAACAATCCCATGAAATTATAGAAGCATCGTCGCCAAGCCAAGTTGGGCTCCTTTAGAATGGCTTGGTGTAGCCTAAATGGAATACACCTCCCTTATCTCACTTAAAACCACCGTAGTTAGGCTAGATTGAATCCCCTTCGCAAATGGCACTAGCAGGAGCCTTATCTTGTTTCCCTAGCCTTTGAACCTTATCCACATGTTAATTTTTCCAACTAAGTCAAATTCCATTTTTTATAGATCATATGATCGAGATTATAATCGCATTAGATTCCCCTTTTCAAGAGGACCAAAATCGACCTATAGATCTCCTCAATCGGTTAAGCAGAAGTTAAATTATGAATTATTTTATGTTTTAATGAAATGGAAAGGGTCGGCATCAACACATGTGGATTTGGTCAAAACCCCAAGCAGTCCCTCACAAAAGTTATAAAAAGAAGAGACCTCAAGCTCATTCTTACACATTCGCTCATGATATTTTCGGCTTGCCCTCTTTGTCTTGGATCATCTTTTTTGTTTTGGTTCGCACAAGTTTGACAGAAGAAACTCGCGCAGTGTTTTGAATCACAAGCGAGAGGCTTGCTCTGATCTAGGGGTTTTTGGCCATATCTGTAGGCACAAAACTAGTGAAACTGGGCCAGAGCCGTGGACACAACGTGGCAAGGTAGCGTCCAATCTGCCATAGTCGCAGGCAGAGCATGACAAGATGACGGCTAGGGTTCTATGGTTAGATCGGGCTGATATGGAGCAGAGCTGTGGGCATAGTGTGTCTAGGTAGCGGCCAAGAGAGCTTTAGCCGCGGGCACAACGTGTTGAGGTCACGGCCAAGGGTTTTTCTAAGCAGATCTGGGTGATTTCATCTTCAATTGGGTGCGCAGTTCTTCCAAACTTCAGTCGCTTAGTCACAGATGTTTGTGATCTATCTTTGAGAGCATCCTAGACTTAGATCTAGGATTTCGCAGTCAATATCACATTTCTTCAGTGATCTATTGGATCTAGTTTTCTTATTATTGTATTTTTTCATATCTGTAGATTGATCTATTTGTTTCTGCTGCATATGTATTGGGTTCATTGTACTCTTTGTTGAAAAATTCTTATGATGATCTATTGACGAAGAATATTTGAAAGGGTTTCCCCCTTGTGGGGTTCTTCCCTTGTCTTGGACCAATGTTTTGTCTCTTATGGTTGTGTTGTTGTCTTCTTTATCACTGCATGTATTGCTCTATCTTCAACTACAACTTATCATTAATTGCATTGCTTATAATTAGATGCATTGTTTATGAAGAGTTAATTTTGGCTAAAGTAATTGATACAACATAGAAAAATCTAAAAATTTAACATGGTATCAAAGCAAAGGTGAAGGACATGCCCTGAAGAAGAAAAACAATGAAACCCTCATTATCAGTAAGCATATCTACTTGCCAAAGTCAAGATGTCTTCCTCTACCTTCAAGGATCCCGAGAAATTGGGTGATGCATCAAATTTTGTTGCATGGAAAGTCAGGTTGGAGATCATAGCTGACAACAATGATGTGTTGGAATACATTCAAGGAAGGATGTCTGAGCGTCCATAAAATGCCTCTGCTTATATCAAGAATATATACAAGAAAGGTGATTCCAAAGCAAAGCAGATTATAGTTGATGGTTTACAAGATCATTTACCTGCATATGTTGGGAATTTAATAAAGTCCAAAGACATGTATGAAATCAAAAATCTAAATGAGATTATCACCTTGAAAGATAAACTCAAGGAAATGAATATGAACAAAGTTGAAATTGTTCAGTCATACTTTATGAGGATCTCTCGTCTTGGAGATCAACTACATAGGGTTGGCAAGAATGTGCCTGACAGAGAGCTGGTTGTAGTGACTCTTAGATGTCTCCCTCCTGTTTGGTAAACCTTCATTACTACAATCAGTAACAGAAATGTTCTCCTGTCATTTGATGAAATTGTTGGAAATATTACTCAAGAAGAATCAAGAATGATAGCAAGAGATAGAATTCAAAAGCATGAAGAGGGAGAGCCTGTTGCATATATTGCCCATAAACCAAAGGAAGAGGTCAAAAGGAGTCCCTTATAGAAGACCTCCTCCTCAAAGCTCAAAAGGAAGGAATGACAGATCACTATCCCATATTGAATGCTATAACTGCCACAAGAAAGGTCATTATGCACGTGAATGTCCTGAGAAGAGAAAGACGTTGTGATACAACAACAGAAACAAGAACAAAGATAAAATAAGAAGAGACAATCAAAGGAACCACCGTGTCAAAATATATGAAAGGAGAAGAGACTCTTCAATCGATTTTGAAGAAGAACATCCTCCTCAAAATAAGTCAATGGCTCCCAGGTATGAAAGTAATGTTGTGAATAAATCAGAATATATTCTCATTTCTACACTTACTAGTTCTTCTCCACCGGATTCGTGGGATAGTTGGTTGGTTGACAGTGGGGCCACTCATCACTTCTCTGGATACAAAGAAGTCCTCTCTAATCTGGTAGAGAAGGAAACTAAACTAAAGATCATTCTTGAAGATAATTCCACTCATCCCGTAAAAGGATTTGGATCTGTTAAATTTCAGTTGAATTATGGGGAATCAGTATTGTTGCATGATGTTATGTATGTACCAGGTCTAATGAAGAATTTGATTTCTATATCCGAATTAGAAGATAAAGGGATTAGGGTTTCCTTCATCAATGGAAAGGTTTTAACTTGGTATGTTGATTCACATATGAAAGATGCATTCACATTAGATATGATATATGAAGGACTCTGTAAAGTCACAGGAAGGCCACTTCTAGCATTGGTTCATGACACCAATCATCTAAGCGAATTGTGGCACCACAGGCTGGCTCATATACACTATGATGCTCTTCCGAAATTGAAGAAACTGGTCTCAGGTATTCCTGATGTTCAAGCTCATCATTATGGAGTTTGTCCAAGTTGTGCAAGTGGAAAGAAAGCAAGGGGATCATTCCCTTCCAATAAGAACAAGACAACTAACATCCTCCATCTCATTCATTCATATATATGTGGTTTGATGCATGTACATTATATTGGTGGTCATCTCTACTACATCACCTTCATTAATGATTTCTCAAGAAAGACATGGTTGTACTGCCTCAAGCACAAGGATGAAGCCATTGTAAAATTCCAGGAATTCAAAGCCTTGATCGAAAATCAATCAAGGAAAAAATCAAGGTTTTCATGCCCGGAAATGGAGGAGAATACATGTCAAAATAATTCATAGCATTCTACAAGAAAGAAGGGATCTAGAAGGAAACTATTGTGCCTTATAAAACTAAACAGAATGGCTTAGCTGAAAGGAATAACCGATTTATATTGGAAGTTTCTCGTGCCATGCTTCATGATCAAAAGGTACCAAAGTTTATGTGGGTTGAAGCCACACATATTGATGTATATTTTCAAAACCGAGTGTCTCATCAAGCATTGAAAAACAAGACTCCCGAAGAAATATTCATAGGTAACAAGCCTGACATTAGCCATCTTCGTATATTTGGTTGCCTCGTATACTTTCATGTGTCAAAGGAAAAAATAAACAAGTTGGAAGCTACAGGAAGAAAAGGTATGCTTATGGGTTACTATGAAAACTCTAAGGCATACAGAATATATATTATTGGTCAAAGGAAGGTCGAAATTAGCACAGACGTAACTTTCGATGAAAATGCAGCACTCTGTAAAGCAAGAGACCTTCCTCTGCCTCCAAAGGAAGATGATTATGACAGGGATATTCTAGATGGTCCTTCTATGCCTAAGTTATATGATATTGATATTCCCATGGAGCCTATGGATCCTCTAGATCCACCTCCCAGTGATCCTCTTTCAAAGAAAATACCACTTTGGCTTCACGACACTCTACAGGGTAATGAAAGAAGCATTCCCATTCGTAGATCCTTTAGAGAAAGGAAGGAACCACACATGCATCGGGGATATGTAGCTGCTATGAGCACTATGATTCAAGCTTAACCATCCTCATTCAAAGAAGAAGCCAAAGAACAAGTTTGGAAGGATGCCATGGCCGAAGAATACGAATCTATTGCGAAAAATGATGTATGGGATGTTGTGCCAAGACCACATGGTAAGTCTATTGTGACTTCAAAGTGGCTATTCAAGATCAAACATGGAATCGATGGCATCATTAAGAAATAAAAAATGAGGTTTGTATCTTGAGCTTTCTCTCAGAAAGAGGGAGAAGATTAAAATGACATATTTGTTCTTGTGGCTCGATACACAACTACTTGTTCGATAGGTGCCCTTACTTCTAGTCAAGGATTTACCCTTCATCAGATGGATGTAAAGACTTATTTCTTTCATGTCATGTTACAAGAAGAAATATATGTTGAAAAAACACAAGGATTTGAAGTGGAAGATTGCAAAACGCATGTTTGCAGGTTGAAGAAAGCATTTAATGGTTTGAAGCAAGTTCCCGAGATTGGTATGCATGCATTGACAGCTATCTAATGAAATTGGGTTTCACAAGAAGCAATGTTGACCCCAACCCCTATTTTAAGGTTTTCCAAAGTATGCCATTGATTCTGGTTTTATATGTTGACGATATATTCTTAACAGGAAGTGAATCGTTGATGATTGAATTTAAGAAAAAACTAGCCTTTGAATTCGAGATGAAAGACCTTGATCTTATTCACTACTTTTTGGGCCTTGAGGTGTGGAAAATTCCTGGAAATATCTTTTTCTCACAAGGAAAGTATGTAATGAAGTTTCTGGAAAGTTTTGGTATGACCGAGTGCAAATCCATGACTACTCTGATGGAAATGAATTTCAAGAAGATGTGTGGAAAGGCAGTTGTACCTGATCTGGAAAATCCATCCGAGTAAAAACAACTAATTGGGGCTTTGATGTTCCTTGTGAAAAACCATTCAGATATATGTTATGCAGTTAACACATTAATTCAATTCATGGCTAGGCCCCTTCATGCGCATTAGATTTTGGCCAAACATGTATTGAGATAATTACATGGATCGATCACACTTGGTCTGAGATATTCTGATGGAGTTATTCAATTTCATGGATACAATGATGTTGATTGGGCAGGAATGTTTCTGAAAGAAAGAGTACATTTGGTTTTTGTTTCAGTCTTGGTTCTACCATGATATCCTGGATGAGCAGGAAGCAAAATTTGGTAGCATTGAGCACCGCGGAAGTAGAATACATTGTTGCTAGCACAGATAGTTGTGAAGTTGTGTGGTTAAGGAAGCTCTTTGGTGAGCTATTTGGTCAAGTCTTAGATACCATAGTGATATACTATGACAACAAGAGCGAGATTAATTTAGCAGAGAATCCCGTGTTTCATGACAAGTCCAAGCACATAGAGATTCGATATCACTTTATTCGTGACATGGTATAAAGAGGAGTTGTTAGACTCCACCACATATCGAATGAAGAGCAGATAAAATATATTCTCACCAAGGCACTACTGAAAGGAAAGTTCTTGGTTTTATATAACAGCTTGGATTGATGGATGTAACCCCTACAGATAAGGGGCAACACTGATCGAGGACACTGAGCAAACTATTCCTACCCTGCTTGAGCTCTCGGGGTGAGGAATTGAGATAGAGGGCTCCTGGGGTTGAGGGATCTCTTGACAATACGGAACTTCCCTATATGTTACCTAGGGTTGATATGTTGCTCCCTTATCTTCATAGGGTCCTAGATGTTGCTCCCCTATCTGGTCTATGCAGAGTATACCCTAGTTGGCATCATAGACTCAATCAAGGCTTGTTGGGAATATCGCTCTTCATTTTTCCAACGATTTGAGAGTGTACTTGGGGTGTACAACCCAAGTCGATTATGATGCAAGTGTTATACCACATGACTGTTGAGATTCATTGATGGGAAGATCGGTATTCAATGGGCTTGGGTTGATATTTTCTCCCTTTTGTGATTTTGGGTTAAGAATGGGCTCCTCGATTAGATTCCAGGGTCATAAATGTGCTCCCCTGTATGATGAATTATTATGTTGCTTAGTATGGGTGGAAGATATTGAGCCGTGATGACATCATGATGTAAATATCTATAGGAAGATTTTATCAAGTGGAATTCTTCCTAGTTGAGAGGAAGTGTTGATTTTGGAAACTAGAGTAATTTCCACTTTGGACAGCTCACATGTTCAATATTATAATTGCATTAGACTCCTCCTTTCGAGAGGACCAAAATCGACCTATAGATCACCCCAATTGGTTAAGCAGAAGTTAAATTATGAATTATTTTATTTATTAATGAAATGGAAAGGGTCGGCCTCAACACATGTGGATTTGGTCAAAGTCCCAAGCGGTCCCTCACAAATTCTATAAATACAAGTGACCTCAAGCTAATTCTTACACACTCTCATGAGATTTTTTTCTTGCATTCTTTGTCTTGGATCATCTTTTCTATTTTGGTTCGCACAAGTTCAACAGAAGAATCTCGCGCAGGGTTCAGAATCATAGGCAAGAGGCTCTCTCTGATCTAGGGCTTCTGGGCCATAGCCGCAGGCATAGAACTAGTTAAACCGGGATAGAGCCGCAGGTACAACGTGGCAAGGTAGCAACCAAGCTGCCATAGCCACGGGCAGATCGTGACAAGGTCGCGACTAGGGTTCCGGGGTTAGATCGGGCTGATCTGGAGCAGATTCGCGGGCACAGTGTATCTAAGTAGCAGCCAAGAGATATTTAGCCGCGAGAACAACGTGTTGAGGTAACGGTCAAAGGTTTTTCTGAGCATATATAGGTTAGGTCATCTTCATTTTCTTGCGTAGTGCTTCCAGACTTAGGTCACATAATCACAGATGTTTCCTATCTGTCTTTGAGAGCATCCTGGACTCAGATCTAGGATTTGGAAGTCTATATCACATTGCTTCAGTGATCTATTGAATCCGAGATTATTATTATTATAGTTTTGTAGATCTTTAGATATGATCTATTTTTTTCCATTGCATATGTATTGGTCTCATTGTACTCTACTGAAAACTTTTTATGATGATGAAGATTCGAAAGGGTTTCCCCCTTGTGGAGTTTTTCCTTAGCCTTAGACCAATTTGTTGTCTCTTATGGTTTTGTTTTTGTCTTCTTTATCACTGCATGTATTGTTATATATTCAGTTACAGTTTATGATTAATTACACTACTTATAATTGAATGCATTTTGTATGAAGTAATTTGGGATAAAATAATTGATACAACATAGAACAATATGAAAATTTAACACCACGGATGCGACGGTATTTATCGAGTTGAGCAAGGGTTGGCTTCAAGGCCATATTTCTACCCATAAGACTACAAAGATTAACCCAATGTAAGGCTAGTGTAATGGGTGGCCAAGATTGAGGAGGAGCAATCAACGATTGGGCAAGAGCTCGGGATGACATCATCCCGGAGGGGTTGCATCCTAGAATCCCAAAGAGGGTTGCGTGATAGGGACACTCAGAATGATGTAGGGTCGAGCTAGTGTGGAAAGAGTGGGACAAATCAAAAGTATTGATAGCATGGATAAGTGGACCCGCCCGGGAATGTAAGCCGAGAGGTTATTTCCTCGAGAGTGCAAGCGGGATGTAAGCTCAACGCGTGCTGGATGGTGGAAGCCCAAATCGTCGTGGCAGACACATGAGCCTAGAAGTCAAGCCATTAGTGAATATATGCAAGCCCACAGACGGTTCAGCCTGAAGGGGAAATCATGGAGTATACATATAACGCCCAGTTGCAATGGGTCGGGTAATGGAGCCCGAGAGATAGGAAAAATGTCGATAGTTGATAGCCCATCGAGTGGACGATAAAAGCATATGTATGTGGGTGTGGAACCAAAACCCATGATCAGTGGCCAATAAATGATTTCCAAGTGGTGCGGGTCGGTAAAGCCACGTGGTTGCCACCTAGCCAGATTGATGATATGGCACTTTCTAATTCGTCGGAGATTCAGATGGTCACATATTTTGAACTGGAGGTCGGATTAAATCAAAATTTTATATCACTAAAATCAAATCGAAGAGAAAAATGAAATGGTGATGTCAAACTAATTTTTTAGTGAGTTGAAAAGATCGAATATTTTGGACCCCATTCCCATAACGACACCTTGGATCTTGGGCCAGAATAGTAACCACCTCATCTTAACATGTTTATGATGAGGATTAGGATGGAAGTATGTTACATAGTGAATAATAAAATCCTTACTCTTAGTAATTTTACGCATCATTATACGATGGGTCCATCACCTTTGGGAAATGAATTTTTTAATCTCCTCCCTCCCTTTTGGGAAATCCCTTGTTCCTCCCCTCCCCTAAATAATCAAGGGAAAATAGCCCAAGACATCATGGATCGTTGATTTCATCCCCTCAAAAATCTAGGTGAATAGCCCAAGTCATCATGGATCCTTGATTTCATCCCCTAAAAAAATTATGGGAATGGCCCAAGTCATTATGGATCACTAATTTCATCCCCTCATGAATCTGGGGAAATGGGCCAAGTCATCATGGTTCATTGATTTCATTAAATTATTTGGAAAAAAATCCCATGTCAGCCTTGGCTAAAAGATTGAATACTCACAAGATAATCTTGCAAACCTATCATATCCTTAAAAAAAACATAAATTATAAGATTACTTTTCCATATAACTCGATTACGTAGTGTTTTGGAAGACCTTGTTGTTCCAAAAAGTTCAAATTAAATTTTGACCAAGCCTCAGAAGGAAAACCCACGGAAATTTGTGAGTGTCCAAGTAATCAGGGACAAATAGAGTTATGAAGCCATTTTCTTAAGGGACAATGGATTGCCTACAAACAACTAGGTCATAATGAGAATATTGGTAGAAGGTTTCAAAATTTTCTTTGGACATTAGATCCAATGAATTCAAGGGTGATTTAGAAAAATTGTTGATAACATGAATTGGTTATTTAAGAGATTCTTTTTTTTTTTGCAAATACCAACGCAAATTGGGCGTTGAGATCTACATAAGACCTTGTTATCCCTTTCTCACACTAGCAAATCCACGGAATAATGAACCTAACTAAATTTTTGATGTAGGTACATCCTTAGGCTCATTCAATCAACATCAATTATCTTTTTTAATTTGTATTGTTTAATTACTTAGTAAAAAAATAAAGAGACCATTATTACTACAACAACATAAATTCTAAAAGACAAATACATAAAAGCCAAATTGGAATGATGAACAGGAGGAGATTGATTGTAGGCTACCCTAAGCATTCATAAAGAGAGCTCAAGAGGATTTTAAAAGTGCCAAAAATTGTTGGGCTACCATGTGAATGTAATAATTTGGGAATAAAGAAAGGAGATCCTATTAGGTCCCTATATTACTAGTGTAATCCCTTATTGTTGTTAGTGTAGCCCCCTTATTTTTATTGTTTTACCCATGTAGTCTCCATATTTTTATTATTGTGCCCCATAAAAGTCCACTATTTTTATTGTTGTGCCCTTACATTATTATTGTTAGGTCGGCTAGGTTTATATTGTGACCCCATGGACTCCTATATATAGAAAGGAGGTTTTTCCATTTGAATCATCCAATAATTATTCATTTATGTAATGTAAAAGAGGTTTCCCCCTTGAAGTGGATGATTTCTAAGGTGTTGATATCTCTTTTCTTCTATTTTTGGAGTTGGTTTCATAACATTTGGTATCAAAGCTTTGGATTCTAGGATTTCACTGCTTCAAATAGGTCATCGTAGAATTTTCACTATGACCTTTTTTCTACAAAGGCTAAAAAGATATAAAAAAAACCCATTTGTGAAGAAGTCCTGATGAACGTCGTGTAAAAATTTTAGATCTTGGTTCACAATTTTTTTAGGAGATATGATCTGTGGACGTTAGGGTTTTTGCAGGCTCCTAAATTTCATCTCAAAGAGGTGACCTTGGGAAAATCGTCGTAACTCTCTCTTTGAGCATCGGATTGGAATTCTGTAAGAAGTTGACGAAATTAAATGAAATGTAGTTTACTGTGTATAAATTTAAGACCCAAAGGAGGAAACAATGACACATGGCATGATGTACAAGTTTTATCTACTGAACTAGTCCATAATTAGGTCATTGCGGGAGATTAGGCATAACTTTGCCTTGAAGAATCCAAATTAGGTCAGAACTATGACATTGGAAAGAAGATTCAGAGGGCTACTATAGGACTGAGGATAAAATGTCAGGGATCCGAAATTCCATAGATACATCAGTTTAAATATTGAGCTCCTCAAAAGCAAGAAAAATGTGTGTGTGTGTTTTTTTTTCAAATTGCATAAGTCTTGTTTGAAAATCAGTTTGAAATGATTCCAAGGGCATATTGAAGCATAGATATCAGTATTGGGTTCTAAAATGGCCCCTAAAAATAATTCAACACCCATTAAGCCCTCAGAAGGCTCTACTATGACTCATGAAGAGGAAGAAGTGAAACATGATATATCAAAATTACAAGACCAAGTGCACCAAATTTTGCTCTCGCAAAGAGCAACAAAAAATGAAATGGAAGTTTTGAAGAAAGGCTTCGAAACTAAGATGGACGGTTTGAAAAAAGGCGTTGAAGCTAATATGGATGGTTTGAAGAAAGGTGTGGAAGCTAATATGGATGGTTTGAAGAATGGTATGGAAGCTAAGATGGATGGCATGGAAGCTAAGATGGATGACATAGATGAAAAAATGAAAGACAACATGGAAGACATGAAGAATGATCTAAAAGCAGACATGGAAGATTTGAAGGAATGTTTGACAAATTTGATACAAGAAATGATTCCTAATGGTGAAAAGGTAGTATGAGAAACTCATGATGAGAACAAAATAAATGTTAATCATGATTTCATAAACTCTAATGTTGGATTGAAGACCAACCATATTCCAAAGATCAATATGAGGAAGTTTGATGGAAAGGATCCCATAATATGGATACTATGGATGGAGCAATATTTTGATCTCCATAATGTGCAAAACACACAAAAGGTATACATTGCGACTTTACATTTAGAACATAATATAATTGTATGGTATCGATGGCTTTGCTCTCGTAAAAAAATTGTCACTTGGTCAATTTTTATGGAGGAAATGATAGAAAATTATGAGGATACAAAGAGAAACACCTTGTTTATCCAATTGATAAATCTCAAACAAAAGGGTTCAATAGTGTATCACATTGAGGACTTCAAAAAATTGAATATAACGGTAACTAATATTCCATAGGAACACATGATTGATGTCTTCAATAGGGACTTTAAAAGATAACATCCAACATGAGGTTCACCTTTGGG
Source organism: Pinus albicaulis (assembly GCA_034641835.2). Lineage (NCBI taxonomy): Eukaryota > Viridiplantae > Streptophyta > Pinopsida > Pinales > Pinaceae > Pinus > Pinus albicaulis. The sequence goes on from CM076578.1 coordinate 450,983,886, forward strand.
AACCTAATTCATTGTAGAAGGAATTCAGGTTGGAAAGAAAAATTGAAAGTAAATTTATGGCAACAAAGAAGCCTACGACCCATATCTATAAAGATGGAAGTGTTGCTACTCCTAAACTTCCACAACCTTCAAGGTTGACACCACAACAACTGGAAAAAAAAGAGAAAAAGGGCTTTGCTACAATTGTGATAGCAAATACACTAAAGGTCATAAGTGAGCTGAGAAGAAATTATTTTACATAGATTGTGAAGAGGAGGAATAACAATAAACAAGAAAATTCAAAAAAAGAGGATACACAGTAGGAACCATCCCTACAGAGAGAATAAAGGAGCCTGATCATATTCTGTAATGCATTGGCAGGAATTACCACTCCTGAAACTCTCAATATAGAAGGATATATCAAGAAGAAAAAGGTAATAGTGTTGATTGATTCGGGTAGTACCCATAATTTTATTCATTGTAAGGTAGCCAAGGAATTGAATTGCTTCCTATTCCAAGCACCAGAGTGTCAAGTGATGGTTGCAAATGGAAGAACTATAAATTTCTCTGGAAAATGCCATAATATCAAGCTAACCATGGGGGAATATATATTTAATAGTCCAATTCTTTCCATTCCAATGGGAGGTGTTGATGTTGTACTAGGAGTACAATGGTTACAATCTTTGGGGATGGTAGCTTTTAATTTTCAAGGACTTTTCTTGAAAAAAATTTCGAAAGAAAAGGAATTTGAATTACGAGGTATCGCAGGGAAGTTGGGAAAAATAATAAGCTCTAATTTCATGACAAAGTTTATGAAGAAATAAAAACAAGGCGTAATTGCACAATTATGCTCATTAGAAGTTCCAACATCAAAATCATCTATTTCTCCATATCCCCAAAAAGTTTTGGACAATCATTCCAAGGTGTTTGAAGCTCCCAAAGAACTCCCACCTATTCATGATCATGATCATGTTATTCATTTGATTCCAGGAAGTGTTCATCCAAACATCAGACCTTACAGATATCCTTATGTCCAAAAGAGAGAGAAATTGAACGTATGATTGCAAAAATGTTAGAGGCTGCTATAATTCAACCTAGTCAAAGTTCTTTCTCTACTCCATTAGTATTGGTGCACAAGAAGGATGGATCATGGCGCATGTCCGGATAATAGGGAGATAAATAAGCTCACTATTAAAGATAAATTTCTCATTCTTGTGATTAATGAATTATTGGCTGAATTACATGGAGCAATTTATTTTACCAAGTTGGATCTTTGTTCAAGATATCATCAAATTAGAATGAAGACTGAAGATATTTTGAAAACAACATTTAGAACTCATGAGGTTCATTATAAATTTTTGGTCATGCCTTATGGCCTTACCAATGCACCATCTACATTTCAAGGGTTGATGAATTCCATTTTTAAACCCTTTTAGAAAATATGTGTTAGTATTTTTTGATGATATATTAATCTACGGCAGGGCTTTGAAGTATCATGTTCAACATGTTGATAGGGTGCTCAAACTATTGGAGAAGAAACAATTATATGCAAAAACCTCCAATGTTTCTTTTGAGTACAAGAGGTGGAATATCTGGTTCATATTGTATCTCAGGAGAGTGTTAAGGTAGACCCTAACAAAATTAAAGCCATTAAGGAATGGAAATTCTCCACAACCATAAAGCAATTGCAAGGATTTCTTGGGTTAACAAGGTATTATCGCAAGTTTGTTAATAATTATGGGATAATAGCAGCACCTATAACAACATTATTGAATAAACATGCATTTTTATGGACTCTTGAAGCAACTAAGGTCTTTGAACGTCTTAAAGAGGCAATGTGCCTAGCACCAGTGTTAGTTACACCAGACTTCACAAAAACGTTTATTGTGGAATGTGATGCCTCAGGAAATGGAATTGGTGTTGTTTTAATGCAAGAAGGAAGACCCGTTGCCTTTGAAATTCGTCCAATCAAATGAAAGTATTTGAAGAAAGCTATTTATGAGAAGGAAATGTTGGAAATACTACATGCACTAAAGAAATGGTGACCTTACCTAATGGGAAGACACTTCAAGGTAAAAACTGATCATGATAGTATTAAATATTTTTTAAAACAAATACTATCTTCAGAAGAGAAGCAAAAATGGGTCACAAAGATGTTGGGTTATGACTTTGAAATCATCTACAAAAAAGGGAAGCTAAATGTTGTTGTAGATTCACTCTCAAGAAAGGATGAGGAGGTGGAAGCATTGCTTTGTTATATTTCTATTATCCAACCAGATTGGGTCGCTGAATAAAGAGAGGAATGGAAGAATGACGAAGAAATATGGACACTCATTCAAAAGTTTCAGCAAGATTCTAGTACATCTGATACATTTAGTTGGAAAAATGATTCCTTATGGTACAAATATCACTTATATCTTTGTAAGAATTCCCAACTAAAACAAAATATTATTTTGGAATTGCATACCTCTCCTATAGGAGGACACTTAGGATTTTTAAAAACTTACCATAGGGTGAAGAAATAATTTTTTTGGGATGGCCTTATATATGATATTCAAAAGTGTGTGGAAAAATGTTTGGTTTGGCAGCAAAATAAAGTTGAAAAAATTAAGACCTCGGGTCTGCTACAACCTTTACCCATTCCAAGTCAATGTTGGGAGGTTCCAATGGATTTTATCATAGGTTTACCTAAGTTCGAAGGAAAAATTATCATCATGGTGGTAGTTGATAGACTTACCACGTATGCACACTTTTGTGCATTCTCTCATCCATTTAAAGCAAGTACAGTTGCTACTACATTTATGGAAACAATTCAAAAACTACATGGAAACCCAAAGATCATTGTAACCAACAGAGATCCCATTTTCACTGGAAATTTTTGGACGGAATTATTTTCTTGTTTGGGTACTCAACTAGACCATAGCTCATCTTATCATCCTCAATCCGATGGGAACACTGAGATAATGAAAAAATGTTTAGAAGGATATCTTCGTTTCTTCATATCTGATAAACAAACACAATGGATCAAGTGGTTACCTCTAGCTGAATGGTTGTATAACATTTCCTTCACACTGCAGCAAAAATGACCCCATTTATGGCACTTCATGGATATCATCCATCATCCATCACATAATCTTTAAGAGAAAATTCTAAGGTTCAAGCAGTGGAAGATCACATCAAGCATCAACAACAAGTTCTCCAACTCTTAAAGGATAGCCTAAATTTGGCACAAAATCGAATGAAACAACAGACAGATCAACATCGCAACGAGAGAAGTTTTGATGTAGGACACTGGGTATTTTTACGGCTACAACCATATAAACAAATGTGCCTCAAGCAAGCTAAGAAGGATAATAAAGTATTGCCAAAGTACTATGGTCCATACAAGGTGTTTCAAAATATTGGTACTATGGCATACAAATTGGAGCTTCCTGCTTCTTCTCGAGTGCACCCAATTTTCCAAGTTTCATGCTTTTAAAGAAGGTTATAAGTGACAAAATTCCAACTCAAACAATATTGCGAGAACTTGATGAGAAAGGAAAAATCATATTGGAACCTGTAACAGTCACGGAAACAAGAACTTGACATCTACGAAATCGATCAATTTCAAAGTATTTCATCAAGTGGAAGAAATTACCCACTGAAGATTCCACATGGGAGATGATAATTTCATACATAAGCATCCAAAGCTACTCAATCATTGAGGACAACACTTTTTTTAATGAGAGGGACATTTTAGGTCCCTATATTACTAGTGTAGTCCCTTACTGTTGTTAGTGTGGCCCCCTTATTGTTATTATTGTACCCATGTAGTCCCCTCTCCATATTGTTATTATTGTGCCCCATAAAATCCCACTATTTTTATTGTTGTGCCCTTGCATTATTATTGTTAGGTCGGTTAGGATTATATTGTGACACCATGGACTCTTATATATAAAAATGAGGTTTCGTCATTTGAATCATTCAAGAATTGTTCATTTATGTAATGTAAAGGAGGTTTCCCCCTCGAAGTGGCTGATTTCTAAGGCGTTGATATCTCCTTTGTTCTATTTTTGGAGTTGGTTTCATAACAGATCCAATAGTTTGCAACAGGGAAGAGAAGGTTTAAGTCCAAATCTAGAATAGAGAAGAGAAGAGAGAATATCAACTTGTGCTTGGGGAAGTCTAAGATTGTATGTTGTTTTTATCATACTACTCTCAATATTGTGAATCGAGAAGAGTCTAAAACCTCTAGATTGTAATCCACAGACCGAATTAATGTAATATTCAATAAAAAGGTTATCTATATGTTTCCTTTTGTTTTCTGTTAATTACATTATTAATTTGTCATATTTAGTTATATATCATTTTCATATTGTGATCAATTAAGCTACGTTCACAGTTATTGCACTCTAAGAGTGCCAATCTAGTTTTGTAGTGTGTTAGAAAATTACAGAATCCATTTGGTGCATAAAGTGGTATAAAAACAAGGCTCGTTGTTGGTTGAGAATTTGCAGAAGTATCAAAACTAATTCTCTTAAGAGTTGGATTTTGTGAGATGAATTTTTGTGTAATCATATTAATAAGGAGACTTGAGAGAGGGTCATTTCAGCATGTCTGTTTAGAAATGAATAGTGGGAGGTAGTGCCAAAAGAAAAAATGGTAGTCTAGTTGAAGATTATGAGAAAAATCCTAAGAATGTCCCCAAAAAGAGGAGCAAGTTGAGAAGGTGTGAGGAATCAAGAATTTGAGGAATTGAGAAGGAGAATTGAAAAATTAGAAAACAAACAAATTGAAGATGTTGGAGCTATAACAGAGTCAAAATCGGAGGAAGAGATGGGGGAAGAACAAAAGGTTGATGAAAGAGATCCAACTAAGAATTTGATCTCATTTCTAAAGGATAGAGTTAATACAAGGGTGGATGTTCTTTGTTACACTGGTAGTCAGAAAGCATAGACTCTTGTAAATTGGATAGGTGAATTCAAGAGATAATTTTAGCATGAGAATTTCCAAAACCCTAATACAGTTTGTATAGAAATAATAAAGTTGAAAGGGTATGTTGCACTCTGGCGAGATGTTTTGCAGAAAGAAAAGGTGGACAAGCATTAAGAGAAGATAAATATGTGGAAGAAAATTGTGAAGATCAAGGAGAAATTCTTGTTTGTTGGTTACAAGCAAATTTAGTGTAGACAAACACAAAATTTGAAACAAACAAGGACATCTCTCTGAGAGTATATAGAAGAATTATTCAAATTGTCAATGGAATCGAGACTTAAATATCTAGAGCATCAGAGAACAACCCGAGAGGAAAACCCTAGCTGACGCTCTACGCACCCTGCTGCACTGAGTCTCCAGCCTCTGGCTGCGGCCTCGTCGTCGCAGACCTGCATGATCTCACCTCGAGCTCCCTCAATGGAGCAGGGTGGAGGCTCGCTGACTCCATCCTTCCAAGATCTAGCTACAAGGCCTTCTCACAAACCCAATATTTTTTTTTTTACACGCCTTACAACCACCTCTGCTACCCCTCGCTCGAACCAAGAGATGCGGCCTAACCCTCCTCTGCAAGAGCATGATCAGGCTGCAATAGATACCTCGGCGAACACAGCAACGGCCACCACTGCCTCAACGGCTACTGCCTCCGCGAATCAAAACCCCCTTCCCTCTGAAGGTAAAGGGTCAGAGACAACAGAAAATGCTAAGGAAGGAGCTAAAAAGCAAAGTGCATGCAACCCCAAGGCAACAAAAATCCTAGAAATAATCATTCAAGATCCAGATGTAGCCGTCTACAGAGAATACATGCAAGAACACACAATTATCTGCAAATTTATGGGCATTTGGCCCACAGAAAGAGCCCTAAAAGGATGGACCCACGCCAAATGGAGTCTAAAAGGAGAGATTGAGCTCCAGTTAGGGTCCAAAGGCTTCTTCACGGTGTTTTTTTCTCTCCTGGAAGATAGAGACAGGATATTTGAAGGAAGGCCTTACTTTTTCAACTCAGCAGGCTTAGACATGAGATATTGGAAGGAAAACTTCACACCGGACAAAGAAGATTTCACTAGGGTTCCGGTTTGGATCAGGCTCTAGTCACTTCCCACCGACTACTGGGCACCTTCTATCCTAAATTCCATCGGAGATTAAATTGGAGAATACATAAAGATGTCAGAAGGCACAAAAAATGGTCACTATATCTCCTATGTCCGCATTTGCACCTATATAGATGTCTTCGGAGCCTTACCAGAAGCCATCAAACTAAACTTCAGGGACGACATATGGACCCAAAGCATAGACTATGAGCACATCCCCTTCCAGTGCAGAAAATGTCATGAGAACGGTCATCTCTTCTGAGATTTCCCACAAAACAAAATCCCAACGAAAGAAGATCAAGCAGGGAAAAAGGATGACCAAGGCTTCACCAGAGCAGGCAGCAAACACAAGCAAAGCAAAAGAACGAACACAAGGAAAGATCCTCCAAAGCTCTCACAGCAAAACAAGTTTGAACTCCTAACCACGCTTCAAGAGAAAGCAGGGCAACACAGTAGGGAAATGGAAACAAACAACGAGCAGGAAACACCAATGGATAAAAGCAGCACATAAATGGATTCAATAATCACTCTCACACAAGATGGCAACACACCTCAAGAGGACACAGACATGGAAAGCATACAGGACATACCAACTCCAGAGGAAAGAGAGATTGAGCAAGTCCTAATGGGAATGGACCTACAAAAAATCACAAAATACTGAAATGCGAAATGCATAGAAGGAATCCCCATAGAATACATACAGAAAATCGAGGAGGCCTGCATATTACAGAAAGGCATGCAGAGGCAACGAGAGCAACAAAACAAAGGCAAAAACCCAGCAGGAGGAATCACGGCAAACCTAAAGGCAAGCCAACACATCATCAAAGGGTAGAATCGAAAAAGACGCAGGAAAACCAACAACCAATTCCTTCAAGAGCTCGGAATCCGCCTCATCAATGAAGGAAAGGTAAGGGTTATCTGCCTCTCCCCTAAAACGTTCCCATGATTTTTACATCCTGGAATATAAGAGGACTAAATAGTCCCAGTAAGACAAGGATCCTTAAATCCAAGATATCCTCTGACAAGCCCGATATTGTACTTCTTCAAGAAACAAAAAGTAATTTATATGGTATGGACTCCATTCAACAATCTTACTTCAGAAATCACTACAGCCATCTAGCCATCTCTGCCTCTGGCACTGCGGGTGGGCTTGCAACCTTTTGGAAGGACTCTCGGTTTCACCTCTGTGAGTCTCTTGCTTCCAAACACGCCCTCACCACATTCCTTCAAATCACTGGAACTAAAGACAAGATCAGCATCACCAATGTCTACACTCCTCACTCTGCTTCTGAGCGAGTGGCTTGGCTCAACACCCTGAAGAAGCATCTCAGCTCCTTCAATCACCCCCTTAGTTTTATTGCTGGGGACTTCAACATGATTCTCAATCTTGGGGGGAAAAGCGAGGAGGCCTAAGGAGATTGGACAATGACTCAGCGTCCTTTCAGGCCATGATTGATGAATTATGACTCATTGACACTCCTACCAAAAATGGCTCCTTCACTTGAAACAACAGAAGAGGAGGGGACAGACAGATTGCCTCCAGGTTAGACCACTTTCTCCTCTCTGAGGACCTCTTCCTTTGCTCCCTGGAAATGGAAACAAGTATAGCCCCTCAAGCAGGTTCGGATCACTGGCCCATAGTTCTCTATATCAAGCTTTCGGAAAGCCCAAAAAACTCTCCCTTCAAGTTTGAAGCTTTCTGGATCACTCATCCAGAATTCCAGAACAAAATGAAGGAGTGGTGGTATCCTCCCCTGCCCTCCTAGGCCAACAAAATGTACAGCTTCCAGCAGAAGCTAAATCTCATTAAATCAGAACTCAGAGTCTGGAACAAACAAACCTTTGGAGATATAATAGTTGAAATAAAGTTAATTGAAATAAAAATGAAAGCCCTCCAACATAATATCATCAATCAGGGGATGACAGAGAAAAAAAATCAGGAGGAACTCAAGCTTCAAAAAAATTGGGACGAACGAGTCGCCCAAGAAGAAACTCTTTGGAGGCAAAAGTCCATAGTTCGTTGGCTCAAATATGGAGAAAAGAACACTGCTTTCTTCCACAGGTCAATGATTCAACACAGAAAATACAATCGAATTCTCGGTCTCAAAAATCAGCGGGGCCTCATCCTTCACAATCACTCTGAGATTGAAGCTGAGCTCAACCAGCACTTTGGGGCCATCCTCACTGAATCCAACATTGTCAACGAGGAGGACATAGGAAACAAATAATAAACATCCCCACAATCTTGACCAGAGAGCATAACCAGATGCTGCGAAAAAAGATATCAATGGCTGAAGTGGAGGAAGCAGTCCAATCTATGCCCAATGGCAAAGCGCTTGGACGGGACGGTTTCACTATAGACTTCTACAAGTCCTACTGGCCCTTGATCGAAGACGAAGTCTATGACCTGGTTGAATAATCTTGTATCAAAAAATCTATCCTCAAATCATTCAATGCCACCTTCCTCACCCTCATCCCCAAATCTGACAAAGCAGACTCCCCCGACCAGTTTAGGCATATTTCCCTCTGCAATGTTATCTACAAGATCACTTCCAAAGTCCTAGCCAACTGTATCAAAAATATCATTCCCCTGCTCATCTCCCCCCACCAAACAGGTTACGTCGAAGGAAGGCAAATTATGGACAGCATCATCCTCTCTTAGGAAGTTATCCACTCCCTCAAGGATCAACATAAACCAGGTATGCTTATCCAAATGGACATGTCCAAAGCCCTTGACAAAATTAATTGGAACTACATAAGAAAAATGTTGGCCGCCTTTGGCTTCAACAAAGATAGCATCAATTGAATAATGGCCTTAGTCTTGGGGGCTTTCTTTTCCATCCTCCTAAATGGCTCTCCCTCGGCCATCATCAACCCTTCTCAGGGAATTAGGCAAGGTGACCCTCTTTCGCCCTTCCTCTTTGTCATCATGGTAGAAGTTCTGGACCGCTCCATAACAGCGGCCTCTACTAATGGTTGTGTCTATGTTCTAAATCTATATCCCTCCAACCCCCCTACCACTCATCAGCAATTTGTTGATGACACGCTCCTCATGGGCACTCCCTCAGTCAAAGAAGCCCTTGCCTTCCAGACCATTCTAAATGAATTTTCTCTTGCCTCCTGCAACTCTGTCAACAACACCAAATCTAAGCTTTTTTTCCTCAATACCTCCCAAGCCATTCAGATCAACATTGCCCGCATTCTGGGCTTCCATCTCAGTTCCTTTCCCTCAAAGTATCTGGGAGTTCCCCTAACCGATAAACCCCTTGCCAAAGGTAACTGGAATCCCTGGTCACTAAACTTCAAAAAAAAATCTCCAACTGGACCTTCAGATCTCTAAACCTCCCTGGCAGACTTGTCCTTGTTCGCTCAGTTCTCCAATCCATCCCTCAGTACCAATATTCGGCCATTGTTTCCCCTAAATCTATCTCAAACCAAATCAAAACAATCCAAAGAGACTTCCTATGGAAGGGCAAGGAGAACAAAAGTAAATGGGCGCGGGTGGCATGGAGCAAACTTTGCAAGCCCAAAAACACTGGGGGTCTCGGCCTCAGAGATCCTGAACTTCTTGGTAAAGTCCTGGGGGCCAAAACCTGGTGGCGCTGGATCACTAATCCCACCACCTCCTAGGCCAAACTATGGAAATCTAAGTATGCTCCCATTTATCATCCAGACTCTCTGATCAGACTCTCGGGCAATCTCAAAGGCTCACTGATCTGGAACCAGGCATGGGACAATAGAGCTCTCATTCAGAATCACTGTTTATGGGAAGTGTGCAATGGCAAGAATTCTTTGTTCTAGGATGATGCCTGGGAACAACACCCCAGGCTCAACACAGACATCTTCCTACCCATCGGACCACACATGGACAGGGTCAACAAAACTGTCGTCAAATACTTCTGGAAAACCGAGGACAACACTGACTGGAGGGTGTGGCTTGACCCCAATGTTGTGGCTCAGCGTAATCACCCTTAGACTTGCGCCATCCTCGCAGAAGAGCATCATAAAAGGCAGATTCAAAAGGATGAGGAGTTGGACAAACTCAAATGGGGATCAAATGCAGCAGGGCACTTCAATATTAAAAAGGCCTATGGTCTCCTATCCAACCCCAACCCCATCCCCTTGGATAGTAAATGCAGCAAGCTCTGGAATCATAATCATTCGCCAAAAAATTCTCTTTTCCTTTGGCTTGTCATGCACCAAAAAATTTTGACCTGGGACAGTCTCCAAAAAAAAGGTTTCATAGGTCCGTCCATCTGCACTCTTTGCAAAACCAATCCTGAAACTTCCAAACACTTGCTTAACGAATGCCAATTCGCCTCCAACATATGGAATTGACTTTCTTTTTTCTTCAAAGCCTCTGATGGCGACCCCTCCTCCATCCTCGTCTCCCTCAACCTCTGGCGAACCTCCTTCTCCTCCTAGCCTCTCATCAACTTGGCATGGAACCTTCTTCTTGGCATCATTTGTTGGGCCCTATGGAAAGAAAGGAATTTTCGTATCTTCAAAAACCTGGAAAAAAGATAAGAACAGATCCTCCACTCCATCAAGCAGACATTACGAGAATCTGCCTCCATTGCCAAAGTCTCGGATCCTTCCTCCCCCCCCACGAGGGAGGAAAGTCGCATCCTCTTCCTTCTTGACATCTCTCTCCTATTCCAGCCCTCAAACCCCTCCGCCTCTCTCGCCTCCTTGCCGGAGCCAATATGGTACCCTCCCGACCCCAACACTATTAAACTAAACTATGACAATGCTTCTAAAGACAATCCTGGCAATGCAGGCTTTGGAGGAGTCTTTCGCAACCATGAAGGCAAAATTCTTTGGATCTACTACGAGAACCTTGGCTACACCACCAACAATGCAGCTGAACTTTAGGCTCTAGCTCACAGGCTCGACATTGCCAGACATCACAACTTCTGGCCCCTCCTGGTGGAAGAGGACTCCATCGTAGCTACCCAAGGCTGTCGGAAAATCCAACAGGGCCGCAGCGTCCACCAAGTTTCCAATTGTTGGTGCATTAACAAAACCCTGCAAAAAAATAAACACGGCATAGACAACGCCAGGGGCATCTCCTTCTTGGCAGTTAGGCGCAAAGCTAACAAGCTCGCGGATTTTCTGGCCAACACGGGCGTCAACAACATCAACCGACTCACTTCAGCAGCATGGGACTCCATCGCTTTGTCATCTGTCAAAAATGAATGCATCCGCATCAGCGTCCTGGACTCACAGCAGGCCGACCTGGCCTCTCCCTCGATTCCCCCTCTCAATCAATTCAGTAATCATGACCCTTACACTCGCCACCCCCCCCCCCAACGAATAATCCCACCTTCGGCACTCCTGCAACCTGTGCTTAGCAGTATGCCCCCAGTTGCCTCATTAATTTCACACATGATGAAGACGACGCTTTTGGCACGTTTCCCAGAGGCTCACCCTGTCCGCCTCACCTCTCGCCTACCTTTATCTTCCCTTCTATCCTCGATTGTTCCTCATTCCTGCCTGCTCATCTTGCTAAGCTTGTTGCCTCTCTGACTCCCCAGAAGTTGGATCTACATTGTTCCCCCACGCATTCCTTCGTCTCCCCCTCCCCTGCTCCACCTTTCCCAGCCTCCATGGCCCCTCACCGAGCTCACCCTCATCCCCTTTCCCATTGTGGTTGCCGTTCCCAATGGGCTAGCAACACCCATCCACCTGTTACCCGAGCAGAAACCACAGCTAGGAACTCCACCAGAACTTATGTTGCTACCACCAGCGAGGACATGCAGAGGCACATCGCAGACCTGGAGAACAAAGCCCACATCCTTCGCAGAGAAACGTTGTCTAAGGTGGTTGATGCATCGCTCAGCTGGATTCCGGATCCTAGTCTAACTAGACCCCGGGAGAACCTGTACAGCAGAGCCATCGATTTACATTGGCACACTAAAACTCTCCTTTCCATCACCCTCCGAGACTAGAATGACCACAAAAAGGTTCTGGAACACAAAATTGACTCATTAACGGAGAAATTTGTTATGTATGTAGGAGAATTTCATCATATGCGCTTCATTGACAGGAGCTCCCCACACTATGATCTCTTGAAGATTCGTTCTGCTACGTGCCACCACCACCAGCGCCCCAAGGAAGAAGAGGGTGCTCCCACTACTCAGTGCTCCTCCAGGCCAGATTTCGCAGGCGCAGGACTCTCTTCCAGCGGACGCCAGATCTTCTGCTTCGATGAGGGTACTCCAAACAGGCCCATCAGTGTGGATGATTTCTTGAATGATGATGCTGAGGCGCAATGCTCTCCAGGCCTCTAATTCTCTTACTTCTCAGGTTTTCCCTCTTTTTGACTCTCTGTTCGAGGCCTCAAGGCCTTTTTTCCAGATCCGCAATGTATTATCATTTTATTTTTTGACATTTTCACTCTCCCCTCTGTCCCTCTCCCTATATTCCCTTCCCAGAGGGCGAGACACAAGTGCATCAGACCACTGAACCCTCACCATCCACTCGCTTGTTTGCGTTTTCACCTCTCTAGGCCTATGATGTAAACTAAGTTTTTTAATGTTGAATGTGAATAGAACCTCCTAATTTACAATATATATATATATATATATATATATATATATATATATATAGCATAAAATGGTAGCAAGGTACGTGAATGGATTTAAGTTCCAAATTCAAGATAGTATGAGTACCCATTATTTCTGAAGCATGGATGAAGCATATCATATTTGCTTGAATAGGAAGTGGCAACAAAATCATAGAAGAAAGATCTTAGATACAAAAGAAGAGCAAAGGTTGTGAGAGGACATTCTAAGTAAGAGGGATAAGTTGAAGCATTTAGTAGTCAAATTTCCAAATAAGACAACCATGCTAGTAGATGAACAGGGTTTGAAAGAGGCAAAAAGGTAAGTATGTCATTACTTGCTACAAACGTGGAGTAGAAGGGCACAAGGCATCTAAATGCTCAAAGAAGCACAATTCAAGAAGAAGGAATGAGGTCATGACTTGTGACACACAAAAAAGTGAGGCATCAGTTTTGGGAGACAATGTTGTAGTACTTTAGCATGAATAGGGTGAAAAACTTATGTTGAGAATAGTGTGATTCAAACCTAAAAAAAGGGCTACAAAAGAAGTTGAATGCAAGGTCCAGTGTAAATGTTACGATTTGATCATTTATGGTGGGAGTACAAAAAATTTGGTGTCCAAAAAGTGATCCACAAGATAGAATTAAAGTGCATCCCTCATCCCAATCCATATTGCATTTCATGGTTGTAGAAAAGTCAACGAATCATTGTAATGCAATAATTCTTGTTGAATTTATATATTAACAACTTCAGTGACAAAGTATTATGTGATGTGGTAGAAATGGATGCACGTCATGTACTATTAGGAAGATTGTGGCTCTTTGATAAGAAGGTGCTTCATGATGGTGTAGAAAATGCATATGAATTCAATAAGGATGGGCACCATTATAGGCTAAAACCAATTGCAAAATAGGAGACAATGACAATGGACAATAGTGATGCTAGGTGTGGTCACAGCAAAAGTGGTCATGCAATGTTGAGCTTAGAGAAAGAATTTCTAAAGGAACAAAGGAAAGCAATATTTTGCTCGGCCATAATGCCAAAGAAGGTACAAGAAGGTGAGTGAAAGAGTTACATGCCAATGGAGATTCAACAATAGTTGGATGAGTTAGAAATTATTGTTTCCAATGATATGCTAGTAGGAATGCCTTCCATGAGAAGTATTTCACATCAGATTGATTTGATTCCAATATCAAGTCTACCTAATAAGGCTCCTTCCAAAATGACAAGTGCGAAAAGTGAACTAAATAGGGAGGTGCAAGAATTATTTAACAAGGGCCTGATCCAAGAAAGTTCCAAGTCCTTGTTGTTCTAGAAATTTTAACACTAAAGAAGAATGGTGAATGAAAAATGTGAACAGACTTACAAGCTATTAGCAAAATTATTATCAGGTATTGATTTCCCTTACTAAGAATGGAAGACCACATGAATTACTTGAGTAAGGAAAAGTACTTCCCAAATAGAATTGAAAAGTAAATACCATCATAATCATACAAGGGAAGTTAATGAGTGGAAGACAACATTCAAAGCAAAGAATGAATGGTTTGAATCGATGGTTATTGCATTGGGAAACCAATGCACCTAGTACTTCTATGAGATTGGTGAATGAGGTCTTAGAAACTATTTTCAGGAAAGTTTGTCATTGTGTATCTTGATGACATTCTGATTTTTAACAAATCTAAGGAAGAGCACTTGGGACATATGAAACAAGTCTTAAAAAGACTAGAAGTGGAGAAGCTAAAATTTAACTTGAATAAGTGTACTTTCTTGCAAGAAGAGTTGATATACTTAGATTTCATAGTTTCCAAGGAGGGTCTAAAGATAGATCCTAGAGAGGTGAAAGCCCATTGTGGATTAGCTAATTCCTACATGTAAATTTGATATAAAGAGTTTCCATGGTTTGGCATGTTTTTATTGAAAGTTTATCAAAAACTTTAGTGGGATTTTTGCACCATTCACTGGCTATATGAAGGAAACATTCTAGAAGACTAAAGCAATAACCAATTCCTTTGAAACCTTGAAAAAGTAGGTAACGAAACAACTAGTGTTAGCAATTCCAAATTTCAGTGAGGTATTTCAAGTAGATTGTGATACAAGTGGTTCAACAGTTAGAGCAATCTAGAGTCAAAAGGGAAAGCTAGTAGCAATCTTTAGCAAAAAGTTGAATGATGCTAAAAAAATCCTTTGTTTACGATCAGGATATTCTATGCATTGTTCAAGCCTTGAATAAATGGAGACATTATTTGCTACCAAAGGAATTTATGTTGTTTACAAATAATAATGCATTGCAATACATAAATACTCAAGGTTAGTTGAATAAAAAATATTTGATTACAAAGTATTGTTTTAGAACATAGTTCTGGAAAATCTAGTAAGGTTGTCAATGCATTGTCAAAATGTGATTTTGTTAAATACCATGCATGTTGTATGAAAATTCGATGACCCGAATTCCTATTACAACAAACTGAAATTACTTCTCCTGCTTGTTAAATTCTACAAGTTATTTATTGTGTTCTATAAGTAAATATCGAAGCAAATACAACTACTTATGTCACTAAATAAATAAAATACGCAAGACAAGCACTGAGCAAGAAGAAATACAACACACACAAGTGACACTGTTATTTTTGGACTAATGTCCTTGGAAAAACCCAATGTGGGAAAACGTGGGGAAAACCAGTGCAACAGCTGAGGGTTTGTATTATTATGCAGTAATTTATGAATACAATTTGGATGCCCAAATATGGCTATCCAACAGAGAATCTGACTAGCAGAAAAATAGTGAGAATTACCTCACACTAACACTGGAGATCCAGGACTGACCGAACCCCGAACTGACAAGCCCCACGTTGCCTCTGCGTAGCGCTAGGTCAAAAATGTTGTAAACTGCATCACTCCTTCTGGCTGATCTTTCTGCTGGATGGATGCTTGATCTTTTGGCCCTCCGATCTCACACCCCGGCTCTCGGCATTGAAATCGATCTGACCCTCAGCAAAATAGTTGATCTCCTCAATGCTTCATCATTGCCTCTGCATGGCTATGCATTGCCCAATGTAGCCCTTACGCTGCCTCTGCGTTGCCTAACGTAGCCCTTACGTTGCCTCTTTGGTTCTTCCTCTGCCTTCTCTATGATGTATTCCCGGCTCAAGAAAAAACTCTCCAACCGGAAATTATCTCTGCCCCTCACTACAAGAATCAACTCGACAATCTCTCTGACGGCTCTGCGCTGCTCACTTGAAAAATCGATCTCTATATCCTCTCCTGGTATATTTTCCAAATGCCCATCGAAGTCCTTATAATCTTCTCGTTGATAAATCAACGGCCCAGATTAAAACAAAATCAAGGGCTAAGATTAACTTGACTTGATCTTCGCCTTTTTCTAGAAGATTCACACCGAGTTCTACTAATACACTTTAATTATTATAATCCCTAAGTTTAGATGTAGGCTTCCATTAAAAAAAATTAATTATTTTAATAAAACCTCATCTGGGTTGAATTTCCCAAAACGCTTTCTGGGTATTCTGGAATACATGTGTCTGAACCTCCCTGCAAAATTTGAGACTTAGAGCACATCTGATGCAATCAGAAATCAACACTCCCTCTTAGTTAGGAATGTGCTCTAGTAATGCATCTCGTTGAAGCATCACACTGACTCGGTAACATCTCACTCTGCATTGTTGATGTCTAACATTGCTACCCACCAACTACTGCGATGATGCATTTGTGTTTTTGTTGCCAACTGCATCTGCACTACAACTCTGCTACTACTGCAGCAGAAAAACAACATGATGCATCTAATATTGAAGCTCTGACTGTTGCTAGTCTCTGCGATGACCCTTTGAAGCCTCTGCGTTGTTGCTGACTCTGTATTGTGTTGCATGCATTGTTGCCAACTCTGCTTTGCGTTGTTCGGTCTCTGGCACTCTCTAGCCACTACGTTGTCACTCCGACACTCCTCTGCACCAACTGACACTAGTACATCTTGCTACTTCTAATATGGGCTCCCGTAGCAAGGTATTGATCCGAGAAGTGGACTCCTCAAGGATCCTTCCCAACTGCAGCTCTTTCGAACTACAGTTCTAGGTCACCCCAATTCTGCCCTGGAGATATGTGGGCAATCATCGCAAGCTCTTCCTCCTTGATCCTCACAGTTGTAGCCTGCGGATCATGTTTCTCATCCTTGTCCTTCTTCTTGAGAAGACACTGTGTAGCATAGTGACCAAAAACACCACACCAGAAACACTTGATCTTTGAGATGTCCTTCTTTCGCCTCTGCTGCTCCTACTGCCCCTTTGATGCAAGGGTTGCATTCTCCTCCTCCTCCTTGGGCTTCATGCCACTTCTGTTGCTACCATCAAGCTTGCACTTGACTAAGTCTCTCCTCGTCTCTTCTTGCTGAAGAACTTCCCACATTCCTTCCCAATCCGGAAACTTCTCTCTACCCAGGATACTCTAGACAAAGACTTGCCACTCTTTGGACACGGAATTCAAGGCCAATCTAACCATCATCTTTGTGGCTTAAGGAGCTGAGTCGTTGACCCTACAGTTTCCAGTTGATCTCGAACATCCTGAAGCTTCAATGGGCAAGGCCAATCTAACCATCATCTTTGTGGCTTAAGGTGTTGATTCGTTGACCCTACAGTTTCCAGTTGATCTCGAACATCCTGAAGCTTCAATAGGAACGGATCTATGCATCCTCGTAGATCGCATCTTCTCCTCCAAGAACATCTTTCGTTGTTCGGAAGACCCCTGGTATAGCGTAGCCAATGCGTCCCACATCTCCTTAGCAGACCCTTTGCTAGAAATATGTAAAACAATATGATCCCTCACTTCGTCGAGGATTGATCTATTGGCTTTAGCCATATCTTTCTTGTAGGTCTTCAATGGATCCAGATTTGCAAGGACAGTTATCACATTGTCAATGAAGGTCTGGAGCTCATGCTCATCCAAAAGGAAAGAGATATTTGCCTTCCAGATTACATAGTTGAAGGCACCCTCTAATCGATCCTAATCACACAACTCGATGGTTGCCATCTCACCCAACCAAATGTCGAACTGCTGCCTCCAACCCTCTACAAAGTTGGCTCTACGCACTCCCTGCTAGAGCACGCAAGAGTAAGCCAAATAAAACTCGGTTTCTGTTGCTTCTGCATGGGAAATCAAAATTTCTTGGGCAAGAAATTCTTTGAGGTCATAATTCCCTCAGTATGCTTCTTCTTCCTTCTTCTGTTATGCGTTGAATCTGCTGATGCGCTGCTCCCTCTGCTGCTAACAAATCACGAACTAGAAATTTTATCTCTATTGACTCACTCAGAGAAATATTTCCTCGCAATTTTTTCCCTCTTGGGAATGGACTACGCAATCCCTTGGGAATTCGATTTGTTGCCTACGCAGCTCTTCGATCTCCCTCCTTTTCAACACTGAACTCCTTCGCTCTGCTCTCTTGCTTTACATGCGCTCTAATACCATGTGAAAATTCGATGACCCGAATTCCTACTACAACAAACTGATATTACTTCTCCTACTTGTTAAATTCTACAAGTTATCTACTGTGTTCTACAAGTAAATATCGAAGCAAATACAACTACAACTGTCACTAAATAAATAAAACGTGGAAGACAAGTACTGAGCAAGAAGAAATACAAGTGACACTGTTATTTTTGAACTAATGTCCTCAGAAAAACCCAATGTGGGAAAACCAGTGCAGCAGCTGAGGGTTTGTAATATTATGCAGTAATTTTTTAATACAATCTGGATGCCCAAATCTGACTATCCAACAGAGAATCTGACTGGCAAAAAATTAGTGAGGATTACCTCACACTAACACTAGAGATTTGGCACTGACACAACCCCGAACCGATAAGCCCCACGCTGCCTCTGCGCAGCTCTGCATCACAAATGCTAGGAAATGCTTCACTCCTTCCCGCTGATCTTTCTTCTCGCTGGATGCTCGATCCTCTGCCCCTCCGGTCTCACACCCCGTCTCCCGACACTGAAATCGATCTGATCCTCAGCAAAATAGTTGATCTCCTCAAGGCTTAAGTGTTGCCTCTGCGTGGCTCTACGCTGCCCAACGTAGCCCTTACGCTGCATCTTTTGGTTCTTCCTTTGCCTTCTCTGTGATGTATTCCCAACTCAGGGAAAATCTCTCCAACTGGAAATTATCTCTACCCCTCACTACAAGAATCAACTCGGTGATCTCTCTCGCTGCTCACTTGAGAAATCGATCTCTAGATTCTCTCCCGATATATTTTCGAGATGCTCATTGAAGTCCTCCTTATAATCTCCTCGTTGAAAAGTCAACGACCCAGATTAAAACATAATCAAAGGCTAAGATTAGCTTGACTTGATCTTCGTCTTTTTCTAGAAAATTTACAACCAGTTTTATTAATACACTTTAATTATTTTAATTCTCTAAGTTTAGACTTACACTTCCATTAAAAATAATTAATTATTTTAATAAAACCTCATCCGGGTGGAATTTCCCAAAACGCTTTTTGAGTATTCTGGAATCCCTGTGTCCAAGCCTTGCTACAAAATTTGAGACTTAGAGCACATTTGATGCTACCAGAAATCAACATGTTGAAGTTGTTAGTTTGGATATCGTGGATGAGTTGTATGCATAAGAAATGAAGGCATGGAAAACATGCAAAGAATCATGGAGTACAAACAAAACACCATATTTTGGATTTCCACATCCAAGGATTCTTGTTCAAGCATTAAAAAATTGTGTATTCCATAGAGCTCTTTAAGATTAACCTCATCTAAAAGCTACATAGTGGGTGGAGGTTTAGATGAGCACTTTGGAGTAGATACAACCAAGGCATTAGTGCATGTCACTTGCTTTTGGCCCAAAGTCAATAGCTACATAGTGGGTGGAGGATTAGATGAGCACTTTGGAGTAGATAAAACCAAGGCATTGGTGCATGTAACTTGCTTTTGGCCCGAAGTCAATAAAAATGTAAACAAAATCTTGTGTTGCAAAATTTCTCAATTAATCAAGGGAAGAAGTCAAAACACTAAGTTATATACTCATTTACTTACACTTGAAAAGCCATGGGAAGACATAAACATGGATTTTATTTTGGGACTACCTAAGACACAGAGGTCATGATTCATTGTTAATGATGGTGGACAAATTTTTTAAGATGGCACATTTCACACCTTACCATAGGACCAATGATGCTACACATGTGGCTTTGTTATTTTTCCAAGAAATTGTAAAGTTGCTCGTGTTGCCTAGTAGTATCACTTTAGATAAATATACTCAATTTCTTGAACATCTTTGAAGGACTCTTTAGAAGAAGATGGATTCCAAGTTGCGACACATATCAGTGTTGCCTAGTAGTATCACTTTAGATAAATATACTCAATTTCTTGAACATCTTTGAAGGACTCTTTAGAAGAAGATGGATTCCAAGTTGCGACACATATCAATGGTTAAAGACGATGGATTACAAGTTGTGACACAAATCAATGTATCAACCATAGACAAATGGCTAGATAGAGGTAAATAAATGAAGAATGGAAAACTTTTTGGGAAGTGCACTTGGAGATCAATCAACTAAATGGCATTTGGTTGTAGCTCAAGCTGAATTTGTTTACAATAATTCAATGAACAGATCCATTTCTAGTGTATGGCATCTGTTCAAAGGGTGTTGTAGAATTGCTTAAGTTGGTAGAAATCGAGGATAGGATAAGCATTGATGCAGATAAATTTGCAGAAGACCAAAAAAAAATTACAACAAAGTAATGCTAGCTATAAGAAAAAGGCACATTTGCATAGAAAGTTGAAGGTTTTCAAAGATAGCACTATAGTGATGGCATATTTAAGGAGAATAGATTTTCTAGAGGAATATACAACAAACTCAAGTATAAAAAAATTAAATTGGTTGATGTAAGATGTTTGAAAAAATATCTAATAATTTTACAAGCTAGATTTGTCAAAGCCCTTTAACATTTCTCCAATATTTAATGAGAGGATGGCTAAAGCGTGAAACGCCCAAGATAGGAAAAGAAACTTTCCAAAAACCTGTTGAAGAAACTGAAAATATATTGGTAAAAAAAGTTAGCGAGAAGAAACAGCGTGGAAATCAATTGGAATATTAATGAAATGGGAGAATAGAAATTTGGAGGATGCAGCGTGGATTGTAGAGATAATTGGGTCACATTCAGTGCACTATTCAAAGGGTCCACAGTTCGATCCACATGAATTGGATGTTCATTTTTTCTTATCAAGGGTGCTTTGATGCAAGAGCATCCTTGGGCTTGAACCACAGTGAGCGCTGGAACACTGTGATATATGCAAGCCCATCACTTAATCAAAGTTATCCCATGCATGTTATCCCTCCCAGGTATATACAACAGTAAAATGTAATCCCCTATTCCTCCATCTTCCCAAAACCTGAGTAAATAGAGTCATAAGGGCCATTTTCTTGAGTTGCAATGGAATGGTTACAAATAACCAGGTCGAGATGACAACGTTCTTGTAAGGACTCGAAACTTTATAAATCCTTAAATGTTGGATCAAAGGAATTCAAGTAAATATTAGATCCAATGAATTAGAGTGTGATTACAGACTGATCACTAGCATCATAAATTGATTAACAAAGAGTTAAAAATTGTTTTTCAAGGACAATCATTAGATCACAAGACTTCCAGGTTAATATTAGATCCAATGAATTCAAGTGTGATTAGAAATTGATCATTAATATCACGAATTTATTAACAAATAGCTAAAATTGTTTTTCAAGTAGGAATGCAAATTGGGTCTTCAAATCTGCACAAGACATTGATATTTCCTTCCTTGAAGTTAGGAAATCAACCAGGCCAATCTCCTTGTCGGGTGGAAGATGAGGCTGATTCGATTGCCAACGAGGAAATCTCCTTGCCGTGGGATTCACTATGTTTCGAAGTACATCAATGTTGGGCAACTCACTTTGTTTTAGACTAAATGAAAAGCTAGTTGAAAAGGACGTTTGAACTGTCAATTTGGCAGGAGCATTGAGAACCCACCCACATGCTATTTACAACAATGAGCTGTTAAAGAGTTTTTACAGGCACTGGGCCACTGTTATATGCAAGCCCATTACTTGCTCAAAGATATCAAATGTACATTATCCAAAGAGTTTTTGGAGGTGCTGGAACACTGTAATATATGCAAAACCATAACTTGCTCAAACTATCCCATGCACGTTATCCTTCCCAGGTATACAGCACTCAGCAGCAAAAATGGATTCACCTATTCTTCCACCTTCCCGAGGCAGGAAGACAAAAGCCCTATCTTTGCCCAATCAGGTGAGTCACCAGTGACAAAGCACCACCGGCACTCCAAGTTCTGATGTTTTGCTTCTCTCCTTTTAGTTTTGTAGCACTTGTACATTGTGGTCTGTTGCTTAGTGGTCCATGGACTTCTCTCCTTTTGTAATGCTTGTATGTTATGGTTTGTTGGTTGCATGGAACTCGGCTGCCTATTATTAGTCCAGATATTATAACTGTTTCTCAAAATGGACGAAATGTACAGCCAAGTTCCAGATGCATATACACAACTCTGATATGAAGAAACTGAGATCAACTCTGATATGAAGAAACTGAGATCTCCTGTCAAGGGTTTTGGACGATGATTTGATGATGTACTGTTTTATTTCCAGCTTCAGTCTGTCCAGGATAATCAAAAAAGAATATCCAGGTAATATATTACATACAATTTATGCAACAGATATTTTGCTAACTTTTGTTTAGAGATTAACTTTCATAACATCTAGTTTAAAGTTACCATTTTTGCAAGTTTCTATTAACAAGGACATTGGTATTGGGTATCAAAATCAATAGGTTTAATCTAAAAAAATCAAAACAAGTCAAGCTCAAACATGCAAACAGGGGCGTTCAATTTAGCACACAATCAAGAGTCAAGACACCATCACCTATTTCATTTATCAAATACACAATATCCATTTATCTGTTTTGCAATCAAAGAGATAAAAAGATTGCCGTGTTGGTGCCCAAATAACGATACATCAGACTTCTCCATGAAACTTAGATGCCACATGGATCCTCCGTATACCCCTAATAGGTTTTTATTATAACAAGGAACATACATAACATTTTCAATTGGAAAAAAAAATGTAGCCCCCCAGAAATCCTAAATCAAAAAGTCCACCGAAAAGCTAGATAACTACAACAAAATCAGACTGAAGGAAATCTCCAGTTTTTTGTAGCAACAATGAGAAGACAATGGTAGATGAGTCTCTTAGCAAGATTGATTTACAGAAAAGGAATGCAGATATGTCATCCAAACTCTTGGAGTAATAGTGGAATTAATTACTATATTCAGAACTCAAAAATCTAAAGTTGCAAAGGCATCCCTTCCATACCCTTTGTCAACACATACAGAATTTAAAGCATATATGAATTAAAGTCAAGGATGCCCCGTAGGCAATGAAAACACAGAGCTGCACACACAATGAATACGCGACTATTACACTTAATCACTAACTAATGGCAATCCCTCTTGGAGTTTCTGAGGCAGTAACTTACGGGCAAAGAATTGATTTTTTTAAATGTAAAGAAAATTTAAAGTTAAAAAGACAAGTCTGGTCAGCCTATAACTGATAAGACAAGAAAAATGCAATAAATTCATTCAATTTCAGAGGAATCAAAAGTAAAATACCCCTTAAAGTGTGAGTAATGCGTAGAGAAATCCCAACCTGCAAATTGAACCTTGGCATAGCTACATAAGTGGCAGAAGTAAGCCTGCAACATGAGAGGCATATGCTTAAAGCGTTCTAACTATTACTGGGCAAAACAAGATGACTACTAGCTACCAAAGTTATTGTTTCCAGATGACATTGAGCGATAAATTGCAATGTTGCAAACATCGCAATCGGGATTAAATCGGCGAGGGGAAAAAATCGGAAAAATTCATAAAAATCGGGATTAAATCGGCGAGGGGAAAAAATCGGAAAATTCGTAAAAATCGGGAAAAAATCGGTAAAAATCGAGAAAAAATCAGAACATACAAAAATATTCATTTTTTTTTAATTTTTTTAATATCTGAAGCACCCACAACATAAAATAAATACATTGACACATAAATATGAAAAAAAAACTAATATAAGACGTGTAATATCATGTCTAGTGCTACATCACACATAATAGTGAATCATGTCCTGAATACTAAGTCCTGAGTCTCAACTCAACCTCAAAATATCAGCAAAAAATATAATAATGTATCTCATATCATGAGTCATAATGTTATATACAAAGGAATGCACCAAATAACCTATACTACTGATTTCCTCTGCCCCTCTTGCAAGAAAATGTAACAGCTTTCCCTCTAGACGAAGAAGTTGGCGAAGCTGGCAATGGACTCTGTTGTGCTCCAGATCCTGAAGCACTAGGAGCTAAAGGAGGTAGACCACGTCCTCTACCAGTAGCAGGGGTAGGTGGTGTCACCTCCTCCTCCTATTGTTGCTCCTCCTCCTCCTCCTCATGAAACTCATCATTGATTCATCGCTACTAGAAATGGGATCATCAACAAGAGATATATAAACATCATCTAGCTCAAAGTCTTCAGACTTGGATTGCTCAACCTTATAACATGATAGAAATTGAAAAAGTTTAACATGCCTAACCAATGATTTTGGTTTGAGTGAAGGGTTTATCTCCTCAACCTTAAAATGCGGTAGAAAAAGATTAACATGCCTAACCAGTTGTTTTCCTTTGAGTGAAGGGTACATTCTTGTTAAGGCCACAATAGGGGAGTTCAACAATCAATACCACCAACATCAACAAAGTTCAACAATCAATGCCACCAACATCAAGGTTCTTAAAGGACTTCATACTCTTGATCAAATGCCAATCTCATACCCTTACACATAATAGAATCAAATGGAAACATTGCAAATCCCCAAACCATGAAACCCTGAAAACCATTAAGTCTGCTGAATTTTGAGTGAAATCTAAAATTCTAGTTTCTCCATATGAAATCCAATGAGGTCGAAACCACTCTTAAACATCCCGAGTCATTTCATGGTAATGTTAAAAATTTAAGTAAAAGGAAATATCACTTTTACTTTAAGAATTTAACATTACCATTAACTGCCAACAGGGTGTGTCAGGGAAATGAGGGGGCTGCAAAAATGACAAAAAAAAAAAAATCGATTTTTGAACTTGTAGGGTTGCTGTTTGATGGGCCCACGATTTTTACCAAAAAAATCGCGATTTTTTCCAATTAGCGATTTTTTCAAAAAATCGTGCAAAACATCGCCGATTTAATCGTTTTCTTGAAAAAATCGCGATTTTTTGAAAACATCGCAATTAAATCGCGATGTTTGCTTCCTTGATAAATTGCATTTAAACTTTTTACATCTCGCCTATAATCATCATGCTGGAGATAAACAATTGACATGGGGTTGTAGCATTGTGTGCTCATATAATTCCCAAAAAAAAAAAAAAAAAAAACATTACTCGAGCCCTAACATAGAAAAGTATAGCATTTCCATTGGCAGTGCAGCTTCTTAAATAAGTTATGAAATGAAGCTACAATTTGGTATCTGATCAACTCACAACCGAACTGTCTAATGGTGGATAGAAATTGGGCAATGTGCACACCTAACTGTTATTGTAGACCATGAAAATAACTTCGACTAACATTCAGCTTAAATGGGACTCAGTCTGACATAACAGCAGCTAAGTAAGCCCATAACTTGCTGCAGCCTTTTACACCAACAACAACGAACTCTGTTGAGTATAGAAAATTGGGAATAACACCTCATTGGTCCCATTTATTAGGACTTCCAAGGGATACAGTTTCCTGAAGAACATTTTACAGGATCCTCCTCAATGTTAAGCCCCAGTAATAAATATAATAAAGTAGTTATCCACAATAGGCATTGCTATAAACAGATCATCCATATTGTAATAAGCAACAGAATCTGACAGCAGGTATTTAACAGTGAAAAAGTTAAAAGATGTTCCTTTAAACAAAAATAATATACTAAATAGGATGCATAAATCATACAAGTTTCGAGACATTTTGAGAAAACTT
This sequence comes from Pinus albicaulis, assembly GCA_034641835.2. Taxonomy (NCBI): domain Eukaryota; kingdom Viridiplantae; phylum Streptophyta; class Pinopsida; order Pinales; family Pinaceae; genus Pinus; species Pinus albicaulis. The sequence goes on from CM076578.1 coordinate 451,009,541, forward strand.
GCATGTGTTGTGCTCAGCCAATATCTTATGACGCCGCATCTTCTAATATCTGAAATCACTAACAAGCACTTCGAAACTCTTGTGCAATCACGCTCCCATTATGGACCATAGCAGTAGACAATTTTAAAAATTGTCATTACCTATTGTTGTTCCAAGGTCTTCCATATGCATGTGACTCTTTTTGCAAGAGATTAAGTCTTTCTGAGTAAGCTTCTATGTCCAAACGTCTTGCTGGTGCCACATTTACTTCAATGCTTCAGTGTTGGCTTTACTAAATGGTGACGCTGTTTTGTCTGTGTTCACCAAAAAACATCCATGTTTTGTCGAATGTTCACCAAAAAACATCCCATCGCTGGATAGATGAAGATTATACTAATTGTTGATGAAGACGGCCCTCCAACATAGCCTTTACCTCTGAGTGGGTGCTCTCGAAGATCTTCTGAACAACACTCTTCAGTTCCTTGAGAGTAGCATCCCTTTCCTCACAGAACTGATTATACAGTTCTCGACTTATTGTCGTATCCTCTCCTTTGAGCTTGGACAAGGTCTTCTTACTCTTAAGCACATCTTCTCCATCCTCTTCTTGTTGCCTTTGGTCCTCTTCACCTCTGATTTTATGTGCATCTTCTTCCTCTGCCTCAACGTCTTTCTTCTTCTCCCCCTTGCAACCAACAGATGCATTGCCCTCCTCTGCGTCGGCATGCTGCTTCTTATTTCCGTTAAAATTCCCAGATGCACTGACTGCCGGTTCCACATAGTTACCATGCTCAGCACCACCCTTATCCTCTTTGCCCCACAATTCGACCCAAAACTTATACAAAGCAGCCTGATGCGAATTATCAAATTCGTATTTATTTTTCTTAAAACTATAGTTATTGACCTCAATCTTGGCCGTGATTGAATGAAACTTGGTCCTCCCCCACCTAAATTTATTATATAATTGAGAATTGTTATACTGTGTGCTCAAACTAGGCCTAACATAGTCATACACGGGAGCCATGTTGGAAGGCAGGCCCTTACCTCGTTTAGAATAAGACAGAACCCCATGGAAGAAAGCGAGTTCATCTGCAGGGCTCCAGTGCTGAGAGGACTTCTTAGTAGAATGCCGTGCCGAAGATGGCGGCCTAACACTTTCTACCACATTTTGCTTTTGCATTTTCTTCGTTTCTTTGGAAGTGTTCCCATTTTCTGCTACAATTTGCTTCTGTTTCTTCTTCTCCTCGGAACCGCTTGCAATTTCAGCGAAACTTTGTTTCTGCACTTCCTTCTTCGCTTTGGAAGCACCTGCAGTTTCTACATCAATTTGTTTCCGCGCTTCCTCCTCCTCTTTAGAAGTGCTCGCATCTCCTGTGACTTTTTGTTTCTGAGTTTTGTTATGTCCTTTGACGGGGAATTCCTCGCTATGTTGCACTGTCATTTTCTTCTTCGTCGGAGGCTCGGGGACTCCACTATTCCCCTGCACTCTGCGACGTTTTCTTCTAGCGTCCGCGGTTTCCTCATCACCGAAAGCACTTCCATTGGTGAAAGAGGAAGGGGGCAGGGATCCCTGCTTCTGCTGATGTTGTTTGATCTTCTGTATTTTGGGCGATGAAACTAGAGATTCAGATTCATGGCCGGAGTCATCATCCGAATCAGATGATGGAATAGAATTTTTCTCGAATAATGGAATAGAATTTAACAGGCGAAATGGATCTCCGCTGCCCTCAGAGGGGGAGGATGATGAGTAGTATTCCGTTTCCTCTGTTGTATAATCCGTTGAAAACATGGCTCTGGCAATTACCGCTCAGGAGAAAAGAAGAGGGAAGGGAGGGTCACTTCTGCTCAAGAAAAGAGAACAGAACAAGGGTTTTTTTGCTTTGTTATGCTGTAAATGGCGGTGAGGATCTTTTGCTCTGGTATGCTGGGAATGGGTATAGGGATTTTCTGCTGTGTGAATCAAATTGAAAAGAGAAGCTCATCCGTTTTAAAAAAACTCAAGAGAACAGAAAAGGAAACCGAGGGTTTTCGGCTTCTAGTGACGGGAAAAGCGTCGAGTGTTTATTGTGTTGTGCTGTGGCAGATTTTAAGGAGGTTTAACAGCCAAACCAGTCGGTCTCTTGAAGTTACCTACATCGACCACTATCGCCGCAACCCGCGTTAAAAGCGGGTGCGTTTCTCTTTCCAAAATCGAGATTTCAATCGTGCGGCTTTTAACCCTAATGAGCATGGAAAACAGATGGCAGTGACTTGAATTTAAATTTTTCCTACCTCGCCACACCAACTGGCAACAGCCAAAGAGAGCGGAAGGACTGGGTTGGAATTAATGACCATGGAAAACAGATCCAGATCGCAGGGACATGAATTTAAATTCCCACCTCCACCACACCAGGGTTAAAAGGCCGCAGTTAGCATGCTTGTGAGCATTTATATAAATAGAAAGAGAATGGAAGGACTAATAAGAGATGACTCTAGTGTTCTTTTACAACTTACTCTGTAAATTATATTAATAAACTAATATAAATTAAAAATATCATATAAACAAAACATTAATCAGTTTTCCATTATGATATGATATTTTTAATCGTGATATTTTATAGCATATATATCTTTAAAAACTCAATAACATCAATTGAAATATATATTATATATAATATTTTATTGGTAAAATGTTCGTATTTCAAATTATAGCTCTCTTTCTAAGGAAATGTTAGCACGGGTGCATGGATGGCATGGTTTTCGCTTAGTACAGGGTATATTTGGCAACTTTATATAATATATTTGGTAACTTTGTAAAAAAAATCATATACGATGGATATTAAAAATTTTCATTATAAAATAGGGATTTTATTATTATGTCATTGCATGATATATAAGATTTATGGAGTGTTATTAGTTTGCGTATACCTAAAAAAATTGTCGTTATAATAAAGTTAACATTGGTTCTTTATGTAATTTTTTGCAAACGTGGCGGCCCAAGTGCCGACTCCATCGGTCCCGCCTGAGGTCGAGGGTCGGGACTGGCCCTCCTGTTCCAATTTTTCACGATTAGTCGACCACTTCAAGGCCCAACCAAGTCGACTGGTTCCCACTCGAGTCGAAGGTTTAGCTAGTCAGACCTCTTTTCCTGGCCTCTTCTCGTGGTGTGACCAAAGGCCCAACTCCTTTGCTCCACCTTTGTTATGAATAAAAAGATCATAAAAATAGTAACTAAATAAATAATAATAAATTAAATGATTAAGTAATGATTTCATTAATTATGAAGGGAAAGGTCAAACAATGTGGCCATTCACCTTTGTGGCTAGTGAATGTTTATATAGGCACACTGTTGCTAAGGCCTAAATAAATAAGTAAATTTTAATAGTTAATATGGGGTTGTGGGATAGAAGGAAAATCAAACACAGTGAGAAGAATTTGAAAAATATTGTAATATTTTTATTTGGCCATCTGCATTATGTCGCTTTCAAGTGTGTTGTATGCAATGGTTTTACTTTCAAGAGTGTTGTATGCAATGATTTCATTGGTTACCTAGACACTTACTAATTATATTTTTTAACTTGTGGTAAAATAAGCAATTGTTGCACCATTGTGGGTTGGAAAGTTTTATGGATCACCTCTAAACAAACATAAAATATCCAATATGACAATTACCATGTAACCTCCTTTTTCTATAGTCTTCTTTCATCTTAATGAATCCGACTCTAATACCATGTGAGAATTTAAATGGAAGAGTGAAAAAACACAATAAAATAGATAGCTGCCTATATTGAAAATCCAATGGAGTTTTAGAGCTCTTCTCACATAAGATACCACTTTTGCACCACGCCAAAAACTAGTTACATAGAGAATATATAAAACTACTTATTTAACTTAATCTAACACTATTTTGATATCTTCTAGCTCATTATTGCAAACCACTACTTATGTATTGAAGTATTGAATGCAGTATACTACCAAAACTATTAACTAAACAAATTACCTAATAATTGGAAGATGTAGCAAAAAAAACTACATTCAACAATTTCTAATAGAGATAAAAATCACTGCCATCTCCCATGTCTTTCAATATTCTAAACCTTAATATGATCATTCATATAATGACAGGTACAATATAAACACGATCTTTGATTTCTCCTCTGAAGTTTCTTAGTAATTTGTGCATAAGAAAACATTTTGTTTGAGTTTCTAAAGTTATTATTATGCCTAGAACAGTGGTCATGGACTACAACATAGAAACTGAGTTTCCAAAGGAATTATTACACCTGGAATAGCATCCATGGACCATTAGTTTTGGTATCACAATTGTTTCACTTTTCTTGAATAATTTCACTTTTGTTCAACTTTTGTTTCAGTTCTACCGACTTGAGAAAGTTCGTCGGGACATAAGCATCTTAATTTTTTCCTTGTTCAGGAGAGGGAAACTTTGCATCTCTTTGTATTTCTAGGGTTTGAGGATTCTTGGCTTTTGAGTATTCGAAATTGTGAGAGGCTAATCTGATCATTTGCCGTGTAGAATCCTTGCATCAGCTATTTTTGCACCAGCTGTAAAAGGCATGGCGGTTACCTTCCCAAATCTGAGCACAGAGGTTGGCCGCATCTTGATGAATATCTGCTTTCAAGAACTTTTATAACTAGGCATTAAGCTACAAGAGATGATATTACTGTCTATGGCCACATTAGCAAAGCTCCTGAACCTCACTTTCCTAATGTGTCTCGGTGGTACAACCATATCCAGTGCCCTCATGGCTTCGAATTTTCTTGGTGAGGCTGTCGGTGTAGAAAAAGGAGCAGTAGCAACGACTGCACCAGTTACAGAGACTACAACTGTGTCTCTTCCTAAAGATGAGGAAGATGATGATGACTTGGACTTCTTTGGTGAGGAGACTGAGGAAGAAAAAAGGCAGCAACAGAACGAGAAGCATCTAAAAAAGCATCAAGCAAAAAGAAAGAAAGTGGAAAGCCTTATGTTCTATTGGATGTGAAACCTTTGGATGATGAGACAGATATGCAAAAGCTTGAAGAGACTGTGAGAAGTGTACAAATGCCTGGGTTATTCTGGGAAGCTTCAAAGCTTATTCCTGTAGGATATGGCATTAAGAAGCTTCAGATAATGATGACTATTGAAGATGACCTCGTGTTTGTTGATGATCTTATTGAGGAGCAGCTAACTATTGAACTAGCAAATGAATATATTCAGAGTTGTGACATTGTTGCATTTAACAAAATCTAATGATGCACAATGACCTTTAGTGGAGATTTTTTATGTATTGTATTTTGTGGGGACTAAAAAGCCATTTTGCTGAGTTGGATGAGTGTACCAGGAATGAAGCTTTTGAAATTTGATGAGTTTTTGAAAGGGCATGCATGCGCTGATAATGGAACTCGGTTGAATTTTATTTGTATTTGAAGCGTTAAAAAAAATGCCTATTACAACACAAATTAAGCCAACACTGGCCTGCACGCCATTTCTCCCCACCCTAAAAGAAAATAGAGTTACTTCAAATGCACCGAAGCCATGCCAAAAACACCATAACATAAGCTATCAATTGAGATGATTAAACATTTTCAATTGACTCAGAGTTTTGGTTACTAGTTGTGCCTACCATTGTGAGCACTGGTTACTAAAAAGAGTGTGTAGTTGGTTTCCAGGAGATCAATATACGAGGAGGAGACCAAATCGAAGCAGGAGGTGGAAAACACATTCAAGTGCATTAACATGAAAACATTCAAGAGTACAATAAGGGAAGACGACAGTTGCAGGCATCTTCCTACTCACATGCATTGTGTTTCCTATATAAGTAATTAATTCATTTATGATGATCAACAGTTCATCCTAGAACAACCATCATTTGCAGATTTAACGGATTATGGCCTCGCTCTGCAGATCTCTACCAATGGATTCATTCCACTTGGACCAATAACAACATTCATTCCACTTGGACCAATAACAGCAAGGTTATCTTTTGCTCGAAGGGCTTCTTTATAGTTATGTTTGCTTTTAATGAGGACTATCAAAAAGCCTTAACAGGAGGTCCTTAGTTTTTGGGGAAAGTTGGGCTATTCCTCACACCCTAGTTCCCAGACTTCAACCCTTCTGCGACATTCATTACCGAGCTTCCTATTTGGGTTAGGCTTCCAAATTTACCTGCCCCTCTATGGCACTATTCCGTCTTTCAAGGAATTGGAAACACCCTTGGGCGCTTTCTGGAAACGGACCCCTCCCGGGGGGGAACAAGCATATATACTTATGGCAGAATATGCATTGAAATAAACATAAGTAGAGGATTGCCTGATCAAATAAACCTCAAAGTTGGTGACTTCCATTGGACGCAGACCTTGGAATATGAGAACACTGCCTTCTAGTGCCATCACTACCATCAAACAGGGCATCTTCAGAACTCATGTACCATATTCCTTGCCCAAAAGAAGAGAAGGAGCCACAAATCAAATTCCAAAAGCTAGAAACCTTGTACACCGCCTCCCATGGATGACATTGACTCCTTCAGCTCGGATGAGGAAGAGATTGATGTAGATGAGGAGGTTGCAAAGCAGGAGAAGGACATGACCTCAGCAGAACATGGAGGGCCCAATGTTCCTTCGAGTGCTCTGAAATGTTCTCATGAAACCTCCTCCTCGTATTCGAATAAGGAGATCTATCCTTTAGTCAACAACAGTCTACAAGTGGTTGTAGCCCATCCGCCCCCTGACGGCTGGGTTAAAGTTTCAAAAAAGAAAGGAAAGAAATTTCATACTGAGGACTCAACCCACTCTAGGTAGACTCTTGTGTCTGTCTATTAAGGCTCCCTTGTTTATCTTCTTGGCTCTATTTGTTTCTCTCTTGGCTAATTAACGGAACTGAGGTTGACAGTCCATCATTTATGGTCTCCCTGCTATCTAGTCTCTCATGATTGTAACTCCATCTTGTACCATATGCTTTTCTAATAGAATTAGTCTAATTTACAAAAAAAAAGGTAGTTCATCCTGGAAAGAAAAAACATAACTTTAGATTTATATTTAGGTCCCTTCATTTTTTACGTGAGTATGCCCCAGCGATACCCTTGTCAGCCACCCAGCGTGAAGTGTCTCAACCTGAGGGATTGTTAAGGAACAAATTCAGATGATGTCGGCCTCGTTATCCTCACCCAGTGCCACGCAGAGTAGATATTACACAGCTTAAGCACATGCAGAAATTCTAGAAAAATAAATCAGAGTCATGGTGAAATCAACTATGGGCAATGAGACAGATATTTGTTCATCAAGGTCGGAGCCATGGTTGTGGCATGTGAGGCATTACAAATGTCTTCGTTGCTTCGGAGAAGCGGACTAAAGAATCCCCACATTGGCAGGAACCTACACTTGTACCATGTTCAAACCTTATGGGGTTACTTCCCACAAGGAACCGCCCCTGATGGAATTACCTGTTACGAAGGTGCTGTTGAAAATGCAACAAGATGATGGAGCTTAGTGAAATCGCCTTCACTAAGTGGGCCCGCAGGCTATTTTTGGCGCAAAGTCTATTTTTAGACTATGTCTATTTTTAGACATATGGAGCATGGTCTAGGAGTTGCAGTATGCTATTCTTGGATGATTGGTCGAGTTGGTAAAAATAGATGGACCTCTATTTTTAGAAATACAGGTCGAAGTCTATTTTTAGACTGCCTGTCTAAAAATAGGTCAGTCAAATATTATTAGCCCTTAATAATATTTGGAATCTAAACTTCAGTTTATTCTCTTACAGCACTTCAGTTGGAGCTATGGATGTGGCTCATGCATCTGACAGAAGGAATTACGCTATTCCTGGGGGTTTGGTGAGCTCATGCATGGTTGACTTCAGTTAGGACTTCAGTGGCAGAGTTTGGTGGAGTTGATGAGACAGTTGGTGGAGTTGTGTTCGGTTTAACTTAGTTGAACTAGTTGTGTTTAGTTTAACTAGCTAATACACTAGTAATGAGTGGAGTGAATTAAATATTATTTAATTCACTAATTATTAACTCATTATTCAACTCAAGAACACATCAGTTCACTACAGTCCATGGACAGTTCAGTGAAGACCAGTGGAAGAGGTAGATGAAAGGGTGAGTTTGCTATTAGTTGCGACAATAGTTGTGCATGAGATTTGCACAAGCATTGGAGGAGATTGCCCATGAGGATTGCACAGTTGAAGCCAAGGAGATTCGAACTTGGATCTCTCATTGAACCAACTTGGATTGCGCAATAGAGGCAGGCAATTAGTGGATGAGTTTTGAACCTGTGACTTGTTCAAAACCGAGCTAGTTTGTGTGTAAATTTTGGAGACAGTACTGAGTACTTGTGAGGAGTATTGTACTGAGATTGTTACATGTTCTCTTCTATTATAATATACAAAATAGCTGGGGGTTTTCAGCTATAAGCTTTCCCCATTACATATTGTGTTTATGTGCGCATGTGACTGTTTCTATTTCCGCAAATTGATGATTGATTGTACAAGAGGTTATGTGTTATACATGAATTCGAATTAATGTATGATCAGGATAATCTCAGTGGATAAATCTTCATTATTCAGCAAATTTCTACATGGTATTGGAGCAAATTGATCATCGGGATCTATTACAGTGATTACAATTTTATTTCGGTAGACAGAGTCTGTATCGGGCCAGGTAGCCTCTGGATCCATCCTTTCTCTGAAAGGTGATATCCGCAAATGCCCGCGCGCCGATCTCTCGTGCTAGAAATAATTGCTCTCGTCGCATCCGAAGGCACGTGAGTTTTTGAGTTTGAATTCTGGACCCCTATGTACAGCCTTGTTTTCTTAAGTTTATGCTGAAACGTTCTTCAACGGTTTGCGACTCGAATATGCTCTTGAAGGCAGTTCGAATTATGTTGCATGGAAAGATCAGATGGAGATAATATTAGAAGATAATGGACTGAAGGAGTTCGTAGATACGGATGTCCAAAAGCCCACTGATCCTGCTGAAGTCGAGGCTTGGCAAAAGAAGATGGCGAAATGTCGAAGGATTCTGTTGGAGGGCGTGAAGGATCACATTGCATCCAGCCTACATGGAAAAGCTTCTCCATATTTGATGTGGAAAGCGTTGACAGATCTATTCCAGAGTAAGAGCGACCAAAGGAAGCTGGCGCTCAAGGATAAGCTCATAAACATTAAGATGGAGAAAGGCGACAGTATCGCCAAGTACCTCACGAAGTTCACTCAATGCAGAGATGAGCTGGGAAGTGTGGGGGTGACTGTCGATGATGAGGATATGGCAGGACCGTTCTTTGGTCTTTCGAAGACAGAGGAGATCGTGACTCCGTCACTGGTCGAGAGAAGTTGTCGAGATGGGAGCGACTTTGGGCGGATCTCATGCAAGAGGAGATAAGGCGGACTACTAGGGACGGATCTTCATCAAAGGTATCTGATGAAGAAAATTGCGCTTTGGCTGCCAAAGCAAAGAAGGGGAAGAGCAAGAAAGCTTCTCAGTCTGGTGCGAAAGGCAAGAAGCAAGACATGTCCAAGGTGAAGTGTTTTCACTGTCACCAACACGGACACTATGCCACAAATTGTTCGCAGAAGAAGAAGGTCGTCCGCACGGGAGAGGCACAGGCTTCTCAATTCAGTCCAGATTTTTCACTGATCGCATGCTTGGTCTCAAGTGTGCTGGGATCAGTATGGTTCTTGGACAGTGGTGCGTCATTTCACATGACAGGAGATCGGGATCTGTTTTCAGATCCGGAGGAAAAAGATCTTGGAGTGCACATCGAGATGGGCGATGATGGTAGATACAGTGCGACCGGTATCGGTACCATTTCCTTTAAGAGGGAGTCTGGTAAACCCTTCATCTTGAAGGATGTCATGCATGTTCTAGGATTGAAGAAGAATCTGATCTCCGTGGCGATGTTGGAAGACAAGGGTTATGATGTTGTTTTTAGTGAGCAAAAAGCCTTCATGCACAGTAAGACAACAGTTCAAACCAGGAGGATAGGGGTTCGAGTTAAGAACCTTTATCAAATGCAAGTAGATGACAAGGCAGCGACGAAGCGTGCTGTGGGAGAAGTGGTGAGCCAGGATGATGATGGCGAGTTGTGGCACAGGAGATTGGGCCACCTTCACCATGGAGCTTTGAAGATCCTGCAGCAGATTTCTACTGGGCTTCCTAAGGGCACTCTTGCGCAGTCAGATCAGTGCAAGGAGTGTACCTTGGGGAAATATGTGAAAGCCACCTTTCACGAGAAGGATAATCCCGCGCCACGACGATCCTTGAAAATTCACACGAGACGTGTGTGGTCCTTTCTCGGTAAACCGACGAAGCAAAGCACAAGTACTATGTAGTCTTTGTTGATGATTTCTCTCGAAAGTCTTGGGATCTTCTTCCTTTTTGAGAAGAAGAGCGAGACATATTCAAAGTTACGTAATTCAGAGGCTGGTTGAGAAGGAATCGGGGAAGCATGTGAGGCTCTTAGGAAGAACAATGGTGGTGAATAGATTGCAAGAGTACAGATTCAAGGAGACTAATAGCGCAAAGTTCGAAAGAGCTCATACTTTAACCCACAATGAGGAATGGGGTTCTTTTCGCGGAAAGAACATAACGATCAGAACGATCGTGGGTGTCGCACGGGCGATGTTGCATGATCAGGGCCTACCCCTTCACTTGTGGGCTGAGGCATGCAATACAGCAGTGTATGTGCAGAACCGTTGTCCTCACAAGGTTCTTGGCATGAGTACACCGGAGGAGGTGTTTTCTGGAAAGAGGCCTGATATTTCTCATCTGAGAATTTTTGGCTCACCTGTCTACATGCATGTGACGAAGGATGCCAGAAAGAAGCTGGATCCGACCGCAGAGGTTGGAATATTTGTGGGGTACACTGATACACCTCACAACTATCGGGTGTATTTTCTAGACAGTCGCAAGACTGTTGTGCGACGGGATATCAAGTTTCAGGAGGAGAAAGCCATGCAGTGTTCGCTTGAGAGGGAGCCACACTTGCATGTAGATGAGGAGCTATTAGTTCCTAAGGAGGAGCTTCCGGATGTGGATCAACCACAAGAGGAAGTTCATGCAGTGGAAGAAACCACTCATGCAGCGCCAACCATCAGAGGGCACAAGCGCACTACAGAAGCTGAGCGACTGGCTCAAGATGCAAAGAAGGTTGTAGGACCACCTACAACACAGCGCAGACAGAGACAATCACCGGATCGGTACACTGGATACATGGCTCTTATGAGTCAATGTGTCATGACGGAGCCATTCTCTTTTGAGGAAGCTGTGGAGGAACCCGCATGGGTAGATGCCATGATCGAAGAATATGATTCGATCGTCAGAAACAGTGCATGGGAGATTGTCCCAAGACCGGAAGGGAAATCAGTGGTGGGTTCGCGATGGATCTACAAAGTGAAGCAGGCGGCTGATGGGAGTGTGGAGAAGTACAAGGCGAGATTTGTCGCCTGTGGCTTCTCACAGATTGAGGGGATCGATTATGAGGAGACCTTTGCACCTGTCGCAAGGTACTCTTCCATACGAACGATCCTAGCTCTCTCAGCGCAGATGGGATGGCACATCCATCAGATGGATGTGAAGACTGCGTTCCTCAACGGAGTCATTGAGGAGCAGGTGTACATAGAGCAGCCTGAAGGTTTCGAGATCTTCAGCAATGAGTCGCATGTGTGCCGACTCAAGAGAGCACTGTACGGGCTGAAGCAAGCACCTCGTGCTTGGTACACTCGGATAGACAGTTACTTCACCGGACTTGGATTCTCCAAGAGTGAGGCGGATCCTAACCTGTACCAGATTGTGGTGGATGGGAAGTTGCTGATCATTGTACTGTATGTAGATGATCTGATTTTGACGGGTGATGAGTTGTTGATACTTTCATGCAAGGAGGACCTTGCTAGAGAGTTTGAGATGAAGGAATTGGGCCTCCTTCATTATTTCCTGGGATTGGAGATTTGGCAGCGCAGTGGTGGACTGTTTGTTTCTCAGGGTAAGTATGCCCGGGAGATACTGGAGAGGTTCAACATGCATGGCTGCAAGCCTGTTGATACTCCTCTTTCTGGTGGTTGGAGGAAGGAGGATGCTACTTCAGCGGAGGTAGTGGATGCCACTGTTTATCGACAGTTGGTGGGGTCGCTTATGTATCTGGTCAATACACGACCCGATATATGCTATGCTGTTAACCAGCTTTCGCAAGCTATGGTTAAGCCTACCAAGCTCTTCTGGAAGGCAGGCAAGCATGTATTGCGTTATCTTAGTGGCACATTGGGATATGGTCTATGGTACAGACAGGAGGATGGAGCGAAGCTTTCCGGCTTCACTGATGCAGATTGGGCAGGGAGCCCAATGGACCGAAAGAGCACATCTGGAGGAGTTTTCAGCATTGGGTCGACAACAGTTTCCTGGTACAGCAGGAAGCAAAGATCCGTGGCACTCAGTTCAGCAGAGGCCGAGTACATGGCAGCAAGCTTGGCTGCATGTGAGGCTATTTGGATGAGGAAGATCCTCGTTGGATTGTTCGGGTTGCACTTGGAGCCTACTGTGATTTATTGTGATAACCAGAGTTGCATTAAACTCTCGGCTAATCCAGTATTTCATGATAGATCCAAACACATCGACATCAGGTACCATCATATCAGAGATTGTGTTCAGCGGAAAATCATATTACTTTCATATGTTCCCACGGAGGATCAGGATGCTGACATCTTGATGAAGGCGCTCACCAAGAGCAAGTTCAAATTCCACAGAGGCAGGATAGGGGTTGCAGATAATCCATATCTTGTTGAGAGGGAGTGTTGAAAATGCAACAAGATGATGGAGCTTAGTGGAATGAAGTCGCCTTCACTAAGTGGGCCCGCAGGCTATTTTTGGCGCAAAGTCTATTTTTAGACTATGTCTATTTTTAGACATATGGAGCATGGTCTAGGAGTTGCAATATGCTATTCTTGGATGATTGGTCAATTTGGTAGAAATATATGGACCTCTATTTTTAGACATACAAGTCGAAGTCTATTTTTAGACTGCCTGTCTAAAAATAGGTCAGTCAAATATTATTAGCCCTTAATAATATTTGGACTCTAAACTTCAGTTTATTCTCTTACAGCACTTCAATTGGAGCTACGGATGTGGCTCATGCATCTGACAGAAGGAATTACGCTATTCCTAGGGGTTTGGTGAGCTCATGCATGGTTGACTTCAGTTAGGACTTCAGTGGCAGAGTTTGGTGGAGTTGATGAGACAATTGGTGGAGTTGTGTTCGGTTTAACTTAGTTGAACTAGTTGTGTTTATTTTAACTAGCTAATACACTAGTAATGAGTGGAGTGAATTAAATATTATTTAATTCACTAATTATTAACTCATTATTCAACTCAAGAACACATCAGTTCACTACAGTCCATGGACAGTTCAGTGAAGACCAGTGGAAGAGGTAGATGAAATGGTGAGTTTGCTATTAGTTGCGACAACAGTTGTGCATGAGATTTGCACAAGCATTGGAGGAGATTGCCCATGAGGATTGCACAATTTAAGCCAAGGAGATTCGAACTTGGATCTCTCATTGAACCAACTTGGATTGCGCAGTAGAGGCAGGCAATTAGTGGATGAGTTTTGAACCTGTGACTTGTCCAAAACTGAGCTAGTTTGTGTGTAACTTTTGGAGATAGTACTGAGTACTTGTGAGGAGTATTGTACTGAGATTGTTACATGTTCTCTTCTATTATAATATACAAAATAGCTAGGGGTTTTTAGCTATAAGCTTTCCCCATTACATATTGTGTTTATGTGCGCATGTGACTGTTTCTATTTCCGCAAATTGATGATTGATTGTACAAGAGGTTATGTGTTATACATGAATTCGAATTAATGTATGATCAGGATAATCTCAGTGGATAAATCTTCATTATTCAGCAAATTTCTACAGGTGCAACGATGAAGGCCTTCTCTAACGAGGCTGCCAACTGGAAATAATCTGGCTATAGGCCTCTCATCCAAACACTTATCCTACACCCAAGCATTCCGTGGAGGTCTGGTTCCAGCTTTAAGGAAAACATGGTGAGATACTCTTGAACTTGCATTATGATGGTTTTTCTTAGCGACAGTGGGGGTGAAACCGTGGGAATCAAGAGCGGCAGTAGTCTGAATATCCACTACAAATCAAGAGCGACAGTAGTCTGTGATGCCATGTAGGCGAGCGTAGGTTTTTAAAAGCACAATTCTCATTGCAGCGGGTGCATTCGAGGTTGGTGGGCACCATCAACATTTTCAGAGCTTCAAGGTAGCGTTGAAATGACATTGCGAGTCTCGTTGCGGCTGGCGCGTCTGAGGTTGGTGGGCACCGTCAACATTTTCAGAGCTTCAAGGTAACGAGAATACTTGTTCATATTTTTAGGATTAATTGAATCTAATTGTAGGTGACGGAGGAGCCCCTTTGTATTCAAAGCATCAAATGGGCAACTGTAGATGTATTCGGCCTATCAAATGGGGTGTTGTAGAATGGGTTTAGTAACCGAAAGAGTGCACTGGATGAGATGTGCGAGCGTTGGGAGATGGAACGATTGTCTGTTAAGGAGCCATTGTTCTGGTACAGGGCATTGTTAAGGTGATTTCATGACAAAGGGGCACTGTTGAGATTTTTTGAGGTGATTTCGTGGCGACTGTTGACATTTTGTGACAGCTGTTAAGAACAATGAATCTCAACAATGCACCAACGAGAAATTCACAATAGAATGCCTACCGGCATAATTACTTATTTACACTGTATATACACATTATACACTCAAAATATCTATTGCACACTAGTTTTATCTCTAACAATGGTATCATAGCCATTTCCGACTCTTTAGACAAATTCTTGTTGCACAAATCACACCATTCCATTGCATCTATCATCCCAACTACATTAATGTGACTCCACCACATTTTTTTTCTCCATCGTTTGTTCTCGTTTCTCCATTTGATGCTCCTGTCACACCACCTGATCTGGATCAGTCAACCTCCAACGCTGATATTTCGCCCCTCGTTGCCCCTATCACACTACCTGCTCTGGATCAGTCAGCCTCCATCGCTAATATTTCACCCCCCACTGCCCGACAACCATTTCTGCCACTACTTTTCATTGACAACCCTGTTCCTCCACATGCATTGAACATATGTTATTCCCGGCCGCTACTTTAGGCGTATTCTTCCCAACCATCCACCTATACCTTGACTAACGTCTCTCTCGATTGTTCCTCATGTTCCCGTCGTTTCAATTTGACAATCAAAACTCTCAACCATCACAACTTCTCCGTCGAACCCTCCCAACCGACATGATGGTGTTAGAACTTGTCCACTGGTTATAAAAAGTTATATAATAAAATTGATTATTATTATTATTATTATTACTATTATATATGATATTAAAAAAAATGGTTTCGCCAAGAAAAAGGGAAAAATGGTGAATAATAAAGAATTACAAGCCGATATTAGTTGTTGCAGAGACAACATAAAGGGTGTGCGATATCATCTTGGTAATTTAGAAAAGGTGCAAACAAAATTTAATGAAGGCCAAAAGAAGTTGACATTGATGATGGAAAAGATACTACAAAGAGACAACAAATTTGACTAAACCGCCAAAAGACTTTACAACCAT
The DNA here is from genome assembly GCA_034641835.2 of Pinus albicaulis. NCBI lineage: Eukaryota > Viridiplantae > Streptophyta > Pinopsida > Pinales > Pinaceae > Pinus > Pinus albicaulis. The sequence goes on from CM076578.1 coordinate 451,025,112, forward strand.
TACGAACGAATTAATCAATTAATGGAGAAGTTGGACATGTTAACAGTCCAAATTTCTTAAGGAATATAATCCAACCCGCAAAACAGGGATGTGCATGAACCTCTTGATCCGTCTGAGATGTGTTTTTCAAGTAGTCAACATTACACTAAATTTCAAGAAAAGGACTATCAATGGATTAAAAAGGATTTACCCAAATATGATGGTAAATATCAACGAGGCGCTATAGTTTGGGTTAATAAAATGGAAGCCATTTTTGAAGCAAACCCACCATTAAGTGAATGTCAGAAAATCATGATGACATTTAAAAATTTGGAAGTAGAAACATATGATTAGTTCTTATGGTGGTATGGAAAATGTGACGCTCGTTCTTTTGATTGGAATAATTTCGTGGATGTCTTGCTGAAAAGGTTCTAGGATGAAGAAGATGATGATGTCTATAACAAGTTTGTTCATCTCAAGCAAAAAGGGTATGTGAGTGAATACACCCGTGAATGGGAAGTAGTGGCTACACGACAAAGAGGATTTATTGATGAACAACTACTTAAAATGTATAGGTGTGGACTTAAAGACTATATTCGTGCATAATTGAAATTGTACAAACCACAAATTATCGAAGAAGTAAGACATGTGGCAAGACTTACTAAACAAAAATATAAGTTCAATTTTCCATCATTCAAGGAAGACAAAAACCCACAACAATACTTCAGTAAAAAAGAGAAAAACAAATGTAGATATTGTAGAGACAAATGGATGTTAGGAAACATATGCCTTAATAAGAAATTATACACTTATGAAGTTGAGAGAGAGTCAGAAACTTCAAGTAATGAGTCAGAGAAAAGGATAAAAAAGAAAAATAATTATCACAAATGTCGAGAAAACTGGACACCAGGACATAAATGTGAAGACACGTCCCTACGCTACTATAAAATAATAAATGGAAGGTAAGTTGAAGTACAAGAACGTGAGGAAGAAATCATTATCGCACACAATGAAGATTCCGACCCTGACAAACCATCACAAGAAGCATCATTATCTCCAATTTCATGTGACCAGAAAAATCACGATGAAGAGAGCAATTCTTCAAAAGATCAAGAACAACAAGCAACTGCATAATATGTTCCACCGCATATTTGAAAGAAGAGAAACTAATCTCCAAGATGAAAGAACATTAAACCTATTACACCACCAACAAAAATGACAAGGAGATTACACCCTAAAACCCTGAAGCTTAAAGGGATCATAAGAGGCAAAAATGTCAATATACTTGTAGATTCCCGAAGCGCTCACAATTGTATAAACATTGATCTTTCTAAACAACTTAATCTTTGTGTATGCCCAATCAAGGACCCAACCATGATCGTCGCTACTAAGAAAAAGTTCGAAGATATAGGAGAATGTCTTTAGGTTTCATGATCGTCGCTACTAAGAAAAAGTTCTAAGATATAGGAGAATGTCTTAAGGTTTCAATGCAGATACAATAACTAGAGCTACAAATATATTTATTTTTCCCTACTACTAAAAAAATGGATATAGTACTAGGTGTAAAATGATTAATACAATTAAGAAGCTATATTACTAACCTTGAAGAATAGTTCATGGAATTTAGTTGAAAAAGGAAACACTATAATTAATATGGTGTTAACGCTCCCAACTTCGAGTATTAGAGGGGTCCATATTTTTTGGTGTGGAGACTGATTATCTTCTTTATTTAGATGTATCACCACGGTGGACCCCTGTTCTTAATGGGGCGGCAACGCCGCTTGTCATTTAAACGCTGCCTAGGGGGTCCGAAAGGGCCGGCTATGACTCTTTAGAGCTCCCCTGGCAGGGGGTTTTGGGGGCAGCGCCCCCCAAGCTAAAAACATATGTAAAATTACTTTGTGAAATATTTTAATTTCTAGTCAATCTGGGCCGTTCATTAGGCAGATGATCTGACGATAGAAGTTATGTTTAATTTAGGGTTTTTTGCCCTAGAAGGCAACCCCTTTGTTTTATGAGGGTATTGTATTGCGGCTATGTATTGCATGAGTATTATGAGCGATGAACAGAAAGGAGGATTGCGAGAGAAAACACAAGATATTACAGTGGATTTGCCGTAGGTTGTGTTTCTTCATTTTGCTGGATAATATAAAGGAAGCACTGGCTGTTCGGGGTAGACGTAGACCAAATTGAGTAAACCACATATATTTGTGTCTCCTTTATTTTATATGTTTTTTGTGTTTGTATTTCTACATATTTTTATGTGTTCCATTAATCTATCATATATAATTCTCTAACACATATAGTCAGACCCTCATTACATCTCTTAGGGTGGTGTACTCTAACCTGACCTCCAAGTATTAACGGTTGTCCATCCAGCCGCAAACCTCCACCGTCAATTTTTGTTCAAAGCAAAAGTTAGTTGTGGGTTATTGTTTTGATTAAAAGTTCGAAGGGTCGCAACCTCGAACCCAACCCTCAATACATATGGAGGCTGCATTTTCAATTCACATAGCGTCTACCAACATAATAACAAAATAATGCATTTTTTATAATAATTTATTATTATAGCGCAATGGAATTAATTTTTATATATTGAATTTTGTAAATAATTTTTAATAATGCATAAAATTATTAATATTAATTAAAAATTTGATAGAAATATTTTATAATTAAAAAACAATTTACAAAATTTTATGTGAATATTAAAATAAAAAGATTACTATAATATAAATTATAACATTTCTATATTAAAAATCAATTTTTAAGCAAACAAACTAAAATCAATTTTATAAAAACTATTTTTATTTGATAACTTTCTTAACTATTAAATAATTTATTTAATTTTAATAAAATAAACTTACAACATTCAATATAAATAAATCCTTCGATATAAAAATTTTATTACAACATTCAATATACCTAATTTCCTCTGCATAAATAGTTTATTTGTTTGAAAACATCCTATTTTTAAATAATTCTATATTGTTATTAATTTTATTAAAAAAATATAACATAATGTAATATTACTCTCTATATATAAATTAGATTTTAATTTATTATAATAAATTATTTTATAATTTATCTAGCTTATATTATTTTTAATTATTTAAAATGAATACAATTTTAAAATTAAAATAGGAATGGGATATTACAATAAATTGTTATGAAATTAGTCAAGTTTTATTAGTGTAATTGGTTGAGGATGAGTCTTGTTAGCAAGGTGACCCAAGATCAAACTTCACAGCGGGTGGTTGTGCCCTATGCTAGGGGGAGGAGGCATGTTAAAAAATCCAATCAGCTTAGGACTAGTGTGGCGCAAGTTGGGCGCGATCCCTGAGTGACTTTAACGGATTATATGCCATTGGGTCACAACTCCTCAAGCCACAAGTCAAGCCAGGATCACAGACAACTTGAAAAAAAAAAAAAAAAAAATTGTTATGAAACCTAGTCCAATTAAACAAAACTTAAAAAATTTTAATATTATAATTTTCTAACTAACCAAGTCAAATAATGGCTAGTTTTTAACAACTAGTTTTATCAGCTATCATTGGGTAATGACACATCCTTACTATTTATTCAATGAAACTGGTTCCCTTCTTCACCTTGTCCTGATGATGAACCACATTATATGGTTCAAAACATCGACCAAATCCTAATGATGTGATTAATCTGAAAGATATTTATCTACATTATGGATCACAAAAGTCTTAAATCTAACAATTTTAATCATTTAAAATTAAGATGACTGCAGGTCGGGCGCAATCCCTGAGTGACTTTGACAGATTATATGCCATTGGGTCACAACTCCTCAAGCCACAAGTCAAGCCAGGATCACAGACAACTTGAAAAATGAAAAAAAAATTGTTATGAAACCTAGTCCAATTTAACAAAACTTAAAAACTTTTAATATTATAACTTTCTAACTAACCAAGTGAAATAATGGCTATTTTTTAACGACTAGTTTTTAACAGTTAGTTTTTAATGGCTAGTTTTATCAGCTATCATTGGGTAATGATGCATCCTTACTATTTATTCAATGAAACTGATTCCCTTCTTCACCTTGTCCTGATGATGAGCCACATTAGATGCTTCGAAACGTCGACCAAATCCTAATGACGTGATTAATCTGAAAAACATTTATCTATATTATGGATCACAAAAGTTTTAAATCTAACAATTTTAATCATTTGAAATTAAAATAAGTGCAACGTTAAAATCAAAGTCAAAGTTACTAACTAATTTTTTTTTAAAAGAAAAATTCATTAAAAACTATGAATATAATATTTAATTAATTTTTTTTTCCATTTTTTTCGAAAAATTGATAATTTTTCACTTGTTATAAAAAACTTTTTCATTTTTCATTTTGTTTTGAATTAAATATTTTTATTTAGTAAACATTAAAGTATAGATAATTATTTAATATTATTTTTAAAGAAAATTTAAAATTAATATGTTTTTTTATAAATAAATGATATATTTAAAGCTTTTTTACCAAAGTACTTCCAAGTCAGGTTATATTTGTTAGTGTTCTTGTTTCTTCAATGGAGCATATACACCATTGTTTTTTAAATATGCGTTGCAAAGTGTAATGGAAACATGGACATCATATAAACGTGTATTATAAAGAAGGTAACACATTCACTTATGTATTCGTTTGTATATATTGACAAGTCTACCTAAATATCCATTATGCCATTTATTGACGTGACAATATTCTTGAGGACAAAGATGAAACCCAAAACAAATGCAAATGGAAACAAGTACTTTGGTGTCCTTTTTTCGAGTCTAGTTAATGTGATTTTCAATGGAATGGCAGAAGTGGCTATGACGGTTGCTAGGCTATTAGTATATTACAAGCGAAGAGACTTGTTATTCTACCTTTCCTAGGCATTTTCCTTACCCATTTGGGTGTTGAGAATCCCTTAATCTTTCCTTGAATCAAGGATATGGATCGGATCGCATTAACATGCTGTGTCGTAGATTTGTCTCCATCGACTAGCAAGTAAGAAGTGGCTCACACTCTTCTTGTTGTTTCAGAATGCATCTCATGTGCAAATGCTCAACTAATGATTTTTTATGATTTTTTTGTCAAGTTTACTGAACAATTCCTACTACTTTTCCAGGCACACTAGATGTCCTCGTCACTTATTTGCTTCATTGGGTTAGTGAGAAGAACATTGGTTGTTTCAAACAAACTTGGGTCCTTTGCACTACTGCTAATTTTTGTCTTAGGGTGATTTTTCATTTCTAAAGGTTTGATTTCATATCCATCCTGTGAAATAAGAAATTATCAATATAGAATCTTTGTAAATAACAATAATATTGGCATGGGTCAGGTATTGTAGATGTTGTCCGCCCATGGTGGATTTGGGGATACTAAGTTTCATCTTAAAATATATCATTTCAACCTAATAAACTAAAAACTATATTCACACAGTTCATGTATACAAATAAGCAGTGGCATGTGACCACACAACTCTTGTTTTTGTTAGGACCAATATTGGTAAGTGGGTGGTATGTGTGAAATAATTATTAGAATGGATACTATTTGGAATATTTAAATATGGTTTTTTGGATGTGTGGAATTAAATAAATTTATTTAATGGTATTTTGTAATTGTTTTTACAATTATAAAAAGTATATATATTTTATGTAACACCCTCTTCCCACATCTACCCAAGTAACTGTCCAACTGGGGTAGATGTGCGACGAGAGGCTGCTAATATGAGATTCAACCTCCTAGATGACCTTAAGTAAGTGGAACCGACAGAAACAAGACAAACACACCTTACACAGCATCAAAAACATCCTCAAGATGCAACACAATCTTCCAAGCCCCTGAATCCTGGGGGAGACTGACTTTTTGACCAATTTGAGCCTTAGCCACGGGCATGCCAAGGCAAGGTAGCGGCTAAAAGCCTATAGCCGCGAGCATGACAAGGCAAGGTAGCGGCCAGGGCTCGGTTTGGTCAGTTTTTTGTCTGCAACTCCAGGATTTGTGCCACCTTTTTAGCCCCAGAGGCCAGGTCACTGCCCAAAACTTCATGAAACTTTAGGGGAGGATAAAAAACATTAAAACAAAGGTACAGAAGCAATCACATCATCAGGAACTCATATGGATCCCTCCTAGCAATTACAGGCATTTTGTCAAACATGTCACAAACATTTCATCTACAGGTATAAACAACAGAATTAAACATGGGGGTCTCATACTGATTTGAGAATCACTAAGAAGCATTGCTCCTCTACATCATAAGCTACAATATAGTCTATTTGACCATAGATACATTTTGTATTCATTTATCGGTAAAAACATGGGTAGAGCCATACATCATCATTGATCGAACACATGCTTATAACCATCACAATAACAACAAAAATACAATGGATATAACAACAATAAAATTCATACATAAACAAGTACATTTGCATACCCAATACTAGAGGAATGGTATCTTCATTACTGAATATAAAAACCAACTGGAGATGGGACTTCCACGTTCCACTCGACCATAGATTGGTTGAACCAAGTCTCTCTTCAGCCAATCACCCCCGTGCCATATTCCAAGCACGAATGTGGGATCTCATCAAACAAATCAGTCACAATCAATCCAGGGCTTCCAGAGGCCAAACCACCTCAACACTCAACCAATGACTCCACCTCACGGTTGGATATCACTACCATCACGGATTGGTCTCTATCCAAGTTGTTCCAGGGCTCTAAAGTGTTTGTTCCAACCAAGGTTTTCAGAACTAGCAACTCAACCCCAAATGTTACAGGGATTCTAGAGTGTTTGTCTAACCAGGGCTTCGAGGACTAGTAACTCAATCCACCTAGGGCTTCCAAAGCGTTTGTCCAACCAAGGCTTCCAAGACTAGTATCTCAACCCATAGTTGTTCATCGAGCTTCCGGAGCATTTTTCCAACCAAGGCTTCCAGGAAATTGTTAGCCAGCTATAAAATTTGTTATATCAAATGCTGGCTAAATCATTTTTGGAGCCTTCAAGAAACAAGTTTTATTGCTAAAAAATGTTATTTCTTGAAGACTCTTGAAGGCCTCATGCCTCTGTCCCAATCTTCACTGCTGTTTCCTTCTTAAAAACTCTGAAATTTTGTTGATTTCATTGAGGGAAAACTACTCCAAAAGCCATTTCCCCCCTCCTTCCACTTCCAAAACTAACCTCATTTTTTCCCCTTTATTCCCCATAAAAATCCTTCATTTTCATATTTTTCCCCTCCATCAAAACCCCTTTTGATGAAGTTTAAGACTCTTTCTTTGCCTTATCGAAACCTTCAAAACCCTTTGAAAACCAGAAAAAATCATAAAAATATACATATTTTTGTATAAAGGCTTAAGCCCCTTTGGGCTTAGCCTTAAAACCACTTCCCCTCCATGCGCCCCGGCCCTAGAACCAGGCGCCAAACCATTTAGCCGCTAATCGCATCGCAAAACCCAATGGGTTGATTGAAAGATCGAACCCCGACCTTTGATTGCGATTGGCTCTCTTATAAGCCCCGCAATCGGGCACTTAACCTTATTTAAAAAGCCCTTCCCGATGCTTTTTCCTTTGTATTACACGAAAAATCCACTTTTTTCAATATTACAACGGGTTCCGCCCATTCATCGTTTTAAACCATTTTCCACCATTGATCCTTTAAACACATCGACAATCAGTGTGTTTTCTCCGCCCATCGCATCGGAAACTTCTTCAAGGATTCTTCCGATCGTGCCCCTTTGAAACCTCCGATTGCGATGACCTGATCGCACCATCGCATCAGCCTTCCTCCATCGCATCGGAAAAATACAAAGGTTTAAGCCCACGCTTGGTGCCCGCCGATTGCGTTTCCCCGATCCATCCTCCACCGTTGATTTGATCTGCAGATTGACGGCCCCAAAATCATCGCATCTGATTTTTTTCTGTTGGCACAATTAAAATTTTTTATTCAAAACCGGCGATTGCGATCTCCCGATGCATCTCCCACTGTCGATCTGATCTGCAGATCGACGGTCTACATTTGATCGCATCGGATCTTTTCATCGGATGCAGTGTTAACATTTTTTTTTTCCCTGACCGATTGCGATCCTCCGATTGAATCTGGACCATCCACGTGTCCAGATCGTATGGTCCCAGATCTTTCCTCATGGTTTCATCGCCCTCCGCCTTCCACCAAGAGGATTATAATGCGTATTCCCAACTGTCGATCTTTGCGCGATCAACGGTTCTGACATATTTTCTCCCTCTACTCCTCTTTGACCTCCTCAAACGAATCCCCACTGTTGGATGACGCCATCCCACGGCCATGCTCTCTCCCCACGCCTCTGAAGCAGTTTACCCAAAAACGCAGGATTTTATAATATAGTTTTGTATTGTGCAGGTGTTTGAATGTTTTTCCGTCATATTAAAGAGAAATCCAAAGGCTGAAAGTGACAATTCTCACGCCTTCGATTCATTAAAGGGAAACCATCCATGGGTTCAATTTCCACGTCTCGTCAATGCTTCATGAGGCATTGATGCCATATGAGCCCTGCGCGGCCTGCACATCAACAAGACACAGTGTTATTAAAATCACAATTAAAAGAGTATCAGTGTTGAAGAAAGAACACAGCAGAATAGAAGATTGAAGACAAATTTCAGGATTACGGCTAAGATTGATTATCAAAAGCCTATTCCTCCAAATTAAATCAGAATTAAAGAAAATCTACAGGTAGAAAAGCCTCCACCGCCACATCAGAGGCAAATTGATTCCTCTCAGCTACCACAAAGCCACATGTGCCTCAAAGCATTCAAACGGAGGCCGAAGTGATTGATCAAGATCAGATATTTGCCTCAAACGCAGCCGAAGATTTAATTATGCTAAAGAAACTTAATGACAAAATATTAGCAGAGTTATTACATCCTGAACAGAGCCTAAAAGTAAATAAAATCTCCCACCGAGCTTTAATCTTAATTGTAAAACATTTAATACAGAGGACACATATGTACGCTTCTCCATCGAGCCCCTCAAAGGCCGAGAAGCCATTAAGTCTGTATTAATTGACCCACGAGATCTTTTATCAGGTTTCACCTCCTCATTCTTCTATAAATACTTCTGTAGGAGATGAGGAATTGTTGGTTGGTTGCTTGGTTGGTCACTAGTTGTAATACTAAAAACTCTCTGAAATAATATATAGTCTGTTGAAGTTGAAGAAGAAATTGAAGTCTTGGAAGCTTGACGATGCTGTTGCATGCTCGTTCTTGAGAAGGCTCTATCATTGGATCCATGAGCTTGGCTGTTGGTGAAGTATTCTGAACTGTTTAATGTTTTCTCCTGTTTTCATTTTGTTCCATAATTTCTTACTACAGTAGGATGAAAGTTTTAGGCTAAGAAATGACTCCTGGAAGCACCTTAGACCTGTTCGTCCGTCACTGTTTTATGTTTTCTTCTGCTGAAGTATTTTAGAGTCTTTAATCTCTCTCTTTAGTCTTCAAGCTTGTTTATTTCCTTATTAGCTCGAGTAGTTGGTTTCAACATGATTTATGGTTTTCCCTGCTTGTCTACTGCCACTTAAAGGCTGTTATTGAAGTCTCCCTTTGAAGTTTCCTCGTTTACAGTGAGCCAAGGAGGTTTGTTCTGATCTTACCCCTTGTCTTCGCTTGAACATTTGTCTTAAAGGTCTTTATAGCTGTGATCATAGATGTATTTAGGTGTTCCCTCTTCTATGACTGTAATTATCAGTGAATCTTTTATGTTTTCTAAAGTCATTTGAAATAAAATCTTTGAGGAAATAGGGTGTTCCTCAAATCTTAGATTTCATTTTAAAAGTTGTTTTGAAGTCATTATTTGCTTAAAGTGTGATTTGTAGAATTCATGGTTAGCCGTGTCTATCAAATAGCTCTTTATTGTTTAAATTGTGTTTTCAAATTCCCTTTGTTGAGAATTAAACTTCTCTTTCCAAATCATTGATGTCCATCTCATTCCAAAACCAAAGGATCCCACGGCCAAGTTAGATTTTCCCTTTGATATCCCATATACATTGATAAGTTTGTCATGACCTCTTTTTGACTCCATTGCCCAATGAAGCTAATACTTCCTCTTTCTACCTACCTTTCCTAGACCTTTCATATTCTACTATATCAATTCAACCAAACAAACAATCAAATACCTGCACTTAATAACTAGTCTAAAAACCAATATCCAAAGCACACAAGATAAACCTTTGCTAAAAAAAATAATTTGAGAGATCCCTCTCTGAGAATAGGAGGACTAGATCCTGGAACTCTAAAGATTGGTTCTGATGTTGCCTTGTCTTTTGATTTTCCAAACTATCAAAACACGGGACACCAACATAATGGCGATCACGGTGGGACCCTGAGTAAAATCTTTAAAATTAAATACTCCCTGTCTAGTATAACATAAGTAACCTTCTTCAAGCACTACCAAGCATAACGATAATCATGATAGGACTTATTTGAATCAGTGACAAACTAAGTAACCCTTAGGATTCCTGCGAGACCTTATCAAACCTTGAAGAAATCAGTTACTAAGCCATAAGAGTGAACTCTGTATGTTTATACACCTTAGCTAATTATTAAATCACATTTAGGACACTCTCATAACCTATAAGACCAAAATAACTCAGAAAAACCCAAAAACATTTCGGTTTGGCTTCACAATAAATATGGTGGTGGAACCATCCAATATCTTACCTTCATAAAAGCTAAAAAGTTTCCACCTGGCGACTCCACTAGCCCCAGTAGGCTTATTGCTCATCTAGGTTCCCAGATCTCTTTAGGACTGTGTTAACCAGCCTTGAAGAAGTTTAGAAGCCTAGCCCCATACTAGATAAGACTTCATGAGAAGTAAAATTGCCAACAAATAGTCCTTAAAACTTTGACCTCTCTCATTTTTGAAAAAACAGTCTGGCTTCACATAGGATCAACACTAGATCCCATCCAGACCCAAACCCTCCTTTAATCGTTGATAATCCAGAGAGAATTCTGTGGCAGACTTCTAACTCTGAAAAATTAGCTGCTAATAGGAGCCTATTAAGAACAAATTCTATCCCTGAAAACCTTGTTCACTTAGAGGGTTCACACTTTGATTTACATCATACAAAGAACATCTTTAGAACTAGATCTCAAGGTGGTTTAAACCAAACTGATCTTGACATTGCAGATTTGCAACAAAGCTGCAGTAGGGAAGCCTCACCTTCCACTCCTCCTGATCCCCAGCTTCTGCATCACTTTAGCCTTTCCCATAACAAGTCTGCTCAAAATCTGTTTGCTGGCCCAAGTGTTTCTCCCACTCCAATCCATACTACCATTGTGCAAAACACATCTGTTCAGCCCACTTTTGTACCTGTAAATTCACCTCTTGTAAATCCACCCTTATTTCCCGCCATGGCAACATGGTATGCCCCATTAGTGTTACCACAACCTCTACTTCCCTTACCAAATGATTACCAATCCAAAATCCCTCATTTCACAGGGAAAGAGTCTACAACAGCTCAACATCATGTAGATAGGATGGAAGATGCTTTCGATTACATGGAGATAGAAGAAGAAACTGTGAAGATGAGGATCTTCACCCAAAGTTTAGGAGGAGATGTGTAGAAATTTGCTGAATAATGATTAATTATCCACCGAGATTATCCTGATCACATATCAATTCGAATTCATATGCAACACATAATCTCTTCCACTCAGATCATCACACATGCGGAAATAAAACAAGCGATAGCACATCAAATCATCATACACATTAACACAGTATGTATGGGGAAAGCCTATAGCTGAAAACCCCACAGCTATTGTGTATATTATAATGGAGAAATCATGTAACAAACTCAGTACAATACTCCTCACAAGTACTCAGTACTTTCTCATAAAGTTACACACAAACTAGCTTGGTTTTGAACAGGTTACTGGTTCAAAACTCACCGCCAATTGCCTTGCCTCTATTGCGCAATCATGGCATGTCTAAATAGAGATCCAAGGTTCGAATCTCCTTGTCTTGACAGTGCAATCATCATGGGAAATTCCTCCAAGTGTGGTGCAAATCTCATGCACAACTGATGTCCCAACTGATAGCTATCTCCACCCTTTCATCTACCTCTTTCACTGGTCTCCACTGAACTGTCCATTCACTGTAGTGAACTGATGTGTTCTTGAGTTGAATCATGAGTTACTAATTAATGAATTAAATAATATTTAATTCACTCCACTCATTACTAGTTGATTAGCTAGTTAAACTAATCTCAACTAGTTCAACTAAGTTAAACCGAACACAACTCCACCAACTGTCTCATCAACTCCACCAAACTTCTGCCACTGAAGTCCTAACCGAAGTCAACCATGCATGAGCTCACCAAACCCCTAGGAATAGCGTAATTCCTCTGTCAGATGCATGAGCCACTTCTGTAGCTCGAACTGAAGTGCTCCAAGAGAGTAAATTGAAGTTTAGAGTCCAAATATTATTAAGGGTAAATAATATTTGACTTCCCTATTTTTAGGATAGGTAGTCTAAAAATAGACTTCGACCTATAGGTCCAAAAATAGAGGTCCATCTATTTTTACCAACATGACCAATACTCCAAGAATAACATACTGCAACCCCTGGACCATGCTCCATATGTCTAAAAATAGACATAGTCTAAAAATAGACTTTGCGCTAGAATTTGCCTGCGGGCCCACTTAGTGAAGGCGACTTCATTTCACTAAGCTCCATCATCTTGCTACATTTTCAACACTCCCTCTCAGCAAGATATGGATTATCCGCAACCCCTATCCTACCTCGTGGAATTCAAACTTGCTCCTGGTGAGCGCCTTCGTCAGGATGTCGGCATCCTGATCCTCCGTGGGAACATATGAAAGCATCATGATTCTCCGCTGAACACAATCTCTGATATGATGGTACCTGATGTCGATGTGTTTAGATCTATCATGAAATACTAGATTAGCCGAGAGCTTGATGCAGCTCTGGTTATCACAATAAATCACTGTAGGCTCCAAATGCAACCCGAACAATCCAACGAGGATCTTCATCCAAATAGCCTCGCATGCGCCCAAGCTAGCTGCCATGACTTGGGCCGTCGAACTGAAAGACGGGATCTCTCGCTTCCCCGTGGTAGGCCCAGAAACCGTCGTATGGTGACCTTTCAAGTCTCCGCATGTGCTCTGGCCCGTTGGCCTCCTCAGTCAATCCGCATCGCTAGCTGCAGCTTCGCCTCCATCCTCCCGTCTCGTACCATAGACCATATCCCGATGTGCCTCTAATATAGCGCAATACATGCTTTCCTGCCTTCCAAAAGAGCTTGGTAGGCTTAACCATAGCTTGTGAAAGCTGGTTAACAAGATAGCATATATCGGGTCGTGTATTGACCAGATACATAAGCGACCCCACCAACTGTCGATAGACAGTGGCATCCACTACCTCCGCTGAAGTAGCATCCTCCTTCCTCCAACCACCAGGAAGAGAAGTGTCAACAGGCTTGCAGCCTTGCATGTTGAACCTCTCCAGAATCTCCCGGGCATACTTGCCCTGAGAAACAAACAGTCCTCCACTGCGCTGCCAAATCTCCAATCCCAGGAAATAATGAAGGATGCCCAAGTCCTTCATCTCAAACTCTCGTGCAAGATCCTCCTTGCATGAAAGTATCAACCGCTCATCACCGGTCAAAATCAGATCATCTACATACAGTACGATGATCAACAGCTTCCCCTCCACCACTATCTGGTACAGGTTAGGATCCGCCTCACTCTTGGAGAATCCAAGCCCGGTGAAGTAGCTGTCTATGCGAGTGTACCAAGCACGAGGTGCTTGCTTCAGCCCGTACAGTGCTCTCTTGAGTCGGCACACATGCGACTCACTGCTGAAGATCTCGAAACCTTCAAGTTGCTCTATGTACACCTCCTCCTCAATAACTCCATTGAGGAACGCAGTCTTCACATCCATCTGATGGATGTGCCACCCCATCTGCGCTGAGAGAGCAAGGATCGTCCGTATGGAAGAGTACCTTGCGACAGGTGCAAAGGTCTCCTCATAATCGATCCCCTCGATCTGTGAGAAGCCACGGCGACAAATCTCGCCTTGTACTTCTCCACACTCCCGTCAGCCGCCTGCTTCACTTTGTAGATCCATCGCAAACCCACCACTGATTTCCCCACCGGTCTTGGGACAATCTCCCATGCACTGTTCATGACGATCGAATCATATTCTTCGATCATGGCATCAACCCATGCGGGTTCCTCCACAGCTTCCTCAAAAGAGGATGGCTCCGTCACAACACATTGACTCACAATAGCCATGTATCCAGTGTACCGATCCGGTGACTGCCTCTGTCTGCGCTGTGCTGTAGGTGGTCCTACAACCTTCTCTGCATCCCGAGCCAGTCGCTCAGCTTCTGTAGTGCGCATGCGCCCTCTGATGGTTGGCGCTGCCTGGGTGGTTTCTTCCACCTCCCGAACCTCCTCTTGTGGCTGATCCACATCCGGAAGCTCCTCCTTAGGAACTAACAGCTCCTCATCTGCATGCAAGTGTAGCTCCCTCTCAAGCGAACACCGCATGGCTTTCTCCTCCTGAAATTTTATATCCCGTCGCACAACAGTCTTTCGACTGTCTAAAAAATACACCCGATAGTTGTGAGGTGTATCAGTGTACCCCACAAATATTCCAACCTCAGCAGTTGGATCCAGCTTCCTTCTCGCATCCTTCGTCACATGCATGTAGACAGTAGAACCAAAAATCCGCAAATGGGAAATATCAGGCCTCTTGCCAGAATAAGCCTCCTCCGGTGTACTCATGCCAAGAACCTTGTGAGGACAATGGTTCTGCACATACACTGCTGTATTGCATGCCTCAGCCCACAAGGGAAGGGGTAGGCCCTGATCATGCAACATCGCCCGTGCAGCACCCACGATCGTTCTGTTCTTCCGCTCAGCCACCCCATTCTGCTGTGGGTTATGGGGTGCGATGAGCTCTCTCCGAATCCCTTCTGCGCTGCAGAACTCCTTGAATTCAGCCAAGATGAATTCACCACCATTGTCGCTCCTTAGAGCAATCACCTTCTTCCCCGACTCCTTCTCGACCAGTGCTTTAAACTCACAGAACTTCGCGAATGTATCGCTCTTCTTCTGCATGAAGAAGATCCAGCACTTTCGAGAGAAATCACCAACAAAGATCACATAATACCTGTGCTTTGCTGTCAAAGAAACTGAGAAAGCATCACACACGTCTGTGTGAACTCTCTCAAGGATGGTCGTGGCGTGACTATCCTTCTCGTGAAAGGTGGATTTCACATACTTTCCTAAAGTACACCCCTTGCACTGATCTGACTGCGCAAGGGTGCCCTTAGGAAGTCCAGTAGAAATCTGCTGCAGAATCTTCAAAGCTCCATGGTGAAGGTGGCCCAATCTCCTGTGCCACAGTTTGCCCTCATCATCCCGGCTCACCACTTCTCCCGCCTTGCATGCCATAGCTGCGCAGCCATCTACCTGCAACTGATAAAGGTTCTTGGTTCGAACCCCTATCTTCCGGGTCTCTCCAGTAGTCTTACTGCGCAGGAAGGCTTTTCCTTCGCTGAAGACCACATCATACCCCTTATCCTCCAACATCGCCATAGAGATCAAGTTCTTCAATCCAGGTACATGCATGACATCCTTCAGTACAAAGGGTTTACCAGACTCCCTCTGAAAGGATATGGTATCGATACCAGTCGCACTGTATCTACCATCATCGCTCATCTCGATGTGCACACCGAAATCTTTGTCCTCCAGATCTGAGAACAAATCCCGATCTCCCGTCATATGAAATGACGCACCACTGTCCAAGAACCACACCGATCCCAGCACACTTGAAACCAAGCATGCGATCAGTGAAAAGTCAAGCTCGAACTGTGAAGCCAAAGCTTCTCCATCTGCAGATCTTCCCGCTTGCTTGTTCTTCTTCTTCTTTGGACAATTGGTAGCATAATGTCCGTGATCATGGCAATGAAAACACTTCACTTTCGCCATATCCTGCTTCTTGCCCTTAGCACCAGAATGAGAGGTTTTCTTACCCTTCCCCTTCTTTGCTTTGGACACCAAAGCGCAGTTTTCTTCATCAGCTCCCTTTCATGAAGATCCATCTCGAGTAGTCCTCCTTATCTCCTCCTGCATGAGATCCGCCCAAAGGCGCTCCCATCCCGGCAGCTTCTCCCGACCATTGACACTATCTTGATATGAGTGCCAAGCCTTCGAAAGACCAAGGAGAGCCAGGTCGACCATGTCCTCATCTTCGATAGTCACCCCCACACTTCCCAACTCATCTCTGCATTGAGTGAACTTCGTGAGGTATTTGGCGATACTGTCGCCTTTCTCCATCTTGATGTTCCTGAGCTTATCTTTGAGCGCCAGCTTCCTTTGGTCGCTCTTACTCGGGAATAGATCCGTCAAATCTTTCCACATTAAATATGGAGAATCCTTTCCATGCAGGCTGGATACAATATGATCCTTGATGCCCTCCAACAGGGATCCTTCGACATTTCGCCATCTTCTTTTGCCATGCTTCGACTTCAACAGGATCAGTGGGCTTTTGGACATCCATATCTACGAACTCCTTCAGACCATTATCTTCTAATACTGCCTCCATGCGATCCTTCCATGCAACATAATTCGAACTGCCTTCAAGAGCATATTCGAGTCGCAAACCGTTGAAAGACATTTTCAACTCCGACACCAAGAAAACAAAACTGCTGCAAAATTCGAATTCCACCTCAAAGCTCAACCGCTCTAGATCTGTGAGAACAAATTATTTCTAGCACAAAGATTGACTGCAAGGGGCATTTACCAGACCTTTCACTTTCCGAAGAAAGATGAATCCGGAGGCTACCTGGCCCGCATGCAGACTCTGTCTACCGAAATAAGTTTGTAATCACTGTGATGATCAATCTGAACTTCAATAGCTCCGATACCATGTAGAAATTTGCCGAATAATGATTAATTATCCACCGAGACTATCCTGATCACATACAATTCGAATTTATATGCAACACATAATCTCTTCCACTCAGATCATCAAACATGCGGAAATAAAATCAAGCGATAACACATCAAATCATCATACACATTAACACAGTATGTATGGGGAAAGCTTATAGCTGAAAACCCCACAGCTATTGTGTATATTATAATGGATAAAACATGTAACAAACTCAGTACAATACTCCTCACAAGTACTCAGTACTTTCTCATAAAGTTACACACAAACTAGCTTGGTTTTGAACAGGTCACTGGTTCAAAACTCATCCACTAATTGCCTTGCCTCTATTGCGCAATCATGGCCTGTCTAAATAGATATCCAAGGTTCAAATCTCCTTGGCTTGACAGTGCAATCATCATGGGCAATTCCTCCAAGTGTGGTGCAAATCTCATGCACAACTGATGTCCCAACTGATAGCTATCTCCACCCTTTCATCTACCTCTTTCACTGGTCTCCACTGAACTGTCCATTCACTGTAGTGAACTGATGTGTTCTTGAGTTGAATCATGAGTTACTAATTAATGAATTAAATAATATTTAATTCACTCCACTCATTACTAGTTGATTAGCTAGTTAAACTAATCTCAACTAGTTCAACTAAGTTAAACCGAACACAACTCCACCAACTGTCTCATCAACTCCACCAAACTTCTGCCACTGAAGTCCTAACCGAAGTCAACCATGCATGAGCTCACCAAACCCCTAGGAATAGCGTAATTCCTCTGTCAGATGCATGAGCCACTTCTGTAGCTCGAACTGAAGTGCTCTAAGAGAGTAAACTGAAGTTTAGAGTCCAAATATTATTAAGGGTAAATAATATTTGACTTCCCTATTTTTAGGATAGGCAGTCTAAAAATAGACTTCGACCTAAATGTCTAAAAATAGAGGTCCATCTATTTTTACCAACATGACCAATACTCCAAGAATAACATATTGCAACCCCTGGACCATGCTCCATATGTCTAAAAATAGACATAGTCTAAAAATAGACTTTGCGCCAGAATTTTCCTGCGGGCCCACTTAGTGAAGGCGACTTCATTTCACTAAGCTCCATCATCTTGCTGCATTTTCAACAAGATGTAAAAAAATGGTTTAAAAACCTACCTCCTAACATCATAAGTGATCTCCCTGCCTTGTATCAAACATTCATAAACAAATGGGAACTCAAAAAGAACCCTCTCCAAATACTAGCAGAGTATAGTAGCCTCAAAAGAAATCAAGGGGAGAGTGTTCATGATTACTCCACTAGGTTCAATAGCGTTTACAATGCTCTTCCACCTCACATGAAACCTTTTCAAGGCATGGCCTTGGTAAGGTATCTCGAAGGCCTTGACGCTGAAATGACTTATCAGTTAAGGGATAGAGACTACTTAACCTTAGAAGATATGCAGAAAGGAGCTGTGAGTGTAGAAGCAAACATAATTGAGAAAAGAAATATGTTGAGATTAGAGAAGAGGGTAACTTATAAAGATGACCTTCTACCCTCAACCTCAACTTCTGACACAAGAATTGACAACCTAGTGAAGGTGATGGAGAGGATGCTTGAGAAGATCAATTTGAAAGAGAGAATGCCTCCAAGAGAACCTCAAAATAACCAAAACAGAAATAGGAATCAGAATTATAGAAGAGAAAACAATCAAGATAGGCAAAAGGAAAGTGACCAACAGGTTAGACCTCCCTTCCAGCAAAACTATGTGGATCAATACGAGGAAGATAGGGAGTTGGAAAGGTTGGGAGAAGCTCATGTAAACTTGATTGGATCAGACAGTGGGGATGATGTTTTCCTCATTGAGGAAGAACAAGGTTTCTTCTCTGATCAAAGTACAAACACCTATGAATATTCTGACGACTATAGATTGGGGTTTGAAAATTCAATCATGGAGGTACACAAACAATATGATCTTAGGAGCAGAGGGAATGTAGAAAATTCAAAGGATAGGAACACTAGCACTGCTGTTAAAAAAAACCCAGAAAGTCAGCCCAAAAAGACAGCAAAGAAAACCAACATTTTGACCAAGAAACCAGACATAAACAAAGACAAAAGTGTCCAGCGAATTGTTGAACAGAGTACCCCTAGCACTTCAGCTAGTGGTCCTAATAAAAATGTCCCAATTACCAGTCCGAACAAGGTTCAGCAAATCAAAATTGCTGAAAATAATTCAATTGAAAAGAAAAATGTAAATATGAACAAGTCAATTGTTCCTTTCAGCCTTGAGGGAGAGATTGCCAAGATAAAAATTACCATTCCCCTAGCTAAAATAGTAACCCAAGAAGTGTACAAAAACCAAGTTTTAAAAGCTTTGAATTTAGGAAGTGATACTGACACCTTAAACTTGACAGATGGCAAACTTGAGCTGTCGTTTGGTCCAGAGGTCGAAGGAAAATACCAAGAAGGGGCTGTCCCTCCCTTCTATGTTAGTTTGAACATACACGAGAAAATCTTACATAATGCCATGTTAGATTCTGGAGCTTCACACAACCTAATGCCCAAGGTAGTGATGGAAAGCTTGGGCTTAGAAATTACTAAACCATACAAAGATTTGTATTCCTTTTACTCAAGCAGAGTCAAATGTTTGGGTTTAATCAAAGATTTATGTGTTAATTTAGCTCAAATTCCTGCTAAGAGTCTAGTGATGGACATAGTTGTAGCTGACATTCCCCCTAAGTATGGCATGCTCTTATCAAGATCATGGGGAGCCAAACTTCAAGGAAGCCTTCAAATGGACATGTCTTATGCCACCATTCTCGTTTTTAACCAAAGCAGAAGACTATACAGGGAATCTCACATGAAGTACATGGTGAGCAACGTAGACAAACCAAACAACTCTCCAATCTATTCTATTCAATCAAGTTTAGATTCCTTTATCTTATGTAATGAAGATGAAATCACTCAACAAGATAAGGAAAACATAAACCCAATCAGTTCACCAGAACAATCAAATCTTCCCTCAAATCAAATTCAAAACATTGACAATCAACAGCAACAAGAAAATGGAAGTGAAGCAAATGTACTTTGGACAATAAAATTTGATGGATCCTGTAATAAAACAAGTGGAGGGGTAGGTGTTTGGATTCAAAATACGAATCAGAGTATTTCATTTAAATTAGATTTCCCATGCACTAACAATATTGCTGAGTATGAAGCACTTCTCCTAGGCTTACAATTTCTTAAACAATTAGAAGCCCAAAGGATATCAATCCTAGGAGATTTTGAACTTATCATAAGACAAATAAAATGAGAATACTCAACTAGAAATCCGAGGCTTAGGGAATATCGGAACGCTGCCCTTGATCTATTGAAAACTTTTGAAAAGTATGAACTTATTTTCATTCCAAGAGCACTAAATCATCTAGCAAATGAACTCGCTTTCAATGCCAGCAATTGCCAAATACCTGAGATAAATGAACAACTTAGCGTAAAGGTAAAACACAGGCCTACTATGCCTGATAAAAAAGATCACTGGAAAGTGTTTGACTCTGGCAAACACATAGATGATTTCTTAAAATTAGAAAATGATTTCGACATACCAATATCAGAAACTAGCCATAAAGAAAATTGTTTGTATATTGAACAAATCCCAGAAGTTGAAATGACATATATTGCTGATATAAATCATTATGAGAATCCTTTTGAAGTAGAGATAATTGAAAACGCAGACCAAGAAGACTTGGAAGTTTTACAATGCAAAAATGATAAAATTCCAAGAGGTCTCACACCTTTAGAACACCTTTTTTATTTTAACGATGTAGCCAAAGAACTGAAAATGGAGCCTGTAGAAACGAATGTAGAAGAGCAGAACATAGGTAGTCTAGCAGAACCCAAGATGATTAAACTGTCCAGCACTCTCTCGGCTCACATAAAATTGCAATAAATAGAGTTATTTAAAGAGTTTAAAGATGTTTTTGCTTGGGGATACAAAGACCTAAAATCGCATGATACTAACATCATCCAGCATAAAATCCCTTTGAAGGAAAATCAAAAGCCTTTCAAACAAAATTTGAGGAGAATAAACCCTCTCTTACTACCTTTAGTTAGGGCAGAAATTGAAAAGATGCATGATGTTGGGATCATAGTACCCATTAGATATTCAGAATGGGTATCGAACTTAGTTTCTGTTAGAAAGAAAACAGGGGAAATCAGGCTCTATATCGACTTCAGAAATTTAAATAGAGTCTCTTTAAAAGACAACTACCCCTTACCCAAGATGGACCATATACTTCAAAGGGTAGTTGGGTCAAAAAGGATATCCCTCTTAGATGGGTTTTTGGGTTACAAACAGGTTTTAGTGCTCCCAAGTGATCAAATCAAAACTGCTTTTACCACACCTTGGGGCACCTTTATTTATGTCAAAATGCCTTTCGGATTAATGAATGCAGGGGCCACCTTCCAAAGGGCCATGGACATAGCCTTTTCTGAAGATATTGGCTATTTTATAATCATTTACCTTGATGACATAACCGTATTCTCAAAAACTGATGAAGAACATTTGATTCACTTGAGGAAAGTTTTTGAGAAGTGTAGGAAATTTTGCTTGTCATTAAATCCCAAGAAGACACTCTTTGGTCTCCAAGAAGGTAAACTTATTGGCCATATAATTTCAGAAGAGGGAATCAAAATATACCCCACAAGGATAGATGGCATATTATAGATCAGCCATCCAAGAAACCTCAAAGAATTACAATCTTTCATTGGAAAGATTAATTTTCTGAGGAGGTTCATCCCCAACCTTGCTGAGCTATTAAAAAAAATTACAAACATGCTCAAGAAAGATGTAGGTGTAAAATGGAATTTACCAGCTAAACAATCATTTGAACTGGTCAAACAGGCTCTTACTCGAACACCGGTCCTGATTAGTCCAGACTTTACCAAAGAATTTTATATCTTTTCTTTTGCATCTGAACATACAATAGCTACAGTTTTACTTCAAAAGAATGTTTTGGGGCAAGAACAACCAATATCCTTCTTTAGTAGGGCCTTAAGAGATGCTCCTCTCAATTATAACATCACGGAGAAGTAAGCCTTAACATTAGTGAAAGCTTTAAAGGACTTTAGGGTCTATATTTTACACTCTCACATAATTTCTTTTGTTCCACATACTATTTTCAAGGACATTCTAAGTCAAGACCCTGATGGCAAAAGGGGAAAATGGATTGCAACTATTCTTGAGTATGACTTAGAAATCAGGCCCACCAAACTAGTTAAGGGGCAAGGATTATCAAAAGTTATGGCTGAAACTAACTTCCAAGCACTAGACATGAATATGGTAGATGTGTTGGAAGAAATAGAAGAATCTACTGCTCTTTTCATTAAGGAGACATTTCTGAATTCTCCTTGGTATGCGGAAATTATTTATGTGCTTTTATATTTGAATGCCCCTCCTTCTTTGTCTAAAACCAAAGCTAGATTTTTGAAACAAAAAGCTTTAAGTTTTTGCATCTTAGATGGGGTATTATATTGGAAAAATGCTATTGGAATTTTGCTTAAATGTTTACTTGAAGATGATGTAGGGAAAATCATGCATGAGTTGCATGATGGATAATGTGGAGGACACCTCTACTGGAAGGCCACAACAAACAAAGTTCTTAGATCTGGTTACTATTGGCGTACCCTTTTCCCAGATACTCAAAAGGTTGTCATGTCTTGCCATAAGTGTCAAATTTTTGATGGCAAAAGAAAACTTCTTCCCTTACCCTTACATCCTATCAGAGTTGAGGCACCTTTTCAACAATGGGGTTTAGACTTCATTGGGGAAATTCACCCATCTTCCTCAGCTCAACATAAGTGGATCCTCACGACCACTGACTTCTTTACCAAGTGGATAGAGGCTATACCCTCTAGGAATGCTAATGACTTTGTCGTTATCAAGTTCCTTGAAACAAATATCCTATCCAGATTTGGCTATCCCAGAAAAATCATAACAGATAATGCTGCTGCTTCTAAATCCAAGAAGATGGTTGAGTTCTGTTACAAATACCACATAACCTTGGGACATTCCACTGCTTACTATCCCCAAGGAAATGGATTAGCTGAATCCTCCAACAAGAGCCTTATCAATATCATAAAAAAACTGCTGGAACAGAATCAGAAATCATGGCACAGTAAGCTGGTTCATGCCTTATGGGCTGATAAGTTAACCACCAAGAAGTTAATAAATATGTCCCCTACTCAGCTCGTCTATGGCATGGATGCAGTTTTTCCCACCTCATTAGGAGTTCCAGTCATGAAACTCCTTCAAGAAGTGCAGGTCGAAGAAAATGATATGCAGAGGAGAATCAATAAAACCATCTATTTACAATAGACCAGAGAAGAAGTCTATGAAAGAACGCAGTTAGTCCAAGAAAATGTAAAGAAACTATTTGATAAGAGGACTAAGGCAAACAATTTCTAGGTTGGAAATATTGTTCTTAAATGGGATTCAAGGAGAGAAGAGAAAGGAAAACATGGCAAGTTTGAGAACTTGTGGAAAGGTCCCTATATTGTTCATGTTGAGAGGGGTCACAATGCATTTTTCTTGAAAGAATTAAATGGAGAAGATCTGTATGGAGGTCCTGTCAATGGCAGGATGCTAAAGCATTACTTCTGCCAAGAATCATGAGTTTCAAAGCATCTTATTTTCATTGTAAATATCACAGTCTGAACGTTGCATTCACAGTTACAAAATAAAAATACAAAAAAACAATAGAAAGGAGAAAAGAGGGCAGATTGTAAAACAATAAAGGTATAGCTCCATACCAAAAAGAGAAACAAAAATCTGAAAGTGTGCAAGCTTAAATGCCACTCCTGAAAAACACACTTCTAATTATTCAAACAACCTAATCTTGACTAATTAAGTTTTAAATTTACTGCTAATAGGATTAGTGAATTCGATTTGCCAAACTGTTTAAACTTGGTTTATCAGTAGGTAGATTAGGTTAGAAATTAAAGGTTCAAGCATGCTTAAAAAACTGAGTCTAAGTTTCCAAAGAGAGATGACTCAAAACTGTTAATTTCTGAGTCAAACAGAGGCAAAACTGGTTCTAATCAGCTCAAAATATGAACCAGGAAACAAGCAAAGAACAACTCAGACAGAAGTAAACACAGAGCTGAAAAAAGGTGAAGGAAGTGCTTTGAAATTTCCAGTCTTAAGCCTTCCATTTTGATTTAATTTTCTGCAAAATAAGATCTATGTGCAGCTTGTTTTTATGCCATAGATCAGCAACAAGTTAGACTGTTCAATCCTAACTTGTATGCTTTTAAGATTTCTATTTTAGAAATTAGTGAATAAAGTCTGTTGGGCAGTTTAATCCCAACAGATGGTAGATTAGGTAGAGAATCATATGGACTCAACTGTTTAATCTGAGTCCATGGAGAAATAAGGAGTAGAAATAGATTAGATTTCCTGTTTTCAAAAAGAATAAAATGCTGTAAAAGAGTTTGCCAATCCAAGTGCATTCTAAATGGAGAAAAAATGTTAGATCAGTAGGATTGGGTAGGTAGACAACTTGTGTTGATGAAAATTCCATTGTTTTTCATGGCTGCTAATATGTTTCAGAGCGAAGAAGATCATTCAAGTAAAGAAAGGCAGCCCAAATGGATGAGGCACAGATCATCCTCCTAGAGAATGCAAGTCTGAAGTTCTTGATGCCTTCAAGAAGGCACCATCCCCAAGTGGAGCCACTGTTAGCCAGCTATAAATTTTTTTATATCAAATGCTGACTAAATCATTTTTGGGGCCTTTAAGAAACAAGTTTTATTGCTAAAAAATGTTATTTCTTGAAGACTCTTGAAGGCCTCATGCCTCTGTCCCAATCTTCACTACTGTTTCCTTCTTAAAAACTCTGAAATTCTGCTGATTTCATTGAGGGAATACTGCTCCAAAGGCCATTTTCCCCCTCCTTCCACTTCCAAAACTAACCTCATTTTTTCCCCTTTATTCCCCATAAAAATACTTCATTTTCATATTTTCCCCCTCCATCAAAACCCCTTTTGATGAAGTTTAAGACTCTTTCTTTGCCTTATCGAAACCTTCAAAACCCTTTGAAAACCAGAAAAAATCATAAAAATATACATATTTTTGTATAAAGGCTTAAGCCCCATTGGGCTTAGCCTTAAAACCACTTCCCCTCCATGCACCCCGGCCCTGGAACCAGGCGCTAATCGCATCGCAAAACCCAATGGGTTGATTGAAAGACCGAACCCCGACCTCCGATTGCGATTGGCTCTCTTATAAACCCTGCAATCGGGCGCTTAACCTTATTTAAAAAGCCCTTCCCGATGCTTTTTCCTTTGTATATCATGAAAAATCCATTTTTTTCAATATTACAACGGGTTCCGCCCATTCATCGTTTTAAACCATTTTCCACCGTTGATCCTTTAAACACATCGACGGTCAGCGTGTTTTCTCTGCCCATCGCATCGAAAACTTCTTCAAGGATTCTTCCGATTGCGCCCCTTTGAAACCTCCGATTGTGATGACCTGATCACACCATCGCATCGGCCTTCCTCCATCGCATCGGAAAAATATAAAGGTTTAAGCTCACGCCTGGTGCCCGCCGATTTCGTTTCCCCGATCCATCCTCCACCGTCGATCTGATCTGCAGATCGACAGCCCCAAAATCATTGCATCGGATTTTTTCTATTGGCACGATTAAATTTTTTTATTCAAAACCGCCGATTGCAATCTCTCGATGCATCTCCCACCGTCAATCTGATCTGCGGATTGACGGTCTACATTTGATCGCATCAGATCTTTTCATCGGATGCGGTTTTAACATTTGTTTTTTCCCCGACCAATTGCGATCCTCTGATTGAATATGGACCGTCCACGTGTCTAGATCGGATGGTCCCAGATCTTTCCTCATGGTTTCATCGCCCTCCGCCTTCCACCAAGAGGATTGTAACGCGTATTCCCAACCGTCGATCTCTGCGCGATCAACGGTTTTGACATATTTTCTCCCTCTACTCCCCTTTGACCTCCTCAAACGAATCCCCACCATTGGATGATGCCATCCCACAGCCATGCTCTCTCCCCACGCCTCTGAAGCAATTTACCCAAAAACACAGGATTTTATAATATAGTTTTGTATTGTGGAGGTGTTTGAATGTTTTTCTATCATATTAAAGAGAAATCCAAAGGATGAGAGTGACGATTCTCACGCCTTCGATTCATTAAAGGGAAACCATCCATGGGTTCAATTTCCTCGTCTCGTCAATGCTTCATGAGGCATTGATGCCATATGAGCCCTGCACGGCCTGCACATCAACAAGACACAATGTTATTAAAATCACAATTAAAAGAGTATCAGTGTTGAAGACAGAACAAAAGATTGAAGACAAATTTCGGGATTACGGCTAAGATTGATTATCAAAAGCCTAATCATCCAAATTAAATCATAATTAAAGAAAATCTACAGGCAGAAAAGCCTCCACCGCCACATCAGAGGCAAATTGATTCCTCTTAGCTACCACAAAGCCACCCGTGCCTCAAAGCATTCAAACAGAGGCCGAAGTGATTGATCAAGATCAGATATTTGCCTCAAATGTAGCCGAAGATTTAATTATGCTAAAGAAACTTAATGACAAAATATTAGCAGAGTTATTACATCCTGAACAGAGCCTAAAAGTCAATAAAAGCTCCCACCGAGCTTTAATCTTAATTGTAAAACATTTAATACAGAGGACACCTATGTACACTTCTCCATCGAGCCCCTCAAAGGCCGAGAAGCCATTAATTCTGTATTAATTGACCCACGAGATCTTTTATCAGGTCTCACCTCCTCATTCTTCTATAAATACTTCTGTAGGAGATGAGGAATTGTTGGTTTCTTGGTTGGTTGGTCACTAGTTGTAATACTGAAAACTCTCTGAAATAATATATAGTCTGTTGAAGTTGAAGAAGAAATTGAAGTCTTGGAAGCCTGACGATGCTATTGCATGCTTGTTCTTGAGAAGGCTCTATCATTGGATCCATGAGCTTGGCTGTTGGTGAAGTATTCTGAACTGTTTAATGTTTTCTCCTGTTTTCATTTTGTTCCATAATTTCTTACTACAGTAGGATGAAAGTTTTAGGCTAAGAAATGACTCCTGGAAGCACCTTAGACCTGTTGGTCCTTCACTGTTTTATATTTTCTTCTGCTGAAGTATTTTAGAGTCTTTAATCTCTCTCTTTAGTCTTCAAGCTTGTTTATTTCCTTATTAGCGCGAGTAGTTGGTTTCAGCATGATTTATGGTTTTCCCTGCTTGTCTGCTGCCACTTAAAGGATGTTATTGAAGTCTCCCTTTGAAGTTTCCTCGTTTACAATGAGCCAAAGAGGTATGTTCTGATCTTGCCCCTTGTCTTCGCTTGAACAGTTGTCTTAAAGGTCTTTATAGTTGTGATCATAGATGTATTTAGGTGTTCCCTCTTCTATGACCATAATTATCAGTGAATCTTTTATGTTTTCTAAAGTCATTTGAAATAAAATCTTTGAGGAAATAGGGTGTTCCCCGAATCTTAGATTTCATTTTAAAAATTGTTTTGAAGTCATTATTTGCTTAAAGTGTGATTTGTAGAATTCATGGTTAGCCGTGTCTATCAAATAGCTCTTTATTGTTTAAATTATGTTTTCAAATCCCCTTTGTTGAGAATTAAACTTCTCTTTCCAAATCATTGATGTCCATCTCATTCCAAAACCAAAGGATCTTGCGGCCAAGTAAGATTTTCCCTTTGATATCCCATATACATTGATAATTTTGTCATGACCTCTTTTTGACTCCATTGCCCAATGAAGCTGATACTTCCTCTTTCTACCTACTTTTCCTAGACCTTTCATATTCTGCTGTATCAATTCAACCAAACAAACAATCAAATACCTGCACTTAATAACTAGTCTAAAAACCAATATCCAAAGCACACAAGATAAACCTTTGCTAAAACAAATAATTTGAGAGATCCCTCTTTGAGAACAGGAGGACTAGATCCTGGAACTCTAAAGATTGGTTCTGATGTTGCCTTGTCTTTTGATTTTCCAAACTATCAAAACACGGGACACCAACAGAACTAATAACTCATCCCACAGCTAAAGGAATCATGAGAACCAACCAGAAAACAATCAATGGAAATAAACCCACATCACCATGGCTATCCAGGAAATGGCAAGGCTGGGAAAATCCACATGCATACACCATGCATGCAAAAAATATTGTGGAAAACATACATCCAACTCGGTACCTGCAATCAAATCCCAATGTAGTTATTGATCCCGATGTCTACTTGCACTTTCTTGCTCTTCCTTTGCCTCATTGCTCCAAATCATCAAGTATCCACACTCTTAAGTGTGCAACAAGAAAAATCTATGTATCCAAGAGTATGAGAGAGAGAGAATAATGAGAGAGCTCCAAAAATTCACTGACAAAAGGTACCAACTGATCCTCATAAGGATTTTTATAGAAGAGGCCTCTATTTGCTTTATTCTCCATTGTTTTCCTTCAATTTCCTCCTCACATGCAACCTGTGACCTATCATATCCCTTTTCTCCTAATTTCCATTATTTTCATAAATAAATGTGCCAAAAATACCTTTTTCCTCTTTAATGTCTTAGCCATAGCCTTTTCTAATTTCCTTAGCCATATTAAACCATGTGAATACCCGCACTAGGATGTTTTTCCCAATATTCATCTAGGAATACGTGTCCGATCAACCGTGGTTGTTATTTAACTTTTTTACATGGAATTTTCACCAAGGCTATTATAGAACCCTCCCCCTTAGGGGACACCGTCCTTGGTGTTTAATCACACATATACCTCAACAACACCACAAAAAAAAAATCATACTGTCCATGGAGCTTTATAGCATAGCTCGATGCAGTATTTACAATGATCACCCTGTTGAAAAGCAAACCAATGACAACTATAATTACATGACACCATACCGCTTATTGGAGTTTTATAACATAGTTCATGGCGGTATTTATGTCCATATACATATGCACATATTACCCAAAATCACATCAAAACATATATCAAAACATCACCAAAACATATACCAAACATATACCAACACCACATCAAATCTGCTTTGCCTCAACTGGAAAACAAGGAAGGATACATAACCCGCATTTGATCTTCCATCTCCCATTTAGCTTCATCAGACCCAAAGTGATTCCATTGCACTTTAACTTGCTCAATTTCTCGATTCCGGAGCATGAGCATATTTTTCTGCAAAATGCACTGCGGTTCTCGTTGGAACTCTCCTTCTAGCTCCACCTGCAATACAGACCAGTCAATAACATGATCAACATATTTAACATATTTCTTAAGTAATGATATATGAAAACACCATGGAATTTCATTGTGGAAGGAAATATGTTAAATATGTTGATCATGAGGGAATCATGTGCAACCTTTTTAACTTGTCCACAACAACCATGGTGGAATCATGTTGTCTAAATGTCCTGGGAAAACCTGTGATTAATTCCATGGAAATCACTTCCCATTTCCACTCTGGAATCACAATCGGTTGTAGTAGTCCACCTGGATGTTTACACTCTGCCTTAACCATCTGGAAATCCAAACATATGGCTACAAATCTACCACATCCCTCTTTAGATTTGGCCAATAGTATAATCTCTTCACTGCAGTCAATGTTTTCTGGTAGCCTAGGTGACCCGAATATGGTTTCGCATGAAACTCCCTCAAGATCACCTTCTTGAGCTCACTGTTATCTGGTACATATATCCTGTCTATAAATATAACCAATCCATCCATTTTGAGATGGTAATCCAAATCATGTACACCTGCACCTATACTAGTACATGTACTTGTACCATTACCCGTACCAACACCTGTACTTGTACTCTACTGCAACTTGTGCACAATCTCCATATACCTGTGATCCAGTTGACCTGCCTGCAAGATCCTATCTTGTAAGTCTATCCGATAGGAGCTCATAGTTGCTATGTGATTTACATGTACCTTCCTACTAATAGCATCTACGACACATTTTTCCTTTTCTTTGATATACCTGATCTCGAAGTCAAACTCAGATTTGGTTGGTCAAATAAGTACCTCAACCCGATGTGATCACTCATCAGTACAAACCTCTTGCCAAGAAGATAGTGCCTCCACACCTTCAGTGCATGTGTAATTGTTTTTAGCTCAAGATCATTTTTCAGGTAGTTCTGCTCGTGCTCGTTAATTTTCACGACTCATAGCATACCACTTGTCCATCCTGCATAAGGACTCTGTTAAGTCCTCTCTTGCAAGCATATGTACACGCTACAAACTCCTTTTCCAAATCTGCAATCCTTAACAGTGGGGCATTTCTCAACAACTACTTAAGCTGCTCAAAACTAGCCTCACATTCCTATGTTCAATCAAATTTCTTACTCTTCCTCTACAATGATGTAATCGGATAAGCAATCCGTGAGAAGTTCCTAATGAATCTCCTGTAATAACTTGTCAATCCCATGAATGATATCACCTCATATACACTCTTAGGAGCTACCACTCCATGAAGGCCCTTATCTTTTTTGGATCTAATGTAATTCCCTCCTTGGAGACAACATGTCCCAAGTAGTGTACCTCAATTTGGAAGAAACTACATTTGTTGAGCTTAGCATACAGCTGTTGCTCTCTCAACAACCTCAACACTGCTTCTGAATGTTGAGCATGCTCTTCCTCATTTTTAGAATATACTAATATGTCATCAATAAACACAATTACAAACTTATCCAAATAAGGATGCACTACACTACTCATAAAACAACAACAAACTCATATTGCTTGTACCTAGTCCGGAATGTGGTCTTATAGATGTCCTTCTCTTTGATGCATACCTAGTGATAGCCCGATCTCAAGTTGATGTTAGAGAAAATTTTTGCTCCCTTCAGCTAATCGAACAAATCATAAATCCTCGGTAATGGGTACCTATTCTTGATGGTCACTTTTTTCAGTTGCCTGTAGTGAATGCATAGTCTAAGAGTGCCATATTTGTTCTTCACGAATAACACCGGTGCACCCCATAGCGATACACTTTTCCTAATGTACCCTTTTTCAAGCATCTCTTTCAGCTGCAATTTTAATTCTACCAACTCAGGTGTGCTCATCATGTAATGTGCTTTTGATGCTAGAGCTACCC
The DNA here is from genome assembly GCA_034641835.2 of Pinus albicaulis. Taxonomy (NCBI): domain Eukaryota; kingdom Viridiplantae; phylum Streptophyta; class Pinopsida; order Pinales; family Pinaceae; genus Pinus; species Pinus albicaulis. Next base: position 451,056,188 of record CM076578.1, read on the forward strand.
CTGGCATCAACTCAATAGAAAATTCTACTCCCCGGTGCAGTGGAAACTCTAAAATCTCTGTGGGAAACACATCCTGAAACTATTGTAAGAATGGATGCTTGTTTAGCACATCTGCATCCTCAGCTTCCTTACCTTTGTCACTAGATATATGAATTTCAAATAGTATACACCCTTTCCTACGACTACGCTTGGCCTACATGGATGTCACCATCCTAACTGATGTGACTTTCTTCTTTCCCTGCAAGACTCTTGGTTCCCCATTGTCATCCAAGCACTCAATTTATTTTTCATAGCAATCTACCTTGGTCCTGTGAATATATAACCAATCCATACCCAATAGCACACTGTATGAACCGAACGATAATATGTTCAAGTGCGTTGTTGTAGGCATACCATTTAACTCAAATGCACAAGATATTATCCAATGGTGAACTCTTTTCTTCGTACCTATAACCAAATGCACTAACCAAGATTTTGCATGCATTTCCTTACTCAAACCACACTTATCCACTTGGTCAATATTAATATAACTATAGTAGATCCAAGGTCAATCAAAATATAAGCAACTTGATCGCAAAGCTTACCATCCATCAGAATGATAAAATCTTGATGATCTTCGTGCACGTTGTCCACAACTGCATAAATCTGAGTAATGCTATGCCCAACATCTCCCATTGTCTTTGCCTCATGCGCATTGTAGATCTGTGGCCTGCCCCTTGATGTTGTGGACAATCTCTCCTACAATGATCTTTGCCACAAGTCCAACATTATATAGGCTTCCAACCTTCATCCTTATTTTTCTCCTCATATCAAAATCCCTGTCCTCTACCAGATGTATTGAACTACTTAGGTGGGGCACCATTCTCCTTGTTACCTGTGTCTTGAGGCCTTGCCCACTTCTTGTCCCATTTTACTTTATTCTTATCATTACCTCTCAAATCTGGCTTAGTTTCTTATTTTCGTTTTGATTATTCATAACAATGCTTGAGTTTCTGGATGGCCTCCTCCAATGATCTATGCTCATCGAACTCAATCCTATCTCTGAATGCAATCGGAAACCCATTGATAAATCTCTGAATCTTGGCCTTCTCCTCCTTGAGGTAAGGAACATATCATAGTAACTCCAAGATCCTGCTAGTATACTCCTCATCTATCATAGAACCCATCTTCAAATCATAAAAATCCTTTTCCCTATCATCATAGTATCTATTTGATATATTCTTCTTCTAGAATAGCCTTTCAAACTCACTCCAAGTCAACTCCTCCTAAAAAATATCTCTAACGTTATTCACATCTTCCCACCAAATATTTTCTCTACCTCTGAGGCTGAATGTAGCTATCCTAGCTTTCATATTTTCCGAGTAATCATGCAATCTGAAAAACTTTTTCATGCCAAGCAACCATGCCTCCACATCCTGTGGTTTCTTCATCTCTCCTTAAAATGTAGGTTGTTTTTCCTTTTTAAACTCATCCAGAAAATAGCCCATGTCACTCCTCCTATAAGGATGATAGGGATGATGATCATGATGCCTGTAAAAATCAGAACTAGAATGATATTTGTGTCTGTCACCTCTCCTATCCAGAGTGTCCAACAATTTGACATATTTAACTGTGTCATCCCTATCTGAATTGTAACCACTGGGAGACCTACTGCCAGATGCTCCATTGGTCCCATCCTCCTGCCCATAGCTGATCCTAAGTGGCCCTTGTTTTTTCAACTCTTAAAAACTTTGAAGGATGTTTGCATTAACTTTTGCTTGCTTTTCTTGTGCCTATATAAGTCTATCATTGTCTGCCTTGCAACTCCTTATTTATTCCTTTAAAATTCTCAGTGTATCTTCCAAATTATATGAATGTCCAACACCATGCTGCTCATATGACTCATAGGGAGAATATCTATAGTCTAATATTATGTTATCCATATTTGATTTCTTCTTGCGATGTCCAATATGTCAACTAAACAAATTCATAAATAAACCAACATACCTTAGTGTAATTTGGGGAGGATACATCCTACAAGATCAACCAATCAATGAAATACATGTATATACATAATGATAATCAACATATAAACTCAAAACACATGGTATACTAGTGCATAACTAAAATTCTAGTTGGAGTCCAGTCATGGATGCATAACCATACCAAATACAAAACATGACCTAATGCATAACCATACCCATGCAACTCAACCACACACCATCACAAGCATGTACCATACACAAGCATAAGCGACATGCAACCAAGCATGAATGACCAATGCATGTTCAACATATAACATCACACAAGAAAGCATACACAGATACTACACAAGCATGACCAATAGGTGACCTAGCATACACAAGAAATGCATATACAACATGTAACAATATGTAAGATAATGCATATGCAACATACATAAACAAGAATAACACATAATCATTCATACACACATGACCACATGTTGACAACAACACCATTAGTCATCCTATGGCGTGATCAAGTGCTCAGTGTAAAAATATCAAAAAATAAAGTGCTCATGATTGATTGTAAACTAAAAGACCGCGACCATCCCATCTCCAAGAATCCGACGCACTTCATTTCGTCGAAAACCGACTCCGGATGAAGAAGTTATAGCCCACTGACCATTGTTCAGAACATGCGAATTTAAAAAAAAAAATTGCAGAATAGTGACAGGTTGATGACATGGAAGCCCAGTCAGCATACCAGGTATATTGAGGGAATATTCTCCAATTTTTTCCTAATGACACCATGACAAGTGTCACAACAGGATTCGCCAGTGAACTTTGGAGGTGATAATTTTTTACAGTTTATCCTAAGGTTGAATGAGAAATTTTTTTATTTTGGAATGGTCCAACTAGAGCTAGACACGTGGTGCAGCCAGGGGCCGCCATGTGCCCCATCTGGTGGACCCCATCAAAACCTTGGATCGAATTGCAGGTTGAAATTTCATGTTATATTATAGTTTGAATTATTATTATATAACCAAGGTTGAAACTATACCATTGGCGCATATGAGTTCGGGTCGAATGATTTATATAGCCAAGGTTGAAACTATACAAATGGTGCATATGAAAATCGGGTTGAATAATTTTAATCCAATGTTTAAACCTTGGAAATGGGCATTGACATATGGAGCAAAACTTATGTGCGGGGGTCAGGGTCAAACCCACAAACTACCCCCGCACGATCTGGGCGCCTCACCACCTTACCTCTCTATTGGGTCTTAACCATATAGGGCCTAAATTTATATTTAATATCGACCGGATATGATGGAAAGGGTTTGGAGGGTGCCAGTCCCCTACCCATACAACCTTGCTACAACGACCGAGGGAAGAGCAGAATGTATTAAGTGAAAAGTTTATTTTAAGTGCGGGTTAATCCACTAATCTGGTGGTTAATATTAATTAAAATGTTTTTGGAAATGCATTTAAGCACAGTTAAGATGCACTTATCCACCAGCTAAGCACAGTTTATTGCTAATTAATCCCGATTATTATGGCGACGGGTTTAGCTGACTCTACCAGTTTCGGAAAAATCCCCAATTTGTCGGATCTAACTGGAGTCTCCTCATGTTTTGGAGGCATTTCAATAGGAAAATTGGTTTTGAATGTAACTGGAGCAATTTTCAACCGATTTTGGCTCAGAAAGAGGCATTCCTAGTAGATTTTGATGTTTTGGACACATTGGAGCAGGTTTCAGAGGTAGTAGGAGATTGTAAACAATAATTTTTTCATAGTTGAGCTAATATAAATGCCCAAGACATGGAAGCTGGACCAAGGAGATGTAGCCCAGGAGGGGTGAACTCCATAAAAACAATGTGTTAATGGATCAATTGTGATGGTTTGTTGTATGTTTATTTTTTGTTGTTCAACATTTAGTTTTAATGTTTTTATGTTCAAGAATTCAACATAATATCTACACATTTACTTGTTAAACAATCATAAGCACTTCAATAAGCCCGTGTACATGAAGAAGATCAACATTTTTTATATAAATATGAAGGTGAAATTAGCACAAAAAAACCAACATTCAAATTCAGATCAAGTTGGTATCAGATTTTGGTTTAAAGGCAAGGTTATTTTCTTGATAGTTTCTTGAGTTTTGTGCAAGTTTAATGGTTGAAAATTTGTGATGCTGACAAGGTTAGAGTTGCAGAGAGGTGAATAGAAATTGTTGGTTGCAAGTCATGAGATTAGGACCAGAAGAAGGAGAGCTACAAGAGCACCATCTTCACTCAAAATTCTACTCATAGATGCACTTGAAGCACCTCAAGTTTTGTCTCAAGAATCTAAGATTGAAGAGGTACAAGTTGCACATGAAGCTGAGTTGATTGAAGAGGTACAAGCATCATAAGCTAAGCCTGAATCCAAAGCCATAATGTCAAGTGTTGGAGAAAATTAAGGCCATTCAGAAGAGGATGATGTCATGAGAGACTTCAATGACATAAAGAGGATGGTTAAAATTATGTTTGATGCATTTACTGCTGGGATGGCAGGAGAAGGTTCTAAGCCTCCACATGGAGAAGGAACTTCAAATGATAAGAAGGATGAAGAGAATATTTCAAAGGGTAGCAGAGGAAATCAACCTCCATCTCCACCATCTTCATCATTCTCATCATCACCATCAGCATCATCTTCCACTTCCACCACAAAAACCATCCCACACTCACTCAAAATCCACAAGAGGAAAAACACCCTTACTCAAACTTGATGTCAAGTTTGAGCTTCCAATGTATAATGGAGAGATAAATGCAAAAATATTTGACAATTGGACACATCAATTGGAGGTGTATTGCAAAATTCAGAACCTTCATGAAGATGACATAAAGATTCAATTGGCTTCTTTGAGGATGGAAGGATCTGCACTTGTATGGTGGGAAGCAAGGACTCAAGAAGAGATTAAAAACTATGGTAATATCTCTATGTCTTGGTCAAGTTTTATTTCTACCATTAAAAGGAAATTCTATCCATTAGCTTACATGCAAAAGGAAATTATGGATTGGAAAAATTTTAGACAGTTGAAAGGGAAAAGTGTGCAAGATTATACTCATGAATTTTGGAGAAGAGCTCTTATCTTGGGTATTAATTTATATTCTCAAGAAAATTTGTTAAAGTACATTGGGGGTTTGCACAGTTACCTTAGGTACACTATTCTCATGTTTAATCCCACAAACATAGATGAGGTTTGTGTTCAAGCCACACACTTAGAAGCAAGAGGGAAACAAAAGATTGATGAGAAAAGTGAAAGTGAGCGTAAAGGAAAGGGAAAGTTTTATGGAAGAGGAAAGAGAAATAGCTCTGTAATAAAATAGAAGGAAAAAATCACATGCAAGCACTGTTTGAAGAATGGCCATGATGAAGGCCATTGTTGGCAACTTCATCTAGAGTTGAAGCCAAACAAATTGAAAGCCAAAGAAAAGGGGAAAATTGTTGCTATAGTTGAACATGACTTAGGGTCAGATTCAGGAGTTGAAACAAAGATTACAGCCATGTGTTTAAAAGGTAAACACATAGCAAGCACTTGTTCTTCAAATTGTTCCAATGTTGCTCAAGATTAAGATACAAGAATAGAAATTTTCCATATTAGAGTTGTCTCTAAACATACCAAGATTGATACACTTTTTGATAGTAGGTCACAAGCTAACTTGATTTCCGAAGACTTGGTTAAGCAGCTAGACCTTGAAACTGCTAGACATCCAAGACCTTATCCTTTAGGGTGGATATGCAAGAATGCAAACTTTCAGGTTACAAGGAAGTGCATATTAAGATTCACCATCAATTCAAACTTTCTTGATGAAGTTGAACTTGATGTTGCGCCACTTGAGATATCAGGTATTGTATTGGGAAGTCTTTATCTGTATGATAGGAAAGAAGTATTTCATCGCCATGAGAATAAGTATCATTTTTTTCAAGATGGTATTGAGTACATAATTAGAGTGCATAAGAATAAGACAAGTTTGTCTTTTGGAATCTAAGCTTCTGTGATCCATATAAATTAGTAGAAATTCTTTCGGTAATAATCACATGCAAAAGAACGAGGTCGACGCGTTTCGAACCAACCAGTGTGGTTCATCATCAGGACTATGTGAGAGATCAGATCAAGCAATAAGTATAAATAGATGTAGAGATGGTTCAACTAGCCGTTAGGATAACGGCTAGTTTGACTTAGAAAAAGTAAAAATTCCTTTATATATTTATTTATTTAATTAATTAATTAATTAATTTATATTCTTAATTAATTTATTATTTTTATTTTAATTTATTATACAATTAATTGACCAATTAAATAATACAATGGTAAGTAATTTAACAAATCTAGGTGTATATATGCAAATTTTGATTAAATTATATAATAAATATTTATACAATTAATTCTTTATTCATGAAATCTAATTGAAAATAAACCATCTATCAATAGTCAAACATAGTCAAAAATTAATAAATCAATAAAATAAATTAAAAAATTATTTTAAAAATATAAATAAATAAATAAAATAAAAATAAAATATAAAAATAAAAAATAATTTTATTTATTTATTTATTAATATAAAAAATAAAAATAAAATAAAATTAATTAATTAATTAATTAAAAAATATAAATAAATAAATAAATATAAATACAATATAAATATAAATTAATAATAAATAAAAATATATTTTATTTTATTTTAATTAATTAATTAATTATTATTATTACTATTATTATTATTATTTAACAAATAAAAATATAAAATAAATAAAAATAAATAAATAAAAATAAATAAATAAAAAATAAAATAAAATAAAATAAATAAATAAAATAAAATAAAAATTTGTTAAGAATATAAGGCAGGAATCCAGCACCTGCTGATATTCCAACCGTCATCTCTATTGAGATTAACGGGCCTTTTTTCAATTTCAATAGCCTCTCGCAACTTACGATGGTGGAAATGGTCGATTCTAGCAATGACCTTAGCATCTTCTATGCAAATATGATGGTTAGTCTTTTCTGCATGCTCAGCTAAGGCAGACGAGCGAGATCTTCTATGCTTGATATCAGTAGCATGCTCACATATCCTTTGATTAATTGACCGACCCGTCTCACCAATGTAAGGAGTACCACAGGAACAGGGAATGATGTAGACACCTTTTCCATCCCTGGGGTCAATCGGATCTTTAACCGATTTTAGAGAACTACGAATAGTATTAAGGGGCTTGAAATAAGAGGATACCTTATGCTTTTTAAGGATTTTAGCAATTTTATCAGTGGTACCCTGGATTGATGGAAGGCTGACACTGCCATACCATTCACTAGGATCTTTTTTATTTTTAACAGAAGGACCTTTCTCCGTTTTGAGGAAAGCTTTGAGGCCCTGCGACAAACTATAACCATTATTACAAAAGACATTCAACAGATGGGTCTTTTCAGTGGGTCTTTTCCTTATCGAGGTGAGACTCATCGAAATGAAGAGGATATTGAATGCAAGTCAGAATTTGACATTGTTAATGATAAAAAAAAATAGATGTTTTGAATAAAACATTTCAAAAAGATGCTTATGCTTGTAATGAGATGTTTCAAGATTCTAACAGGTTTCCTTTGTAATGAGGTGAACATGATGTAAAACATTTGCAGCAGTCAACATCAATGTTAAGCAGCGTTGGAAACAATATGCCGGTGCAAGAGAGTGCAATGGTCAAAGATAAAGCGACAAAGCAACTTGACAAAGAAGGAACGGGTTCCACAAATGCTTGTTTTTGGTTTCCAAAGGGTACATGGAAATGGCGAAGATACTTGTTCAAGAATCGAAACAAGTACAAGCGAGGTCAGTTAAGAATCGCCATGGTGACAATGTGCAAGGTGAGACATTTTTTAAGTTTCCTTTGATTAATGACCAAGGTAGGAACAAGATGGTTTCTGCAAGAATATCTTGCTGTTCTACAAACTCATAAATATTGCAGCATGAGAGTGTCAATGACAGCAAGAGAAGGTCGCAAGAATCAAGGAAAAAACTATTTTTTTTTATAAAAGCTCCAGTTGATGAAAATTGGAAAATTTCAGTGGATAGAGACTGGAAGGGTGAGGGAACAATACCCTCATCCACATGATCAATAATCAGAGATATTTTGGGGTCCAAAAGGCTTCTAGTGGGGAGGAATGATTAGATTTTCAGTGTAAAAATATCAAAAAATGAAAGTGCTCATAATTGATTGGAAGCTGAACGACCGCGACCGACCTGTCGCTAGGAATCCGACACACTTTGTTTCATCGAAAACTAACTCCGGATGAAGAAGTTATAGCCCGCTGACCGCCGTTCAGAACATGGGAATTTAAAAAAAAATGCAGAATAGTGACAGGTTGATGACATGGCAGCCCAGTCAGCATACCAAGTATATTCAGGGAATATTCTCCAATTTTTTCCCAATGACACAGTGACAAGTGTCACAACAAGATTCGCCAGTGAACTTTGTAGGTGATTTTTTTTTACAATTTATCCGAAGGTTGAATGAGATTTTTTTAGTTTGGAATGGTCCAACTAGAGATGGACATGTGGTGCAGCCAGGGGCCACCACTAGCCCCCTCTGGTGGATCCCAACCAAACCTTGGATCGAACTGTAGGTTGAAATTTCATGTTATATTACAGTTTGAATTATTATTATATAACCAAGGTTGAAACTATACCATTGACGCATATGAGTTCGGGTTGAATGATTTATATAACCAAGGTTTAAACTATACAAATGGCGCATATGAAATTTGGGTTGAATAATTTTAATCCAAATTTTAAACCTTGGAAATGGGCATTGACATACGGAGAAAAACTTATGTGGGGGGGTCGGGGTCGAACCCACGACCTACCCCGCACCATCCAGGCACCTTACCACCTTACCTCTCTATTGGGTCTTAACCATATAGGACCTCAAATTATATTTAATATCAACCAGATCCGATGGCAGGGGTTTGGAGGGGGCCAACACCCTCCCCATACAACCTTTCTGCAACAACTGAGGGCGGAGCGGAATGTATTAAGCGCGGAGTTTAATTTTAAGTGCAGGTTAATCCACTAATCCGGTGGTTAAGATTAATTAAACTGTGTATGGAAATGCACTTAAGCGTAGTTAAGATGCGATTATCTACCAGCTAAGCACAATTTACTGCTAATTAATCCTGATTATTATGGCAATGGGTTTAGCGGACTTCGCCAGTTTCAGCGAAATCCACAATTTGTCGGAGCTAACTGGAGTCTCCTCTAGTTTTGGAGGCATTTTACTAGGAAAATTGGTTTTGACCGTAACTGGAGCAATTTTCAACCAATTTTGGCTCAGGAAGAGTCATTCCTAGTATATTTTAATGTTGTGGACACATTGGAGTAGGTTTCAGAGATAGTGGGAGTCTGTAAACAACAATTTTTTTACAATTGAGATAATACAAAGGACCAAGCCATGGAAGCTAGACCAAGGAGATGTAGCCCGGGAGGGGTGAACTCCTTCAAGAAAACAATGTGTTAATGGATCAGTTGTGATGGTTTGCTGTGTGTTTATTTGTTGTTGTTCAAAATTTAGTTTCAATGTTTTTATGTTAAATAATTCAACATAATCTCTACACATTTACTTGTTAAACAATCATAAGCACTTCAATAAGCCCATGTACATGAAGCAAAGATCAACATTTTTAATATAAATCTAAAGATGAAATTAGCACAAAAAAACTAACATTCAAATTCAGATCATGATGACACCACTGCCACCATGGCCAACACAACACAAATACACAATCACGTACACCATAGGTATGAGAAACACGTAAAACATCAACGAAAGCATGACCAATACACCACCCATCCAGTCCAAGGGTTGAACCATGCTATGATAACGCTCTGTAATACCCTCCTCCCAAATATACCCAAGTAACTAGCCAACTGGGGTAAATGTGTGACGAGAGGATACTAATATGAGATTCAGCCTTGTAGATGACCTTAAGGAAGTGGAACCGACGGAAATAAGACAAACACACTTTACACATCATCAAAAACATCCTCAAGAGCTAACACAACCTTCTAGGCCCCTGAATCTTTCGGGAGACTGGATTTTTGACCAATTTGAGCCTTAGCCATGGGCATGCCAAGGCAAGGTAGCGACTAAAATCCTATAGTCGCGGGCATGACAAGGCAAGGTAGTGGCCAAGACCCGGTTTGGTCAGTTTTGTGCCTGCAAATCCAGGATTTGTGCCACCTTTTTAGCCCCAGAGCCTAGGTCATTGACCATAACTTCATGAAACTTTAGGGGAGTATAAATAACATTAAAACAAAGGCATGGAAGTAATCACATAATCAAGAACTCATCTGGACCCCCCCTAGCCATGACAGGAATTCCGTCAAACATGTCACAAACATTGCATCTACAGGTATAAACAACAAAATTAAACATGGGGGTTTCATACTTATATGAGAATCACAAAGAAGCATTGATCCCCTACATAATAAGCTACAATAATACTATTTGACCATAGCTACATTGTGTATTCATTTACCAGTAAAAACATGGGTCAAGCCATACATCATCATTGATCGAATACACACTTATAACCAGCACAATAACAATAGAAATACAATGGATATAGCAACAATAAAATCCATACATAAACCAATACATTTTCATACCAAATACTAGAGAAATGAGATCTTCATTACTAAATGTAAAAACCAACCGGGGATGGGACTTTCACGTTCCACTCGACCATAGATTGGCTGAGCCAAGTCTCTCTTTAGCTAATCACCCTCATGCCATATTCCAAGCATGAATGTGGGATGTCATCAAACACATTAGTCACAATCAATCCAGGGCTTCCAGAGGCCAAACTACCTCAACTCTCAACCAGTGACTCCACCTCACAGTCATATATCACAACCATCACGGATTGATCTCTATCCAAGTTGTTCCAGAGCTCTAGAGTGTTTGTTCCAACCAGGGATTCCAGGACTAGTAAATAAACCCTAACTGTTACAAGGCTTTCAAAGTGTTTGTCCAACCAGGGCTTCCAGGACTAGTAACTCAACCCACCTAGGGATTCCATAGTGTTTTTCCAACCGAGGCTTCCGGGACTAGTAACTCAACCCACAGTTGTCCATCGGGCTTCTAGTGTGTTTGTCCAACCAAGGCTTTTAGAAACTAATAACTCAACCCACAGCTAAATAAATCATGAGAACCAACCAAAAAAAAATTTCAATGGAAATAAACCCATAACACCATGGCTATCCAGGAAATGGCAAGGCTAGGAAAATCCACATGCATACACCATGCATGCCAAAACTAGTGAAGAAAACATACATTCAACTCGGTAGCCGCAATCAAATTCCATTGTAGATTCTGATCCCAGTGTATGCTTGTGCTTTATTTCTCTTCCTTTGCCTTCTTGATCCAAATCACGAAGTATCCACACTCTCAAGAGTGCTCCAATAAAACTCTAAGTATCCAAGAGTATGAGGGGGAGAGAGAGAGAGAGTAATGAGAGAGCTCCAAAATGCACCGACAAAAGGTACCAACTGATCCTTAGAAGCCTTTTTATGGAAGAGGCCTATATTTGCTTCATTTTCCATTATTTTCCTTCAATTTCCTCGTCACATGTAACTTGTGACCTTTTGTCTCCCTTTTCTTCTAATTTCCATTATTTTCATAAATAAATGTGCCAAAAATAATTTTTGCCTCTTTATTGCCTTAGCGATAGCCTTTTCCAATTTCCTTAGCCATAATAAACCATGTGAACAACCGCACTAGGATGTTTTTCCCAACATTCAACTTGGAATACGTGTTCCATCAACCGTGGTTATTATTTAACTTTATTACATGGAATTTTCACGAGGGCTGTTACATTTTCTTTATGTGTTAATATTTATTGTGAGTGTTTTCGTATTAATGAAAGTAGTGATAAGGGAATGATGTCTACTACTAACATAATGGTTGATTGGTTGTAGGGTGAGTATGTGTTTTTACTTGGCTTTTCCCTCCTTTATGGGATTGTGTTATGTGAGAGCATGTGGGTAAAACAAGAGTCAAATATACCTATCTTGCGGTTGATCTAAATTGGATCCTCATTAAACCTCTTAGGAATTTGAAATAAGCACTTAGTTGATTTTTCCTTTTTCTAAATTTGTCCTTTTTATTTTAGTTTATCCTTTTGGCAAAAATTGACGTAGAAAAAACTCCTCTTTTGTATATAACTCACCCTCTTTTATAATTTTCTCATATGCTTAATTAAAATTTCCATTAAAATTTAAGATCTCTATGTAATTGTTTCAATTTTGTGGCAAGTGAAATCTTGTGCCTTGAATGTTTGTTAAGAGCTACATGAATATATACATACTATATTAAAGTGTGTTTTCCTTTTCCTATAGGCCACACACAAACCATACCGAGCATACTTTTTCATGTTGGGAATTTTACCCAAAGTTTGGGCATTTTATTTACTACCTCCGTGAATTTGTAGTCCCTTGAGCATATTATCCTTTGCTTGGGTGAATTTATAGTTCCTTGGATGTCTTATCCTCTGCCTAGGTGAATATACAATCCATTGGGTGTCTAATCCTCTCCACAGGTAGATTTGTAGTCCTTTGGGCATATTATCCTCTTCTTGGGTGAATTTATAGACCTTTGGGCATTTTATACATTTTTAGGTGTCTAAATTTATCATTGGGGAGTTTCTCTCCTTTGTTGGATGTGTAAATATATCTCTGGGTGTTTTTTTTTTTAACTAGAAAGAGTAATAGTTATATATATAAACCGTGTCCGTTCGCGTTAAAAAACAGAGAATTTACATCAAAAATTTATGCCTGATAAGGGCTTATGAGAGTAAATTTTTCCCATCTCTTCTCAAAGTGTTTTTCCCCAACAAACCAAAAAATTCCCCTTGCCTATCAACCTGTGGCTATACATTCTACAGTATTGGTTTAACATATATTTACAAGTGTAGTTTGCCATAAAAAAAATTCATTAAACAAAAAAAGAACACATATTACTCCTCCATCGACGCTGGACTACTGAGATCGAGTATCGTGTATTCTTCTTCCTTCCTCGGGTTGTTCTCGACCAATTTTAGCTTCATTTTCTCAATGCATCCACCTCATCCTCCAATTTCCGAATGTGCTCCTTCTTCTCTATTTGTTTTTCTTGAATTTCCAGTGCCTCCTTATGGTGCTGATGGATGAACATATGCATAATTAAGAGACCTTCCCTGGAATCCATATGCTCCTGCACAAAACCTTCACAGGTTTGCTTGATTTTTCCACACTCCTAAGCCCAACACTCCCACGACCCGCCAGACTGAGGCCGACAATGGCCCCAGGAACCAGACCACAAGCTCTCATCTACTAAATTGCTCTGCACACTCATTTTGACCACCGAGGAGAAACTAAAGCGACAAGCCTCCAAGATGTTGTGAACCCCCCACTCAGTTAAGTTCCAGGTAGGTAGAACAATCCCAGAATCATCGTCATGCTAAACGACTGTGTTGCCACCCTTCCTGGCACTCGACACCTTCCTACCACTGTCGTCAATGCAAATGATCACCCTCATGGTAACCACACTAACATGATATTTACTGAGACTTCCTAGGAACCTCGACCATAGCCTGTGGGCCTTAACAGAGACCACCCGAGCATATACTAACCAAAAAATATAGCAAAGTATCTTACCGTTACTCCATTTATAGAAGGCCCAGGTCCTAACTCTGATGCATGACTGAGTTATCTTACCCATGATGTTGAGATCCCAATGCTTTACCATTATTTCCCTCCACTTCAATTCGTCCTTCATCCTAACCCATGCCTTCCTCCCACACGCGAACTGAGAAATTCAGATCAGAGGGATTAAATGCATATCACCCTCTCCCATATTTCACATTGTGCCATTGCTGTAACGTTGACCACAATAATTTCTTCGAGTTTTTTAGGTCTGAGTTCTGACGTTGGGAGACCTCCAGATACCAAGTATAGGACCAGCAAGATGGAAGCAACCATGTTGCATTAGGATTTCAAGACGATCAATGCCACAAGGCATGAGGGCAAGCCAAGATTCATTAAGGCTAATGAGATAAGGGTTTGGGAGTGAATGCTAGATCAAGTTGCGTGGTGGCATCCAAGGTGGAAAAGGAGGAGGGTGACAGGGAAAGGGGTAGGGAGTGGACATAGAGAAAGGGAAAATGGAAGGATGAGGGGAGGGGGGGTTGGAGAGAAGATGAGGGGATAATGGGGATAGCAGGGGGTATAAAAAGGTTAACCCCCAAATAAAAATATGACTTTTTATCCCATGCCTCTTTATTTGGCCAAGATTGCATTTCTCGATCTAATTTTTGAAAAACTTGACCAAGATTAAGGAATGTATAATGTTTCCTCTATATCATTCACTATACTTCTGTCTTTCTTCATCCGATAGGCCAAGTTTTATTGATTATCTGCCTCCTCGTTATTCCCTCTTAGGATGTGGAAGAATGGCACTCGAGAAAAGAGAGAAAGCATGCATTGGGATCGATTAATGATTTGGTTTAGATTCAAGTTATGAGCTGGAGAATTGTATTTCATATGTTCAATTATCAACATGGAGTACCCTATAATTTTTATTTCCTTGATTCCCTTTTTTTGAGCCAAAGAAAGCCCAAGGAATAATCCACAGGCCTCAACTTAATTTTTTGTATTCCTTCCTAGGCTCCAAGCATATATGTCTTCTATGTTTCCTTTGGGATTAATGAGAATCCCTCCCCCTCCTGCCACCCCATATCATTGGGTGTTTTTATGCATCATTGGTTGTCTAAATCTATCCTTGGAGAATATTTAAATAGTACTAAGGGTCTAAATCCACCCCTAGGAATTTTTCTCCATTATTGAGTGTTTAAATCTTCCCACTAAACATTTTCCATGTTGTTGGTTGACTTGGTTCATCCCTTGGAAGTTTTTATCAATTATGGGTTAATTATTTTTAGTATGAAAACTTTGAATCCATTTATTACGCTTGCAATAGCCCCATTTTATTTTAAAACATGGTCCATAACTTTGTTTTGTTGTTCAAAGTATTATATAACATTATATTAATTTCTTTTAGAGTTATAACTCTTAATTGTAGTAGAATCGAAATAGAGGCTACAAATTTTTTTATTATGGAAGTTAATTGCTTCAAGAATTATTTCCATCAAAAGTTGTTTCTATAAAATTAATTTGTTTTGCAAGTTATTTGTAGTGGAAGTTATCAAAAGGCTATAGAATATTTTTTCTTCAAAATCCATTTGTAATTAAGCTATTAAAAGGCTAAAAAAGTTGTTTTCTTTGGAAGCTATTGACGACAATTGAAGAAGTATCCATATTGGTGAGATGGGAAATCCATAAGCCTATCATTTATGGATTAAATCATATCAAAGTAGGTTTATTAGAGGCCTTGAAGCAACTGCAATGGGCAGAGCCTCGAAGAGGGAGACATTAGAAGAGATGAGACATTTTAATAGGTAAATATAAGAGGAAATAAAATATTGGAGGAAAATAATGGATGAATTGGAAAAAGAAATTTCCAAGTGCCAAGACTCCTTCACTACCATGATGATCAAATTACACAGGATCATATTTTAACTCTTGCAGTTGGGGGAGAATCATTAAGCTAGATGATTGGCAAGAGGAAAGGTTCACCAAAGGAACTACTTAGCTATACCAACTCTTCGTAGCAAAGGAAGAGACCTTGGAGGAGTTATAAGTAGCTATCCAAGAGACCAAGAAAACCCCTCCATTTCCATTGATGAGGCTAGTACTATGATAGAAGAAAACATGGTAAATGTTATGAATAAAAAATAAAAATAAATAAATAATAAATAATATTAATATAATAATATTGATAATAATTAAATTAATGGCTTCATTAATTATGAAGGGACAAAATGTAACACCCTCCTCCCACATATACCTAAGTAACTAACCAAACGAGGTAAACATGTGACAAAGAGGTACTATGATATGATTCAACTCCCTAAGTGCAGTTAAGGAAGTGGAACTGACTAACCAACACTTTACAGACTTCCCTCGGGTGCTACAGGACCCCTTGGAGCTAATCCACCACTCCAAGTGCCCATCCCCCAAGTTAACCTAGCCTTTCAATGAATTTAGCCCCCAGTCACTCCCATAACAAGGCATGCTTACATTTGGAAACTTATAGTTGCTCCCACAATGCCTGCAAGGGTGAGACTATAGTCTTTTTCAACCAATTTTGTGCCAGAGGGTGCGAGATTTAAGCCACTTTTTAGGTCTAGTCTCCAACCACTACTCAGAACTTGATGAGACTTTTCAAGACAATAAATGACACCAAGAGAAAGCCTTTAACACAAAACTTGATCAAGGACTTGACCTAACCAAGCCCAACCATGAAAATCATTTCATCAAATATGTCACAAATATGAAGTCTACAAGTTTTAATAACAAATATGAGCACAAGGGTCTCATACTTATCTAAGAATCGTCAATAAGGATTGATACCATCTCACATTAGTTGAATTATCATCTATTAGGTCATTCATTCATTATTGTTTCACATATTAATCAAAACATGATGAGAGATAAACATCATAACTATCACAAAACATGCTCATAACCAACATATAACCAACTGAAATAGAAAGTATATAAAAACCATATAAACCACATAATAACAAGTTCATTTACCCATAACATAAAAGAGTAAATAAGCTCTCATTAACATATGCAAATCAAACCAAGTTAGGGAATTCCATGTACCACCCAACCATAGACTAGTTTGAACCAAATATTTCTTTCACCTAGTCACCCGCGTGCCATATTCCAATCATGAATGTGGGATCTCATGGAATCAACTAAACAAAACCAAACCAGGGATTCTAGAGGCCAAACCACCTCAACCCTCAACTAGTGATTCCACCTCATGGTCAAACATCACTAACCATCACCAAGTTGGTCTCTACCAAAACTGTCCAGGGCTCCAGAGTGTTTGTTCCAACCTGACGTCTAGGACTAGCAACTCAACCCATAGTTGTTGTCGGGCTTATAGAACGTTTTTCCAACCAAGGAATCTAGGACTAGTAACTGAACCCACAACTATTGTCGGGCTTCCAGAGCATTTGTCCAACCAAGGCTTCCAAGTTTAGTAACTCAACCCAACAAGGGCTTCCAGAGCACTTGTCCAACCAAAGCTTCTAAGATTAGCAACTCAACCCAAGTTGTTACTCGGCTCCATAGCATTTGTCCAATCAAGGATTCCAGGACTAGTAACTCAACCCAAGTTGTTACAGGTCTCCATATTGTTTGTCCAACCAAGGCTTCCAGGACTAGTAACTCAACCCAAGTTGTTACATGGATTCTAGAGTGTTTGTACAACCAAGGCTCTAGGAACTATAAATCAACCCATAGCCAAAGGAACATGAGAACCAACTAGAAAACATAAGTAAAACTCACAACACCATGGCTATCCAAGAAATGGAAAGGCTAGGCAAAACCACTGTCAATCTAGGCAATCCTCCATGCCAATGATAGATAATAACCAAGAAACCACATGTATGTACCATGCATGCCAAAACTATAAAGGAAATCATACATGAAACTTCTGTTGAAGTTTGCAACAAGAAACAGTGAAATTGGCATCTGGAAACAACATCCTTGATCCTAGTGAAAATTAAGCACCTACACTAGGTGGGGCCCACATAGGCTATTTTTAGGTGGATGTCTATTTATAGATGCATGAGAAAATTATATTTATAGATGCATTTCTATATATAGATGTATGTGCAAGTTATATTTATATATTGCATGTCTATTTATAGATGCATGTCGACTATTATTATCCCTTAATATTAGTTGGACAATAAATAATAATCTATTCTTAATGAGCACTTCGAAATAGTTAACTGAAGTGGCAAATCAGTTAGCTAAGTGAATTTCGAGTTAAGAGGTTGGTTTGTGGGACATGCAGGTTGGCTTGAGTTGTAACAAAGTGATTCTAGTTGTAATAGAGTTAGAAGTGCAGTGGTGCATTCGTTAATGCAAGTTGTAAATCAGTTTAACTAAGTTAAGTGAGTTAAAGCCAGTTGTGCTAGTTTTAATTGAAGATACACTAATGAGAGATCAAGTGAATTAAATATTAATTAATTCACATGTAGTGATCTCACATGCAACTGATTTTTTTACTATTATTAACTGCATGCATGTCAGATCCAATGGAGACCCAGTTGAGTTCTAGGTGAAAGGGAAGATAACTATCAGTTGTGACATTATCCGGTTGCACACATGCAACCACACACACATTGGATGTGCCTATGAGGATTGCACAGCAAAGGCAGGCAAGAATCAATCGTTCAAGGGTTATTTACCATCAGGGATTGCATAGTGGAGGTAGACTATCTGGAGACAGTAAATTGGATAAGGAACTTGCGAATTTTTGTATGACAATGTGAGACAGTTAGCTATTGTACTGAGAGCTCTTGGATTGGAGCTGTGTATGCAATTGTTTCATGTCCATGATATAATACATAATAAAATATAGTGGGGTCTTTAACTTTATGCTTTCTTGGTAGATTATCTGTGTTATGTGTGAGTGATATTTCTTCATGATATTGTGATTGGTGATTGCGTTTCAAATTCCGCAAAGATTTTGTAGAAGCGATTCTATATTTAACAATAGCATATTATTGTTAGATCAGGAGAATCTAGGCAATACATATTTTGTATTAAATTTCTACAACTTCATACCTATAGGAAAAACCAATTGTAGTTGTTGATTTTGATGTCCTTTTGCACTTTCCTGCTTTTCCTTTACCTTCTTGATCCAAATCCCAAGTATGCCACACTCCTCCAAGAGTGCTACAATAAAACTCTAAGTGTCCAAGAGTATGAGAGAGAGAGAGAAATAATAGAGAGAGCTCCACCATATAACTGACAAAAGTCTATGTACTGATCCTCATAAGCCTTTTTATTAATGAGGCCTCTATTTTCTTCATTTTCCATTATTTTTCCTTTATTTTCCTCCTCACATGAAACTTATGATCTTTCGCCTCCCATTTATCCCATTTTCCATTATTTTCATAATTAAATTCCAGTAAATGCCACTTTGCCTTCCCAAAGCCTTTGCCAATTTCCATAGCCATAATAAACCAAATGAACACCCACACTAGGATGTTTTTCCGAACATTCATCTTAGAATATGTGTCTCATGACCTTGGTATTATATTTTTTACATGAATTTTTAACCATGGTTGTTATAGAGCCCTCCCCTTTGGGGGAATACTGTCCTCAGTGTTCAATAACACCTATAAACCAATAAGACTATTGAAAGAAAAACAAACTGCCTATGGAGCTTTATAACACAACTCGTTGCAGTATTTACAATGACCACTTTTGAAAACATGACAAACATACAATCTATTGGAGCTTTATAACATATCTCATTACGACATTTACAATAAAAACCACATTTTATCAACCATCAAATAACCATACTGTCTCTGGAGCTTTATAAATCCAACTCGATATAGTATTTACAATAATATAAAAATATGCTCATTTTCTCAACCAACAAATAAAAGGATATGATGCCTGTATCAACAACAAGGGAATCCAGAGGCTCACACCTCCCCCTCAAAGTACTACAAAGATTCACCTCCTTCCCAGGAAGTCTAGAATCCACTGTCAAATTCAGAGTCTGCATCCAATGTTCAGCGTTGCAATCCTGCGCTACTGTACCCTCACCGAGAAGTTACCGACTCATTGTTCTAGGGCACACTCCTAATGTGCATATTGTTCCATCTAGAAATGATAATGACAAAAAAAAATCCATTCCCCAACCTTCCCTTCTCTATTACACAGTCCCTCAGGAAATCTGGTCATCCCCTTCCATGAAGTCACAAACCTTCCAAGTTCCGTGGCCATCCCCTTCTCTGCTACATAGTCCCTCGGGTGACCCCTCCCTTGGCAAGGATTCCTCACATCGAAAGGTAAAATAGCCAAGGCATATACCTGCCTCAAAACCATCATACCAGTCATATCATGCTCATGGAAATCAATGGACACTATTAGGTACCAGTGTCCTACAATGGCCCTGCTCATGAAGTGCTTTACCAGCATACTGCTACTTGTTTAACAATGCTAGTGAAAATTCCATGTAATAAAAGTCAATAAAGGAAAAATAATAACCACAATTATGGGACACTTATTCCAAGCTGAATGTTGGCAAAAACATCCTAGTGTGGGTGTTAATTTAGGTTATTATGGCTAAGGAAATCGCAAAGGATTTGGAAAGGAAAAATCGAAATTTATTTACGAAAATAATGGAAAATAGGAGCAAAAGGAAGGTGAAAGGTCATAGGTTGCATGCGAGGAGGAAAATGAAGGAAAATAATGGAAAATGAATAAAATAGAGGCCTAATTGATAAAAAGGCTTATGAGGATAAGTTGGTACTTTTTGTCAATTTAGTTTGGATCTCTCTCTCTCTCACTCTTGGACACTTATATTTTTCTTGGAGCACATCAACATTGGATCAAGAAAGGAAAAGAAGGAAAAGAGGAAGAAAATATCAAGCAAGGAAGAGCAGGATCAAGCAACTACAACAAGATTATTTGTAGGTATCGTTTTTCATGTGTGGTTTCCTTGCTAGATTTGGCATGCATGGTGTTGCATGTGTGTTCTTGGTTCTCTTGATGTCATTGGAATGGGTTTTTCTAGGTGTGACAATGTTCTCAGCCTAGCCTTTCTATTTCCAGATAGCCATGGTGTGATGGGGTTCTCATGTTTTGGTTGAGTTGGATTTTTGGATGGATTCGAAGCTGAGTGAGGTGGATCTATAAATGAAAGAACACATGGATTAGTAACCCCTAAACCAAACTGTGGGTTGTGGTAAATCCAAATTTTTCTTTGCCTTGGTGGGCCTAGGAATCCTCGACTTGTCCATTAGGTAGGATATATGGTAAATACTAGAGGTGGGTGATGTCCATTAGGCCCAGGAATCCCAATATGGGATATATGGTAAATCCTAGAGAGTGGAGTCTCGGTTATGGCCTAGTGATCTGGTGTGGATTACAGTAAAGCCTAGAGACTAGGAGACAAAAAAATTCCTTACGGTGTAGGTGGAGAAATCTAGTGGAATCCATGCTTGTTTTGGCCTATTGATTTGGTGGAGATCATGGTGTTATGCAGAATTATGAATTATGGATAAATCATTCTTCCCTAGACATGTGCTTATCTAGAAAAACAGATTAAAGACTTTGTGACTACTTTTCCTAACTATGAACAAACACACAGAATGAAATAAGAAGCTTACTTGGAATCCAAGCGCTTCCAAAATCTCCTTTTGTCGCTTTTGCTGTAGCTTCAAATTATAGTCGGTTGTGCAAAATATTTCCTGCAAGACTGAACACTAAACAACAAGAGATAGCAATAATACATATGTCTATTCAAGTTATTTAGCTAAATCAATGACGCATAAACCATATACATCAGATAAGAATTCATAATATGGAAAACATGAGCTTATACAGATACATATGTGGGAAAGTAAGCATCAATCTTTATTAATGGATAGAAGGGGAGGTTACAACCTAGTGATTGATTTGAAGTTACCATATCCAGCAGCATCCCAGCCTCATCATAATGCAGATCTCTCCAGCAACATGTTACACAAATCAACTCCTTAATTGAAATTCCTCCAGCTTTTCTCAACTCAAATTCTTCCTTACCAAACACTAAGATCTATGCTCAATTTATAGAGGAGTTGTAGGTATTTTTACAATCAATGACTTTCCAATAATAGGTAAGACATGTTCCCAATATTGTAGATGTCAAATGGACACATGGATTCGAAGTTTGACACATGTGAATTCTTCTAGAAGGCACTGGCCAAGTGGAGATTCCGGAACAATGAGAATTTCGCTCCCAATGTGACCAACACAACTATGAGTGTTTGGAAGTGCTTTGCAGATCAACCTTGAATGGGGCTACCTGCATATGCAACACACTTAGTCCCTTTAGAGGCAGCGTTGATGAGTTATCATATGATATATTATAAACTTCAAATCTTGGAAACCTTTGCAGATGAAAGTCATGAATGATTTGTCTTGTTATTTGTATTAGGGCATGTAGAAACTGAAATGATAGGGGATGTTATAGCATCATTTTTCACCCTCATGTGATTCATGATTGACTTTATGGCTTTGGGCACCCATTCCTACAGACTTGAACAAAATTCACTAAAAAACAGTGTTAAAATTCCCATACGCGGGTATGCCCAGATTTTTCTGCGTGTATACGCGAGTCCACATGTACTTCTCCGCGTATGCCATTAAAACCATTAAAAAATATATAAAAATCCCTATTTTCGGGCTGGGTTGATGGTTACTCCAGTAGTTCAACCACCCCAGCACGTGGCCAACTGTTTCCAACTGATTGAAACTACTTTGAGGGAGTATAAAAGCCCCTCATGTGCATGGCCTAAGGGAGAGAGAAATTTTATAGATATTATACTCTGTTGGAATCCCAATTCAAGTCTGATTTCCCGTGCCTCCTGCACTTTCCCAGATTCATACAGGAAACCCTTGTTTCCTGGATATGTTCATCCATTTATATGCCATCTCGAGTGCACAAGTCTTGAAAGTATCTTAGCGAGGCAAGGGCGGGACAGATCCGGACGATGGTCTGCTTGAAGATTGTGGAAGGATTTAGGTGATCTCTCCACTCTTTACTACTGTACATGTTATTCGCAATAATGAAGAACCATCTTGTTCCTGAACTTATGTGTTAGTATCTATTTGTATATATGAAAAGATTGATTATTAAGCAGTTATTATCGTTTATATCATATTTCACATGGATTACACTAACGTTTAGGAGAAATATATGCTGTACAACTAGGTTTCCGTGAATGTTCTTTCTTGTTTTCCAGGTTGGAGAGGAAGAAGGGTTGCTGGGGGTTTGGACCCCGCGGGATCTACATCGAACGTAGGACTACGGGTGAGTTCTGCTATCGTTGTTATCTAGTTTTTAGCATTTAAGTATGGTTGTGTGTGAGTCCTTCTGAATAGCATGCCCTGATCTGTGGAGGTTTTGACCCAACAAACCTCTAGGGTGATTTTCCCCGAAACAGAACTGGCGACTCCACTGGGGACCGCATTTTTGTGATTCCCCTGTTGGGTGGTTTCAGTTGTTTGATAGGTTTCCAACAGTTTTAACTTTTATTTCCAGTCCAGTTAACTCTTTCTCAGTCAGACTGAAGTCTTGGTTCCTTAGCTAGGCTTGATCTTTTTTATTTTTCATTATTTACCTTTGCATACGCGGGTTTGTCTATACACAGACGCGTATACATGCAGTTTTTGTTAAAGGGAGTCGCGTATACACGGGTTTTTTTTAACACAGTCACGTATGCACGTTCCAAACTGTCAAGTAGCGTATGCCTGGGTGAATTTTGAAATTTTGGATTTCTTGGCTTTTTAGTCCTATCTACCTGTGGAGACCTGTTCCTGCAGTGTCTTTGTATCCTCTGGATTGTGTAGAAAGTGGTCTTTGGTCTTTTCTCTCTCTTGTTTGATTGAAAACTAGCTTATCTGGCAAATCTTGTTTCTTGTGCTTGCATTTCTGGGTCGAGTACCAAGATCTCTTCCTGGGGATTCTTGGCTGTTCTGCTTTATCAGAACAGAGAGCCTCTGCTCATTTACTCTTTCCTACCTTTGTGTCTTGCTTTGCACTTCGATTTTTTCCCATTTCTTGGTTGGTTTTCTTGAGTTCAGTTGACTAGGTCTTGTTGCAATTTTTGAAGAGTCTTTCTTGGTTCTTTGAAGTTTTTGTTTGCTGCAAGGTTGTACTATTCTTCTAGGCTGAGTGATTGAGTTTCTTGTCTTCTTTTGCTCATATAAATCTTGCTACTAGCTAGCCCTATTAGATTTGGAGCGTTTTTGAAGTTTTTGCTTGAAATTCAGAGTTGTTTGGCTTGGGATTTGATAGTTTTTCTTGGTCTTTTTGAACTCTTCTTTTTATAAAATTCAAAAGCTCAAAAAACATTTTGTTTTATTGTTTGCTTTTGTTTTGAATTTTTGTTTTCGTTTTGTTGCATCTTTTGAAGCTTTGTTGAGGTTTCTTGCCTTTGGTTTTTGACTTGATTTTGGAAAGGAATTGTCATTGGTTTCTTCCTCTTGTTTCAAGCGTTTTTGGTGTCTTTATATTAAGAGTTTCTGATTTTGGGAACTAGCTTTCTGGACAACCAAAAAGAGATAAAACTGAAGGATATTTGGGAAATTTCTCTCTGCTTTAGTAGATTTTGCATCTTAGAATTTGCATGCTCTTAGTGATTTGCATTAGGTGCACTTAAGCATTTAGTCATTTTCATAGTTTTTGTGAGTGTGAAGTTTGTTATCTAAAAAGAAAAATAAAATTTTTTAGTCTCGTAGAACCTGTGTAGAAGTTGCTTTTCATCGAAAGACAATTACTGCATTTGCATGTAGTTTGGTTTTTATTAATTTCTTTTCTGCGTCAAAACACCACAAGTTTCACTTCCGTATCCCTTTGTCTTAACATAACAGCCAATTAAAATAAGCGATATAATTTAAAAGCAACTAGCAAGTTTTTTAAGTGTCATACACCAACTAGATAGGTTGTAGGGCCTTGGATTAGGTGAGTGGAGAGTTAACTCTCCAAGGCCGCTCAAACAAAACATAGAAGTTGATTAATTGAGCGAATTCCAACTCCGTTAGGTGGATCGGGAAAGCTCTCCTCCAGAGAGTCAAGTGCGAGGGGAAGTGAAGGCTAAGAAGAGAGATACCCCCTCTCTTATTTGCTGAATCTGACCTCAAGACCGTTCCGCCCGGCTTCTGACACGGATTGGTGCCCATAGTTGCCACTCCTAGGTTCCACATAGGTGACTGCGGGGGGAATACCCGTGGTACCTGAGGCAGACGTTGTATCACTTTCAGCAGTACTTCTGGGGTGTGCCCTTGCGAAGCTTGGGTACTTGTGCCGGCAAAGGTTGTCGTTAGGAGGTCGGTGTAACTGTTTCTGTTACCTTTGCTAGTAGGCCTGGGCCGTAATTATCCCAGACTACTTTCGGGAGGTCCTATATTTCGCTTTCTTGTATTTTGGTGTCCGGTCCTAATCACCCGGAGCGGAAATACCTGAAGGCTGTTTGCTTGATTGTATCTCAGGGATTATTTTTTGTAGTGATTTCTCTTTGATCCTAGCTTGCTTAGCTTTATATTTTTTGAGTCTAATTATAATTTGTTAAAGTGGCTGATCAAGCGCCTTTTCGATCGAGGAGAATCCGGGGGTTATCTCCCGCGAGTCCAGAGCCTTCTTCAAGAAGGCGTAGGAGTGATTTAGCAGGTGGGTACCACCCTGTGACGTCTGATGCAGTGGAGAGAGATCCTCCACAAGGGTCTGAAGGTTTCGCAGCTGATTCTGGTGTTGGTTCTGAGAGGAGCGCTCTGCTCACCTCGCGAGTATTATTTCCGCAGGAAGAAGAAGTACAGGTAGAGGAAGTGTCTGAACCCTCTGAGTCACTTCCATCTCCTCTTCCTCCTGATTATCCGTTCGTTGTTGAATACATCGGACCTGAGTCAGAGAGACCGGAAGATCCTTCGTATTATACATACCTTTCGATGGCCACGACTGGGAATGCGGCTTCTGCTGTGAGTGCTGCAGGCATTCAGACTCCTGCTTCTATTAAAGGAGGGGGCACTATTGCTATATATTCGATTGCTTCTAGTACTGTTGTGTTTGGCTCTGGTTTCACCCAAGCACATGCTTCCCAATCTGGTCCCTTCTGTTTTGGAATGCCCACTAGTGAGATTCCTTCTTTTTCCTTTTCCGCTGCTGCAGCTGGATCTACACCCATGTCTTCCATGGCTAGTGGATCAGCTTCTTTTCAAGGGTTCCCCTTTGGAACTGGACATATTCCTAGTTTGAATCCTTCTTTAGGGTCCTTTCTGTTTACTTCTCAGACTCAGAGTTTCAACCCTTGGTCTGGAGGTCAGAATTCGACTACTTTTACAGGTTGGAACCCTGTATTCACTACAGCGGGGGCAGGGAATCAGTTTTACGCTGGTCACCAAGGGAATACTTCTTTCCCTTCGTCGAGTGCTTATCAGACTTTTTCCCCTCTTTCTAATGTCCGGAACCCCTATCAGGGGCTTTCCTCTTCATTTCATACTTCAGTGGGGGGAACTGGTCCGGTCTTTAGTAACTCTGCATTGGGAGGAGGTTCTTCTCCTTTTTCTACGAGTTCTTTTTGGCAACCTGGTGCCTCATCAAATCTAGGGTATTCTTTTCAGAATGTTGGGAATTCATCTTATCAAGGATGGAATCCTCAGGCTCCGCCTCGTTTACCTTTTCTGGCAACGTTAAACTTGCCAGACCTGTCGAAATTGACGAATGATTCGATCCGATACAGTCCGGGGTGGCCTCCGGTCCCGACCAAACTACCTTCAAACATTCCAAAGTTTGAAGGCAAGAATGGAGAGGATCCGGCTGATCACATCACCACGTTCCATTTATGGTGTTCTTCTAACTCCCTGATCGATGATTCGATTAGGTTGAGATTGTTTCAACGCACCCTAACTGGAAACGCTGCCAAAATGGTATATTGAGCTAACTGGGGGCAGTTTTGCTACATTTGGAGAACTGGATGTTACATTTCTAAACCATTTCCAGTTGCCCGTCCGTTATGATGCCGGGACTGAACTCCTAGCTAATTTTAAGCAGGACGACGCAACCCACATTTTTGACCACATTCAGGAATGGCGGAGAAGGAAAAGGCTTATTAAAGCTCATATTCTAGGAGAATTCCTTTTGGAATGGTTTCTGAAATCTCTGCAGTCAGACATTTCTAAGGATGTATCCCTGTCTGGGGTATTTTCTGAGGAGCAGGCCATTTTTAGGGCCCAGCAGTTGGAACTGATATATTCTCAGTCTGGGGTCCTCCATAAATATTTTCCCAATGCCCCTCGCTCCAAATTAGATTTATCCAAAACTAAGCTTGGTCCTCATGGTGATGGACTTATCGGGTCGATCAATAGTGGTGCAGCTAACCTGCTTACTCAGTTACAACAGTTGTCTATACAATCTGCTCCTTCTGGTCAGGCTGTGCCTGCTGAGTCATCGCCTTCCCAATATTTGTCGATAAATGCTGTCCAAGCTTCTGATCCCAAAGGAAATCAACAATTCGAAGGGAAGAAGAAGGGACAGAATAATAAGAAAAAGGGCAAGAATGGGAAGGGTAATGCGAATAAAACCAACGAGCATGTTGGTGAGGGGCCAAAGGATAAAAAGAAAGTGAAGTTTCCATGCAAGTTATGTACTGGAGACCATATTACACACCTTTGCCCTAAAATTCAGGATGCACAGCGCTTGTTAGCTCAGCAGGGTTCTTCCAGTTCCCGGGCTGTGTTGACAAACCCTTTTCCCCAAGGGCAACAACTATTTTTTGGCGTGAATAAAAATCCCGAGGCTTCCTCTGGGGGCACCCAAGAAGGGGAAATTCCATCAAACATATTCATGATGAGTGCTCACGTGGATGTCGCTACGAGATCCCGTGATTATGGCGGAGAAGAGTCTTCGAAAGCTAA
Source organism: Pinus albicaulis (assembly GCA_034641835.2). Classification (NCBI taxonomy): domain Eukaryota; kingdom Viridiplantae; phylum Streptophyta; class Pinopsida; order Pinales; family Pinaceae; genus Pinus; species Pinus albicaulis. The sequence goes on from CM076578.1 coordinate 451,083,756, forward strand.
GGATACTCCTGATGCTACTGAGCCGCTTCACATTACGAGGCCTACTGTTGAGCCTATACCTCGGATGCCCAAAGCATCAACTAAGCGTTCGACGATTAATTCAAACGCTAGGGCTGCCCAGAACTACTCTATTGTGGAAGATATGGCACAGAGTCCTTGTACCATGTCGGCTTTAGAGGTGCTCCAGTCTTATCCGGCTCAGCGCAGTGCTTTGCTCACTGCCATTGGGGCTATTGATCTGAAAAATTCTCTTCTGATTACATTTGATATGACTAATTTTAAGAAGAGACTCCCCCATCATATGGCTTTTCATATTAAATCATCGTACCGGAAGTGCAATATCTTTCGGACGGTTGTTGATGAGGGTGCTTCCACATGCGTGATGTCTCTCACATGTTGGAAGACGATTGGATCTCCCAAAGCTGTTCCATCTACCACTCTTCTGACTGCGTTTGATGGTCATTCTCACAGACCACATGGTATTGTCCCAGCTTTGCCTATCTGTGTTGGGGGCAAAACTATGAATATAGAGGTTGAGGTAGTTGATGTAAGCTTGGACTACAACCTTATGTTGGGGAGAAACTGGATTTATGAGATGGATGCCATTGCATCCTCATTATTTTGGATTATTTGTTTTCCTCACGAAGGGAGGATTGTTATAGTGGACCAACTGGACTGTCCTATTGTAGACCCGAATGCGTCTACTGACTCATCTGTTCCAAAGTTGGATAATACTAAGGTGCCTGTTGAGAATTTAGGGGTTGGAATGTATTCTTCCTTGATGGGTACTTTCGATATTCCTCCTCCTACGGTTCATATAAATGCAATTTCATCCTCCAAGGCTCCTCTTCGAAGAGAGTTCTTCAGAAATCATTATTTTTCAGACCCTTGGACCTTACCTTTCCCTACTGCCACATTAGCAGAAGGTCAAGTGGGTGGAATGGCATTTCAAATGTCTGCAGCTGAGATTGCTTATCAGTCTATTGTTGACTCTGCAGAATCCATCCCAGCTCCTCTCTCACCGGAAGAGTTGGATGGAGATTTGGCTCCGGCTTGGGCACTTAGTTCTTCTTCTGCCCAGGATTGCCTTGATACCACTCTTCCATCTGAAGAGCCCATCCTGGAAGCTATGACTGGTATAGATAGACCGTGGGATGATTTGCATCATCGGTCTTACTTTTTACCTGATTTGAGCGAAGTTGAAACGAGTTTTCCAAGTCCTCCGTCTCCTGGTCCTGTTCGCCCAGTCCTGAACCCTTTAGCACCAACACAGGTTTATGTTGAAGGGAACATGGCTGTGATTTCTCCTATTATCCCGGTGAACATTTCCAGGGATCCCAATATTATTGAGAATGTCTTCATCGGAGCTGAATGTTCCCGTGAAGAGATTCAAATTTACACCGAGTTCTTTAAAGAGTATAGGGATGTATTCACTTGGTCTTATGAGGAAATGCCCGGTATAGATCCATCTATTGTCTAGCATGAGATCAAGACTTACGAAAACGCTATGCCTGTGAGGCAAAAACTTCGTCCGGTCAATCCTAGGAAGGCAGCAGCTATCAAAGCTGAGGTGGAGAAGCTGCTTAAGGCGGGATTCATTTTCCCTGTTCCTTTGACTGAATGGGTTTCAAACCCTGTTCTCGTAGATAAAAAACAAGGAACAATTCGAGTTTGCATTGATTTCAGAGACCTCAATAAAGCATGTCCTAAAGATAATTACCCCACACCATTTATCGATCAGATCATTGACGAGTGTGCCGGTAATGAGATTTTCTCCTTCATGGACGGTTTCTCCAGATATAATCAGATTACTATCTGTCCTGAAGATCAGCATAAGACTGCCTTTATTTGTCCCTGGGGTACTTTTGCATACAAGAAGATGCCTTTTGGTCTTAAAAATGTTGGGGCTACATTTCAGCGGGCCATGTCATATGCCTTCCACGACATCAAAAAGATTATCGAGGCATATTTGGATGATTTAGCTGCTCATTCTCGAAAGAGGATGGATCATCTTGCTCACCTCCGTCAAATATTTGAACGATGTCGTTTCTATAAGATTAGGTTGAATCCGAACAAGTGCGTTTTCGCAGTTACATCTGGTCGGTTATTGGGATTCATTGTGTCTAGGAAAGGGATTAGGGTAGATCCCTTCAAGGTTGAGGCAATACTTCGGTTGCCTCCCCCGTCCTCTATTCGTCAACTTCAAAGTCTACAAGGAAATTATAATTTTCTTCGGAGATTTATAGTAAATTATGTTGAAGTTACCAAGGGATTTATGAGATTGTTGAAGAAGGGAGTTCCATTTCTTTGGGATGAATTCGCTCAACGCTCCTTCAATGCTTTGAAAAAATCATTGACCTCTGCTCCTTTATTGAGTCCACCTGATTATAGCAGGGATTTCCTTTTGTATCTTGCAGCAGCAGAATCTACTATTGGTATGGTTCTGGTTCAGGAAGATGATGCTCTTGCAGAGCATGTTATATACTATCTTAGTCGAGGATTGGTAGGACCTGAACTCCGGTACACTCCGATAGAAAAGTTAGCTTTAGCAGCTGTTCATGCTGTACAACGAATTCGACATTACATTATTCTACGAAAAACTTATGTTTTGGCAGTAGCCAATCCATTTCAGTTTGTCCTCAGTAGGCGAGTGATTGGGGGAAAATACAATAGATGGATTGTGATTTTGCAGGAATTTGATCTTGAGTTTATGTCTGCCAAGTCCAAGAAATCATTGGTTTTCGTAGAATTGATCTCCGAGTTGCCCTATGAGGAAGAAATGATCTATGATGAATCCTTCCCAAATGAACATTTGTTTCTTATCTCTTCACAGGATCCTTGGTATGGAGATATCATTGTGTATCTTCAGACTGCGAAGTTTCCCTCTAGTTTCTCGAAAGATGAGCGTCGTAAGTTGCGTTACTTGGCTAAGAATTACTTGATTATTGGTGATGCTTTATACCGTCGAGGGGTTGATTCAATCTTGAGACGTTGCTTAAATCTCGAAGAAGCTGAGGCTGTGCTGAATGATTGCCACAGTGGAGCTTGTGGTGGTCATTTATCTGGGCTTGCTACAGCCCAAAAGATCTTGCGTGCTGGGTACTTTTGGCCTTCGATTTTCAAGGATTGGGTGGAGTCGGTCAAAAAGTGTCATCCGTGTCAAGTTTATACTCGAAAAATGCGCGCTCATTTAGCTCCACTTTTTCCAGTCATTACTGTCGGTCCCTTTACAAAGTGGGGTATTGATTATACTACTTGTAACCCGCCTTTGGCTAAAGGTCACAAGTACATTATTGTAGCAGTAGACTACTTTACGAAGTGGGTCAAGGCTATGCCTACTTTCGGGAATGATGGTGAGACTGCAGCTCTTTTTCTTTTCAACCAGGTTATTGCTCGTTTTGGTATTCCTAGAGAGATTGTCACTGATCATGGCAGTCATTTTCAGAATAGTAGGATGGCTGAGTTGGCTCTCAAATTGGGTTTCCGGCAGGAGCATTCATCTCCATATTATCCTCAAGCCAATGGGCAAGTGGAAGCCGTGAATAAATCCTTGAAGACAATTATTCAAAGGACAATTGATAAAGCTAGATCCAACTGGCATATTATGCTATATCCTGCACTTTGGGCATACAGGACGTCAGTGAAAACTGCAACTGGCTTTACTCCGTTTCAGCTAGTGCACGGGTTGGAATCCGTATTTCCCATTGAATGTGAGATTCCTTCTCTTAATTTAGCTGTTGAACTTCTTCCTGACACTTCTAGTCTTGAAGAACGTCTCCTTCATCTGGAACATCTCGATGAGTAGCGTCGGGATGCCGCCACGATGAATGAAGCGCATAAAAACCGAGTTAAAGTTCAATACGATAAGGCGGTCAAGCCTAGGGTTTTTTCGGAAGGTGACCTTGTTTTGGTCTATGCCCAAGAAAAAGATGCCCTGGGGGCAGGAAAATTTAAGTCTATGTGGTATGGCCCCTTCATCGTTAAAAAATTCCTTAAAAAAGGAGCATATACCTTGGTTGATTTTGAAGGAAACGAGTTGTCGGAGCCCAGAAATGGGCTCTATTTGAAAAAAATTTATGCCTAGGCTTCGGCCTGACATTTTGCTTTTGTATATAGTAGTTTTACTTTGTACATATCTGGTTTTTTGATCTTTGATGGGATGGTGATGTTTTTTTATCTTCTTTGGCAGGTTGTGTCGAATGTTATGAGTCATTTTGGTTTCACCGATGGTGCTAGTAGACACACCCGGAACTTGGCTTCCGCGACTTGGGCGCTTCATCATCCATCCAGTCAGTTGTTAGTATCAAGAGGAGTCTGCATTGGTCCTTCTTCCAATAATATAGCAGAATACACTGCAGTTATTTATCTACTCTCGGACGCAATATCTTTGGGTGTTGATTCGTTGGTAGTTTTCTTGGACTCCCAGCTAGTGGTGTCGCAGTTGAACAATACTTATCGGGTTCGAGATCCATTTTTACTCTGGTTGTTCTTGAGGGTACGTTTGTTACAAAGATCATTTCAATTTTTAACTTTCATTCATATTCCTCGAGCTGACAATTGGATGGCAGACTCATTAGCTAATCAAGCACTGGATTGGCACATTAATCATTCCATACAATAAAATTTAATCATCAAAAACATCATACATTTTGATACATTTGTCACATCACATCAAACATCGCTGTATATATATCATCAGAGTGTTCAAAAAACTATACAAAATTTGGATCCATAAGTCATACAAAAAATTGGGCTTATGCCCGATCATGTTCAGTCTCAAATAATATACAGTCATCTGATACATCATATCTATCTACTCCTGAGATCCCTACCCAGAAGTTGTGTTCCTATAGAACACGATCGCGGTGGAAACTCAGCGGAATAACCGTACCCAGTCTCGGGGCACTCCTAGCACCCGTCTCTGGATGGCTTCAGGCAGATCTTCCACTGCAGCCATAGGTACTTGGCGGGTTAATCCCTCCAAGTTCCTCTGTACATCCTGGAGGGTCCTGTCTGAATCCACTGTATCCGCTTCGCCTCTGCGACGCTTGTGTCGCGGGAAACCCTCAGGTCGAACTGGTCCAATATCTGTATCATGATCATTTTTAAATTGTAAGTCATTATGAATCCAATCAAAAACATGTTTGTTTTCCATTTTTTCATACATATCTGAAAAAATCCAAAAAATTATATAAGTCAAAAAATTGCAAACTTACCGACTGTTCCCCATGTCGCGCCTGGTGGAAGGACAAGATCTGGATCGCCACGAAAGTCCATCCCGGCATAGGGATAGTCGTCCACAACGATGATTTGTTATCCCCACCAAAGGAATAACTCATCATCCCAAGTGGTCTGGGGAACTTCACTTCCCCCCAATCTCTTCATCATGTCTGCCCAGCGGGAAATTCTTGGGTCTCTCGGGCTGCTGATGGTAGAGATCACTCTGGGTCTCAATGCTGGTATCTTCTCGAAGAAGAATGTCATCAAAATTGTACCATATCCAAAATGTTTTTTCTTTGCCTTTCGGATAGAAGTCAATTGTTGCTTCATGTTGATTAGTAGAGTTGTGCACCAATCATATACATGAGTTAAGCATTCCACTGCTATACTCATTTGCGTCCTGGATGCCTGGTGTAGAGAAGCTGATCCTGCTACTCTCCCAATGGTAAAAAGGAGGATTTTTATGTGCAAGTCTCGTAGATCTTTGATAGAAATTTGAGTTCCAACTTTCTTGGAACCCTCTATGCAGTACACGTGGACGTAATCTTCCACGGTTAGCCCTCCCAAAGGCTTACCATGCAAGTCTACTGGCTCCCCCCTCCGGGAGAGTCCAGTAATAAAATATATATCTTCCACCTCGATGCGTATGGGCATCTGATCTATAATGAAGCAGTCTTCTTCCGGTTCCCAATAGTTCACAAGCATTTCGAGCAACCAGACATTACTCTTCATATTTGGCATTTTGAAAAACTTGAGCAATCCGCAATTCTGGAGAATATTTAGTGATGCTCGATCCCGCATGACTTCTTGATCAATAGCACTGTGTTCACGCTCTCTCCATGATATGGTCATCCTGCAAAATTTCAATAATTCGTTCATTAGCTACGCATTTTTCATTTTTGGGTTGCGCATACGCGACTTTATTTGTGCACAGTCGCGTGTATACGCGACTTGGTCATTACCAACCCGCGTATGCGCAAACCCGTGATTTTTAGCAAGAGATTCTATGGTGAAAATTCCTAAATTTTAATTTATGAATGGACAAAATGAATAGCAAGGATGGTTGATGAGCTTACCTGACAAATTCAGTGAAGATTGACGGTCGGTTGCTCCTGTTTTGATGAAAGAGGCTTTTTTCTCCAGAGCACTTTTTCCCAAATCAGCAATGTAATAATGAACCAAATATGAGGTAATTTGTCTATTTATGCCCAAAAAGTTGAAATTTTTTGCAAAAATTTGTTATGCTTATTTTTTCAATCTATCTTAAGCTGCATAACCCGGATGCTTGGAAGTGCCTAGATTGGTATATTTTCAGGTACATTTTGACGAATTTGAGATTTTTCCCGGTTTTTGATCCATGACTGTTGACCCGTCATGGCAGGTATATGATCTTCACTAGCATATAGGTTAGGGAATCCATTTTCCATTGCATTTTGCATACTAGCCTCCATTCTGATCACTTGCCATAGGGTCGATCCCATCAGGTCATGAGTATTACACCCATTTCACTCGCCGATTATTTAATCATGACTTGATGGTAGAGCCTTCCTTTACATGGGCTGCTTAGTTAGGTCCTCGCTATCACTTGTTGCCCATATTGCGTTTTATGTAGGCTCGGGAGTCCTCTTTAGTCCCGCCATGACTTATGTGTTGAAGCTTCATTCTTCTTCTTCCTCACTATCATTTTTTATTTTTATTTTTATTTTTATTATTTTTATTATTATTATTTTTTTTTTTTTCTGGCTATTACCCTAGAGGCTCCCTGGTGTTGTTGAGTTGTATTACTGCATTGCATATTGGCTACTTGTTTATCCTGGCCTTTAGCTGGCTTCATTTGGACTCAATGTTTAAGCCAACTTTTGACCTTGTCTATCTATACAAGTTAACCGTTGCATGCACTTAGCTATCGCGACTTAACACCCTTTTACCCATGGATGGAACATTCCTCTGAGTATCGCTTACCAGTTTCCGCCACCTTGCATTGAGCATAGCATCGTTCCAATCCCAGGAAATAGTGCATATGTTTCTTGATACTCGTTCTATCCATTGTACCATAGCATTCTTTTATTCTTTTTCAGGCTTATTATATGAAAAAGACAAAAAAATCAAATATAACAAAAAGAGCGGGAACGGGATGTAACTTCGTAATTTGATGGCAGTACAGTGTCAGTTTGTCGCCCTTGAACAAAGCACATACACTTATATATTTCCTTCATTTGGGATGGTTTTAGTTTTGACCTAGGTTCAGCCTTTACCTTGTTTCACTTGTCAGTCCTCCCCCGGTTGGTTATCTCTTCCAATCATATGGAGAGTTTGTTCTGCCTCCTGCATAACAGACTTATACAGTGTCACTTTTTACTGCCATGGTCATCATGAGTCATGCTTTTGTTCAAGGGAAGTCTAACCAGAGTCGGCCATTCTGCGGTGTCTCTTGACTCATTATTTAGTCGGCCTTCCCGGTCTTGTCAGTATCTTGTTCTATCACATAAGATGTTTTGGTCCTCTGCTCGTGCTGGTTTGAGAAGGTCTCCATTGACTTCTTGCTGGCGGATTTGTCTCTTATCGACTACGACACATTGCTCTGAGAGAAAACCTAGAGCCGCACCCTGGCCCTATTTCCATCATTGATAGGTGACCTTGTGCTCAGCATTTGATCATCATTATGGGTCTTTGACTGAGTGGTTTCCCCTGTGTTCGATGTTAGCATACATTATCACACTTGGGATTCGTGCAGTACCTTGATTTCCATTTGACCCTATCAGTGGATATCTTGCCTCTGTGTCAGCTTTCATTATTGGTTGGTTCAGAGGGTTTCTTCCGTGTGCTAGCTTCATCTTGTGCATGTCGAAAACGTACTTTGGTTTGGTTCCGTCACTCTACTTCGTCCGATTCCTTCCAAATCTTGGCCTGCGGGTTACACTCGCGCTGGACTGATGTGGGATGCCTTAATGCCTTCCTTCCAGCAGATATTTTCCCATCGACTCCGACTCATTGCTCTGGGAATAAGGTCTAGAGTCTTTTTGTCAGTACCTTAGGGTTTGTAGTCATCAGTGGCAGACTCTTCGCTATCGACAGTGGGGATTCATCATTGCCTCTTGATTGGTAGATTCTTTCAAGTGTTCGACTTCAACTCATTCATTCGCACTTGTCAGATTGTACTGGGGCACCTTGACACTCATTTTCATTATTGGTGGGTTGTCTCGCGTTGGTTAACGGTATACATCATTGAACGGTAATCCAACGATTTCTCACATGGTCGACTTCAGCTCATTTATTCCCATTGTGTAGAATTGTGCCATAGTGATCGGTGAAGACCTCGGGTTGCATCAGCATTTCTCGGTTCACTTTTGACAGTCCATTCAGTTTCTGCCAGTGATGTCGTTCACCCTTATATGTTGTAGTGTCAGTACAGCAGCATCCTATATGTTGGCTCCCGAGTTGCGTGATTGTACCATGAGTTCCACCCCTTATGATTTGGTACTTGGAGATTCAGTTACTTATATGATCAGACATCCAGTTTCAGCATCATTGATCAGCTTTCTATATGTGATACTTAGACATTGATTCAGACTTGTACTTCCGGGCCATGCTCAGATGATTCATTGTGTACTTTCAGTTCAGCTATACTTGTATACATTTTGGATCTATTATGTACTTTCCATATGATGTATTTTTGACTGAGCATGGGTATGCCCGCCTCAACATGAGTTGACTCTCTGTTTTCTTTCATTGGTTTTTGGCAGGCTGAAATCTGGTGAAGTCCTCTCTTGTCCTTGCGAAGTTATTTCTATGTGCATAATACATTTTGGCCATCATGTACCCCTTCTGACCTCATATATTAGGGGGCATCTATTATAGCATCATTTTTCACCCTCATGTGATTCATGATTGTCTCTATGGCCTTGGGCACCCATTCCCACAGACTTGAACAAAATTCATAAAAAACAGTACGCGGGTATGCCCAGACTTTTCCGTGTGTATACGCGAGTCCATACACACTTTTTCACGTATGCCATTAAAACCATTAAAAAATATATAAAAATTCCCTATTTTCGGGCTGGGTTGATGGTTACTCCAGTAGTTCAACCACCCCAGCACGTGGCCAACTGTTTCCAACTGATTGAAACTACTTTGAGGGAGTATAAAAGCCCCTCATGTGCATGGCCTAAGGGGGAGAGAAATTTTATAGATATTATACTCTGTTGGAATTCCTAATTCAAGTTTGATTCCCCGTGCCTCCTGCACTTTCCCATATTTATATAGGAAACCCTTGTTTCCTCGAGATGTTCATCCGTTTATATGCCATCTCGAGTGCACAAGTCTTGAAAGTATCTTAGTGAGGCAAGGGCGGGACGAATCCGGACGACGGTCTGCTCGAAGATCGTGGAAGGATTCAGGTGATCTCTCCACTCTTTACTTCTGTACATGCTGTTCGTAATAATGAAGAACCATCTTGTTCCTGAACTCGCGTGTCAATATTTATATGTGTGAAAGATTATCATTTAAGCATTTATTATGGTTTATATAATGTTTCACATGGATTACACTAACGTTTAGGAGAAATATATGCTGTAAAACTAGGTTTCCGTGCATGTTCTTTCTTGTTTTCCAGGTTGGAGAGGAAGAAGGGTTGCTGGGGGTTTGGACCCCGCGGGATCTACATCGAACGTAGGACTACGGGTGAGTTCTGCTATCGTTGTTATCTAGTTTTTAACATTTAAGTATGGTTGTGTGTGAGTCCTTTTGAATAGCATGCCCTGATCTGTGGAGGTTTTGACCCAACAAACCTCTAGCGTGATTTTCCCCAAAACAGGGGATGATAGACCCTATTAATTGGTCCTAGAGATGATGTTTAGTTAACCAAGTCATTGGGAATGATGCCCAAATTGACCTATAACAATTCCCCCCTTGTTAGACAGATAAATCCCTATTGTGGACAAGAGCGATCTCCCTAGTATCCTAAGGATATCTGGAAACAAACAGACAAATGTAGACCATTTTCTCTAGACCATTATGCTTAAGAATTATTAATTAACTATGGAGAGATGCTCCTACCTAAAGTCCAATTTTTTACTCAGTCTTCAATCCAATCGCTTCAGAAAGTATTGATCCAGCATATAAAACTGCAATCAAAGACAAGCAAACAAGATCAAAAGCATATGCAAGATATGATAATTCAAAAGCAATAATCTATCTTAGTGATCAAGGAATCCGAGAATTAAATTATTCAAAAGATAGATGACAAACTCAATGAGAAAATAGAATCCATTTGTATTAACTTTGAATTAAAGAAGAAACCTTACAACCTTGACGCCTTGATGTTTGCACAGGTTCTTCCGGGGTCCCGAACAGACGTTTTCCTCAGTTTGACAAGACTCCAACTCTCTGAATCAACATAAAACTATGGCCATGAGTATGTAATATCTCTCATGCCAATGATGCCAATTGTGGAGAGTATAATTTCTTCAAAAATTCACCTCAGAACTACCAAGTTCTAAGTACCCTTGAGACTGAAACATGGTCTCAATTTATAGCTGAAGGAAGGTAGTTTTAGTTCCAAAAAGGAAGGGACAAAGCCCTCTCATCATGGGATTTTAGCTCCAAAAACTAAGGGATAGCTCCATTTATGAAGGGATAGAGGTTCATGAATGGAAGGGGAATGGAGGGGGTGAAGCTCGACCAGATAGCGCTTCTAGAAGGCCCCAGCTGGGAGAATATTCGACCAGCTGGGCTTCTAGAACTTAATTTTCTTCTTATTTTACATTTTATGGGGGTCCATAGTTTTAATGAGCAGAATGTGCGAGATGTGCCGCAGGTTTTATAGCAAAAACTGCGGTACTGCAAGGAATGACAAGGGAAAGTGCGGAGTTAGGCTTTTTAGGGTTTTAATAATCTTTTTCCCAATTCCAAGATTTGATTTAGGAACTTTATGTTTTTAGACCTCTAAGGGAACAATAAATAGATAATGATGAACCCATATAGACAGCTAAACGTCATGGTGAAAAATTTTAGTGTAACAGATTTCCCCCTAAAGTGCGAAGTCTGAAGAGTTCTGAAGAATTTTGAAGAGTGAAGTGATTTATCATTCCGAGGATCGGGCTGCAGGCACACTGGTTGAAACCCTGAAAAAAATTCAATGCAAGCATATATATATATATATGTTTATCATCGCTGAGGTAGGGATTACCATACTCAGATCAAAACTAACTACATGTTCTCATACAAAAATAATTTTAGAATTACATGAAGAGTAGACACAGCATGGACGCAACCATGTATTAGAAGTATTCTACTGTATGATGAATAATAAAATTCCTCACAGTTTGGATGGTGGAAACTAGATCCAGGGTCTTGATTCCTACTTCTTGAACTAGTACGATTCTATCCATGCAATTGATTGTGTCGAAGTCGAACATAGTAGAAACCACTTGATTACCAGTCAATGATGTGAACTGTTAACAAGTGTGAGAGAAACCACCAATAATGAAAATGGTTATCAAAGTACTTAGTACAATCTATGAAATGTGAATTTGTGATATGAAGTCGAACATTTCACAGAATCGTTCGATCGAAGGTCAATGATGCAACCTATCGTCGAAGGCGAGAAACCTGCCATTAAGGCATGCAGATTCCAAGGTACTGTTAGGATTCTAGATCGACTTTCTAGATGATGAGCTATCATCGATAGAAAGTGATCTGTCGTAGGAAAGCCCACGACACGAAACCATTAGATCAAGTTTTGAAGAAATTTTAAGCAAGGGCTGATTCAGAGATGGTCAACGCGAATGGAGACAAATGTTTGCAATGAATGGTTTATTAAACTGATCTCTTGAACACATAACAACACTGCAGATGGTAACGATTGACCTAAAGCTAATACCCAGAAACCGGTTGAAGAATTTCAATGTGGTTTGATTAACTGCTTGGTCAAAGGATTTTCCCAACCCAAAAATGAATGTGACAAAAGTGTCGTGTTCAAGAGTGGTATACAACTTTATGAAATGAAGTGTGACAACTGGATTCATTTTCTCTCTTTTCCCCCACCATTTCTAGCAAGTATCTCTTTATTTTTGACAAGCTTGAGGAGGATAACATTTGCTTGTTATATAAGCTCATCCTTCGGATGAGTCCAACTTAGTATTAAAATCGAACCCTAAGAAGGAGTGGTTAGTTCTTGTTTATAATTTACAGGTCCTTTACTGTTAAGTTTTAACGAGTCCAGTATAGGTGAAACTCGGTGTTTTTCAATTTTAGGGAGTTAGAAGAAAAACTTAAGAAAACTCCGTGGGTGTACTTTTTCATAAATTTAGTCTCTCAAGCTCAAAAAAGGATAAAATAATGCAGGAGAGAACTCTATTGACCATGATTTGCCAACGTAAACCTTTTTCGTAAATAGTCCATTTCAGCCCGAAAAAGGGGTAAACTTATACTGAAGGGATGACTGTCCATTTCCTTTAACGAGTTCGAATAGTCAAGTACTCAGAAATCTTTTCATATTTAGAGAGTCTGAAAAGGGCTTAAAAGAGAACTCCAAGGTTTCACTTTTTTGTAATTCTTAAGAGCCCGAAAAAGTGATAAAAGTATACTCATTATTAAAATAATCCTTTTCACTTGACAATCCTATTTTCTGCACATAAACTCAAAAATTAAACATATCTGTTTCCAATAAGTAAAAACTTTCGAAAAATAGCTTTTTAAAGTGGAAAATAAATAAAATATTATTTTATTTATTCCAAAAATCTTATTAAAATCAGCTCAACTAAGTCATTTTACCTTTTGTGTTCAGAATTGAGAATTGAGAGCTCTTGGCAAAAAACATTATGGAGGTAATAACGGGAGAATCGGCCAGTCAAATCAAATTCCGTCAAATCCAGGTAATACACAACACTCTTCTCTTCATTTTCATCCGTTTACATTCTCTTTTGAAGTTTTAAAATTCAATTTTGGAGGGAAATATGGTTCAAAATTTCGCTCACGGGGGTCCACAGGCCAGACATTGGTTACCTGTGGATAGACCAATGGGGATAGTCATGCCAGGCCCACGCATGTTGGGGATAGTAGTTATGAGATTTATAGAACCTGAAATGGATGAAACACCTGATAGATGAGGACTAGACATCGCTGGATCAACAGCTCCTCTAGAATGACTAGTAATACCACTTAGGGGTGGATAGACCGTCCACCCAGTGCCGCTACCCACTTCTACCGAGGCTGGGCTTAATGGGAGCAATAACGAAGGTGGCAATAACCGGGATGGAAAATTATTCAATCGTGGAAATGCCATGTCAGGTGCACCTATAGGAATTGGAATGGACCAATTACCAGATCCACCTATCACCACCGGCATAACCATAAAAGGGATCATTGGAGAAGCGTGAGCCGTTATTGACACATTATGAGGTTGATGATTCCCACAAAGAATTTGATCGCCGGGTTGTGCTAATTCCATATGAAATGGTACTGAGAAGAATGTGCCCATTACTCCAGCAATGGCACCGAAGATTGAATGTGGAGTCCCTATATCCTTATGGTTAGTGGGGAATGGCCATCGAACCAAATTTGTCGTAGAATTCTTATTATTTCGTTTCATTCCTTATCAAAGAGGGGCCGGCCCTGAGGAGCGGGGCGACGGCTTATTGGCCCCCCCCACTAGTCAGTGTCTCTTTCTCTTAAGCGGGTGAGGGTGGTTCTTAGAGGGGGAGATAAACTCTGGAAATAATCACCCTCACCTGGGCTAACAACCAGCATTTGACCAGATCCTTCAATCCAACCAACCAATCTGGGCGGGTAAGGTCCTAAAAGGTCAACCCGGTCAGGCAGTAAGTTGGTCCTGGGGGTTGACCAAGACCTTACTAGCTGGGTTGCCCGGCGTAGGAAAGTTAGATAAGACTGGCACAAGTCCTATATTTCTTCCCCTAAAAGCCTGAGCTCCTTGAGGGGAAGAAAGAAAAGTACCCTTACCTTATAAATAAGGGTTTACCAGGACCTACTATTTCTTCCCCTAAAACGTTCAGGACCCTTCGCTATGCTCTTTGAGGGGAAGAAATATAGGGTATAACCCTTCACTTAGTCAGGTCAATAATGTTTTTCCCTTTTATAGGCAGTCGCGGCTAAAAGAATATGAAATGTGCTCCTTCCCTCGTCTGGCCACTCCGACTCAGCAGAGGGTTACACTTTTTAAAAAAGCATCCGGTTCCATCTCTATTTTGTGGGTTAACTCACCTTTTTCTAGAATGTATTGTAGTAATTCAGGATCTATACTACTTAAAATGGCTCTCTCATATTGGGAAATTTTGTCTAGTGGCATTCGATCACAAAACCCTTTTACAACTACATGAATAACTAGAATTTTTTTCTCAATAGGAAGTGGTGAATATTGAGGTTGTTTCATAACTTCAGTGAGCCTAACACCTCTATTTAATAGTGCCTGAGTAGAAGCATCAAGGTCTGACCCAAATTGAGCAAAGGCGGCCACTTCACGGTATTGTGCCAATTCTAGTTTTAAACTACTACATACTTGATTCATAGCTTTCAACAGAGCGGCAGACCCGACATGACTGACAGATAAGCCGACGTTAATAGCAGGTCTAATTCCGTGATATAATAGCTCTGTTTCCAGACAGATCTATCCATCTGTAATGGAGATAACATTGGTAGGGATATAGGCCGACACGTCTCCAGCTTGTGTTTCAATGATGGGCAATGTAGTCAAGCTACCCACACCTGTCTGGTCCGATCATTTAGCGACTCTTTCTAATAGACGAGAATGTAAATAGAAAAAATCCCATGGGAAAGCCTCACGGCCTGATGGTCGGCGTAGCAATAATGACATTTTTCGATATGCCACCGCCTGTTTACTAAGATCATCATAGATTATCAATGCGTGCATTCCATTATTGCAGAAATATTCTCCCATAGCACACCCGAAATATGGGGCTAGAAATTGCAGAGGAGAAGGATCCGAAGCGGTGGTGGCTACGACAATGGAATATTCCAAAGCATCTTCTTCCGAGATAATTTGAACCAATTGTGCCACAGTCGAGCGTTTCTGTCCAATCGCTACATAGATGCAATACAATTTATCACTATCAGCCTTTGACTTTGAGTTCATTCGCTTCTGGTTCAATATGATATCAATAGCTATAGCGGTTTTTCCAGTTTTTCGGTCCCCGATTATCAGTTCTCGTTGACCATGGCCTATAGGGACCAGGCTATCCATCGCTTTTAACCCTGTTTGCATAAGTTCGTGCATAGATTTACGTTCAATAATACCTGGGGATTTCTCTTTGACATGTCTGAGTAAGTGCTCGCTTAAAGCCCCTTTACCATCAATAGGTACTCCCAACGCATCGACCACACGACCTAACATGGCCTTTCCCATAGGAACAAACATAATAGATCCAGTGCGCTTGACGAGAGATCCTTCTTTGATGGTGGTATCACTACCAAATACCACGATACCTACATTTTCATTCTCAAGATTCAACGCTATTCCTTTCACACCGCTGGAAAATTCGACCATTTCGCTAGCTTGAATCTCGTTCAATCCATAGACACGTGCAATACCATCTCCAACTGATACCACTCGACCAATCTCATCAACTTGTAGATTGGTGCAATATTTGGTAAGTCTCTTTTCTAATAGAGTAGTTAGTTCCGCAGCTTCAAGATCTAATTTCATACTTCAGGAATGAATGGATAGGGAGAAATCTACTTTTTGAAAAAATGAAAACGAAAAGAAAAGAGAATACGAGAGAGAAAAGAGAAAGGGGCCTGGAAAAGCTTTCCTTCAATGAAGTAGACTTATTTACTTACTTTCATTTCTTAAAGTAAGGAGTGAAAAGCCACTTTACCAAAGGCCCAGTAGGCCCGGTTAGGGTGAGCCTGCCGAACTCTCTCCTATAAGGCCACCATCGACTCACCATTCATATGGTGAGGCTCGGTAGGGGCTCGACTAAAAGGCCCCATCGACTCACTATTCATATGGTGAGGGTGAGGGTGAGCCAGCTGAACTCTCGACAACAGGCTGCCATCATGCCCCCGGCAGGGCTCAACTGTTAAGGCTGCCATCATGCCCCTGATAGGGCTCGACCAATGGGAGAGGTAACGTGCGAGGAGAGGGTGTTAACTCTAACCATTCATATGGTGAGGCTCGGTAGGGTGAGCCTACCGAACTCTCTCCTATAAGGCCGCCATCGACTCGACCGAGGTTACGAGGGAGAGGTCCGGTAGGCCCAGTAGGGGCTCACTATTCATATGGTGAGGGACTCACCGATTTATATGGGTGAGGAGCAACTCTATTTTTGGGGAGGGTGCGTTCGCACGCTCGACTAAAAGGACGCCCTATTTTGGGGGAGGGGCCCCAAAAGAGAGGAACTCGAAGAACTAAAGGCCCGGTAGGCCCGGTTAGGGTGAGCCTGCCGAACTCTTGATTATAAGGCGGCCATCGACTCACTATTCATATAGTGAGGGTGAGGGTGAGCCAGCCGAACTCTCGAAAACAGGAGAGGTAATGTGCGAGGAGAGGGTGTTAACGCTCACCATTCATATGGTGAGGCCCGGTAGGGTGAGCCTGCCGAACTCTCTCCTATAAGGCCGCCATCGAATCGACCAAGGTTACGAGGGAGAGGCCCGGTAGGGTGAGGGTGAGGGTGAGGGACGAACTCTCGATAATAGGCCGCCATCGACGAACTCTCGACAAGAGGAGAGGGACAAACTCTCGACAATAGGCCGCCATCGACGAACTCTCGACAAGAGGAGAGGGACAAATTATCGACAATAGGAGAGGGACAAACTCTCGACAACAGGAGAGGGATGAACTCTCGACAATATGTCGCCATCGACGTGTGAGGATAGGGTGTTAATGCTAACCATTCATATGGTTAGGAGAAACTCTATTTTGGGGGAGGGGCCCAAAAGAGAGGAACTTGAAGAACTAAAAGGAGAGGCTTGGTAGGGACTCACTCATTCATATGGGTGAGGGACGTGTGAGGATAGGCCCGGTAGGGTGATCCTACTGAAATCTCTCCTATAAGGCTGCCATTGACTCACTATGAATATGGGGAGGAGAAACTCTCTTTTGGCGGAGGGGCCCCAAAAGAGAGGAACTTGAAGAACTATAAGGCCGCCATCGGCTCACTATTCATATGGTGAGGGACTCACCGATTCATATGGGTGAGGAGCAACTCTATTTTGGGGGAGGGGCCCCAAAAGAGAGGAACTCGAAGAACTAAAGGCCCGATTAGGGTGAGCCTGCCGAACTCTCGACTATAAGGCCGCCATCGACTCACTATTCATATGGTGAGGGACTCACTATTCATATGGTGAGGGCTGCCATCGCCGCCATCGCCGCCATCGAGAGGAATGATATATGTGGAAGACCAGATTCGATCGATAGAGAGTGAATGAATGCATATATTATATATTTAATTACGCTTTAGCAGATAATGCATATATTATGTATGTAATTATGCATGAATTTATTATATATGTAATTACGTCATGATGCGCTTTAAGGCTCGACCATAAGGATAGGATTTCTATATGTCATGATGGTGCGAAGATCCCATATGATGCTAAAGCGTAATTACGTATATAATACCTCTCCTTTTTGGTCGAGCGAGTATCTTCCTTATTTCCTAATATAGTGATTATATATTCCTTCTCTACAAAGTTCTATCTTACAAGTAAGGAGTTTACTAATAATAATATAAGTTAGTTATATCTTCTAAGGAGTTGAAAAGAATAAGATACATATTCTAGTATTGATAGAGTTATGTTAACCCCCTCCTAAGTCTAGATTCCTGTACTAGGTAAATATTCTTTATTGATTGATTTTTAGGGAAGGCTGCTTTGATTGGTCAAACTCTCATAAAAGCCATTGTTGAATTCAAAGCTACAGTTCCAGTACTGTAGCTCATGTTATCATGTGTTTGTCCTAGTATTTTGATAAATAAGATCTAATTTGATCTAGAAAGAGCTTGTTGTTGTTCGATTAATGACCCCATGTTGAGATATTCATCCCATAGAGATTAATCTATATTGTTATTCTACTATGAACTCTAACTGATGATGATCTCATGATGATGCATGCTTCCAACTTTTGAGTGATGCTTGGATGGATGTTGAGATGTCGATTGGTTTGTTCGGCATGAGATGACTTACTTCCCTTCTAGAGATGCACCAACTATTATTCTATGATGCATGCTTGGCAAGATAGATTATAGATAGAGATGGGAGGTGATTGGTTTCATCGTCTAGATGTATGGTTGGTTGATTGGTTAATGTAGAGATAGAGAATTCTATATGTCCCTATATCGATGCATGAACTATTATATTACTATGCATGGTACTAGTGATGATTTATGGAATGTGGTAGCCAGATGATCAAGATGAGGGTAAGTTATGATGCATGATTGATAGAGAATCTCGTATATAGAGCTAGATTCTATTATGTGAGAGATAGTTTATGTCATGTTGAGAGTTGATAGTGGTTTATTCGATGATTGTAATAAGTCAGTTAGTTAGAGGTTATAGCTTGATTGTTCAAGATATATTAGAATAGGTTTTTGATAGGTTTATGAGACCGATTGTTTCGATCAATCTCGTATATAGAGCTAGTATATAGAGATAAATATGATAGTTGTGAGTATTTTATTCGTTGGTTGTGGTGATACATGGTAGCTAGATTATTAAGTGCATAGTGACTAGATTATGAAGAGAATGTTGGCAGATGGTAATGTGTGTTCAAAGTAGTAGGTGTAGGGCACAGTGTGACAAGTTGGTTAGGGTGTAAGTAGTGTGGATGTGTTTTTGTGAAGTGGGGTAGCTTTTCAGGTGCTCAGCCTGGTGCAAATTTGGGATTAAGTCTAGGTAGGTGCGGTATATTTTCTAGGTAGGTACGGGCCTTCAGGGCCTTTCTTCTTCAAATAGGTTCACCTAGAACTAGATTCACTTGGTCCTGCCATGCCTAAGTAACGTGTAAGGGCCTTGCCATGCCTTATGTCACGAATTAAACACTGGGGGTCCAAATGCCTCTTACATTATTTACATGCACTTGACTGTATCAAATAGGTCTGCCTATAATGTGCGTGCCCTGTTTTATTCCCTCAATGCTATGCCTTATGTAACGAAGTAAGTGTACACCTGGAAAGTCATTGAAATGCCAGGTCTTGTATTGTATCCCAACCCTTCTCATTTTGGGCCCTTCTAATACCTACCATAGTCTACCAACCAGGCATAGGCACCCCACCCACCAGCCTGGTATGATATGGATGGTAGGTGGCCAGGCTAGGCACTACTGCCATGCATGCCTACCCTAGAATATTACTTACGAGCATGCTATCCACCGGATACTTTACTTACTACTCCCTTCAACCAATAAGGATTAGGAGGGTATGGCATTACCCCTTCCCTTGGTTACAAACTCACCCACCAGAATACCTAGACTTGCCCTAGACACTTGCTGCTGAATGAATTGCTTAATGCGTATTGTGCTATAGACTTTTCGGAACTGGCTTACAGATAAATACTTGTTAGGAATTAATTAAGACTCCATTGTAGGAAATAAATAACCTTATCTTGCCTTAACCTTATGGTGACCTACTATATATGCTACCCATCTTTTTCACCTTACGACTTACATTTGGAAATGCCCTAAACAACCAACCAGCGTTAACTGGCTTCCCTTAGAGCTCTTGGATTGACCGCCCGCCTTCTAGACAATGTTCATAGACTTGCCCTCACACTTGCATATAGATACGCCGGGTACCCCTATGACCTGTTCTCGTTGATTCTTGCCCGTATGATTCATCAATTAGAACTGGATTCTAGGATGCACAAGCAAGCTTGACCAATGGGCCGCCATCGAAAAGCATGATAGAAAATTCTCTTATGCGACGGTTGTATAATATTGTATAATAACGTATATAATGCAATCCCGACTTGTGCAGTGAATTACACAAGGCTAGCTAGTAGGTGCATGCTTTGAATGATAATGAATGGCTTATTTTATTTGAGCAGCTTGTGCATTAGAACATGGAGGCGTGTGCATGCAGCAGTGACATGGATTGCTTCATAGAGACGTCAGCTTACAAGAGATGAAACCCACAGTACAAATGAAATCATAGTAATAGGCGAAGTATCATGCTTCTATAGGTCCACTAGTCTTGTCTGTCCCATAGGTTCAACTTCGGCAAAATCAATGATAACACTACAGGTTAGAAATAGAAGTGAACACAATAGTTTCCATAATGAATGAATATTCTAGTCATTCAGAAGAAAGAAAGATGTTTAAAAGATAGTGAGTGGTGAAATTGTTCCTACCAATACGCACATTTCCTACTCATTTCAGTCTC
Organism: Pinus albicaulis; assembly: GCA_034641835.2. Lineage (NCBI taxonomy): Eukaryota > Viridiplantae > Streptophyta > Pinopsida > Pinales > Pinaceae > Pinus > Pinus albicaulis. The sequence continues at coordinate 451,104,332 of CM076578.1, forward strand.
AGCTACCTGTTCGAGTCAAGCAAAGTGTGTGTCGGATAATGAGTCAATTTCTCTAGCTTTACCTTTTTGTTACCCATGCTTTGGTCCTAGCCATCGAGTTTTCTTTGATCTAATTATTTTACGAAGGTTGCCTAAGGCTGTGCTCGCTGGCACAACTATCTATAATGCATAGGAAGCTAAGGTGTCTCCAATAAGTTAGGTGGAAATGCTGCTAGCAGCCTTGAGAAATATATAAGTAACTAAAGGAAGAGAGAACTACAGCTATGAAAGATTAGATTAGATTCCCACTCACTCTGCTTCAAAGGTGTTGCCCGATCCCTTCCGATTGATGAGGGAGGGCTTTTCTATCTTCTATATATCGCTTTCCATAATCGTGAAAGTAGCTGCTTCACCCAAGAAGTCTTCTCTGTTTGATGCTCTCACCCGGCCGATAGAAAGGATTCAACTAAGCGTAGTCTTGCACGATTATGAATTTCTTTCAGGTGGCGTAAAAAGGTGAATTGGTGAAACTGCGGGTGTTGCTCTTACTAAGTCAATTAGGTCAACTGCTTGCCCATGCTATTGGATTTCGAACTGTGTATAGACTTGTCACTATAAGGTCTGAAATGGGATTTGGATCTGCCTTTGCCTGGAAATAGATCTGCTTTTGGAATTGCATAAACTCAATCCGGATCAACGGGTTCCAAATCACTTGCACCTGTAATGGGATCTGTAACTGGGACTGCTCCTGCTCCTGCTGGTGGTGGTGCTACTAGAGATGTTACTAGCCCTGGATCTGGAACTACTCGTTTTGCTCGGGCAAAATCTATAGAATCTAAAGGATCGACTGAATCTACTACTGGGTAAGCTACACCTGCCTCTGTAACCTGTGCTACTGGTAGATATGCAACTGGAACCATACGAAACTAGGAAGAGTTGAGGTTGAGGAAAGTGCTTTCACGCTGCTAATCACAGTTCCAGGAGATATGAGAGAGATTCGTGGCATACCCCACCCCATATATTTCATTTCATTGCTCGTGTTCGGTTCTGGAAGGGATTCCCCTATCGACAGAGCTGTCTGATGCAACAACTTCTGGTTCTGCTCGTCCCGATATTTCTACTGATAAACAGGAATATGACCCGAGATAGGAGGATTGGTGGCAGCGAGTGGATTGAATGACTAGATATTATTAAAAACCTTCACTTTCGAGGTGCTATGATGATGCGTGTGGTGGGTCCTATTCCTCCTATTCACTCTCATATTCCTCCCACCTCCGTGTTGAGTATGCTCCTCCCCATGCTTAACTCTGGATTCGATTGGGTCCGATAGCCGAGCTTTTAGGGTTGTTCTTGCAGTGAAAAGAGCTAGGTTTTTTGGTTACAAAAGAGGATTAGGTTTTTTCTAGTTGTTGGTGGACCATTAAATTATTGAGAACATTGTTCAGTTGGTGTAGGAGTGGCCATCACTTTCTCTAAGGAATTTAATTGGAATGTTTCAAATTGATGTTGCTTCAGGGCGGGTCCAAGGGGGAGAGTGCGAAAGACGAATAACGTTACCCACCCTTCCCAATTGATTTTAGTTCCAACCACTCGACATATATATCTTTTCTAGTCACTCTACCTACAACAGCTAGGGGACATAACCTGAAACTGAAATAACCTAACCATTAATGATGTTCCCAGTGAGTAGTGGGATTCGACCCGCTTGCTTTATCCCACCCACCAATGAGTAGGTTTCTCCACTGGTGGTATGGCCTGACTGAATGAATCAAACTTGTTTGCCCCTGCTTCCTCGCCTTTCGTTGTTAGGCGAGCCATTCTTCCTCGCTCGGGGATTGGGGTGGGTGGGTAAATAGACGGACGAGCACGCTTAATGCTTCCAAGGTATCTAAGCTTCAGTGAATCACTTAGTTATTTACGTAATTACGCGTCATTCGATCACTCTTATTTTATCGCACGGTAAGGGCACCCTCAAGTAGGGTCCTGAAAGTGTATTTCTTCCCCTCAAAAGCTACAGAGGAAGCCACTAAGGGAAGTTGTGATCCATTATAAAAGAGAATACGAGAATTTATGTACCTACTAGCTAATAGCTGTTGGCTAGCCGGTTGAACGATTATGAACATTCAGGTTTTCTTTCTTGCTAACATTATTGATTTCCCAATCCAATAACGCATAATATCGTAAGTAATATCTGTTCCAAATGCGCATCGATGAGGTACTACTTCTTTCCTCGAGATCGGCTAGATTTGAACCGATCTGGCTGAAGCTGCCCCTGCTCCCCGATCTCCTAGCGTCCTCCTCATTAGAGTCAATCCACTTCATTTGCCTCTCCTTTTAGTCGATCTTGCTTACACATCCTTATCGCCGAAGCTTCAGAGATCTTTTGGAGAAGTTTAGGAAGGGATATGTCTATCTTGGTGTCTGGCTGGAGGTGTCTATTCTCTGCGGATGGGTGGCTGGGAGGTTCAGTATTGGGGTTTGACTCTAGGGCTTTATCTCTTAACCACCCTAGCCTACCGTCTTTATCCCAAAGTATATATTATATGTCTATAAGCCTTTCCATTTCCAATCTAACTGATTGCTTACTTTAGTTATCTCTGTGGGTTTCACTCACTGCATGCCGGTCTTACCATTTGCTAGGGGCCTTTCTATTTGTAGGTCTAACTAACCTATCTATGTTGTAGGTCTGAACTCTAGCTATAGTAAAGTGCTTGCCAACCTATATTTATTACTAACCTTGTTGGTAGGCGATAGGACTCATGTTGTTGGTTGCCAAGCCAATCTTCGCTTTCTATCCAACTATTTGGTTGCCACTCAATGCTTTTGGTTACCCATATCTGTTGCTGGTCTTATTGGTCTCTATAAGATTTTCTAGAATTCCCTAATTTGTTGTTCGTTTTCCATTTTCTGCTTTTTCCCTTCCACCCAATGGTATATTTGCTGTGTCTGCCCCTAAGCCTTTATTACTGCCCTAATCTAGGGAATAAGAAAAGAGTGAACAGGCTGAATAGACTCATACATGAAAGGTCCAGTTTCTTGGGTCTATATTACTACCCTATCTGTTCCTAAAGCTAGTACTTACTTATGTTTACTCTGAGCCTATCTGTCTTATTTCCCACCCAGCCCTCCCTACCCGACGTATCTAAGCTTATGAATTCTTAGCTTATTTATTACCCGTATCTCTCTTGCCAGCTTTGGAACTAATGCCCCTATCTGTACTAGGTTGACCTAGTTCTATACGCTTTATTCCCTGCCAATGGTTGTACGACCTAACACAGTGCTCTCTTCTACTGCCCTATCTTCGGCCATAGCCAAGTGCTCTTATCTTCCCGCCCAACGGCACTCTTTCAACCTAATATTGTTGAGAACTAATACCATTGTTTCTATGCTTTATACCTAGCCCCAGTTCAACCTATCTATACTAGTTTGACCTAGTTCTATACTCTTTTTCCACCCAACTGCCAGTGGTACGGTCTAACCCCAATGCTATAGCCTTTCTCTCTCACCACCCTATCTTTTTGGTTATTCCCATAGATGTACTCTTGAACCCTATATTTTAGGTTCTCTCTAAGAGTTTATTTGTCCACCCAGTATGTCGGGTATATATTAGTTGTAAGGGTTTTCTCTCTATATCTCTAAGTTGGGGCTCTAATGCCCTAATCTGGGGCGAGTAGTGGGGTTATCCCTTAGGTCTTTCTTACATGTCTATAAGCCTTTCTTATTAGCCCTAATCTTTTGGTTTCACTCTCTAACTAAGCTTCTATGTACGTAGACAATGTGGTTAAAGAGCGTTTCTCCCTTACCCAGTGTCCCTAAGCCTATCTCTATAAGCCTTGCTATTCAAGACTGTTAAAGAGCTCTGGTTGATGGCCTAAACCACCCTATCTTACCGCTATAGCTTTTTTTTTCTATCGTTCCACCCTAATCCTTGAACTAATGCCTATGATCTTATCAATGGTGGTAACGATCTACGCTTTGGGGCGGGAATAGCCTATCTATATTAGTTGGTGGCTTTCTCTTTGTCGGATGCCAGCTTCTCCCATGCCATACCCCGCACTATACTAGTTTTATCCAGTTAGTTAATGTAAGCTTTTCGTGCCAGCCTAACAAACTTAACCACCCTATCTTTGTACGGTTATTCCCATGCCCAACCATACTCTAATGCCCTAAATGGTAGGGGTTTTACCTAAAGCTTATTGGAAAATGCCCCTATATTGGGGTTGCCACTCAATAACTGCTTCTGTTTAACCGTATGCTGGTAGGTTTCTCTATGTCTCTTGCCACTTACCATCTTTATTGGGGTTCTATCTAAGCTTCGAAACTAATGCCCCTATCCTCCCAAACTAGTACTCATTAATAAAGATTCTCCCTAGATCTGTTGGTTGAACGAAATGCCAGCTTCGGAATTGCCCTATTTGTTTGGTACGGTTTATCCCATAGCACTTCTAACTACCCTAGATCTGGGGCTAAACCACTTTTCTCTTCCCTGGTTGGTCTGGCCTTTATTAATTACCCTAGGTGTATCATTTCACTAATGCCACTGGGGCTTATATCTTACCCTGTATTGGTAGGTTATTCCCTAATTCTATATCTTACGCTACCAATTATTTCAAGAAAACCTATGCTGTATGGTTATTCTATACCGCTACTCTTGCCATGCCTAGCCCTAGTATTTTTTCTTACCTTACCACGTATTAATTTGGTGTACTTTCTCTTTTTGTACTTAAGCCCTTTCAGAGCCTTTTTCATGAGTCTTTGTCCCACCTCGATCAAGTAGTGGGGCCAACGCCTTTAACCCTGGACCATAGAAGAGTGTTTCCGACTGGATATTAGCCCCCGGTACGAGAGTTGCAGGCCACATCCAAGCAAGGAGCTCTTTCTTGAAGGTCGGCTCATAATAGCGTACATCTTTGTGGCCACTACAGAGAAAGACCTATACTACATTTATTATGCATATTAAGGCAGGGGCAACCAAACGAAAGGAATAAATACATAGTTCTAGTTTCCGAACAAAGTAATAGAATACATAAGATAGATTGGTCGCCGACTCTTAATAGCAGCCCCTTGTGGCTGCTTCCAGAGCATATGTACCACATTTATTAGCTACACTTACGCTTGCTTAACGAAGCGATGTGAATGAGCGAATCTGGTTCGTGCCAAATGACAGTTAGGTATTTATCTGTCCTCGTGCCAGTCTTGGCCACTCATAATAAATAGAGTACATATTGGTGGCTGCTACAGAAATACATGTACTACATTGATTAGCCATACTTACTTACGCTGGTAAAAAACAACCCTGAGCGAGGAGGAACAACTCGCCTAACATAAAGAGGGCGAGGAGGTGCTTGCCGGGGTCAAACTCTAACCCTGGGCCATTGGTACCGCATCCAAGTAGCCCTTTATAAGTGGACGGCTCCTCATTGCGTACATCCTAGTGGCTGCTTATAGAAAAATACCTGTACTTATTAGCTCACCTCAACCTATACCTTGATAATGAATACTGTACATATTCGTGGCTGCTACAAAGATACCCGTACAAACATAATTAGATACATAAACCTTGAGCTACTAAGGATGCTAGCATAGATAAAGTAACATAAGTGCCATAATGAAAATAATGAGTTCACATATGGCCAAGTAATAGTTATGGAAGGAATATACTTTGACCGGCACCTCGTGCTGCCCTTGGGATGGCTACATCCCTCGTGCCGTGCTGCTATTGCGCTCATAAACCTACAAGCCGCCATAGTTATTTTTGACAGGTTGATGTCGTGACCGAACGATAGTGGGTTTAGAAGTAGCTGAACGAAGAGAGCTTGAAACCAAAATGAAGTGATAGGTAGAGGTAGTGTGACCGAACAAAGAAAGGGAATACAGGAATGAGCTGGAAGTGGGATAGATTGTGCAAGAAAAGTCTTTATACTGACCAAAGGAAAGGATCAATATTGGGCCAGGTGTGACCGAATGATAGTGAGGTATCATACTGGTGGTTTCCAAACGAATATAGGTTTAAAAAGAAGAAAATAAGTGGCCAAACAATAGTGAGGTATCATACTGGGTTTTCTCCCAGCCCGCAGGGAGGTATCATACTGGATAGGAGTTATTGGAAAAGGAAAGCAAATAGGTTCGCACCTTCTGTGATCCTACATCACATCGTGTCATTGGGAAAAGGAAATATTCTCTTTCACCCATAGTCATCACAGGAATAAGATTTACTCGCGAACCTACAAATAGAAAGCGTCTCCGGCTTACTTTGTATAGTAGTTCCCACAGGGTAGTCACTTTTTCAAATCATATCTACTGGCACTAATGAAATGATCTTTGGAAAGTATATCAAAATTATAGCATTGTCAATTATGAAATTCCAACCAGAATACCATCTCGATTCAATCACAACATTAGTGTAAAATAGGTAATCTGGTGGGAATGACACACTTAACAATTTTACCTGGATGTTCTTCATATATATCCCAACGGATAATTTCTGTTGACATGTATGGGGAAATCAATTCTGAGTTCATTTAAGAGCAAGGTTAAAACAAATTCAAGTGTGCAAATGAAAAAAACCCCCTTTGGTCAAGCTAAGTTAGCTAGTTAGAGTTTTTATATTCTGCAATCGAAAACAACTTCATCTTGATGCTCTACCGCTTTTATTATCATTATCTTAGGAGTCGGCTTTATATGTCAATGGATGCATTCGAGCCATGAATTGTTGTTTATCCATGTAGTAGCTTCAGTTCTTAGGGATTTAACTTCTGAATGAGTAATGCCATGCAGCATGGTTGTCTTTACCTCAATAGAAATAGGGATTGAAAGTGCGATCTCCTTCCCATCATTTCAAAAGCAGGTTGGGAAGAGTCAATTTATCATCCCGGCCGGTCCCTATAATCTACTTGTAATCTCCGAACCTGGAACCGTAAATAAGAAAGTGCCCCAAAAGGAGTCCTCTCTCTATAAGGCCAAGTTATTCCAGTCAGCAAAACCTGAAGTTTTCGTAGAGCTCTGTCTTCATCAGGAATTGGAGAAAGTGTTTCCGTATCTCGATCTATTATTTATGAATAATACTAAAAGTAGTGAGTAGTTATTAAAGGCGAATAACTCTACTGTGGCATTACTTTACGAAGATGTGATTCATGGAGCTAGCTCTGCTCTTCATGGCCCGGACCTTACCACAAAGCAAGCATGGTGTAATAGTGGGGCCCTCCACGGATTTCACAAATAGATATAACCCTTTCCTCATGACCTAAGCTTTCCTCCCTCATGGCCAACCACCCACGCCACTTGATTGAGATCTATTTGTAAGTAATAAAAAAACTAGTGCATGTAATGATTGGTATCCGACCTCCCTACTATCAGATTACGTGGCCGTCATGGCATTTGAAGAGTGTTTGATTTCAAAGAAGTAACTCCTAATGAATGAGTGTTTCCCTAGCACCTAATATGGTTCAGAGAAACTGCTGAGTTGTACGGAGTAGGGTCTGAACTTAGAAATGCTAGAATAGAGTCCAATAGGGAATGGGATATAACATCAGGAATGTTACCTCCATGATAGAGCTGGGTATACATTCAGGAAGGTAATGTAAAAGTAGCTCTGTGAAAAGAGAGTGAATAGAGAGGTGTTACGGAGTATCCATCTATGATATGATGTCATAAGAATTTGGGTAAAACCACCAAATGGAAAGGGAGGGCAAGAGAAAGAATGAATCTCCTTAGCCCCTTAGCTCCCTAGAGAGTGGTTGGTAAAGAAGTTAGGTGAAACTGCATCAGGTATAACTGTGGGTTCGCTGTGGTACGGGTTTACAGAGATCTTCTGGTTCACAGTGCATTGAAGGTTCACAGTGCGCTCGCTGTTGGTAACTCCAGCTATGCTAAGAGGTTACAGGTTAACAAATGGGCAATTGGGGTGTGGGAAGATGGGAGGCATGCTTTGATATGTTGGTCCCAATCAAAGGTTATGGCATGTGATAGATGGGGGAAAGTACTTCTATTTTACTGAGAATAGTTTAAGCATGGTTTCATCAGTCCAATCAATTAATGTAAAGTAAAGTGAAAGTACATAGCAGCGTATAATAAGCTAGTATATTCCTTCCATTTTTCTTCGATAAGTAACTGATTGATATTGATCTTAACCCAAAGTACTAATTATTCCTTAAACGTATACTAGGTTCCCCTATCGAGTTCTTCACTTACAACCTATCCACACCTCAGGCTTTCAGGAAGAGAATGTGAATTCTTGTTATTAACGATGCATCATTATTTACTTTACCATGTGATCTCTCTGGGATAATCATATCTAATTGAAATCCAAATAAATGAGAATGTTGGTCCTGTTTCATAGAGTACATACCAAGTGATGATGAAAGTGACCAAGTTAAGGAAAGTCTCATTTCGTGTTTCATAGGTTGATGTATAGAAATGAAGACTAGTTATCTGAGTTGCCATGATGAAAGAATTAGATGATCCCTGTTATCCCACGATGAAATAATCATATCCCTTGCTTTTGAGTTTGTATTTCGGAGATGTGAACTCCCACCCCTACGAGAATACAAGTCTTGATGATACACGATGTGATACAACTAGCATCTATCCGGCTTTCCTCTTTTACTGGTTGTTTGTTAGCCAAGCTTCTCTCTTCTAGGTCTATGATGCAAAGTGATATATCTAGGTCGTAGCAAAGTGATAAAGAAATCTTTATGGGTTAAAGGGTGATAGGATAAAGAATCATAAGGTTTTTAGTGTTTCATAGGGAATTTTTAGTGGTCTCTTATCCCGGCTATCCTAAAATATTATTTGTTCCTTTGGTATCGAACATAGAAACGAAGGGTTGGTTGCTTTTTATACTGAACATAGTGAAACTTTACTAGGTAATTCTCTTCTATGCTCTTTGCTCGTTGAATACGAACATAATATTCAATGTCCGGTACCCAACTTAGAAAGAATATACTAGGGCATCTTATCTCCTCATATCTAGTATAAAGCTACAATAAATAATCTCTTGTGGTCTATGCCGATAAAGATAAAATCTCTAAAGAACCTTCCTTCATTGTTCAGTTTATAAACGCCCTACTTCTTTGAAAAGAAAGGATGAAAATAGAGACTTTCAAATGAAAAATATGAGAAATTTGAAAAGAGGAAGACTTTCGATGTTATGTTTAGTGAAGGAAAGATAGTATTTCATCTTGTAGAATAAGGAAAGGGTAATAATAATATTTTTAGATGGATTGTCTAAAGTAGAGGATTAAGTATAAGGTGAGAGTATGAATAAGAGAACAAATAAAAAGTCAAAATAACCTATAACTTTTTATTGCTCTAACTCAACCCTATAATAAATCTTACTCACTCCTTATTACAGAATCGATCCTTTACTTACTTTTGGATAAAGAAGAAAAAACTCTATTGTTTAGTAACATGTTGGTGATGTTTATTCATTATACTTTTATAGTTGGTCTTGTTGGAGAACTATAGCTCCTTATAAAGGGATTCCTCAAGAGAACCAATACTCAAGAAGAGAACAAGAGAATAAAATAGAGGCTAGAACTATAAAGGATCTCATATTATACTTTACCTCTTTGGAGCTCAGAAAGGGTTTTATTAGCAACTGAAGAAACACCCAAGGAATATGATTCTTATCTTTGTTTATATTCTATATGTTAAGTGAGCTATTGGCAATAGGAGGATTATTATCTATGTTTTCTCAGAGAGCTTGTAGGAACATAGGCTCATTCCATTATTCTTTATTAGGAGTTACAAGCGCACAAGGAGGAGCAAAGAAAGACACCATTCAACTATAACATGAAACATGGATTAACAGCTGCAGTACGAACAACACCTTCTAACTAGTTACTTAGTCAAAAGTTACGTATTTATACTGAAACCACCCTGTCTACTTACTTTGGGCACATAACACAAATTACCCTCAGGATAAGGAAATAGGTAGTTGTTGTGGTTCATCTATTAGTGTCCAGTTACTAGGTCTCCCTATTAGTTACTTACATTTTCATTACTCTTTCCCATTGTATGAAATTCCTTACGTCTCTTCTGAAACACACTCTACTCCACCAACTAATCATCAGCTTGGAGATAGAAGTTATGCCATGGTGCTGGTTATACTTACCTACCTTTTCACACTCAAAACCTACCTTTTTGGGCCAAGGGTGCATCACAGGTTTTTACCTGATAGCTATGAGAGGGACTGGACTGGTGGTTTATTAATGCGGTGGAACAAATAAAGAGGGTGTTTCAACTTTCTCTAATTCTATAAACCGGGACTCGTGCTAGTCGAGTTGGGCCTTCTGGGATACCATTTTGCAGAATTCGCCAATGAAAATGTTGTATTCAATAGATTATAGTCAAACCTTTAGCTACTAAACATGGCTGGGAGCCCATATGAGTTTGCAGCATTCGCCGATATTTAGGGGCCCTAAAGAAAATGTTTCCTTATCAAGAAATTTTAGGGAGAAAAGGTGGTGTGTTATGATAGAGAGTGTGAATGGGGCAAGAGATTGTAAATTGAAGAGCCCCTCACACTTAAAGGATTATGGTGGCGTATCGGGTTGTAATCATTAGAGTGTGAGCATGAGCTTAACAGTGGTAAATTCACTAATGAAAGGTGGCGTTGCGAGTGCTTAACGGATATATGGCCCCCAAATACAGGCTATCATCATATCGAACCTATCCGGATGGACAATGGAGTAAGAATAGGTGGCGTATAGTGAGTGGATCCCCTCGCCCATTCCGAAGTTGATCACCTCATCAAAGTGGGGAAATTTAGTACTAAAAGGTGGCCTATAGTAAGAGATGTAGATCTAGAACCAGTAGTCGGTCCAACAGTTGTGTATTCGTTTGATCGAGAGCGAGGCCCACCATTTTTTGTCGAGATTGAGATGCAGATCCAACATATAGATGTTTTTAATAGAGATAATGATGCTTGGGATCGAGATTCTGATCCTATTCAAGAGCCCATAGCTATCCCGCTACACATACCTTCTAGTTTTAGACCCAGCAGCTGTTGTAAAGTCATCAGTAGGTGGTAAGTCAGTAGATTCAATCTATTTTGAAAATTAAGCCGTTGGTTCTGTTGTTTTCATTGATCTGGTAGTTTAAGTAGAACCAATGTGAGCAAGAGTACACTTTGCACCTGCACATAGTGTTGTTCTGTGTTTTTGTACACTCCGATGCTTCCTTGCACTAGTCCCACCCAGCTTCTCTACTACCTTTCCTAGCAGTAGCTAAGGCACAAATACGAGCGGAAAACATAATTTCATCCTTTTCAGAACACTGATTATTCCTTTCATCGTTCTTGATTGGCTCATCATCTACTGATCTTTTCTAGTCCATCTTCTCTTTCCTGGCTGCATCATCTGGCTTCTTGGTTGTATCTCTTTCTTCTGCCTTCCATCGTTCCCTGGCTATAATATCTGCTTATAGGATACGAGTAGGAGTATTAGGAGAATTCGCCGCCTATATGGAGGTTGTAGCCGCGAGATGTAGAGAATTAGGTATCAGGTTCTAAGTAGTAGTAACCTTCACTATGTTCTCTGTCTCTGATGCTGCTGTTTTCCCTTTCACCACTGCCTTTGCATTGGAGTTTATGGGATGGGATGGATGGTGGACTCTATATAAGCCAGGAGCACGAGAGTCATTGGAAGGTATTTCTTATGAAATACCCTTTCTGCTAGACATAGACCTGGAAACCCCATAATACACGTAGTGAGGAACGAATGGTCACCTTACTAGCCCCGAGTTGATGGCATGGATGGAGAGGAGGAATGAATGGCATTGATAGCTTCAGCCTTACCCTTTGGTTTCTATTGCCCAGAACCCTCAAAACAGTGAGTGGTAGGATTATGTTTACTTTACCCACCCAGATATTAGACCAGGACAATCAGTTGTAGTAGGAGATAGTATCTGAATACCTTTTTCATACTACCTGCTAGAAATAATTTCTATTTACCAGCCCTAGAACATTAGGTCTGACAAGTTACCTATTACCTTTTAGAGGTACCACTCCCTAGAAGCAACACCAAATTAGGGGATGGAGTCTCTAGAAGCCAGGAATACAACAGTTGCTGGAAGGAATAGCCTCTATTAACTACTACCTTTGTTTAGTATTTAACCTCACAGAAAGAAAGTCTATGTTGCTGTCCTAGAACATGAGGTCTTTAAGTTACCTGTTACGTTTTAGAGCCACTCCTACAAATACCGAAAAAGTAGACAGATTAGGGGATGCGTTGGGATAGACTAGAAGCCAAGAACACACAAACAAGTAGCCTCAAATATGTTCATAAAAGCTACTCTTTAAACCTACTAGACAGAGATATATGCAGACCCCATAATACATGTAGTCACAAAAAAATGGTTACCTTACCCCGGGTTGATGGGAGGAGTTTTACCCTTCTCTTTCTTTATGCCTGGAACCCTAGAACCTGTGCATGGTGGGATGATGTTATGGAGTTGCCCACATTAGGGATGTATTTAACTTTCTCGTGTTACTTGTGATCGGGTACAACCTACAATACCTTACCAGCCATTATTTAGTTACCCCTTGAGAGAGACCTTTGAGAGACAAACAAGTGCTTACCATATTCCTTGAATTAGACACGGTCTCTTCATGCACCCCAGTGAGAGGAAGCAGAACCCTAGAACAGACAGTCTTCTTTCCAGTGAGCTAAAGTTCATAGCAATGTTCTAAATTCCCAATCAAGCTCGTCCAGTATCAAAGTTGAAGTCTGCGAACCCTTCTAGAAAGGGAAACATTCAAGGTAGTCGATATCAATAGGTGACACTAACATAAATGCAAGTAAGAATCTTCCTAGCATGGGGCTGTCTAAACGCAACAATAGTATCTGAGGATGAAGTCTTGTGGTCTGCGAAAAGAGAAGATAACACTCATCCAATCCAAGCAAGCCTTTCCAATCTCCAGGGTCTGGCTGCTATGACAAGGTATAGTAGAGCCAAGGTAGAGAGCCGTAGAGCCAACAATCTATGCGAAATATAGGTAGTTATGTGCAGATGTAGAGGTGGAAACATCGTATAGTAAAAAGTCTATATGTATTTGAGTCCAATATTTGAGTTATCCCAGCTAGGTCTAGTGTATTGATGTCAGGACTGGAGCCATGGCACCATCATCATAAGACCCAATTCCACATGGAGAGCTGTGGAGACCTAGTTACAGCAGAGCCAGGTAGAGATGGTGACATCATATGTTAAAGCCAGTAGAGCATGTTTCAAACTTATATATGCCAATTAGGTAGGTGTTCAGCTGCAATTAGGTCTGCACCAAATTAGTTTTCCTGGCTAGCTGCGATTTCAACTTGTTTCTCTACGGCTTTCACAAGGCTTTCAGGATCGAACTTTGGGGCGGGAGGCCTTGGCACCATGGTTCAACTCAGGTTATGCCAATCCAAGTGTAGACGTATCTAGGCTACATCATGTATATACCTCGTATGGCATCAACTCTAGGTCTAGTAGGAGCCTAAGCCCCAAGTAAATAGGCCCCATAGCAGGTAGAATATATGCAAGTCCAAGTAAAAATTCTCTATGCACGTATTATGGATATGAAGATCCAAGTGGAAATGTATATATTCCAACATCGTATAGTAACAAGTATATATTGGCTACAATGAGGTCATCTCAATAAGATAAGATAAAGTAAGAAAGCGAATTGATTCTCTCTCTCTATGGGCTTAGGATCGGCAGCATCGAAATTTGGTAGCAGCAGAGAGAATAAACGAGATGAAAGGGTATGGTTTCTTCCATATAATCTCTATTTTAGATCTCTGATGGCCCTAGGTTCATCAGACTCATAAAAATTAGGTTTTTACTAAGGAACGTAGTGAAGTTTAGAATATTGGTCGGTAAATTTTAGAGCAAATCGGAGAAGAATATTGCGAACTGTGTTAACGTATAATAATAATCCTAGTACAATACGTGCAATCCAAGGGTCTAACCAACTTGGAGAATAGTCCGGGAGGATCATTACGAAGGTTTCCCTTATTTTCCCTCGTCCCGTCCTGGGTGCCATGAAAATACCGAAAGCAACTGTAGGAGAACGGATAATATGGTGTTATTTTGATTTGAAAGGAATGTTTCTTATAAATGGATGGTTATGAGTGAAATTTTCGTATAAAGGCCGAAGGCCGAGGAGAGCTAGGGTCTAACTGGCTCTCGTATTGGCTATCCTGTCACTGTATTGGCTATACGGTACTGGCTATACTGTAAGGGATATCCTATCTGTACTGGCCCGACTCTCATAAAGGCCTGGCTCTCATAAAGCCTGGCTATCAGCGTGAGCCTTGTCTTAATGTTTCTGACCCTATCAAGGTGGGAAAGCCAGTCATTCAATCTATCCAAATAAGGATCTATCATTCAAAACTACTGCAACATATATAAAGAAGCATGTCTGGTGGAAATATAATGCTAATTGTTGCAATTACCAAGCTAATGAAAAATTCTTGCTTAAATGTGTCCTTCCCCCGAACAAAGTGAAGTAAACGACCCGGGTAAGTAAGTGAGATTCCCTTCCTTCCCCTCATTCCATTCTGGCACCCCTTCAGGGAGGGTTGGTTAGGGCTAACTAGAATTGAATTCAACACTCAAGAAATTATGTCTAAAACGAGTTAACATGGCTTTCCGATGTCCCTCCCCTACGCTCGAGCAGCTCCTCCCTCCCCTTCAATGTCTGTCCGTTCAGGAAAGGGTGTTCCTTCCCCTCACTCAGTTCAGTAGAGCCTTTTTTTGTCCTCTCCCTTATGGTCGAGCCCTACCGGGGGCATGATGGCGGCGATGGCGGCCTTTTAGTTCTTTGAGTTCCTCTATTTTGGTGTCCCCCCATGCTCGGGTGGCTCCTCCCTCCCCTTCAATGTCTGTCCGTTCGGGAAAGGGTGTTCCTTCCCCTCACTCAGTTCGGCAGAGCCTTTTTTTGTCCTCTCCCTTATGGTCGAGCCTTGCCGGGGGCATGATGGTGGCGATGGCGGCGATGACGGCCTTTTAGTTCTTCGAATTCCTCTCTTTTGGGGCCCCTCCCCCAAAATAGAGTTGCTCCTCACCCACATGAATCGGTGAGTCCCTCACCATATGAATAGTGAGCCGATGACGGCCTTATAGTTCTTCAAGTTCCTCTCTTTTGGGGCCCCTCCCACAAAATAGAGTTGCTCCTCCCCATATTCATAGTGAGTCGATGGCGGCCTTGTAGGAGAGAGTTCGGGAGGCTCACTCTACCGGGCCTATCCTCGCACGTCCCTCACCCATATGAATGAGTGAGTCCCTACTGGGCCTCTACTTTTATTTCTTCAAGTTCCTCTCTTTTGGGGCCCCTCCCCCAAAAGAGAGTTTCTCCTAATCATATGAATGGCTAGCGTTAACACCCTATCCTCACACGTCGATGGCAGCCTATTTTTGAGAGTTCGTCCCTCTCCTATTGTCGAGAGTTCGTCGATGGCGGCCTATCGTCAAGAGTTCGTCCCTCACCCTCACCCTCACCCTACCGGGCCTACCGGGCCTCTCCCTCGTAACCTCGTTCAAGTCGATGGCGGCCTTATAGTCGAGAGTTCGGCAGGCTCACCCTACTGGCCCTCACCATATGAATGGTGAGCGTTAACACCCTATCCTCGCACGTTACCTCTCATATTGTCGAGAGTTCGGCTGGCTCACCCTCACCCTTATGGTCGAGCCGCATCCTATCGGTCGATCAGCCTTACAACATCTCTCCCTTAATTGAGAGCCCTTCCTTCATTGATTGCTTATTGGGTGGGGCGTTGGTCGAGCGATGCTTCGCATGATGGCGGCCTTATCAGTCGAGCCTGCTTACGCATCCTTGGGTGGAGTGGTTGAAAGCGAGTGACAACATACTGTCAATCAAGCAATCTGTTGGAGGTTTTCTACTTGAGGGAAGAAATATAAGATGGGGAAGAAATACAAGGGCCTGCCTCTCCCACACCAGAGAAGCACATGTTTATCTACTGTTGCTATAATATGCTATTGATTGTTGGGTTGGTTTAAGGGAGGGTGTATAGCTCAGTTGGTGGAGCATCGAGCTTTTAACCTAATGGTCACATGTTCGAGTCCTGCTATACCCACACCTGCTTGACTGATAGAGGTTATTAAGATAGTGACCCAAAGTGAGGTCCCATTCGGAACCAGAACAGACAGTGAGAGGAAGGTTAACAAGGTCCAAAAATGATGGAATTTCTTTGTAACATAATAAAAGGTGGGAATGGTATCAGAATAAAAGGACCCACCATGAAGTAGCCAACCAAACCAATAGGTATCACCTTGAAAACCTCTCCTACCCTGAATCCAATCCCGAATAATATTACTGAATAATCTATATTAGGTATAACCCGGAATGAAGAAAGATTAGTAATATTATTATTACGAAATTACGTATAGTTATTGGTCTTGTGGTGATTGGTCTTTAAAGGTGAATTAAGTAAGGTCCTGGTCTCGCTTGAAATGATGCGTCTTATGCCGGCCTTATCAGTGTTTGAGGGGAAGAAATGAAAGGGTCTTGCCCATATTTTAGCAAAACTATTGAATGTCAGGCCCCTTAATTGAAAGCCAGGTCAATAGTTCGGAAAGGAAGGGTCATTTATAGTCAATTAGGAATGGAGGCGCTTAATAGGGACCGGAGGGGGGCGGAGCCACTCACCCGAGTTTTGCACAAAACGGTGAGGAAGAAATTCTCCGTTCACAAAAGAAACTATATTGCTAACTAATAAAGATGCCAACCAACCAATAAAGTAATAGTGTGTTTCAAAGGGATGCTTTAAAAATTCTTATCGAACTTATAGCGAAGGATGAATCCCATCTCGCTTTACTTGATGATGGAGCCTATCTCATGTGAATAAGTCTATCTTGCTCGAAGGAATCCTATCTCGCTTGGCTTGATGGTGGTATCTCGCTTTACTTGATGGTGGGGACTCGCTTGACTTGATGGTAAGAGTGGAGGTCGACCTAGCGTGGCTTAGTAGCTTAAGACCAGGCACCATCCAGTGAAGGTTGAAAGGGAAATGCTATTATCACACCTATGGACAGCATAAAAAAGCATACAAGCATGCCTACCTTACTGGGAAATCATACCATACCTCCATTAATGCCCTATATTTCTTCCCCTC
Source organism: Pinus albicaulis (assembly GCA_034641835.2). NCBI lineage: Eukaryota > Viridiplantae > Streptophyta > Pinopsida > Pinales > Pinaceae > Pinus > Pinus albicaulis. The sequence continues at coordinate 451,121,425 of CM076578.1, forward strand.
AAAGTAAATACGTTATGCCCATATTTCTTCCCCTCAATAGCAGAGCAGACAATGCATATATTTTATATGTCATTATGGTATTGTTGGACCCTTCAGAGACCACCTCAATCACGCTTCAATTCATGGTTTTCCACCCTGAGAATTGATGAAAGATCAGAGATGAGTGGGCATGGGCAGAGTCGGTGGGTGAGAGAGGAGAGGATAATCCCAATCAGAGATACATGGGCCAGATAGAATTCATAATTGCCCTTCCTTCTAAGATCAGAGAATAACAATAACTAGAGCTTATACCTCCTTTTTTTTTACTTGTCATTATTGGGATGCAGGATGGGATAACCACTCATAAGAAGGAAGATAAAAAGGAAAGATAGGAAAGAAGAGTCTTATTATAGCTTCAAGAGGGATGGGATTGGTTTAGCTCTTGGGCTCGGACTCAGAGAAGAAACGAACAAGAGCAAAATAGATTATCTCCTTAAGCAATTCTCTATCTCTCGTTAAGCAAAAGAGATTAGGAAAAAGAGATTAGATCGTAGCTAATTGTATAAGAAGGCATATCAGGCTCAGTTAAACATCGTTAGTTAGGATGCTGAGATCACGCTATTCCTCATCATATAAGATAAGAAATCGTCTGAGCTTATTTATCACCTTAGGGAAGCGTAACACTTAGGGATCAGAGAAGAGGCATAGGGCAGGGCAACATACATGAGAAGACCGCCTAAGCTCAGATGTCCTGCAGAGCATATTATTACGTATATTGTGCACAACTCATATATTCTTTTTCTTACTGGAAAACATGAGGGTCTTTAGACGCTCGACCAAAGGGAGAGGGAAACTTCATGTTTTCACCAATGGACTTCAGGGTTTGAGAATTGGAGAATAACAACATAAATAAAGGAACCTAACTAAGAATCTCATTGTCTAACTCAGTCTGGGCTCACAACAATCCTAAGATATATTCTTTTTATCACCACGATACGTAGGGGAATTGTCAATGGTCTAAGGTAAAGGTAAACACAACACAACTAACACCAAAGCTACAAACATATTCTTTTTATTACTGCCGCCTGACGTGAGGAATAACTACACAATCATAAAGCTCCTAACTCAGAGGAATAAAAACACAGCTCAGAAGAAAGGCAAGGCTTAGAAGGGAGAGGTGTCGTAAGGCTGCTCAACTAATAGGAGAGGAATACTGCCTAACTCAGACAACTAACACAAGAGTAAAGACAACTCAACTAAGAGCTCACCGAACAACGCTCAACAAAGGAATTACAGTCATAGGAACATAAAAACCCTGAGTTAGAGTATTAGGCAAGGCATAAGAGGGATAACTCAGGCCTGCCTAAGAGTCAGAGGGATAAAAAAGAACCACACAAAGACATCTGATAACCAAAATGAGCCCAGTAAGAGAAACTAAGATAACGAAAAAAGTAGCACAACAAGGCATCAGAGCATCGCAAAGGGAAATCTGGCTATCTTTATAATGCGGTATGCAAGGCATAGTTAGCAGCTCAGAGGAAATCAACGCAGCGGAGAAGCTCATATATTATTTATTTAACCAAGAACGATGGGAATCGTAACCCATAAGACCAAGACCCATCCTGAGGGATCAGAGAAGAACAAGCTAAGATCAGAGAATCAGACTCAGAGTCAGTTAGAAGAGTCAACAATCAGAGGGAGACAACACAAATACAAAGACATCTTCTGTTTATAACCAAGAAGGAATGGAACTAAATTAGAATAATTGATACCCTCCTGGATATGTTCTTAGCCCCGAATCTATTATTAGTGGGGTGCGTTAACCAAAAGAAGAAGTGCAGCAAGAGCAATAACATGAAAATAAGCATGTCGAGTAAGCGTATCAAGAGATACCGTGGGAAGGTTGCCCTTTACACCAATCATTAAGAATCTGTTCCAACATCAGCTAAGATCAAAGGAAAATGCCCGTAGAGCACTTAAACTGAGAATATCAACCACTGTATACAAGATTATAAGTGGAATATTATGAGCCACTATTGAAGGCTTTATAGCTAGGGTAAATAAATGAATCTGGTTGTGGAAGGGAATGGTAGCGAATTGCTTCCTCTATTTAAACTAGGCCAAAATGACTCAGCCTTAAAACAGAAAATCCCTAAAAACTGGTATAGGGGAGCCATATAGAGAATAGTCGTCGGGCTACGGTACTATCTTAATAACCTACTGAAGAAAGTCGCTCTCTATCGATAACTGGGCACTTGAAGATCTCATTCGATTGGGGCATGTATCATTTCGGAAATGAATTCAAACATCTAAGAACTGACTGAGAAAGAGCACCTACAAAAAGGGGACAATGAATCCACTAGAGGGAAGAGGTCAGGAGGTCCAAGGGAATGGTTATGAGCTTAGCTACTCATGTTTCTTGACTTTGTCATATCCTAATTCCATTGTCCAGGGGGGGATCACACTTACCTATTTTTTAGTACAAGTAGCTACTGGTTCTGCTATTCTTTTTGACTATCATCCGACAGAAGCTTTTGCCTCTATTCAATACCTAATGATTGAAGTGAAATTTGGTTGGCTAATCTAATCAATCCATCAATGGTCGGCAAGTATGATGGTTCTAATGATGACCCTGCACGTATTCCGTGTTTATCTCACAGGTGGATTCAAAGAACCCTATGAATTCACTTTGGTCATGGGTGTAATTTTGGTTATGCTTACCCTATCTTTCGGTGTAACTGGTTCTTCTTTGCCCTGTGATCGGTTATTGGGCAGTGAAAATTTTGATCGGTGTGCCCGAGGCAAAGGATAAGTGATTGAATTTCACGAATCACTAAGCATATGTTATATGATTTAGAAACAATTTTTTCTTGGTCTGGGGGTTATTCAATCAACGCGCCCCCTACCCTTGCATGCATATTGTCTGGTTTCAATTGATTATAGACTCTCGCCCGAGTTCTTGCTTTATTTCGGATTGAACGAAGAGAAAATAACGCCCTCCCTCTACGAATATCCAATGCCTTCCCTATAGATATATATCTATATATATTTAGGTATATATCTAAAATGAAAAATAGAGATGGGTATTTCTTGTCCAGAGTGTCACTGGTTGAACCTCACAATGTGGATTCTCCCTCCTTAGTACTGCTGAGACAGAAAGGATTGGTTGGTGGCCTTGCGAATGTCAATAGCCTAACACTCACTGCTTAAGAAAGTAGCATACATAATCTCATGCTTGGGTCCTGGCTGCGGGAGGGAATCCAACGAGCCGATTGGTTTTTGACAGGTAACTTCATTCTACTGTGGTGGAAGTCAGTTGCTGAGGAAAAATGCGAGTAGATCATCCTTTTTTTTGTGTTGGGATCATAGAGAAAGGTCAACATGGCGAGCCTTTCAAGAAAGGGTTTCCTGCCCTCTCTGGGAGCCCAATTGGAGCGGGATACGTGCCCTAGTCTCTAGTTGACTTGGTTCATCCGACGTCAATTTTGTTATGGCCAAGCTCGGAGGCCTACCTCCTGCTGTTCGGCTTTCAAGGTCTGCTACATGGCCTAGTCAGTGTTATTGAAGGGAAAGTGCATTGCCCCATGATGTTTGCCTGCCTTAATAGCTTATTGTTTTTGAGTTTCAAGACCTTGCTCATTGAAACTCCCATCAAGTAAGTTAGTTTCTTGGAGCATTAGTCTTGCAGGTTGGTTATACTTGTCTTTCATTTCGTTCGAGTTCGTAAATAAAGGTGTGCACAGAATCTGGAATATTCTCCAACATATTTTATGGAGAACTTGGTGGGAAGACGCCATTCGATGTATTTGATCCGGGTGGGGTATGGTTGCATGCATGGTGTCTCGTACCAGGAGGCATGAGGAGAGAAATAGAGTTTAGAAGTGGGGAACCCACGTAATTGATGAAGTGTTTCCACACCCTATTGACCATTTGTTTCGGGTTCAAGCACTGACACTTGATCAGTTGGTAGCTTTCCCTTCTTAGTGTAGAGAGATAGGCCTTTTGAACAAACACATGAATGAGGTTGTTTTTGTTTCTGGGAAATCTTGGATGAGCCGACTCCGATAGCACACTCAGTAATGTATATATCTTTCTTAGGGCAGGGAAAAACCGGCCTAAGCAATACACAGGATCATTACTCCGCCACCTAGCTTTACCAGAGCCCGCCAACCGGGGCGAATCTGATTGATATGGACCAACACTCCCATGCTCGAGCGATAGCACGAACCAGAGCGATTCTTAGATACTGGAACAGGGGTCATTACTTACTAGGTGCCGCACCGACAAATTTACACTATTCGAACAGACTAACCCTTTGTCCATCATCAAAATGTCTAACCCGAGAAGAAAGCCATTTCCAGCAGTAGCCCAATAATACTAGGGATTTTTTGAACACAATAATGCTTCCCCATCAATGTAATTGGGTCTTTTTCAGTTGTTTACCAACACCACCCATATTTTAAGTATTAATGGATGGATGAGCCCGTAATACTGATTGATATGGATTGGTAAGGTTAGCCAAGCAAGGAGGTTAGCCCGAACTAGATCTAAGAATAAGGATGCAAGGCACAGTGAAGTGATACCCATTGTGAGGTAAAGCAGAGGTTAACCAGTTAAACAACATTACCAAGCCTTGTGAAATACGATAATAGCATTGCATTGGTGAACTTAGTTAGCATCGGTGAAGTTAGCATGGATTTCGCCTAATGCGTAACAACACGCTCCTAGACCTTATAATAGAATGAATAGGATTAGTGAGCTCAGTAAAGCAAGGATAGCAAGATCCAAGTCATAGCCACCAAGGAACCAGCATAAGCCAAGGTAGCAGTGACCAGTATCGATTAAGATATATTGAATAAGTCTGCCTGGGTGGGATTATATTAGCTCGGTAAGAGTCCGCCTAGGAATGAATATTAGTAGCATCTAAGTAAACATACATGGATGGGTAAGCTAGCCTAAGTAGCAAAGGTAAGGTTATCTCATCCCCCCCAACCAAGCAAAGCCAGATTGGAATGGGCTGGGTATGAACAACTCAACTCGGATAAGGCACTAATCCCACCAATGATGGGCAGGCAACACCCAACCTATCGATGCAATAGTCGCGGTTGGAGTAACTAACACGCACTATATTGAATATAGTGTGCGTTTCACCTATATATATGATGTACCCATAATATGTATGCATTTTCAATGGCGATCTCCCCATGCGCAGCAGGTATTCAATTTAGATGCGTGATAGGAAATATACATATATAGGAGGTGAGGTTGCATCTATTCTAATGGGAAATCTATATTCTATATGCTGCTCTATGTCCATCGATCACTATTAAGGACGTTATCATTGCATATGCACATAAGAACACCATTGAACATAATACATCTATCGTCAAGGCATATATATCAACAAGTCTCTTAATATTGGATATTTTCATTGGACATGAGGAGCCCAAGCAGCTATCCAATCCAACAAGTTATCTCTCTATCCAACCAGCTATTCTAACTCTAGGAAGGCCAGGTCTGAGTAAGGCCAGTCTATAAAATAACCCCCACTACCTAAAAACAACTCATACGCCGAAGTGGTTTGTAAACAAAAAGGGAGAGGGTGAGGAAGAATAACGTAATTATATATATAATGAGATTCATCGGAATTGGTAACAAAATGAACCGATCTATCTGCATCCGATCGAAATGGGAAGGTCGTACATGAATGCATAATTACATATATAATGAATGACTGATTTCACTAATCATTCCATTAGTTAGGATTCTTCTTATGGATCCAATATTTATGAGTAGGGAAAGCTCTAACAAGGCCTACTCTCGCGGTACGGATCGTCGCGATCGCTCTGCCATGGAACAGGTCGGGATCAATTTTGGTTGGTGGGGATAGCCCATTGGTTAGACAAGGAAAAGAGAATGATGCTTATCAAATTATTTGAAATACTCATTCGACCCTTCGCTCTGACTCACATTTTGTTCCCTTTCAAGCTCAACGCAAAGGTCAGAAACCAAGGATCGAGCATCGGATGCAACTCATACAAGCAAGCAAAGTGGCACCTACCAGCGAACTACATCTCTATCGAAACTACCTATAACTGAACCTTAGGAGTTCAACACCATAGGAAGGTTACCCTCACCCCCCTCTCACGCACCTCTTAGTCGAGCCCCCTGGATGGCAAGAACGCTAACACTCGACATAAATCTCCAACGATGGCCTAATAACTGCATTCTATAACCACCCTCCTTACAAGGAATCTTCCCCCGTACCTACCCTCACACGTATCGAGATACCACAATGGCTATAAATCGCAGTCGTAGAATGACCACCACTTTAATAGAAACCGAACCCGTCGAGCAGGGGTGCGCAAACAAGGAACATGAGGACCAATAGAGATCAAATTTGCACCGATGGGCCCGATTATGAATCTAATTCTGCAAATCCCACTTCTGAGCTTGATTCGTCAAAATCCAAAGACAAATTTCGAAGAAGAAGAAAATCTTGATGAGATGGCAGAAGAGGGTCCACCTCCGGTCATCGGATGACCTCCACCGCTCCGGTACATGCCCTCAGGGATTGCACATCCGTTATAGGTTGAGCTATTTACCCAACCTTCAGTCGTTGCACCTCCATAAAGGGAGCTCAAGATCCCTTGATCCTTCAGGAATGATATGCCTTGACTTGACTGTTGTGCCACAAAGATATGTTTTTGTCTACACCGGTAGGAGGATGCAAAAGCACGCTCGATTGTTAAAGAGAGGTAAATGAGTGAGATTAAGAATCTCATTCTAAGGGTGGCCAGACGGGCCAGGTTTAGGGTCTGGACCAGTGTAATCTATTCTTCATACATACTCTTTGAAAGGCCATTCCTTTCAGTACTACCTAATCTTACCATCTTACCCTTACGTCAAGTGCTACTATCTATAAGGAAGGAGGGTGTTATCTGACATTTAGGCAGAGGGACTGATAGATACCTACCCTACAGCTAAAGGGAAGGTAAGACAGTCTCTATAGTCTAGTGTTCCTATGAGCCATTCTACATAACCTTCTTATATCACCTCCCTACCTTCCTAAGTAAGGTAGCCCTCTTTCCTCCACCTCCTAAATACGACACCTTTTCACTAATGAAAATACCACAGTGTTAAGGCGTCTAATATAACCAAGAGGTCTTGCCCTTGATACGCCACCCTCCCTCAAATTGACACCCCATAGGTCCAATAGGTCTTGCCCCTACTAGGGAAAGGAAAATGAGCAGAGTAGAATCTACTCTATTTCGCCACCCCTGACCTCTAGCGAATTTGCCACCTTGATCAATTTATTGCTTGACCTTCATACCCTCCATAGGCATTTCATTACCAAATTTCCCATCTCGATAGGTCCAATAGGTCTTGATCATGCCACCTTTTGTTACGGAATTGACTAGTTGTTTGCTCAATTCAACGATCAATGATGCCACCCTTCAACTAGTGAATTTACCACCTAACGGGCTACCACCTTTCAGTGACCATGCCACCTTGTTCATGAATTTACCACCAGCATAGTCCTCCAATAGGTCTTGCCTTTCATAGGCCACCTTTATTTATTGATATTTCCATATCTCAAGGTGTGGTACGACCGGTGACTTTCCCCAATTACAAAATTCAATCTGTTTGCTCCTACCCTTCAGGAACAGGGTTTACACCCATTTATCAAAGTCATGATGTTACTTCTATTGAAGTCCTCAAGTACTTTTTTCCCTTTTCCTATCTCTCTCGGAACATCCTTTTCAATGCCATATTTTTCTAATAATAAGAATAAGAAACCTCTAGAATATGTGAAAAGTAGTGTAGATCATAGTCATATATGTGTCCTAGTTTTCTTGCTATGTTCTTGCTGATATGAAAGCCCCCTGCCGAGGGGGCAAAGGATATAGCATTCTGTCGATAAAAAAATGCAAGTAATCTAAAAGTATAGTTTGATATAGTAGATATACTGCACTAGTTGTTCGAATTAGCAGTAGTTCATACATAAGTGTCAATAATTGCATATATATATATCTAGACGTTCTCACATATGATGATACACACATCTAGACGTCCTTTCCATTTGTCCGAAGACCAATGTTCCAAAAATATCTAGGGAAATCCACAATACATTTGAGGTAGGTCGAGATCTACCCCTTACCAGCCAGCCAAGGGTGCGAGCTTGTTGTATATGTCCCGTTTCACCATTCCCTAAGGGAAACCCCCCTTCCTTAATTCAAATGAGGTGTAGTTCTGAGAATGAATCTGCTGTAGGTCACATCAGTGTGGTTCCTATTTGGAAAATACCTTTCACCCTCTGTCAACTTTCTATGTTTTAAATTGCTGCTATGCAGTTCAAATTCTGCTGCTAAGTAAGTAGTAGAGTCAAGCCCATGTAATGATCTCACATATATACGTCCTTGATGTTTGAATAGGATTATATGCCACCGCCCTAAATAGAGAAACCATTTCCCCAATGTGTGTCTGGGGATAGATTTCGAAACCTTCTCTTATTTTGGTTTTACTTTGTCACAACCTCATTTTGAGGGTAAATACGAGAATCCATACTACTCTTCTCTCTCATCGGGGATATATATAAATGAGATTTTTGTGAATGAACTATACCCTCTCCCATCAGGGAGAGTGGGTTCGTACCTCTCCCAGTGGTCGAGAGTTCGGCTGGCTCACCCTCACCCCCTTTCATATCGTTTCTCTCTGATAGCTAGATAGGATTATTCATTATAAACTAAGAAAATGAAACTAAATATAGAGCCTCTGAATTGCAAGTCCATTCCATTCCCAGTGATCGAAAATGAATAGAATCCATATCCTATTTCATAGCTTTCCCTAGATGTTAGTGGGAGAGCCTATCTTTCCCCATCATGAGGACCTCCCCATCATTAGGTTGGAAGGGGATAGTTCTCTATGAGTAGGATGGAGCAATACTACAACAGTTGCTGATAAGGTTCCACTTATTAAGGTATCATAGAACCATATTACCTAAGTACACCACAATTGGGATATAAAATCCTCTATGTTCGTTTAGTTAGTTGGGAACATATTTGCAAAACCTCCACATTTCGCGCATTTCGCGCATTTTTCCAGAAATATAGTCACATCCTCATTTGATGGTTCCAAGTCATTCCTCATTGAGATATGAAAATAGATTTTCTTCATTATGAAACTAGCCATTTCCCAAGGTTTTCCTAATGGATTCAACAACATGAGTCCTGGGAGATCATCCCCATAATTTCGAACCTTTCCCCTTGATTGTTACTGCTACAGAGCTTACACAGAGTGAGTTGCATTTCACTTTATAGAACACAGTTCCTCCACTGTTAATGCTCGATACTTGCCACACTGCAAACAGTACGAAACCACATTTTCTTTCGACAGATCAGGTTTGATAAAGTACAGTATTATCCGGTTAGGTGAGTTAGGTCAATAGTGATTAAGTCATAAAGGTATGTGGTATGGTACACGTAACAGTTCCTAGCTAGGGAATTTTACTACACCATCCTGCATGAATAGTTCACGGTCAAGTCGGTGTTATACTCATTAGATGAAGTGGGATTCATATAGAGGCACTATTCCATAATGAAAATGACTGGTAAGGAGGGGCTATATTGAGTAGCAGATGAGTCAGGACGATAGTGAGAATGTCATATAAACAAGGAGCATAAGCGAAGAAGCTCTATGGTTTGGGGAGAGCAGCCTAATTCTTCCCCATGAGGATGGTTCGTAACAACAAGTTCCATTTATTTCATAGGTAAGTGATTATCCCCTTACAACCTGAATCCATGGTTTGTTCGTTTGGTTGGGCCAACCAGATTGAGAAACTTTCTCTCATATGAACCTAGCCCTCCTATCATGCGGGTCTCTCTAAAATGGAGATTCTTATTTAGTATTATACCACCATGAGTTTGTGGTAGATCCATCGAGTGTGACATCTAGTACTATTCTGGTTCCCACATTGTTCCCACCTTACCATGTTGCTGCATAAGATGGCAAGTCCATTTCATAACATATTACTACTATATGAGATAACATGGATACGCTTACCTTGTCCTTGGTACCTAACCCCTACAACCTTTGGTAGGACTAGCCGGAACCTAGTCGATAGTTCCTTGTCATGTTATTATCATATGCTCCATAGGATAATCCATTGAAAACCTAACTTGCAGATATCATAGCAGGTGGACACCTACTAAAAAACCTATTGTCGCTATATGATATCGCCATGGAAACGTTTACCTTGTTGTCCTTGGGTTGCTAGTCATCATAAGAGAGTGCAACTGGCCTTAGGGAGATACAGCGGAACCTACCCTTATTCCCAACAACACTACCTATGAGCATAGACAATAGGTAGTTTTTAGTGCAGTTTCATTCTATATGTGAGAGGTGCATCAATATGTCCTTTCACTGGCCTTGATGAAGTATGAATAAGCCATAGGTTCTTCGGTCAGGCACCATGTTTGTTTGTTGGACTGAAAGATGAAAACCTTTTTTCTAATTGTAGTTAGTAAAAAACTATTTTTGATGGATCTGATGGATCCATACTCTCATCTGGTATCTAAATTGGAGATTCTTTTTACTAAACTATTATATCATCCTTTATGTATGAGGTTTCTCTCTGTCTAATAGTCAGGAGTCCTTCTGAACTAAATATAGATATTAATTCTGAACTAAAGAAATCTATAGCTCTGGATTAGCCTAAGTAACCACTTGGAAATGAGGATGGTGTTATACCACTGATGAGGTTCAACCAATAGGTGGTGATGAGGTTGTACAACCGATAGGGCTATCGAGGTTCAATCGATTCAATCGATAGGGTATAACCTAAAGGTTTGGACTAATCTACCAATTGGGGTTACTGTCCTATTGTTGTGATTCCAATGGGGTGGGGATCAACAAGGGGAATAATCCACAAATATTATATATGATATCGCATATCGTTACCCAAGGAATAACGACTATTAATTAAGTGCGGCAAGAAAAGAATACCTTGGAAACCTAACCAAACCCTGCCATAGCAGGGACCTACAACTACAACCAATATATAATACTCACGCCATCGAGACGTTGTCACATACAATACGTGCATCAAGACGTTGAACATGTCCCCATGTTCTAGCCCCTATCTAATGATGACGACAACAACAACTTCTAAGACTACTAGCTGTCTCGGATAGGCCGGGTAGAGTCAATTGGCCCCCAGTGGCGAGGTTGTAAATATATATATATATATATATATATATATAGACACCCATCATAGAGCTGCTTTAGCAAAGGAGGTTTTTGATTGTTGTGTCATCCATTCATTATTTAAATAAAGAGGCCTTATTCTATGGAGCTACAACGAGTCTAGCTAGTACTAATTCTTGCCAGTGGTAAAAACTATGCTTAAGAGCCTTTTCCAGTCTACATTATTTGAAAATAAAGCCTCTTAGCTGATGAGCTTACCAGCGAAGAAGCCAGGTAATGAAAAGTCCATTATAATATGGGGGTTGGCACCAATGTATACTCTAAGAGGTGAGTTAGGCAAATAGTGATTCATACATTTCATGAGGCCATATATATCCTCCCTCTATATTCTTAATGGGACTAATCAAATCCATTCCATATGGATGGGGGTGTACTAATCCTCTCTCCTATGTGGATGCTGCTATAAGCTTTGGCGATTGGAATAGAAAATCCCTCTATTATGTTAGTGAGGTTCAACCTCCCTTGCTGCTCACAAGTAAGCTAGTTGTGAGCCATCATCTAGTTTGTTGGTTCAGAAGATTCCCACAAATTTCTAATTTGCCATTTTTTCTAATTCAAAACATCATTTTTATGGATGAAATGACAAACACATATCATCGGGAATATCAAAATGACATTCTTCTTTTTGAAAACTAGCATTTTCAGAGGTTTCACTAGTGGAAGGATGCCTTGATTGAGAGGCTCGCTCGACCGAACTTGCATCGAGACATGTAGATTCTTCTTCCTGAACATGTACATTAACTACTGCTGATGGGGTTACCCCACCACATATCAAATATGGGTTGGCATCACCACTATCAGGTTAGGGGAGTTAGGGGCCAATAGTGAGGGATTCATAAAGGTATGGTAAGGGGTAAGGTACGGTACTGATAGGGTTTTACTGCCATATTCCAGAATGCAATTTCCTGATCTTTAAGGACACTATCAAATGTTATGGAGATTCAACAACAGAGTCCGTATAAGCAGAGTCCATATATTCCAAAACCTCCGAATCTAGGGCCCTCCTCGTTGTTGGGACCGAATCGACCGAGAATCAGTAGCATCCCTCCATGTTCGTTGTTGGAAACCCAACGGACCGGAGACCATATGAAACCTCTCGATTTGGAATTTCTCTTTTTTCACAACATCATTAAGTGTAAACCACTACATAAAAAAATCCATGTCATCATTTGGTTGGTACACCCAAAACCTCCATTTGCCATAGTCAAAGTAAAGCTGCTAGTGCTAGTATGTCCATATGGGCCGGTCAAAAGCAAATGAATAAAAAAGAAAATAAATACTAGATCAAATAAAGAATTCATGGAGCTACACTCTCTTCTAATCTAAGTTGCACTATGATGTAGTGTAGTCCGTGTGGGTGGGCCATGTTCCCCATATTAGTTCAGTAACCAACATGAGTAAGCCCGTGCCCGTGGTAGATTCATTATGTGTGGGAAAGTGGTATCCATATCCCAGTGAGCACTCAATATATCCGATGAAAACATACATACCACACCTATTGCGGAAGCTATGGCTTAACGGAGCAGCCTTGCTCCTCAAAGAACCAATACAGAACAACCATGGAAGGCAAGAACCAAGAACACGGAAAGGTAGGAGCTTTGTGGATTTTCACCATAAATCATGAACCAAGCATGAGCCGTGGAAGGGAGGAAGCTTTTTTACTTCCGAAGGAACCATGGAGAGGAAATACAACCATAGTAAAAACCACATTGTGATGTGAATATAGGAAGCCGTGGAGGCTTTTACCTTTACCTTTTGTACATAGGATCAATCATTCCATATGTATGTGGGCCAGTACTAAAGCAAATCATGGAGCTACACTATATATATATGGCTTTGCACTATGTAGTTTTTGATCTAAAGTTCTGGCCTAGATCTGGGGTAGTGTATATCCTAGTTTTCCCTTGGCTGTCAGAGTTAGCTGCACTTAAATACTTAACGGAACCAACAAAGTTCCTCCACTAGACTTAGACCTTCCCATAGCAGCTAGACCTTACAAAACTAGCCCTAAGTGCACAAATTTCATTTTGAAGTAATTTCACCATGTTCATGTGTTTATTGGACCACATATTCAAAACCTTACCTGTTCAAGAGGGGTATGTGATCTCTTAGGTACCCACCCATTCCCCAAGACCTCCTGTGGCCCGATATTGGTCAAGACCTGTTCCATATGAGTTTATACAAGCACTGATAGGAGTTCCGCTACCATAGCTCTTCATCCAGAGTGTCACCCACTAGACATAGGATCCATGTCCTCCCCATGTTACATTTGGTTGGGACAGACAGATCCCCAAAACTTTCGTAGTGCTTGGGATCTCTCGCATGAGGAGGTTTTCCACAACGAGTGTCCAGGCCTAAGCTTCAACGCTTCTCATAAGGGAACACCAGGAGGAGGTTCCAAAACACCAATACGTATGGTAAGTTGCCGAGACCCCCTACTCCCATACTACTATTAGGCCATTGTTTAGCACCTTGATCCTAGTTCACTAATACAAATTAGTTCAGTTGGGTTAGTCCATCCATCTCCAAAGCCCCATCCTTAACTCCAACTTCTGCTGTTTTCACCAGGTCTATGGTCCAGATCTCATCACCATTCTATCTAATGGAAAGGGAATAATGGGAAATATCCAAATATTTTTCTCTATATTTTGCTATTATTCTCATGGTTATTGATGAAAGGAAACTCAACTATGTCAATTTGATGGTTCTGAGTCAATTCCCACATCATTGATAAGAGCTATTCAACATTTAGGTTTTTACAAGGTAAAGCTGCATGAGCCCGTGGAAAATCCATTGGGCGTTACCAGCAGCATGAGAGTCCGTGTGGGTAAGTGGCCATATCCCCGTTGTGAGCACTATGATGAGGTAGGTCCAAATTCTACAGGGTAAGATGAATCACATTCTTCATAGGATGATATAAAGTAGAGATTATTTTCTATTAACATGTTAACTCCTTTCATGATTCCTTTAGAGACAAAGTTCAACCAATAGGTGATGAGGTTCAATCGACCAAATAGGATGAGGTGGTAGGTACCGATCGAGATAGAGTCGAAACATCAGCACCTCAAACGGTATATCCATTGGCAATTGACTGCACCATAAGGAAGGCCGTGTATCCAGATGAGGTTCCACAACTGCTGATAGGATAGGTTCCACTAAGCAAGCAATAGAGCTATTAAGGATTTAGGCCCCCACGTGCCCAGGTGTAAGGCTACTGCATGGGGGACCTAATTTTCACCTATATTGTCGTGAACGAGACTGGGGAGGTTCAACCACATAGGTGTTTTGTTTGCACTATCAGGTAATTGAGTTAGGTCAATAAGTGTTAGGCCGCGAGTGAGCCATATCCCCTTGGCTTTATTTGAGGTTGGCTTTATTTGAAGGATGTGTGCGGGGGTCCGCACTATCTTTATATAAAAATTGCGGGGGCGCCGTAAGAAAAAAAAATTGAAGAATTCTCTCAAAAATAGATAATTTTTTTTACTCTAATAGCTTCTAACCATCAAATGCGTCAATTTGCAGGTCATTGCACAATTTTGGAGTGGCGAGAATGTTAACATGAAGAGATAGATGATATGGCCATGAATAATCCGGCCATAATGCGCACTTTAAGAGATTGCGATTTATACAAATTCTGGGCCATTCAGGGTATGAGATCACAGGTAGAGATAATGACCTAGCTAGTAGATAAATGGGATGTTCAGGAACATTGCTTTATCATCGGAGATCACAAGCTAGAAATTGAGCTTGAAGATATCTACTTCCTCACCGATTTACCAAAAAGAGGCGAACCAATCTCTTTGTTCGGGGCTAGGCAAGGTGGCCAACCTATTGCTAGTTACAAACAAGAGTTTTGTAATGAGGAAGCTGATCCCAAGGACAACCGGATAGACATAAAAACTATCATACGCCTTGATCTGAAAGTCATTGCATTTACTGTTACCAGATTACGTGGGAGTGCAGCTCTACACGTGGCTACCAAGTCACAGATGCAGACAACTGTTGAGTGCTTTAGAGGCACTATCTTCAATTGGTGTGAGGGGGTGTTGACCAACATGAAAGGTCAACTGACCAGAGTGAAGAACTCAAAGTTGAAAAACTTTGGGTATGGAGCGATTTTAGTATCTTTCAGTTTGGAGAGGATTCCGTCTCTTGCCCCTTAGCCGATCCCTGTTGATCCTGGTGAACTCAGAGAGCCTCGCATGATACGGTGGGTGGCACTGATGGCTCGCCATGGTGGCAACGGTTTTACAGTAGTCCGGTTTACTTCATCATACTTCTGTTGTTTAGAGAACCAAATATTTTCTATTGAGGATTTCCCATATGCAGGTATAGACTTTTGAGGAGATCCTGAGATGCCTTTACCTCCAGGGATACAATGGGATGAGTCAGGTAATTGAATTATTTTGATGTGTTTTTAATTCTAATTTTTATTTGTTTTTTAATCGTCCAATACTAATAACAAAAATTCAAATGCAGATGTTGTTCCACGAAGACCAGCCAATCTTCGCCGCTTCGAGAGGAAGCGAACAGATCCTATTGCACCACCAGAGAACCAGGCAACAGAGATTCTCACTGATTTAGAGCAGAATCTAGAGAGGTTGACTAGAGAAATTCCAGAGACTACGATGGACAATATTCCTCTTTGTCTCCAGAGGCATGTCATTGGTGTTCCTGCCCAGTTTCGGAGATACCTGCGTAGAGTGGCATGGGCTATAGTATATTATCATGATCGTCACCATGGATAGTGGATGATCATCATAGACTACTGTATTTTTTGTTTTTTGTATCACTATATTTCGGATCATAAGGTGGTTTAAACCTATGGTCCTAGACGATGTAATATTTTTTGAAACATAACTCTATCTATGATATGACTACTTTTGTTGGTTACCTTGTTCAACACATATCAAATGTTGTTTTTAATTTACTCTTTAATGTCACAAATGTCTATTTATAACATTATTAGCTAATGCATTAGCCAATGTATTTAATATTCTTGGAATGTGTTGATATTCAATATATTCAAACTGCCTTTCCAAGAGACGAACCTTAAAAAATAATCTCAGTAACAATGGATTTTTAATTGCATACACTCTGTTTAAATGTAATACAATGAGTTCTAAATCTAACCTAACGATCAAACGCGAAATGCCAAATGAAATGGCATCAGATAATAACTCAAACACTGCGCTATATTCTGCAACATTATTCGTTGTTTGACCAAGGCTTAACCCATGCATAGAAACTAACTCATCGGTGGGTGAATAGATAACCCAGGCCGCGGAAGAGATATTTCGTGTACTACGACAGGCACCATCATCAAAACCAATGCACGCTTGAAGGGATGTCGACATCTGCAATATCAAGAGTAATCAAGATAAGCAGGAATATTAGTCAACGCAAACTTAAACTAGACACACTCATCTAATCTAAAGTAACTAATCTTAGAAAATAACTAATGTACATGTATGATCTTCACGCAAAAAATCAAGCATAATATCTCTTCAGATAAAGTCCATTTCTGGGTTTATCTAAAGATATTCCGTCATAATCAATCAATTCGTAAGCCCCTTTTTCAAGCACTCGCTTGACAATATAATGACCATGCCACATGGGTTCAAATTTTCCAGCTCCTAGTTTATCGTTAGCTTGGTCATTTACCAATACTAGGTCACCTTCTGAAAAAACACGAGGTGTAACACTTCGGTCGTACTGAGTTTTAATGCGTTTTTTATGAGCTTCGGCTGCTAATGCAGTGGTGCGTCGAGTCTCATCTAATTGTGCCAGGTACAAAAAGCGTTTTTCCTCTCCAAAAGTGGCTGGTAGTAACTTTATGGCTAATTGGAGTGACGGTATTTTTCATTCAATCGGTAATACAACTTCTAAACCGTAAACTAGTTGAAAAGGAGTGAACCCTATTGCAGTTTTTGCTGAGGTTCGGTATGCCAAAAGTGCTGAGAAAAGCATAGTATGCCAATTCAATTTATGAACTTTGATTATCCGTTTAATCATAGTGGTTAAAAATTTATTGACGGCTTCAACCTGACCATTAGCCTACGGGTAATATGGAGTAGAGCTATCATAGCGCAGACCAAGTTGGTTAGAAAGTTCAGTCATCATGATGTTTCGAAAATGAATCCCATGATCAGTAATGATAGCTTGGGGTACACCGAATCGAGCAATCACATGATTGAATACAAATGTAGCTACAATTTTTCCATCTACCCCAAATGTAGGCATCACCTTGGCCCATTTGGTAAAATAATATACTGCAAGGATAATATGCCCATGCCCCCCGGCTGAGTGAGGGTTACATGTAATGAAATCAATGCCCCAATTTGCAAAAGGGCCGAAAACAAAAATGGGGTGAAGAGGAGCTAGTGGTGCATGCATTTTCCGATAAAAAATTTCACAGTTGTGGCATTTTCGGACCGTAAGAATACAAAATTTGAATAACGAAGGCCAAAAATAACCAGTGTGCAATATCTTTTGGGCTATGGCATACCCAGACACATGAAAACCACATGCTCCAGAATGGCAATCATTCAAAACTTGTTCAGCCTCTTCATGAGTCAAAAAGCGTCGAAATACATAATCCACACCATGACGATAAAGTGTGTCTCCAACAATATTGTATTGTTGGGATTGGTAAAGGATCTTTTGGTGATGTGAATGTGAAAGTTCAAGCCGAAATTTTTTGGTTTATAGATAAATGATGATATCCCCATACCAAGGATCAAACATACTAATAAGAAACAGAGATTCATTAGCGATTGGATGCTCTACCACAGTTTCTGTTTCAGTATTTGGGAAGTCACACCTAAGTTTGATGAACACTAGTGATTTATTTGATTTGGATTTTTCAAATTCTAAATCAAACTCCTGAAGGATAACTATCCATTTAGAGTATTTTCCCTCGAGCAATTGTTTAGTCAAAATGTACATCATCGGGTTACAATTTTAAATCACAGTTGTTTTTCGTAACAAAATGTAATGACGAAAACGTTGGACAACTTGAACTGCTGCCAAAGTCAATTTCTCCACATGCAAGTATTTAATCTCCATGGGATTGAGATTCCAACTGAGATATTAAATCACATGTTCGTTGTGGAATTCATCTTCCTGAACTAATATCATTCCAATAGTGGAATCAGAGGCTGCTAAGTATAAAAAGTAATCTTGGCTGTAATTTGGTGGATGCAGTAATGGTGTATTGGTCAACACGTGTTTTAAAGCATCAAAAGATCGATTAATGATCTCATCCCAAATGAAAGGAATATTCTATTTCAAAATCCGGGTAAAACCTTTGGTTAACTTAGCATAGTTCTGGATAAATATATGCATAAATTTTGCTTTCCCCTGCAAAATTTGGAGTTGGCGGAGTGTGGAAGGAGCAGGTAAATTAATAATGGCCTCAACCTTTGAAGGGTCAACACGAATGCCTTCTTTCGAAATGATAAATCCTAGTAACCTACCAAATTGTACATAGAAAACACACTTGTGTGGATTCAAGCGAATCTTATAATACCTACATCGCATAAAAATCGCTCGTAAGTGAGTAGGATGATCTTCCCTGTGTAATGAATGAGCAGGTAAATCATCGAGATAAGGCTGCACAATGTGTTTAATGATGTAGGGGCATTAGGTACTAGCCAACAATGTAGGAGTTTTTTCCACATGTTGTGGCTAGGAGGGTTGAAAAACAGTCGAATTATCACAGCTAGGTGTCAACGCCTTAGCTGATTGTATTAATTGATCAGTTGGAGTCGTAGAAGTTGAATAGCCGTTATTCTAACTGTCATATTTCAGTTAGTTGAATAGTTGTCATTAGGCTTTGGTTTTTAGAACGGTCCTCACAGAGGATCCGAAGAGTCACATTGTAATGTATATAATTGTATTCTTTTGGATGTAAGAATAGAGGAGGATAGAGGAGAGATTTTTGATAATAAACTCTGTGTGTTGTGCAATTGCTTCTGGCTGAATGAATTTCTGTTCCCATTTGATTATCAATTTGTCTCGAATTGGTGTTTGTGAGTGAATTTGTTTAATCGTGAAGCGATTGTAGTCTGTGCGTGTATATTTCCTGAATGGAACTGTCGTACAGTCCCGCACTCCCTGTTTGCTGTGTCTCCCAGTTTGTTTGAATGATCCCTGTGGATTACATCCCAACCGCAAGCGAAGTCTGTATGGAGAAGCATGGTCGTGGAACTCTGCTTAGAGTAATGGAATCCCGCGTAACACATAAATTTGCGTTTGTTTGTGTTAATTGAATCCCCCCAACCGAGACTTAACTCTGAGTTAACGAACACGAAGGACCACGCAAACCGACACATTAACCCGAGTCAAGTACTGTACCAAAACCATAAGTGGTTTCGCAGAGGCGGTTTGCCCCTTTCCGCACCACTTTCCGACCATAAGCGGTATTTCCCTGGACGCGAGCGATTCCATACAAGAATCGGCACGTGGCAGAGGAACTGTTTGAAAACCACTCATTAACTTGCGATTTCACGCGTTAACGTCAATACCAGGACGCCGAGTGGAAATTCTTAGGACCGTTGATTTGAAAAGGGGACATCCGACGGTGACTATTCGACGAAGATACGCAAAGTTTAATAAAAGTGCGTGGAGGATAAGCGAGGTATGGTGCATAGGTGGGGCCGGTCCGAAGTTTTATTATAAAGTGTGTCCAAAGCATAGAATATTAATATAAAGCCCGAGGTTAATATCTGTTATAACGTGGCGGGATATTACATAATGCACGGAGGCTAATTAAACACAAAGGTTCTTGTAATCGTGGAATATTTATATAAAGATAAAAGGGCCGAACAATTATAAAAGTCTGGGAGTTATAAATTTGATTATAACATTGGTAATATATATATAAGCCGAGATTACAATATACCATTCTAAAGTTGCCAATTATATTTATTTATCATTTTTTCTAAAATTGATAAATAACATTGCCGAGAGGAAAAAAAAAGACCTTGTTGACTGAGCCACGTCATCATTGACCGGTTCTAGTTGGACGGACTTTCAATCGTTACTACACCATTTGTGGTATCAGAGCGGGTAGTTTAAGTTGTTTGCTGACATGGCAATCCGACTTGGTAGAGGCACTGGCAGAAGGAGACCTGTAGCCAACGCAGAAGTGTTGGAGGTTTTGCATAGGGTCGAGGCCAGAATGGATGCCGTGGAGCGAAGACAGACCAGAGATCCTGAAGACATCAGCGAACCTGAAACAGAAGCAGCTGAAGAAAATGTTGAAATTCCTCCTGACATGAGGCTCCTTAGGACTATTCTGGGGTCTGCAGTTAAGCCCAGAATTGAAGTGTCAAGCTATGCAGGGGGACTGAATCTAGAAGAGCTGGTGGACTGGATAAATGAATTAAATAAGTGCTTCGATTATGAAGAAATAAGTGAAGATAAAAAGGTCAAGTTTGCAGTGACAAAGCTGAAGGGACATGCTGCACTTTGGTGGGATGGAGTGCAGGCAGAAAGGAGGAGAGTTGGCAAGCAACCTATCAAAAGCTGGACTAGAATGATGTCCAAGTTGAAAGGTAAATTCCTGCCTAGTGATTACCAGCTGACATTGTATAGACAAATGCAGAACCTGAGACAGAGGTTGCTGACAGTAAAAGAATACACAGAGGAGTTCTAAAGAGTGAGCATAAGAGCTGGGCAATTCCAAGATACACCAGAAAAGACTGCCAGATATGTGAATGGTCTCAAGTTGGAGATACAAGATGAGATTGGTCTCTTGTCTCCCAAGACAATAGAAGAGGTGTACCAGATGGCCTTGAAAGCAGAGGAGAAACCCCTGAGGAAACAGTCTGCCAAGAAGAGAGGTACTTTTCGTGGGAAGGGAAGTTAGGGTGGTAGAGGAAAGCCTACACCCAGGGATGGAGCTAACAGTAGCTCACCTCAGAATGCATCTACAGAGGAGGATGCAAGTGGCAGAAGGGGTCCCTACAGAGGAAAAGGAAGAGGAGGAAGAGACAGAGACAGAGGTAGAGAGTTGAGGTGTTATAGATGTCAGGGAGTGGGACATAAGCACTATGAGTGTCCAGAGAATGTGGGTGCTAGTCCAATAAATGATGTTGTTGCCCAGGTTGAAGAAAAATCAGAAATTGAAGAAAAAGTTCTTCTAGAGAGGGGAGAGTCCTTGGTGGTTAATAAGGTCATGTTGAAACAAACCAAAGAAGTCACTGAACCTGCACAAAGGAAGACTTTGTTTAGGAGCATATGCAAAGTCCAAGGGAAATCCTGCCAGCTAATCATTGATAGTGGCAGCACAGACAATTTGGTTTCCACTGAGGTGATGTAAAAACTGAAGTTGAAGACTAGGGAGCACCCCACTCCCTACAGGGTGTCCTGGCTGCATAAAGGGCACCAACTGGTTGTGAAAGAATAGTGTGAAATAGAGCTGCAAATGGGAAATACAAGGACAAGGTTTTGTGTGATGTAATGCCCATGGATGTGTGTCATATACCGCTGGGTAGACCTTGGCAGTTTGACAGAGCAGCAGTGCATGATGGCAAGAAGAACACTTACAAGTTCTTCAAAGATGGGGTACATCATATATTGATTCCCATGGAAGAAGGAGAGCCATCCAGCAGAGTGATTGACCCAAAGACCTTGTTGCTGAGCGGGAAGGAATATCTGCAGCAGATAGAAGAAGAAGAGGTAAGATTTGCTTTAGTTTGCAAACCAAAAGTAGTTCTTACTTATACAAGGATTTTTGATTTTCCAATATAAATCCAAGAGATGCTAGATGATTACTGTGACATTGTTGTGGATGATTTACTTGATGAGCTGCCACCTATGAGAAAGATCAACCATCAGATAGATTTTATCCCTGGTTCAAATCTGCCAAATAAGGCAGCCTATAGAATGACCCCCAAGGAAAATGAAGAAATCAGGAGACAAGTACAGGAACTGGTGGACAAGGGACTGATCAGAGAAAGTCTGAGTCCATGTGCAGTACCAACAGTATTGAGCCCAAAGAAAGATGGAGGCTGGAGGATGTGTACTGATTCCAGAGAAATTAATAAGATCACAATCAGGTACAGATTCCCTTTACCCAGAATTGAGGATTTGATGGACTGTTTGAGTGGTGCTAAATATTTCTCAAAGATAGATTTGAAGAGTGGATACCATCAGATTAGGATAAGAGAGGGTGATGAGTGGAAAACTGCCTTTAAAACAAATGAAGGGATGTATGAATGGATGGTAATGCCTTTTGGGTTGTCAAATGCACCTAGCACTTTTATGAGACTTATGAATGAAGTATTGAAAGAGTTCATTGGTAAATTTGTGATAGTATATCTGGATGATATATTAGTTTTCATCAGAACTAAAGAGGAACATTTAAGGCATCTTAATCATGTTTTGAAGAAGCTGCACCAAGAGAAACTGCTGATAAATTTGAAGAAATGCTCATTCATGAAGGAAGAGTTGGTGTATTTGGGGTTTTTTGTTTCTGCAGAAGGATTAAAGATGGACCCAGAGAAAGTCAAGGAAATTATGGAGTGGCCTTCACCCGGGAATGTTTTTGAGGTAAGAAGTTTCCATGGACTTGCTAGTTTTTACAGAAAGTTTATAAGAAACTTTAGTAAGATTAATGCACCCATAATTGAGACCATAAAGAAGAGAAAATAGCCATTTAGGTGGACTGCTGAAGCAGAAAGAAACTTTAAAGTTTTGAAGCAAAAGATAACAGAGAAGCCTGTTTTGATCCTGCCTGATTTTACTAAACCATTTCAAGTAAAATGTGATGCCAGTGGGGAAGCCATTGGAGCTGTGTTGAGTCAGGATGATAGGCCTGTAGCCTATTTCAGTGAAAAGTTGAATGACACCAGGAGAAAGTATTCCTCTTATGAGAAGGAATTCTATGCAATTGTTCAAGCATTGAAGAAGTGGAGGCACTATTTGATGTCTAGAGAATTTGTATTGTATTCTGATAATCATGCTTTGCAGTATATTGTGCAGCAGCCCAAGTTGAAACATAAGCATGCTAAATGGGTTGAGTATCTCCAAAGTTTTAATTTTTTTTTGAAACATATAAGTGGCCAAGCCAATAAAGTAGCTGATGCTTTGAGTAGGAGACACATGCTTGTTCAAGGAACTAATTTTGAAGTTGCAGGATTTGATTTTCTCAAAGGATTGTATAAAACAGATCCATATTTTAAAGAAGCATTTGAAGCATGTAGTAACCCTGTTCTAACAGATAGAAGTCGGTGGCTGGATTATTTCCTGCAGGAGGACTTGTTATTCAAAAGAAGCCAACTATGTGTACCAAAATGTTCCATGAGAGAAAATTTGATCAAAGAAAAGCATAGTGGAGGACTTGCTGGACACTTTGGTACTGACAAGACTTATGAGCAGCTGAGTCGCTTTTATTTCTGGCCCAATATGAGAACAAAAGTGGACAAGTTTGTGAAGAACTGCAAGATTTGTCAATATGCTAAAGGAAGGAGCCAGAATGCAGGATTGTACACTCCCTTGCCTATTCCAGAGAGGCCTTGGGACATGGTGAGTATGGATTTTGTTCTAGGATTGCCCAAGACTCAGAGAGGGAATGATGCAGTCTTTGTTGTGGTGGACAGATTCTCCAAAATGGCACATTTCATTCCATGCTATAAAACTAGTGATGCCACCCATGTTGCTAACTTGTTTTTCAAAGAAGTTGTTAGATTGCATGGGTTACGTAGGAGCATTGTTTCAGACCGAGACACTGAATTTGTGGGGCACTTTTGGAGGACATTGTGGAAGAAACTTGGTACCAAACTACGTTTCAGCTCAGCTTATCATCCCCAGACTGATGGACAAACTGAGGTTGTGAATAGAAGTTTGGGAAATTTGTTGAGGAGTCTTGCAGGAGAGCATCCCAAGCAGTGGGACCATATTTTTCCCCAAGCAGAATATGCATATAATGATTCACCAAACAGGAGCACAGGGCAGAGTCCATTCCATATTGTTTATGGAATGCATCCCAGAGGAATATCAGAGTTAAGAAATCTAGGAAGGGCAGAGCTGAGAAGTGTAGATGGTGAGGAATTTTCTTCAGAGATCCAGGCCATACATGAACAAGTGAAACAACAACTACAAGGCAGCATCATCAAATACAAAATCAGAGCAGACTTGAGTAGAAAGGAAGTTCATTTTGAAGTAGGAGATCAGGTTTTGGCACACTTGAGAAAGGAAAGGTTCCCAAAGAAGCAGTACAACAAATTGAAGTTCAAGAAGATTGGGCCATGCAAGATACTTAGGAAGTTTTCTGCAAATGCTTATGAGATTGAATTGCCACCTGATGTTGGAATATCTCCCATTTTTAATGTTGCAGATTTATACAAGTATGAAGATGATGGTGCAGAGGATAGATCAGCAGACAAGGAACAGAATGAGTGGAAAGAGTAGCTACCTCCAGCACAGCCATTGCAACCAGAGAAGATATTGGATAAAAGACCATTCAGAAGAACCAGAGGACAAGAGTACTTCCAGTACTTGATCAAATGGAGGGATAAACCAGAGGAAGATGGCACTTGGATGATGGAAGAATTGTTGCAGAAGATAGGCGGATCAGTGGAAAAGCTCATGGATAGGAGCCCATGAAGAAAATTGCCCTCAGGAGTCTGATGCAGGGGCATTAGGTACTAGCCAGCAATGTAGTAGTTTTGTCCACATGTTGTGGCTAGGAGGGTTGAAAAAAAGTCGAATTATCACAGCTACGTGTCAATGCCTTAGCTGATTGTATTAATTGATCAGTTGGAGTCGTAGAAGTTGAATAGTCGTTATTCTAACTGTCATATTTCAGTTAGTTGAATAGTTGTAATTAGGCTTTTGGTTTTTAGAACGGTCCTCACAGAGGATCCGAAGAGTCACATTGTAATGTATATAATTGTATTCTTTCAGATGTAAGAATAGGGGAGGATAGAGGAGAGATTTTCGATAATAAACTCTGTGTGTTGTGCAATTGCTTCCGGCTGAATGAATTTATGTTCCCATTTGATTATCAATTTGTCTCAAATTGGTGTTTGTGAGTAAATTTGTTTAATCGTGAAGCGATTGTAGTCTGTGCGTGTATATTTCCTGAATGGAACTGTCGTACAGTCCCGCACTCCCTGGTTGCTGTGTCTCCCAGTTTGTTTGAATGATCCCTGTGGATTACATCCCAACCGTAAGCGAAGTCTGTATGGAGAAGCATGGTCGTGGAACTCTGCTTAGAGTAATGGAATCCCGCGTAACACAGAAATTTGTGTTTGTTTGTGTTAATTGAATCCCCCCCAACCAGAGACTTAACTCTGAGTTAACGAACACGAAGGACCACACAAACCGACACATTAACCCGAGTCAAGTACTGTACCAAAACCATAAGCGGTTTCGCAGAGGCGGTTTGCCCCTTTCCGCACCACTTTCCGACCATAAGCGGTATTTCCCTGGATGCGAGCGATTCCATACAAGAATCGGCACGTGGCAGAGGAACTGTTTGAAAACCGCTCATTGACTTGCGATTTCGCGCGTTAACGTCAATACCAGAACGCCGAGCGGAAATTCTCAGGACCGTTGATTTGAAAAAGGGACATCCGACGGTGACTATTCGACGAAGATACGCGAAGTTTAATAAAAGTGCGTGGAGGATAAGCGAGGTACGGTGCATAGGTGGGGCCGGTCCGAAGTTTTATTATAAAGTGTGTCAAAAGCATAGAATATTAATATAAAGCCCGAGGTTTAATATCTGTTATAACGTGGCGGGATATTACATAACGCACGGAGGCTAATTAAACAAAAAGGTTCTTGTAATCGTGGAATATTTATATAAAGATAAAAGGGCCGAACAATTATAAAAGTCCGGGAGTTATAACTTTGATTATAACGTTGGTAATATATATATAAGCCGAGATTACAATATACCATTCTAAAGTTGCCAATTATATTTATTTATCAATTTTTCTAAAATTGATAAATAACATTGCCGAGAGAACAAAAAAAGACCTTGTTGACTGAGCCACGTCATCGTTGACCGGTTCTAGTCGGACGGACTTTCAGTCGTTACTGCACCATTTAATGTCATGAAAAGCATAGGACATTGCCCTTTTAAAAGTTGCCCCATCATTCTTTAATCTGAAAGGTAATTTACAATAAGAAAATGTTCCCCAAGGACAAATGAATGATGTTTTTGGTTGATCGGCAGGGAGTATGTTAATCTGATTGTATCCGGAAAATCCATCCATAAATGAATACATTTCATTTCCAACACAATCGTCAATAATTTGGTCGATATAAGGAGTCAGATAATTGTCTTTAGGACAAGCTTTGTTAATATCTCTATAGTCAACACATACTCGTATTGTTCCTTGTTTTTTTGTAATAGGAACGATATTAGATACCCAATCCGTTAACGGGATCGGATAAATAAAACCCGCTTTCAGTAATTTCTCAAATTCAGCTTTAATGGCAGTAAATTTTCATGGATGTATCGGACGTAATCGTTGTCTGATAGGTTTTAGGATCCGGGTAAGTCTTTATTTCATGAATGACAATGTTGGGTCCAATTCCTGGCATTTCTTCATAAGACCAAGCAAATATGTCTCGGAATTCTTGAAATAGGGCTTTATATGTAGAAATTTCATCTGACGTACACGAAGCACTTATATGAATGTTTTCAACAATTCCGGGTTTCATTGATATGTCAATAGGAATGGTGGAAGAAATATTCCCCAAATTTACTTCAAAATCCAAATTTGTGATCGAGATTGGACTCTGAGGTTGCTCGACATAGTTAGCTGTAAAAATAGAGGAAAAAGTATTTTCGAATTTATCAAGCTCAGATAAAAATGATGACCTATGATGGAGATCATCCCATGGTAATTCATCTATGGACAATAATTCACGAATGCTTTCATAAGTATGAAACACTTGTTGAAAAGGATCAGGAATTGATGTTGTAGCCGAGCTTGATGTTGAAAATGATTATTCGTTGATCACATTCATTGGATCATCATGAGTTGATAACGAATTGGAAAATGACTGTACTGCTTGATATTCTATTTCAAAAGGACTCAAAGGCATCACGCCATTGAATGAATCTAGTTCTGATTCTAAAGGCACTATCCAAGGATCAACAAATGGAATAGTGCTTGATGTAATCATATTGATATTAACAATATTATGCGGTACCTTAGGTGGAGGCATAGAAAAAGTTCCCATTAAAGCGGAATATTTGATTAAACCTACTCCTACATCCTCATAAGGGATAGTCGTTTTTCCAACGTGCTGAATACTATCAATAGAGGTTGGGTCAGATGAATAATATGAGAGCTGATCGACTTTCACAATCTTTCCTTGATGAGGAAACATAATTATTCGAAAGATGGATGACACGACAACAATCATAGCATAAGACCAACTTCGACCCAGAAGAAGTTTGTAATCTAGAGGGGCATCAACTACTTCCACATCTAAATTAACGGTTTTTCCTTCGACCTTTATAGGTAGATCCTGTAAAATTCCGAATGGATGGAATTGTCTTCCGTCAAAAGCTTTGAGGATTGTCAGTGACTGGTTAAGGGTTGGAGAACCAAGTGATTTTGAACAGTTTAACAACATGATACATGTAGATGCTCCTTCATCAATAACAATACGAAAGCAATGTCTGTTTTTGACTAGTAGTGGGATTTGAAAAGCCATTTGATGAGGGAGGCGAGGCGTAAAATTTTCTAAATTGAAGACCATGAGGTTTGAATCCTAAATATCTACAGCTCCAATTGCTGATAAGAGTAATTTCCTTTGTGCTGGACATGATTGTAGCACTTCCAAGGCTGACATTGCTAAAGGAGTTATTGCTAATCCTCCATAATGTTGTAATTCTGAGTAGCTCTCGCATGTGGATTGAAAGCTGATTTATGAAGTACACCTTTAGCAGGCGGTTTGATTATTAAATAAGGATTCAGTTTCTTGATATGCAGTGGATCAGAAACTGAAGGAGATGTAGCTGGTGTAGAATTATGATTTTCTACTTCTTTACCAACAACAGGATTTTTACTACCATAATCTTGCGATCGAGTCACAACCATCAAAATATCTGATGATGCATTAGAGGAAGATCCAATCATTTTTCTATCTTGAACAGGAGAAGGATCCTTCAAAATAGCAGGGGTAGATGAAACTTTGACGAACTTAGATACCTCGGCCCAATGCGGACATTCCTTTGTGAAATGATCCTCGTCATAGATAAGACAAGGATAACGAGGTTTCCATTTGTAATGTTCCAAAATTTTAGCTTCTAAGCTAAATGGAACATTAGAGTTAGCAGTAGCTCTAGACGGTGAATAAATGAGTAGAAAATCCCATAAGTCTCCTAAAGAGGATAAAAACACTCCAAGTGTGAAAGGAGACATTCTTTCTAGCTTAATAAAACACCTCCATGTGTGAACAAAGGTAAAATGAAGCTGCTTTGACCAAGTCAACAACGCAATTTTAGTGGAGGAGGAATCCTAGGATGGATAACGAAATTTTGGAGGGAAATATAACTGGGGTTAGAAGTAACCTAAGTGAGTGGGGCCAAGGGCAAGAAAACTCACATCTTATATAAGGAAGAGGATGGAAACATTATTCATCATGTTGCAGATTATTATTCTTGGCTGCCAAGAATTGTTGCTGCTTAGCAAAGTTGCAGTGTTGTTTAGCACTTGGTGTTCCCGGGCGGGAATCCCACCTCTTTCCTTTGAGTAGCTCATTGGGAGAGTTTGTATTC
The DNA here is from genome assembly GCA_034641835.2 of Pinus albicaulis. Classification (NCBI taxonomy): domain Eukaryota; kingdom Viridiplantae; phylum Streptophyta; class Pinopsida; order Pinales; family Pinaceae; genus Pinus; species Pinus albicaulis. Next base: position 451,150,424 of record CM076578.1, read on the forward strand.
ATCATTACACATTTGGTTTTCAGGCCAAGCTTCAACCATCTACATCAGCACAACTTTGCCAAAGATTATGTAGTGTTGCTGGGTGCAGCAGTGGAAGGGATTGGAATCCCGGCTTTTGAGCTAATTTCTCATTGGAGGAAGGTTTCCTTCACTTGAGAGATCTGCTTGGAGAGCTCCAGAAACTATTTCAGATTTTTGGTATTAGACCACACATTTCTCATACCCTCCCAACACTGTTTCTGCTAGGGAGTGCGTTATTTTGGAGGCAGTGTTCATTGCATGGTTTGGTGGCTCCGTTGCAGTGTTTCCTTGTGATTGTGAGGTTCATCCTTTCATGGGAGGAAGCCCTTGAGGGTTATACATCAGATCAGTCATATTTCAGCCTTATTCACTCATGTACTTCAGTGTAGCAATGATTATTCAATCATTTTCTGAATGTTACAGTTTATATATAGAGTGTTTGACAAGAAACCCTTGCCGGGTTATCTTTTATGTTGTATAGGGGACTAGATCTTTGTACTTCAGTATTATTTATCAATATGTGAGTAGATCTATGATTCTCCTATCATTTTATGTGTAAAACCTCTCTTAGACTGCGCATTCCCTTGAGCAACTGCTCCGGCATTTTGCAGTCTTGGGGTTTTTCACCATTTTTAGCTACACTAGTGTGGGAGGTCTGTTTAACCCACCTAGTTCCATTTATTTTTGATATATTATTTTATTTACATGATACATATATGTATCCATGGGATCCAAGTGATGATTTCACTGTTTTATTGTATAGGTTGCTGGAAATGCATTTTTCATGCATGATTTATGAGCAACCCTGAAAAAGGGATATTACAGTGGTATCAAAGCAAGATCCTTGGCTCAACCTGCGACTTCAAGCCAAAATGTTGATTCCATGAAGGAGGAATATTTCAAGCTCTATAGACAGAGTCTGCAGATGGCCAGGTAGCCTCTGGATTCCATCCTTTTTTTCAAAGGTGACATATCCAGTAAATGCCCCTGCAGTCAATCTCTGGAAAATAATTTTGATATTCCTGAAAAGGGAACTTTACAGCTATCAGAAGGAGGAGAGATGGACAGAATCCAGAAAGCTTTAGTGTGTGCAGGAAGAAAGGAAGACAAGCTTAAAAAGCTTCTTCTAAAATCTATGAATGGATTTCAGGGAAAGCTGAAGAAAATAATATTGGAGAAGAAATATCCAGAGGAGGTTGATTCTAGAGCTGAATCTAGATTTGCACATGGTGAGTGTGAGCATGCAGCTACACTCCATGATGCACATCGCAATCACATGCCCAGAGCTATCCTAAGATGGATGGGAGGAGGAAGGATGCCTAAGAGAATGACTCTTAGTGATTTGTTGCGGGGATATGAATCTCAAACTGAGAGGTTTAGAGATCATACTGATTTCCAAGAGTTTTGCAAGATCCAGATGGAGAAGAGCCAGCAGCAGGATGCAGATAGATTTCTTCTATCTAATTTTTCCGGATCACCTACATGTTCAGTTAGAGCTTGGGTGAAGGAGCTAAACTCCTATTTGCAGCTACACCATATTTCTAGAGATGAAGCTATCAGAGTTGCAGCGCTGCATTTCAGAGGTAAGGCTCATGCATGGTGGATTTTTGAATCTTATTCCTTAAATAATTCCAACACTTTCTCTTATGCAAGATTCATAAAAAAATTAATGGAGAGATTTGGTGAAAAAATTCCTAAGACACATGAGCAAGGAAAACTTGAGAAAACAAAACCCTTGCATGTGATGGAGGAAACTCCATTTCAGAAAACCATGAGAGGAGCTGATATCTTGCATTACACTTTGCTGGAAGCAAAACCTCCAGTTCATATTCTTGAACAAGAAGGCATGGGGATCACTTTTTCACGAAGGGATCCAATTGTTGAGATGTTTCCTACACACATTGATGGAGAAGAGGGCAACAACGCTGTCACATCTAGAGCATATCCAGTGCCTCATGCAGAGGAGGGAGGAGCACATGCTCCCACAGGAGGGATTCTTCTATCTCTGCAAGAAGTTCCCCAGGGTCTCATACATAGAGGTCTAAGAACAATCAGTGAGCGGCATGATTGTGCAGCAATGCAGCTGGAAGGAGGAGGAAAGGAGGAAGAGCAACATTAGTTGATGAGAGGCATACACCCTTCTCTATTTCAGAGAGCCAATGCAAGGAAGAGGCAGACTGATTTGCGCTATAGAAGCAGGGGCAAGATTTCCCAATCACCTATGCAGTCTACTCTTGACATTGATGTCTCACTTCATGGAGGCATTCCACCTGGGAGGCCACCCGATCTTCAGTTGATGAGAGATATCTTGTCTTTGGGATCACCACTCTTGGATTTTGGAGAGGTGAAGAGTTTTGAGGAGAAATTTGGCATGGGGGATGTCAAAGTAGCAGGCAACAGCATGAGTGGAACTTCACATTCCAGATCACCAGTGCTATCACTGAGGAGGATTGATCTTTATTGGAGATGTCAGCTTTTGGTAGAGTACTCCAAGGATCTTGGTGCATGCATGATTCTTGATGACCCGGATGGAGATGACAGATACATGGTGAAATATGTGGTCATCTATTCCTATGGCAGGATCTTCTTGACTAGATCTTCTAATCTCAAGGAGAAGCTGCTACATGCAGCACATGAGGACTTCTCTTCTATTCACTTTGATGCATATTTCCAGTTGATGGAGGATTTCACTTGGGAGGGCATCCAGCATGACATTTATCAGCATATGGAGAGATGCATAGCCCAGATGGTGATAGAGAGGATGTCACAGCTACCTTCCTTCTCATTGGGAGTGAGGGAGAATTTCCAGTTGAGCCATTTTAGCTCAAGACCTCAAGTACATAATGGGGGAGGTATCATCTCATGTTTTGTATTTTACTTCTTTCCTTTATTTGAGCAGCATAATGTAACAAGAATAAATATTTATTCTTGCATATTATATGATGATGTACTTGCAGCTACTTGTAGCATTGATCTTGGCTATCTTTTTGATGAGCTGTGGGGGAAGCCATATGTCTCTTGGTGTGCACCAGTGACACCATATTGTAATTTCATGTTTTCATCTTATGAGATGACTATGGAAGCAAACAAGTGGCCAGAAAAGCACTTGTTATTTCTTATTTTGATGCAGGCCAAGGATGCACTACGCTAGTTCCATGAGAGGAACCAAGGTTCACTCTCCGGTTGTTATTTGGAAACTAGATTTTATTGTATCATGCGTCCATGTATTGCTGATGCGTTTTTGTTCAGAGGAAGCTTGTATGAGGGAGAGATGAGGCAGCAACAAAATTTTTTGTTGCTATGGTTTCACTTGGGAGAGTATGGGAAAAATTCTCCCCATACTTCTCATGATATTTCTGAAGAGAAGAAAGGCACATTCATGGTGCAAGGAGGCTACCGTTCAGTATTGAAGGATCATGAGAGACTTCCATGCCGAAAGATGATCTTCTCACATAGTAGCATGATGGTGGATGGCTTTGGCATATGGAATGTCAAAGGGAGAAGTCATGGAGCCTTATTCTTAAGGCCTACAGCGCTGACACATGGGAGTATGTTCTTTTTGATGGAGTGTTCCAAAGAGTATGTGTATCCCTTTTTCTTGCAGATTTTTGTGAGAGGATCCTCATGGGGGAGCTTATACATGGACCTCACTTTTAGCCTACTCACTATGTATGGTAGGAAATGCATTTCTGTACTTGTTGATTACTACATTGAGTACTTGTACTTTCCCACCATGTTTGAATAGTGCATTGCTCCTCAAAAGAGCAAGAGTATTTTTGGGTTTCATGGTCACTTTAGGGCCACTGTTTATGATGATAGTAGCCCATCTATACATGAATTTGGGAAAGTGTATTGGTATTTTATATATGTACAGCTGATATACATTGATGCTTACTTTCCCATGTTGGGAGAACAAACATATATAGCTTGTGACTTGTTGCAGGACCACTTGCCTTATGACATTCTCAACCAACAGTTGGGAGAACTATGCTGTATCCACCAGAGAGACCATATGTATCATCCAAAATTTCACATAACCTTCAACCATCTTCTGATTTGGATGCCATGTGGTGATGATGTACCATTCATCTTGAATGGAATGGTTCGGGTTGGCATGACTCATGATTTTGGAGGAAGAGTCTTTGGAGGCTCAATCTTCTTCTTGCCATTGGAGGGAAATCATGTTTCAGCCCAAGATCAACATGCCCTCTACACTTATCATTAGTGGAGATGAGGATAGCATGGGATAGGCCCTCTTGCCTATCATGTTCACTTATTCATCCCACCTTCATTTCAGGAGCACAAGGTGGAAGAGACTTTTCATGAGTTACCATGTTGGAGGGTGACTCACTTCATTTGGATGATTGCATGGATGAGGGAGGCACTCATTCACCATGTTGATCATAACTCCTACTTTGTGGAGGTCATGAGACAAATAGCATGTTTCCATTCACCCTTTCCACCTTTGATTGATGCAGACACTTTGGTTTTGCACACTTGGGAGGAAGCATTGGATGACAGTTTATTTGCAGATTCTCTTGATGCAGTGATGGAGGCCACATGAGGAAGAGGGGAGAATTTTTGTTCTCCGTATGCATTTTCTTGAGGACAAGCAAAGATTTTGGAGGGGAAGACTATAATGTTCCAAAATTTTAGCTTCCAAGCTAAATGGAACATTAGAGTTAGTAGCAGCTCTATCCGGTGAATAAATGAGTAGAAAAGCCCATAAGTCTCCTAAGGAGGATAAAAACACTCCAAGTGTGAAAGGAGACATTCTTTCTAGCTTAATAAAACACCTCCATGTGTGAACAAAGGTAAAATGAAGCTGCTTTGACCAAGTCAACAACGCATTTTTAGTGGAGGAGGAATCCTAGGATGGATAACGAAATTTTGGAGGGAAATTTAACTTGGGTTAGAAGTAACGTAAGTGAGTGGGGCCAAGGGAAAGAAAACTCACATCTCATATAAGGAAGAGGATGGCAACATTATTCATCATGTTGCAAATTATTATTCTTGGCTGCCAAGAATTGTTGCTGCTCTGTTGCTTAGCAAAGTTGCAGTGCTGTTTAGCAATGGGTGTTCCCAGGCGGGAATCCCACCTTTTTCCTTTGAGTAGCTCATTAGGAGAGTTTGTATTCATCATTCCACATCAGGTTTTTAGGCCAAGCTTCAGCCATCTACATCAGCACAACTTTTCTGGAGATTGTGCAGTGTTGCTGGGTGCAGTAGTGGAAGGGATTGGAATCCCGGCTTCTGAGCTAGTTTCTCATTGGAGGAAGGTTTCCTTCACTTGAGAGATCTATTTGGAGAGTTCCAAAGCCTATTTCAGATCTGTGGTATCAGACCACACATTTCTCATACCCTCCCAGCACTGTTTCTGCTAGGGAGTGCGTTATTTTGGAGGCAATGTTCATTGCATGGTTTGGTGGCTCCGTTGCAGTGTTTCCTTGTGATTGAAAGGTTCATCCTTTCATGGGAGGAAGCCCTTGAGGGTTCTACATCAGATCAGTCATATTTCAGCCTTATTCACTCATTTACTTTAGTTTTGCAATGATTATTCAGTCATTTTCTGAATGTCACATTTTATATATAGAGTGTTTGACAAGAAACCCTTGCCGGGTTATCTTGTATGTTGTATAGGGGACTAGATATTTGTACTTCAGCATTATTTATTAATATATGAGTAGATCTATGATTCTCCTATCATTTTATGTGTAAACCCTCTCTTAGACTGTGCAGTCCCTTGAGCAGCTGCTCCGGCATTTTGCAGTCTTGGGGTTTTCACCATTTTCAGCTACACTAGTGTGGGAGGTCTATTTAACCCACCTAGTTCCATTTATTTTTGATATATTATTGTATTTACATGCTACATATATGTATCCATGGGATCCAAGTGATGATTTCACTGTTTTATTGTATATTTTGTTGGAAATGCGTTTTTCATGCATGATTTATGAGCAACCCTTAAAAAGGGATATTACACTGTTTATCATCAGTTGATTCATTTTTATCAGTTTTTTCCTTGGGAGATGAAGTCTGTTTACTTTTATTCTTCCCTTTCTTCTTGTTTCCAGATTTCGACTTTGTAGTTGATGAATCTACAATGTGAATATCGGCAGAAGTTTCCAGGGAAGATTCTCCTTTTGGTGAATCAGGTAAAGTTATTATGGGAGAAGTAACCTTTGAAGATTTCTTCTTACTCTTAGTCAGCTAACTGAACCGATTACACCATCAGTGGCATGAGACCCTAAAGGAGTTGTTGTTATCTAACCAGGACACGGTAAATCAAGAATTTTCTCGTACAAAGTACCTGACTGGGTATATACCAAGTCAAGATACTGAGCTTGAGCAATAACTTGTTCTTCTGTAACAACTCCTCCTTTAGCTACTTCTTCAGTGATTTTTGGTAGCAACGATTTAATAAACCATTCTACCAATATTTGATCCGGGATAAAACTTTTACCAAACGTATTCTACATCTCCATTCATGTATATGATCTGATATGTACGTAGACGTAGATTGTTTTAGTGAAGTTAATAATTCTGTGCCGTTGTCATATCTGACTGGCAACTGAAAATGAGTTAAGAAAGTAGTTGCTAGAGCGTTGACATTGGTAATTGAGCCTCGTGGTAATTCAATGTACCACTTGGAAGCTAATCCTATTAACGTTCTCTGAAAGAGTCTAAGTCGAATGGAATCGCCAATTAATGAGTTGGATGCACACCAAAGGTGGTAAGTCATGACATGGTTAGAAGGATCCTCTCCTGCTTTTCCTTCAAAATTAGGGATATCACTGGGAAACTTATGCGGCATAGGCGACCAATACAAATGATAATAGATAGGATCATTCATAAGGCGAGATAAATCAGGTAGATCTAAATTTTCTATGAATGGTAATCGACAGGTAGGATCTTGTTGATAACCTTGTGAGACTAAAATAGTCCTAGGAGGAGGATAACTATGATATCTAGGAATAGCTTGTGCATTGGGAATCAGAATGCCTCCTGGGTAACCAGGAATAACGGGACCATACTGGGGTTGAACAGGTGTCTGATATGTATACCCAGGGTACGGTTGTTGCGAGTAAGTTGGATTTTGAATAGGTCCATATTGATACGGCCCTTGATACGGTTGATAAGTAAACTGAGGTTGACTATTTATAACTGTACTTGTACCAGGTTGTCCTGTTGGTATCTGAACAATAGTCTGAATTGTAGGTCCAGACTGCGGAATAGAGACTTGAGGAATCTGTACCGATGTTTGAGGGGCAGAAGTAATAGGAGCTGTAGAAACTCCAGTAATAGGTGTGGTAGGTTGAACAGAAGTTTGAGCAACAGTTTGTGGTAGAGTCGTAGGTGTACTTGGACCAGGCTGTTGAACAGGACCAGATGCAGGTATTTGAATGACAGGTTGGATAGGTTGTTGGGGTTGATTATAACCAACTTGTTGTCCAGCTTGATAATAAGGTAATTGCATATTTGGTTGTAAATTCTGTTGGAATTGAGATGGATCCAACACCATTATAGGATATGAAGGTCCCAATGAAGGTTGTACATAAGACGGACCGTAACTTGGTTGAACATATGGCTGATAATTGATTGGATAATTTCCACCTCCTTGTAACATTTGCTGTTATGGATATAACTGTTGTCCTAAAGGAGGCTGCAATCATTGAGCTGGGTACTGCCCTTGAGGCACGTACTGACCTTGAGGCATATACTGTCTCTGAGTTTGACCTTGAGGTATGTACTTTCCTTGAGGTTGATACTGACCTTGAGGTATGTACTATCCTTGAGGTTGCTCTCTAGACTATATTTGACTACTTTGAGATTTCCCCCCAGGCAATAAATTACTACCTTGAGAACTGGGGTTTGGGATATTTCCAGACATCATATAAATTTTCTCATTGTTCAAAGTTCTAGTATTTGATTCATTTGGGCCAGATGATGACATTAGTTTGTTGGGAAGAGGAGATGCTCCTGAGAATGTACCAGAGAGCAGCTGATAGCCTACAGGAATAGACAGACCACCATAAAAAAATGTTTATGGTGATTCAGTAAGCATAGATGACTCACTAGACATTTTTAGCGGAGGTATATAACCTATTGGTGTAGGGAAAAAGGGAATTCAGGGTGGCAAATACTCTAGACCAAAGCTTTGTAGAAATCTGTTAATGAAGAATACGAAGCGTCTTGTCTAAAAGGCATTAGGGGAATTTTGAGGTCTAAAATGGGCCTCCTAAGAAAAATGTACAACCAAAATAAACTTTATAAGAACCAGTAGGATTCAAGATGATGATGTCAACCATGGGGGATGATTCACCATTTTTTAAGTAAAAGGGTGAAAATATTAAAAAATAATGAAATAATAAAACTACTTTTTCAACTCGTATTTTCAACTTATCTCCCAAAGTTTTTACTCAAATTTCGAGCAGGAGTACTCTTTGGATGCAAAATTTAATTCCTCTTCTAAGTAGTACCCATGTTGCATACTTTTGGTGGACCCTGCTATATGAAAAATTAGAAATACATGAAAAAAACGTGATTGCAATCACGTTTTTCATGTATTTCTCATTTTTAGTGTAGCAGGATCCATCAAAAGTATGCGACATGGGTACTCCTTGGATGAGAAATTAAATCTTGTATCCAACAAGTAATTCCACTCAAAATTTGAGTAAAAACTTTGGGAGATAAGTTGAAAATACAAGTTGAAAATGTAGTTTTTTTTTCTTTTTTTCCTCTTAAAATTTTATGACGTAATCAAACCTTAATTTATTATTTCTACTATTATTTTATAATTTCCTTAGTAGGCCCATTTTAGACCTCAAAATTATCCTAATGATTGTAAAAAAATGGTTCATGTTCTCTAAGATTTAAAGATTCCTGAGCTGAAGGAAGAACAACTCCTTCTTTAGTATCAGTAATTTCTTCAATATTAATGAGACCAAGAGGAAGATCTTCTGTGATCTGGTTTCTTACTCTGGGTGAATCAGGATGACTAGAAGTTTGAGGAGTGAATTCTAAAGTAGGTTCAGACGTAACAGATTCAATTTCTAGTTCAGAAGTTTTAGGTTTTTCAGCTGATAACTCACTTGTTGTAGAAGCAACTTCAGTTAATTCGGAAATTTAAATTGTCTATGGAGTATGTTCTGCTATTTGCGGTTGATCTACTTCAGAATCAGGATGAATAATTATGGATGATTCTCCATGTTCTGTTAATCCAATTCTACTGATAACATTTGGCATCATAGATTTAAGTTTTTCTAATTGGCTTGGTGTATACTCAGGGGGTTTCCCCTCAGTTCTACGCGACTGTCTTGGTGATTCTGCCACAACTAAAAATTTTAACACACACAAACAAAGAAAATTTCAATCAAATGATCCTAAGGTCACTAAGAAAATAATCAAATGAATCACACGCCTATAAAAAATCTAAGAGATCAATCCACACACAAACAGTAGATCCCCACACTAAAAACACTAGTTGGTGATGAAATCCAACATCGTAGAATTTTAATGCAAAAATGGCGGTTGGAACAGTTACCTCGACAACCTTCTTAATGAAACAAACTGGTGCAATTTTCTCCGCTTAAACCATCTCGAGTGAAGATAACCCTCCGGAGAGTCCAAGTGAGTCCAGCCGACGTCTACTCTAGGTACAGTGGGACCTCCCCTCCACCGTCACCTTGGGAAATAATCCTAAATTTTATGGCCACTAAGGTCACCAAAAGGAACACATATACCTAGGGGAACAATCTACGATCCGATATGCACGCAAGGGCAAAGTAACAAGCTCAATCCCCTTGAAGTCTCCTTGACATAATCCAAGGTTTACCGACAAGTGACCCCAGGCTCCTCGACAATGGTCTATCCGAGGTTTACCATTTTTAATACGTGCACATCTTCTATTGTTCCTAATGAGATAGGTATGATTACCTCACTGGTTCAGATATGATCTCGTGCTTGACTCCTTTAGGAGGATCTTCCCAGAGCATACATGCTACAATTGGATTTTCCTACTGCAAGATCAACCACTTGTTTGTTTTATTGTCTTGGAAAGTTAACTAAAACCTATTCCAAGACACTAGCCTAAGCTATGTTGGTGGAAAAGAGTCCTAGAAAATATAAAATTTCTAGATTGATTTTAATTAAGCGTTACTTTTAATTGGCAGTTTCTTAGGATAATAGGTACGAAAATGAAACTTTGATGATGTTTTAATGACCCGACTCAAAATATGCTATAATGCATCTATATGATAAACAACTCATTTCTTTTCAATGAAATCTAACTAGAGGAAAGAGTTGAGAGATTTTCAAAAACTTTCAAAATATCAATTCTTTCTTTCATATATGATAAACTTTGAAAAGAAGACAATTCAGAGATTTCAATTTTAAAAAGATCTTTTGCTCAAAATGAAATTCCCTATATCATTAAGATCGGAAACAAAAACAAACTTCTTCCAAAAGAAAATAAAAAAGATTTAAAACTACAAAATTCAAAACTAAAAGAAATTTCTAATATTGAACTCTATCTAAAATTTGTAGGATGTCTTAACTTAGCTTGTAATCTAACTAAGATCTTCCTACTTATTTCAGCAAGAAGAGAAAGCATCCAATAACAATTTTAAAAATGAAATTCAGACCTTATCTTATCCAAAAGGTTTTCTAAGTTTGCTAATGAAAACAAAATTAAATTTTCATAAGAGTAATAATTGCATCAAGTTCAATGGCTCAACAGAACAATTACATACCAAGTAGCTGAGGTATACAGAAGTTCTGATTCAGAACAATAGGAGAACAAGGCAATATTTACTCATAAAAGCAAACTAACTGAAAAAATCATTTTAAAGATAGAATTGTTGCAAGAAACTTTTCACAGAAGTCTTTGGCAGTCAAGGCAAATTGGGTAAAGAACAAAAATCAAGTAATGAGATGCCAGAAAACATAATTTCTACTTTTTTTAAAATTTTCCAGAGGTCCACAGTTTTTAATGGAATAAGGTGTGGTACCACATTGTATTCTACTAAAAAATGCGGAGTCTACCACTCTGTTTTAAAGAAAAAAGTGCGGAAGGCAGGAAAAGTAGAGAAAAAAATAAAAATACAGATTTACAGTAAGGGATCCTATTGAGTTTTCTACCCAATCAAGTTTTGAGCTAATATTAGTCAAATAAATCTCAAATAAATCTCAAAAAGCAAACTGAAAATAAAAGAAAATTAAGTTTAGATAATTCCCCAGTGGAGTCGCTATTTTGTTAGACAGAGAAATCCCTGTTGCGGACAAGAGCGATCTCCCTAGTATCCTAAGGATATCTAGAAACAAACAAACAAATGTAGACCATTTTCTCTAGACCATTATGCTTAAGAATTATTAATTAACTATGGAGAGATGCTCCTACCTGAAGTCCAATGCTTTACTCGGTCTTCAATCCAATCACTTCAGAAAGTATTGATCCAGCATATACATCTGCAATCAAAGACAAGCAAAAAAGATCAAAAGCATCTGCAAGATATGATAATTAAAAAGCAATAATCTATCTTAGTGATCAAGGAATCCAAGAATTAAATTATTCAAAAGATAGATGAACAACTCAATGAGAAAATAAAATCCATTTGTATTAACTTTGAATAAAAGAAGAAACCTTACAACCTTGACGCCTTTATGTTTGTACAGGTTCTTCCGGGGTCCCGAACAATCATTTTCCTCAGTTTGACAAGACTCCAACTCTCTGAATTAGCATAATACAATGGCCATGAGTATGTAATCTCTCTCATGCCAATGATGCCAAACGTGGAGAGTATAATTTCTTCAGCAATTCACCTCAAAACTACTAAGTTCTAAGTACCCTTGAGACTGAAACATGGTCTCAATTTATAGATGAAGGAAGGTAGTTTCAGTTCCAAAAAGGAAGGTATAAAGCCCTCTCATCATGGGATTTTAGCTCCAAAAACCAAGGAATAGCTCCATTTATGAAGGGATAAAGGTTCATGAATGGAAGGGGTGAAGCTCGACTAGATAGCGCTTCTAGAAGGCCCCAGCTGGGAGAATATTTGACCAGCTGGGCTTCTAGAACTTATTTTTCTTCTTATTTTACCTTTTACGGGGGTCCATAGTTTTAATGAGCAAAATGTGTGAGATGTGCCACAGGTTTTATAGCAATAAACCACGGTACCGCAGGAAATGACTAGGGAAAGTGCAGAGTTAGGCTTTTTAGGGTTTTAATAAGCTTTTTCCCAATTCCAAGACTTGATTTAGGAACGTTATGTTTTTATACCTCTAAGGGAGAAATAAATAGGTAATTATGAACCCATATAGACAGCTAAACGTCATGGTGACAAATTTTAGTGTAACACCCCTAAAGCATGAAGTTAGAATAATAATAACAATATTTTGGCTGAGATGATTTACATTGTGATGGGCTGGAGATGAAGCGGAGTGGTCACCTGCATAAATCTTACAATAAATTACATCATGATATATCCTCTTGATCATAATTGCTGAGGGTAGGCATTCCCATGTTCAGCACATAAACAATCTAATAACATGTACATAATTCAGAAATTCATCTACATTGGAATGTTTCCCAATACATACATGCCTACAGATATAGGCCCATGTTCGGATGATGATCTGTATGTAAGGTCACCATACAGATGATGTGTACAACAATTTTGAAATCACAGCCCAGATGGCTGAAACTAGATCTGGGGTCTTCTTATCTCGTTCACTCGATCATTCGTGTACAAGTCTAGCCATGCGAATATATGATTTGTAGTCAAACATGGGAAGACATCGTTTGATTACCAGCTAATGATGTGAGTTGTTAACAAAAGCGAGAGAACCACCATTGATGTCAATGACCCTCAAGGTACTATGATAGATGATTTGATGTCGAATGCCAAACAAAATATTTCAGTCAAAAGTCTGGAAGCGAGGATCTTGTCAATACTGTAACAAGCCTCATGGTACTAGAACATAATGTTTCTAAGTGAACTTCTTGGATAATGATTTTTTGTTGATATGAAGCCACATTATTGCAAAACGAGAGTTACTAATTTAAGAGACAAAGGTATGACTTGATATAGCATTTTTCGGGGATGACAGTCATGATCATGAAGGTTTATGAGTATTGCAGAATGATGAGTATTAACTGGATGACTTCTCTTGAACATATCGACGACACTGAGATGATTTGGTAGCATTGACCCAAAACCGAAGTGAAGGTATGATGAATCATAGGTATGAATGAACCATCAAGAAGATTACCCAACACAAACAGTCACGGTGATGGAGTGAAGTGTCATGTTCAAGAGCGACCTACTATCGTAAAAAGTTCTGTTCACTTTCCCAAATTTTCCCCGGTCCTTTGTCGACCAGTACCTCTTTATTTTTTAACAAGCTTGAGGAGGATAACATTTTCTTGATCTATAATTCAACCCTTCGGGCGAATAATATATCACTATTTAATAATTTAACGAGTGTAGAAATGAATGAAACTCGATTCTTTCCATGATCGATAAGCTCATAGCTATTTTATGTTTTAACGATCTTAACGATAGTGATAGCCCGATCCTTTTTCATATTTAGAGAGTTTGAAAAAGAGGATGAAAGAAGACGCCATAAGTACTTTTTCATAAAGTTGTCGCTCAGATCCGAAAAAGTGTAAAATAATATCTAAGAGAACCTCTTTAGTCATGTTCGATCAAGGTATTCCTTTTTCATAAATAATCTATCTCAGTCCAGAAAAGGGTTAAACTTATACTAAGTAGATATCAATTCATTTACTTTTACAAGCTCGAAAAGACAAGTGCTCGGCAATCTTTTCACATTATTAGAGTCTGAAAAGAGTTGAAAGAAAACTCCAGGGGTTCCTTTTTCACTGTTATCGAAGCTCGAAAAAGAGATAAAAATGCACTTCAAATCCCTATTCATTTTTAACAAATCTCGAAAAATAAGGAGAAAAAGTATGCTTTGTGGTCAAATCATTCTTGAAATAAATCTGCACGACTAATCTGTTCATCAGTTGTAAGACTTGTTCAGAACAACATCAAATGGATTAAAAATACATGTTTCATGATAAAAAACACAATAAAACCATATTCATAGCAATAAATTCATTTTGCAAATAATTAAATGACTATTAAAAAGTGTTTTACTATTCATTTTTACCATTCCATAGTTACCATTAGCATTTTGGAGCTTTAAACCTGATTTTCCCCCCGAACTTCAGCTGCTGATTGCGATAATTTTTGTCGACAAATTATTTCCGTTTGATCCAGGTTAGTGATATGAACCTCCTCTTTCTTTCAATAATCATTTCATTTCCAATTTCTACATTTTTTTTCAGAGTTTTGGGGTCCCTAGGGTAAATTCTGCCCAAAATAGGGCAACGCACCCCCGGATGTCGAAACCTGTGTTGCATAGCAAGTAAATTGAAGGCTACTTGCATACACCACACATTGTCTCTTGTGAGGGACTGCATTGGGTGCAATCTAGATTTTTTTTTTTTCATTATGCCCAAAATATTCCCCATTTTTTGCAATGAAAGGAATCTAATGGTTCTTATGGTTGTATTTCAGGTTTCCATCGGATTACAATGACGATTACATGGAGGGAAAGAGAACTTGAAGAACACTGAGGATATGATTGCCTTAAATGATCCGGGCATAGTAAGAGCCCTAAGAGATTGTGGACTGCTAAAGTACTTCAAATTGTCAGGGATGAGGCAACAAATAGAACTTTTGGAGTTCTTAGTTCGAGCATGGGATCCAGCTATCAAGGAATTTCATATTAAGAACCAAGTGGTTCCTGTAACAGTCGAGGATGTATACTTTCTCACAGGTTTTTCAAGGAGAGGCTTACCCATTTCGCTCTCAGGGACTATTGTTGGAGGAGAGACAGTGAGAGATTATGTTTTGCAACAATTTTATCCAGGGGCAAAGCCAAGCAAAGATGGAAAGATAAACATCCGGGATGTTAGAGATTTTCCTTTGAGAACTATCCTTTTCATGATCGCAAAACTTGTTGGCACTGTGTTGTACGGTACAACAACCCTCCCCATTTCAAATTTTTAGATTAAATTTCATTTAGAAATAGGTCCCCTTTCTTTTTAGATAAGAATAAAAGACTTAGAGTAAATACGATTTTTTTTGAATAAAACAATAAAGGTTCATTGTTAGAAGGGACTATATTGCAAATCTTTAATAGCTAGTGTATATAAAAAAATGCAACATTGAAAAATTTCTGATCCGATGATATATAAAGACTTTTATCACATTAATATAATACATAAAAGTATTCAATTGGAACAAAGTCCGATGTGATATAGTAATCACAATCGCAAATCGTAGATATCTTTAAGTTGTATATTTGTTTTGAAAAACTCCAATGCGATTGAACCAATCATAAATCGCAAATCGCAAAAGTTTTAAATGTTTTCAAATTTGTTCTATAAAATTTTGATGCGATGCGATTGATCGCAATCACAATTCGGAAGAGAAATGTAATATGCGCTTGTTTTATAAACTCCGATGTGATGGGCCCCATTGCAAATTGCAAATCACAAAACGAAAATGCAAACTCTTCATTCGGTCAATTTCAAAACTCCGATACGATGCGATTGATCGCAATCGCATTTTGGAGGAACAAACATTATATTCACTCATGATACTAAAATTTCGATGCGATGGACCCCACTGTAATCACAATCACAAATCGGCTAATATCATTTGCAACTCATTTCTTTTGAAAAAATCCGATGCGATACACCATCATCGCAATCGGAAATTGGCGTAGATCATGAAATCTTATTTGATGTCCCTTTTGAAAATTCCCGATGCGATCAATGCTTAATATTTATATTTTACATTGCGCATATATTATCTATTCATCGAAATTGCAAGATTCAAAGGGAAAGTTTTATGTTCTCATTTTAAAACCGCTGATCTCTGACTATACGTTTATTATTAATAGAAAATCAAACGATTAATGATAATTGATTCTATTTTGAATGCATGAGTGTGACTCTTTAGAGGGCATTTAAGTTTTAAAATGGAGTTAATAAATGAAAATCAACAAACAAATCTTTTCATACAATTGTTCCCATTAATTCAGTTTTACCACATCTGAAATCTTTTTCTCCATTTGCAGAACCCCAGAACACCCAACCCTTTCATTTGTCGAGCAAGAGAAACGTTGCCAGACAATGAAATGTCTAAAAGATATAGGAAAGCAAAGGCCGCTGTTGCTACAAAGACCCCTATTTTCACCATGGTACCAAAAGAAAAATAAAAAAAACTTAAGCTGGTTACAGATACTTCATGCCAGGGACTTGGAAAAATGACTTGGGAAAATCTATATAACTTGCTTGAAAAAGAAAACCCTAAAGTTACTGAAGTGAAGGTGACAGTTCCTGACGAAGATGACTCAGATTCTGATTCTGAGACTCCTCTTAAAGCCCTTGCAAATTCATTTCTCCATAGAATTTCAGCCTGGGCAAAAATTTTCCCTTACTATGATGTAATCCGGTGGGTGATAGATAATGTCACCATCCAAAACATGAAATTTGTTTTAGCTATGGGAACAATGTTCGGGTCTTTCAGGGCAGAGGACATAAAGGCAATGTACAATCTTCCAGACCCGCAAAAGGTCTACAAAAAAGATTTTATTAAAGATTTTGCTGCAAGAAATGAAACTCTGTCTCAGCCAATCAGAGAATGGAGAAGAGCCCCAGAGAAGCACAAGAACGAGGCATCAGGTATGTACTCTGTGGAGTCCCTTTCGCCTCCATATTGTTATGCTGCCGCAATGATGTGTAGGATATTTGGAAATAATAATTCAGCTAGATTTTCGATACAAATGGTACCTTTAATCCATTCCGCTGTAAATTCTGAAATTATGGACTGGGCAGTTATCCTTTCAGATAAAATAGCCAATAGAATCGTAGAGTATAGAAAGGATAAGAACACTGGAAACACAACCCCGTTTTATTTTTGTGCCTACATTTTAGATGCCCTATGTTTCAACTCTGAATTTCCCATGTTAGGATGGAAATGGACCCCCAAAGATCCTGCTCCCATACATATATATCATAAATTCTTGTGGAAGGTTCATTTTAAAAACCATGTTTATAGAATTTGTCACGGTTTCCTCATCCCTGTTTATCAAACTATTTTTAACCGATTCACTCCCAGGCTTTCTGAAAAAGCTAAGAATGATATATCTCTGATTGGTGACTAGTTTGGAGAGGATAAATTTACCTATATCCGAGTATTTGGGAGTATAGTGGAGCACCATATTTTACCGCTGTATATCCCAGATAAACTGTTAGCACAAGAAATCTCCTACCAGTTAATAGTAGAAGGCATGTCAAGATCTCTGAAGAATAACAAGAAATTAATGTGGCCTACGTTTCCATTTCACTGTGGGCATTATACACTCAATAACTTCACACATGCTGAGAAGGAGGTCATCAAAATAAGGGATCTTAAGCTCTCTACAGTCCGAGGAAGGCAGTATGACCCAAAAAAGGTTGCATATGATTTAACCACTTCAGTTTCAATCGCTCGGTTTGAGCATGAACCAGATGAGTTCGATGATTTGTTTGTTTCTGTTGATAATATTTCCCAAGTATATAACTTGGCCAAGTCTAAGTTTCAGACTGAAGATATGAATAAATTCATGTTATTTAGAAGCCAGAGACTGCTAAAAGCTCCTCTAGATAATTTATGAATTCCTTTGCAACAGTATGAGACATAGTAGAAGGAAAAAGAAGATGCATCTAGCAAGGCAGCTAAAGAAACATCTACCAGCATGATCAATGTACAGATATAGAAGGATGTCACATGAACTAATCCTGTTGTATAGAAAGAAAACACTTGCAGCAAAACTGATATAAATATTGAGAAGCAAACTACAGCTCAGACAGAAAAGGAAAGCACAGGTACTGAAACCAATGTGCATACTGAGAAAGAGAACACAGGCAGTAAGGCTACTGTACAAACAGAAAAAGGAGATATAAGCAATAATCCAGTTTATCAACTTGGAAGAGAGAAGACTACTGAGAAAGTAGTGTACTATGCTAAACTTATAGTTTCTTTCCATTTGCTGAGCCAATATGAGCAATTTGCTCAGCAAATAGGATCACAAAATAATCCCCAAGTTAAAATTCTGGAAGATAAAGATATGGAAATTATTCCCGAACATCCAACAGGAGAGATTATGTTGAAAGTAGAAGAAATTCCCCCTCTAGACATATTTTATAGTCCTAAGCATAGGGATGTTGTCAGAAAGCAGAGGAAGAAGATAAGAACTGACCAAGATGCACTTTCAACATCACAAGTGGAATTTATGAACATTGCTTGGAAAAATGCTGAGGTGAATCCGTCAGAGGATCTCACCAAATTATCTCAATACGCAGGTGCCTATAGTGCTGCAACTATAGGAAAAGATTCTAAAGTTTCCCAATTGATGAAACAAAAAGACTTCTAGATAGCTATGTTGGAGGAACAGGCCACAAAGAATCAACAAAAGATTGTTAAGTTGGAAAAACAATTGCAAGATGAGGAGCTCAGATCTAAACAGTTGGAAGAGCAACTTAGCATTGAAAAGAAGAAAATTGATGAACAGGCCTTGAACAAGCAGCAGCAATTAAGTCAAGAAGTGGAAAAGTTACAAAATCTACTGCAAAATGAGAAAAATGCAAAGATTGAACAAGAGAAAACATTCCAATCAGCATTGGAAAAATTTAGGGATTATCCTAAATTAGATCAATTCAAAACTGAAGCTCTTGAAACGAATAAACTGCTATCTCAGCAATTGAATAATTTTTTTCTAAAGATGCCACAAGCTGAGCCCTTGTGCGAAATAACATCATCTTTAATAGATGAAGCAGTCACTCTCAGGCAAGAAATTGATGATGCTGATGAGAAAATTTCTGAATTCCTTTCATGGCAAGATACAGAGCAAGGAAGAAAAGCTAATCTTCCCAGAATTGAGGAGAGACACAAGGAGATTTTATTTGTGGAATTGGAACAACAGCTAATGAAAGCAGAGCGAGCCACATCAAGAAATAAAAGTATGATGAATAATATAACACAGTTGGTTAATGACATCTTGTATGCCACTAATTTGATCTTAGATTATACGCCAGGCAAATTACCAAAAGTAAAAGAGGCCGATTCCAGGTGGAAGGAAGAGATAATCAATAAGAATAAAAAAATTAGCAAACTTCAAGGAATTTCATGGGATATTATGTGGACTTATCTAATCAAGCCACACAGTCAACAAATGGCCATCAAATTCCTTTCAAATGCTATTAATTGTATCATTCCTGAGTTCTCTGATGCTACGTATACTGGGCAGTTACATTCAAAGCTAAGTCATCCAGCAGAAGTCCAAGATATGCTCAAGATTTTCCATCTGGTCATATTAAACGCAGGAGATAATCAATGAATTTGTTTCATTGTAATTTTGCTAGTCTATTTCTAGATTTCTGATAATAGATTGTAGGAATAGTTTTAGTTATTTTGTTTTATTAAGTACCTATTTAAACCCCTTTCATGCATTTAGAAATGGGTCCTGAATTTGTAATATTTTTGACTTGGATGTTACATTTTTTTACTCCATAGATTATTATATTTTTATAAAGGATCACATCTGGTGGTTTTATGGAAAATTGTCTTTAAGAATTTCATTTCTGTATCTTGGAGTCTGTTTTACATTGAAGTGCTGGATTTGGATATTGAATTGCATCTGGAAAAGTATCAAGATGAATATGGTATTTCTATCTATTCACTGCTAATTTTCTTATGTTATGAGATATTCTCTTTAAAAATTACTATAATTTATATTTACTCGTTTTACAATATTTCTTTATACATATCATTTTTGAGTGTGTAGAAATATTCATCTCTTACAGTATATGCAAATGATATATAAAATGATGAATACAATGTGTTATTATAACTCTGTTTAATTTATTAAACAGAGTTATCATTATTTGATGTTGCATATTTCAGTTAAATTATAATACATTTTCATGGTTATTGATTTAATTGAAATAATCTTAAAGTTGTATTCATATTTGATACCCGGGTTAAGTTTTAGAATTAAATATAAGTTATAGATTAAATTAGATAGATTATTTCAGTCATTTTAGTCCCATTTTCCACTCATCCAATCATTCTATTACCAACCCATTTAGTTATTAGGAAACTGGTCCTATAAATCCAGTCGGAGCCACCACACCAAATGGAAAAGGAGCTGTCCTAAGGTCCCGACCGGGTGGTTATACCCCAATGTTTGAAGCAAAAATTTTTAGCATTCAACATTTTTGGTGCTAGAAGGAGGGCCTAAGCTATGAATGCCTGATAAATCCAAATCTACAGGCCATTCTAAGAGCACATCACCCTCATCACCTTCTTCAAATTCTTCTACATCTCAAATCACCAGGGAAGAAATTGATAGAGATATTCAAACACCCACTACCAAAGTATCAAACTAATTAGATAATCAACCTCCTGAGTCCCCTGAAATACAAGCTTTAGTTCATAAACTCCAAGGGTTCTCACTGTTGTTAGAAGAATCTGAAATATCTGAAGGTAGTGTTACTTCACAATTTGTTTCTTCCAGACCTCTCACTAGGTCACAGAGTGAAAGACTTGGTATTATTCCAAAGGAATTT
This sequence comes from Pinus albicaulis, assembly GCA_034641835.2. Taxonomy (NCBI): domain Eukaryota; kingdom Viridiplantae; phylum Streptophyta; class Pinopsida; order Pinales; family Pinaceae; genus Pinus; species Pinus albicaulis. The sequence continues at coordinate 451,171,128 of CM076578.1, forward strand.
CCTTTACCTAGTAGAGTTAAAACAAGAAAAAATCTATCAGAATCAGAGAGTGCTATTAGTTCTTCATCGCAAATTAAATCATCTGCTTCCTAGTCTCAAACCCAAAAGAACATAGTTATTCCAACAACATTTACTCAAACCCCAGTTGTTTCTTCAAATCCTTCAATTGTTATCACAACAATGGCACAGAGACCATGGACTAGACCGGTAGCTGTTAATATGGCTGCACCTTTACATGATTTACCAGATCATCTTGAAAAATGGCTGCCAAAATTTAGTCCTGACCTTGGTATACAAGCGGAAGAACATATCAATAACTTTATGCTTGCTGTAAATTTAAATGCAGTAGAACATGAAGATGTTGTGGTCAGACTATTCCCCTATACTTTGCAAGGGACAACAGGATCCTGGTATTTTTCATTACCTTCGGGATCTATTACAAGTTGGGATATTTTTTCAGATCATTTCTTGACCAAATTTGGAGATGACAGATCAATAGCTACCCTAATCAATGATCTCTCCAATCTGAGGACAGAACCCAAGGAACCCATTAAATATTTTAACTCTCGATTCAATAAACTTTTGAATAAAATCCCTACAGATTCAAAACCTAGTGAGCAGGTTAGAAGTGAATGGTATATAAATGCTTTACCCTCAAATATAGCAATTTTTGTAGATAGAGCTGCGAAACCTACTTTAGCTGAGAATATGAAAGAAGCTATTTCAGTTGAAAAACAGATTATTGCTCTAGATAAGAAAAATGATATTGAGTAAAGAAAATCCAAGAAAGTCAGTTTTAAGGATGATTCAAAGAAAAAGACACCAATAGATCCATATGACATGGAAGGCTTACAGAAAGTTCTCAAAACCATGTCTAATGAAATGGTTGAGATTAAAAAGCAAGTGGCAGAGACTTCTACCAAAAGACTATTCAATAACTTCAAAAGAAATCAAGCTGAATCTAAACCTCCAAATTCAATCTCCAATGCAGAATCAGAAGAAGAAGAAGAAGAAGATACTCCTCCAATATCGGATGAAGAGGAAGAAAAAGAGGAAATAGATGAATTACATGGGATGTGGGATTTCATTCTCCCTAACTCAGATAATGAACAAGAAGCCATGCCTGTAAGTACAAGGAGTAAATCTGCAGCAGAAGCTACTCAATCTACTCCTAAGAAGAAAGGTACAACTTCAATTACCAAAGACAAATCACCTGTAAAGAAAACTTCTCTCTTACCCACTCAAAATCAACCATCATCTTCTAATCCTCCTAAATCAACATCTAAGACTTTGGTGGTATCAGATCCTATGGATTATAACATTGTTGAAGACATGAAGAAAACCAGAGTGAACATTTCCTTACATGAACTCAACAAACTTAAACATCAATAGAAGCTGCTATTGAAAGAATTAAATGCAACACCTATTGCTCCTCTACCAAGTGGTGTAGTTGCAAAGCGACTAAAGGAACAGGTAAGCCACCAGATAAAGTAGATGCCACTGATACTGTTCTTATTGGAGAAAGATCAGATTCTCAGACACCTCCTTTTCTTTTGACTTATAAAATCTACAAAAAGAATTTGCATAATTGTTTGATAGATTCTGGAGCATCCTCTAATATAATGCCTACTTCAGTCTGTGCAAAATTGAATATTGAACCACAAAAGTCTGCGGTTCACATTGTTCAATTGGATCGCTCTAAAGTTCAAGTTGTAGGAGAAATCAATTCAGTTACTATTCGATTAGCTTCTGATCCTAGGATTGTCCAAAGAATTGATATTCTGGTTGTAGATATTCTTGAATTATATGGATTAGTCTTAAGCAGGGATTGGTTTGCAAAGCTTAATGGTTATATCGCAACTGATTATTCACATATGTGGCTTCCCTACAAAGGGAAACCAAATCAAATCAAAATTGATCGAGAAAAACACATGATGCATACTGTAACTGAATTTGAACAAGCAAATGAACCTGTAGCTTTTAATAACAATATCCTTGGAGGTTATTCTGCTGAATCATTCCTTGGGAATTTCACAGCACCACAATTACCCTTTTCTGTAAATACTTTTATTTCACAAATCAAAATTTTTTCACAATCTGATTCTTCTAGAATTGTTAATGTTTCTGATACATCTGTAGATAAACCTGTAGATAAATCTTTATTTTTTTCATTATATTTTGATGGATCAAAATCTAGTGATGGAGCAGGAGCAGGATGCATTTTAATTGATCCAGATGGAGAGAAAACCATGTTGTCATGTAGACTAGAATTTGAGTGCACAAACAATACTGCAAAATATGAAGCCTTGATCCAAGGACTTTATAAAGCAATAGGGTTAAATGTCAAATACTTGAAAGTATATGGAGATTATGAAATTGTCATAAGACAAGTAAGAAATACCATCCATTGTCTTTCAAGTCATCTCAAACATTATCAAACCCTTGTGCAAGACCTTACCACTCAATTTTTAGCATTCAACATCTTTTCTATCCCTAGAACTCAAAATACATCAGCTGATTTGTTAGCTAATGTTGCATCCAAACTCCTCCTTGCTGAAGATTACAGTCCTGATAGATTTTCAGTCAAATTGACTTTTCGCCCATCTATTCCTGATAATATCACAAACTGGAGAGTATTCTATCACGATGAAGATATATTGAATTTCTTGACTTCAGATAAATCCTACGATGAAAAAATTATTGATGAAAATGATCATGATCTTCAAAATACCTCAAAAAGTAATGAAAATCCTATTCCTAAATATGTAGTTAAACTTGAGGACCTATATGATATAAAAGACAAATTCAAGAAAGTTACTAATTCTAAACTTCAAAGTTCTACTTTGAAGTTTGAATTAGCAAAATCTTGGCTCTGAGTCGAAACCTCAAAATATTAATCTAGGACTCGAGTTAACTCCAGAAGAAAGAACTTCTTTCATCAAACTTCTGAGTAGGTATAAAGATATTTTTTCTTGGAATTATGAAGACTTGAAAACTTATGATACTTATGTTATTCAACATACAATTCCAATGATTTCTGATGTTAAACCTGTTCAACAGAAGTTAAGAAAAATTCATCCAAATCTTGAAAGTCAAATCAAGGCAGAACTCAATAAAATTTTAAAAGCCAAAATTAATTTTCCTGTAAGGCATTCTAATTGGGTTTCCAACATGGTACCCGTCAGGAAGAAAAATGGAGATATTAGAATCTGCATTGATTTTAGAAATTTAAACAAGTCATGTCAAAAAGACAATTTCCCATTGCCAACAATGGAACAAATACTTCAAAAAGTAGCTGGTTCTGAACTCATGTCTTTTCTTGATGGTTTTTCAGGCTATAAAAAAATATTAGTACATCCAGATGATAGGCTGAAAACCACTTTCAGAACCAAATGGGGAACCTATGCTTATCAGAAAATGCCTTTTGGTTTAATAAATGCAGGAGCTACTTTCTAGAGAGCCATGGATATAGCATTCAAGGGTCTGATTAACAGATCAGTTGTTATCTATCTTGATGACATAACAGTATTTTCAAAGAAAAGAGCTAATCATCTACATGATTTAAAGCAGATATTTGAAAGATGTAGAAGGTTTGGTATTTATTTGAACCCAAAGAAATCCTTCTTTGCTCTCAATGAAGGAAAAATCTTAGGGTTTGTTGTGTCAAAAGATGGTATTTATATTGACCCTGAAAGAGTGAAAGAAATTTTTGATATTTCTTTACCTCATAACAAAAAATCCATGCAATCATTTCTAGGGCAAATCAATTTTGTAAAAAGATTCATTCTTGATTTTTCTCAAATTGTTTTACCTATGCAGAACATGATTAAGAAAAACTCAGTATTCAAATGGGGGTATAAAGAGAAGGAAGCCTTTGATACAATAAAATGGGCAATCATTAATGCACCTACATTGAATACTCCTGATTTTTCTAAATATTTTATTCTGTATATCTTAGCTACTGAAACATCCTATGCTGCTGTTTTAACACAACTCAATGATCAACAAATAGAAGCACCAATTTCTTTCTTTAGCTCAAATCTGCAAGGAGCTGAGCTTAATTATTCTGATGTACAAAAACAAGCCTTCGCCATGTTTAAATCAATTAAACATTTTAGACCTTTTCTCCTAAAGACACACACAAAAATTATTGTCCCATTCTCTGCAGTGAAACAATTGTTAGTTCAAAAAGAAGTAGGAGAAAAGAGAGCTAATTGGGTAACAACTTTGCAAGAATATGATATTGATATTAAGCAAGCTAAGATTGTTAGAGAACAAGGTTTTTGCAAATTGTTAGCAGGAGCTCATAACATACCAGAAGATCAAGATTCAGATAATACTGTTCAAGTAAGTCAAATAAGTGTTACAGATTCTAAATCTCAGTATGCTGATCTGATCTTTTACTTGAAAAATGGGTGTGCTCCTTCTAATCTCAGCTATAAGAACAAACGTGCTTTAAGATTGAAGGCTATTAAATATGAAATCATTGATGATGTGTTATTTAGAAAGAATTATGATTCAATCTTATTAAGATGTCTTGAAAATACTGAAGAAAAAAAGGTATTGCAGGAATTACATGATGGACCAACAGGTGAACATTTTGGAGGTGATACTACAGCTCAAAAAATTATCCATGCTGGATATTATTGGCCTACTCTTTTTAAAGATACACATGATTATGTGAGGAAGTGCGAAATTTTTCAAACTGCTAGTGGAAGACAAAGGAAACCATCTTTTCCTTTGCAACCAGTGAACATTGAGCAACCATTTGAGAAATGGGGGCTTGATATTATTGGAGAAATAGTACCTCATTCTTCCAAACAACACAGATACATCCTTACAGCAACATACTACTTCACAAAGTGGGTAGAAGCAATTCCTTTAAAGGTATCCAATTCTGATGCAATTATTGATTTCATCGATCAATTCATCATTACCAGGTTTGGTATACCTAACGCTCTAGTCTTTGACAATTCATCTTAATTTTCCGGAAATAGTATAATGGAATTCACAATCAAAAGAGGTTTCAAATTGAAATATTCAGCAAATTATTATCCACAAGGTAATGGTTTAGCTGAATCTACTAATAAAAATCTCATAAAAATCATCAAAAGGACCATTGATCAAAATCAAAAGAATTGGCACAAGTCTTTAATTTTTGCACTATGGGCTAATCGTATTACTCATAAAGCTTCGATAGGAACTTCACCTTTCAATCTAGTTTATGGAAAAGAAGCTGTGATACCATCAAATCTAGCTCTCCCATCATTAGCCCTAGTGCAATTTATTGAAGAGAATCCTTCCTCATCTATTCAGTTGAGATTTGATCAAATACTTAAATTAGAAGAAGATAGAGAGAAAGAAAAAATTATTCATGAAAAACATCAACAGCTTATAAAATCTTCTTTTGATTCAAGTTCCACCAGCTCAATTTTTTTTTCAATTGGTGATCTTGTTCTGAAATGGGATAAAGCACATGAAGAAAAAGGTGAGCATACCAAATTTCAGAAAATGTGGCTTGGACCTGTTGGGGTTCCCATGTTTTGGCAGATTTGGCAATACCAAAAGATGAGACAACATCAAACCACTTTGGGGCCCTAGGATCTAGCCCTCCTGGACTCGGAGAGGGATCTCTCCAAATAGAGAAAGAATGATATATCTTTGAAAGCTCAAATTGAGATATTAGGCTAGGTATGAAGCACAAATGGGGGGTTTAAATGATTTGGTTGGAGGGTTGTTGGGTTGGTTAGGAGATCATAGGCTGAGAAAGTAATGGGAGGGAAGGAACAAAGCAGCAGGAAGTTTCAGCTAAGAGGATAGGCCGAGAAAGTGCTATCCATTGGGCTATGGAGTCATGAAAGGAAATTACACGCAACAACTAGCCAAGGCTTTCAAAGGGCAAGTCATCTACACTAAAGGATCTTTTAGGCAGATGGTGGAATGGAACATTAAGGAGAGAAAGTGGAAGAAGGAAAGACAACCAATTTTCTGTCTATAGATCAGGTCAGAGGTCATTTAACTCCAGATCTGCTTGGACATACTCAAAGGCAGCTCTAAAAAAGGGACGAAGGGGCAGCTTATAGATCAGACCAGAGGTCATTTAACTCCAGGTCTGCTTTAGCAACTCCAGAGGAAAAACAGAGATAAGTTAAACAGAAGGGATCTTCGAAAGGCCAGCTGGTCGCACAAGGATCCTAGTGGACAGGGCTAACACTCATCCCCAGTGTTCCCAAACCTTCCAGCTTAAACCCAGCAAGAACATCTAAGAACTGATTCAACCAATTCATACATCAGAGAGTAGGCAATAACATCCACTACACTGGTTAAATCAACTGAAATCAACTCTTAGATAGCACATAAGGAAGAAAACATTAAAGGTAGGGAGAGCAGGAAACACAGGGCACCTAACAAGGGTGAATCCTATGTTATACTTCTGTTTCCTACCAGAAGAACATGAAACAGTATGAAAATGTGATATACAGAGTTAGAAAAACATCACCAATAGTAATAGACCAGGATCCTGTGAAATGTGCTTTGATTGATTGATGTAAAACCAGTCATGTACACTGAGCTCAATGGCTAATACAGTCCAGTATTTCTCCTCCCAGCCTATTACATACAACTACTCTGCTACTCCCTCCCACGACTGTTCTAACAGTCGGAATGAATCCCTCTAACAGCAACTGCCACAACAAGGCAACAACAACAACCTTTACAATATGTTCTTGGGGATTCTTATAGGAGAATGATAATAACAGGGGTAGATACAAATTAAATGAGTCTCATTAAGACAGAATGGCGGAGGAGGCCAAGCCCATTTTGCTTAATGGCGTTTTGTTGTACTCTGTAGACTGTTTGGAGGCGTCTGTCAGGTCGAGATCGACCTCTGATATGTTCTTTAAGTCCTTACGGCGGTCTGGAACTTTGTGCTAGCCTTCTGGAATAAATGAACTGGGTGGAAAGTCTGCAAGGCTACTCCATACCTCCATAACTACTGCCTGACTGTCTTAAATGAGCTTTAGTCAGTGTAATTAATCGTTTCAGGGCTCGAGGAGGCATGGAGATTTCTTGTAGGAAGGTGTCCTTCTGAGAGAAGAGTACTCTGCCATTTGGTAGCGCAGTTATGATTTGCTGGTGCGCTCATTAGTCTTCAAATTGATCCTTTTCCTTTGAATGCGGGGTTAAACATTAATCACATCAATAATGAGCATTAACCCCCTTTTCATCTCTGCTGCCGGTCCGTTGGCGAATGCTGAAACGGCCTCTCTGTGCTATCTGCTCAATAAAATAAACCAGTCATGAACCGGGGCAGTGGTAGTGGAGAAATGTTGCGGAGGCCGGAGGAATGGCGGTGGAGCAGTTGAGGGCAATGAAAATAATGGAGAGCGGCGGAAGAAGTGGTTGATAGTGTAAAAGCCCAAAGATTAAACGTTTGGGCGAATAACACAGGGAAACGGAAAAAAACACTGAAGTGGAGCCACGGAGGTGGGACCCGGTACGAAGATCGCAAATCGCAAGAGCAGAAAGTGCGATGGCGAAGAGTGGCACCAAACAGAAATCTGCGCTTGCGATGTTGCGATGGGGCGGAGGGCGATTCATTAAACTTTAATGTAAAATGCAAAGGTTGAACTAACGAAGGAAATACAAAGGAAATGAACAAAATGCAATGAGGGGAGCCGTGGATGTGGGACCCGGGGGTCTGATCGCAAAATCGCAAATGGAGAAAGTGCGACGGCGAAAATCAACACCAAACAGAAAACTGCGCTTTGCGCTCTGCGACGGAGCGGAAATGCGATGGGCGGAAAGACTGTATGGTGGGCCCAAGCTGGATCGCAAAATCGCAAATAGAGAAAGTGCGATGGGAGAAAATGCGACCGGCGGAGAGTGCGATGAGGAAAATGCGATGGGCGGAAAGTGTGACAGAGGAAAGTGCGACGGTGTGATATGCGATCGGGGTGGTGTGCGATCGGACGATCGCATCACAAATATTTGCGGCGCGATCGAATCACATCGCAAATATTTGCGACGCGATCAAATCGCATCGCAAATATTTGCGATGGATCGATCGAACATATAACGAAACTGCGATATTGCGATAATGCGATATGCGACTAGTGCCTTAAGGGGCAGCGCTCGGTCATAGCGCTCGGTTATAAATACTTATTTTATGTAAATAATAATTTTTAGGGAGATGATTACAATTTTGAATAGTTTAAAATAGAATGTTAAACTTTGAAATTTATTTAAAATATTTGCATGATATTTTGAAACTTTGAGGAAAATGTAAATCATTATAAGCCTATTGAGCAGAGAAAGGTTATTTACAAAAGTAAAGAATTTTTCAAGCTTTGGCACTCAAAAACTCTGAAAATTTTCATCCATTGATTCTTAAGGATAAAACTATTTCACCCCATCCATTTAGGTTGTGATTTTTTATAAAATAATTCTAAGAAATTATATGAAAATTTAAGAGATAAGAGGTCTCATCACGAGCTTGCTTACCATGATCATAAGATGTAATAAAACTGACATTACCAACACTTCATACCAAAACAGGGTAATGGCTTATAAATATAAGACAAGGGGTCTCATCACGAGCCAACTTGTTCAGTTTAATTACAACTAGTGAGTGGCATTGTTATTAACTGGCTACCAAACCAGAACAATGGCTTTAAAACTAAAAAATAAGTAAAAGACAAAAAACATGAGATAATATGTCTTATGAATTTATTTTTTAAAAAGTCATAATCTTAGTTGGATGGGATAATGAATGGTTGATGGTTAAAAGGTAACCCTGTCGAGACTATGAACGTTTGCAGGCAGCAGAGGCAATGCCTATGACAATAGAGTATATTACAAAAGCTAAACTTGGAAAGGTCCCCTTACTTCATTATTATCAACCAATCAAAGCTTAAGAAAACCCAAAATGTTTTTATTCTTGAAGAATTAGAAAGAAATTGTAAGTGATTTTTATTCTTTTTCAGAGTTAGATTTTATTTAAAATTCCCTAAGGTAGTCTTCATTATCTTTAAAAAATTTTACTTACTAGAAATATAGTATTCATTTTATTTTTTCAGAGATAACTATTTCTTCCAGTGAATCGCCAATTGTTGTACGGTACAACAACCCTCTCCATTTCAAATTTTTAGATTAAATTTCATTTAGAAATAGGTCCCCTTTCTTTTTAGATAGGAATAAAAGACTTAGAGTAAATCCGATTATTTTTTAATAAAATACTAAAGATTCATTGTTAGAAGGGACTATATCGCAAATCTTTAATAACAAGTGTATATAAACAAATGCAACATTGAAAAATTTCCAATCCGATGAGATATAAAGACTTTTATCACATTAATATAATACAGAAAAGTATTCAATTGGAACAAAGTCCGATGTGATACAGTAATTGCAATCGCAAATCGCAAATATCTTTAAGTTGTATATTTGTTTTGAAAAACTCCGATGCGATTGAACCAATCGCAAATCACAAAAGTTTTAAATGTTTTCACATTTGTTCTATAAAATTTCGATGTGATGTGATTGATCGCAATCGCATTTTGGAAGAGAAATGTAATATGCGCTTGTTTTATAAACTTTGATGTGATGGGCCCCATCGCAAATCGCAAATCGCAAAACAAAAATGTGAACTCTTCATTCGATCAATTGCAAAACTATGATGCAATGCGATTGATCGCAATTGCATTTCGGAGGAACAAACATTATATTCAATCATGATACTAAAATCCTGATGCGATGGACCCCACTGTAATCGCAATCGTAAATCGGCTAATATCATTTGCAACTCATTTCTTTTGCAAAAAGCCGATGCGATACACCATCATCGCAATCGGAAATCGGTGTATATCGTGAAATCTTATTTGATGTCCCTTTTGAAAATTCCCGATGCGATCAATGCTTAATATTTATATTTTACATTGCGCATATATTATCTATTCATCGCAATCGCAAGATTCAAAGGGAAAGTTTTATGTTCTCATTTTAAAACTGCTAATCTCTAACTATACGTTTATTATTAATAGAAAATCAAATGATCAATGATAAGTGATTCTATTTTGAATGAGTGAGTGTGACTCTTTAGAGGGAATTTAAGTTTTAAAATGGAGTTAATAAATGAAAATCAACGAACAAATATTTTCATACAGTTGTTCCCATTACTTCATTTTTACCACGTCTGAAAGATTTTTCTCCATTTGCAGAACCCTAGAACACCCAACCCTTTCATTTTCCGAGCAAGAGAAACGTTGCCAGACAATGAAATGTCTAAAAGATCTAGGAAAGCAAAGGCCGCTATTGCTGCAAAGACCCCTATTTTCACCATGGTACCAAAAGAAAAACTAGCAAAACTTAAGCTGGTTACAGATACCTCATGCCAGGGACTTGGAAAAATGACTTGGGAAAATGTATATAACCTGCTTGAAAAAGAAAACACTAAAGTTACTAAAGTGAAGGCGACAGTTCCTGACGAAGATGACTCAGATTTTGATTCTGAGACTCCTCTTAAAGCCCTTGAAAATTCATTTCTCCACAGAATTGCAGCCTGGGCAAAAATTTTCCCTTACTATGATGTAATCTGGTGGGTGATAGATAATGTCACCATCCAAAACAGGACATTTGTTTCAGCTGTGGGAACAATGTTAAGGTCTTTCAGGGCAGAGGACATAAAGGCAATGTACCATCTTCCAGACCCGCAAAAGGTATACAACAAAGATTTTATTAAAGATTTTGTTGCAAGCAATGAAACTCTGTCTGAGCCAATCAGAGAATGGAGAAGAGCCCCAGAGAAGCACAAGAACGAGGCATCAGGTATGTACTATGTGGAGTCCCTTTCGCCTCCATATTGTTATGCTGCCGCAATGAGGTGTAGGCTATTTGGAAATAATAGTTCAGCTAGATTTTTTATACAAATGGTACCTTTAATCCATTCCGCTGTAAATTCCAAAATTATGGACTGGGCAGTTATCCTTTCAGATAAAATAGCCAATAGAATCGTAGAGTATAGAAATGATAAGAACACTGGAAACACAACCCCGTTTTATTTTTGTGCCTGCATTTTAGATGCCCTATGTTTCAACTCTGAATTTCCCATGTTAGGATGGAAATGGACCCCCAAAGATCCTGCTCCCATACGTATATATCATAAATTCTTTTGGAAGGTTCATTTTAAAAACCATGTTTATAGAATTTTTCACGGTTCCCTCATCCCTGTTTATCAAACTATTTTTAACTGATTCCCTCCCAGACTTTTTGAAAAAGCTAAGAATGATATATCACCACTTCAGTTTCAATCGCTCGGTTTGAGCATGAACCAGATGAGTTCGATGATTTGTTTGTTTCTGTTGATAATATTTCCCAAGTCTATAACTTGACCAAGTCTAAGTTTCAGATTGAAGATATGAATAAATTCATGTTATTTAGAAGCCAGAGACTGCTAAAAGCTCCTCTAGATCAATTAAGAATTCCTTTGCAACAGTCTGAGACATAGCAAAAGGAAAAAGAAGATGCATCTAGCAAGGCAGCTAAAGAAACATCTACCGGCATGATCAATGTACAGATACAGAAGGATGTCACAGGAACTAATCCTGTTGTATAGAAAGAAAAAACTTGCAGCAAAACTGATATAAATATTGAGAAGCAAACTACAGCTCAGATAGAAAAGGAAAGCACAGGTACTGAAACCAATGTGCATACTGAGAAAGAGAACACAGGCAGTAAGGCTATTGTACAAACAGAAAAAGGAGATATAAGCAATAATCCAGTTTATCAACTTGGAAGAGAGAAGACTACTGACAAAGTAGTGGAATCTGCTGAACTTATAGTTTCTTCCCATTTACTAAGCCAATATGAGCAATTTTCTCAGCAAATAGGATCACAAAATAATCCCCAAGTTAAAATTCTGGAAGATCAAGATATGGAAATTATTCCTGAACATCCTACAGGAGAGATTATGTTGAAAGTAGAAGAAATTCCCCCTCTAGACATATTTTACAGTCCTAAGCATAGGGTTGTTGTCAGAAAGCAGAGGAAGAGGAGAATAACTGAACAAGATGCACTTTCAACATCACAAGTGGAATTTATGAACATTGTTTGGAAAAATGCTGAGGTGAATCCATCAGAGGATCTCACCAAATTATCTCAATACGCAGGTTCCTATAGTGTTGCAACTATAGACAAAGCTTCTGAAGTCTCCCAATTGATGAAACAAAAAGACGTACAGATAGCGATGCTGGAGGAACAGGCCACAGAGAATCAACAAAATATTGTTTAGTTGGAAAAACAATTGCAAGATGAGGAGCTCAAATCTAAACAGCTGGAAGAGTAACTTAGCATTGAAAATAAGAAAATTGATGAACAAGCCTTGAAGAAGTAGTAGCAATTAAGTCAAGAAGTGGAAAAGTTACAAAATCTACTGTAAAATGAGAAAAATGCAAAGATTGAATAAGAGAAAACATTCCAACCAACATTGGACAAATTTAGGGATTATCCTAAATTAGATCAATTCAAAACTGAAGCTCTTGAAACGAATAAACTGCTATCTCAGCAATTGAATGAATTTTGTCTAAAGATGGCACAAGCTGAGCCCTTGTGGGAAATAACATCATCTTTAATAGATGAAGCACTCACTCTCAGGCAAGAAATTGATGATGCTGATGAAAAAATTTCTGAATTCCTTTCATGGAAAGATACAGAGCAAGGAAGAAAAGCTAATCTTCCCAGAATTGAGGAGAGACACGAATAAATTTTATTTTTGGAATGGGAACAATAGCTAATGAAATCAGAGCGAGCCACATCAAGAGCTAAAAGTATGATGAATAATATAACACAGTTGGTTAATGACAACTTGTATGCCACTAATTTGATCTCAGATTGTACGCCAGGAAAATTACCAAAAGTAAAAGAGGCCGATTCCAGGTGGAAGGAAGAGATAATCAATAAGAATCAACAAATTAGCAAACTTCAAGGAATTTCATGGGATATTATGTGGACTTATCTAATCAAGCCACATAGTCAACAAATGGCCATCAAATTCCTTTCAAATGCTATTAATTGTGTCATTCCTGAGTTCTCTGATGCTACGTATACTGGGCAGTTACATTCAAAGCTAAGTCATCCAGCAGAAGTCCAAGATATGCTCAAGATTTTCCATCTGGTCACATTAAACGCAGGAGATAATCAATGAATCTGTTTCATTGTAATATCGCCAGTCTATTTATAGATTTCCGATAATAGATTGTAGGAATAGTTTTAGTTATTTTGTTTTTTTAAGTACTTATTTAAACCCCTTTCATGCATTTAGAAATGGGTCCTGAATTTGTAGTATTTTTTACTTGGATGTTACATTTTTGTACTCCATAGATTATTATATTTTTATAAAGGATCACATCTGGTGGTTTTATGGAAAATTGTCTTTAAGAATTGCATTTCTGTATCTCGGAGTCTGTTTTACATTGAAGTGTTGGATTTGTATATTGAATTGCATCTGGAAAAGTATCAAGATGAATATGGTATTTCTATCTATTCACTGCTAATTTTCTTATGTTATGAGATATTCTCTTTAAAAATTGCTATCATTTATATGTACTCGTTTTACAATATTTCTTTATACATATAATTTCTAAGTGTGTAGAAATATTCATCTCTTACATTATATGCAAATGATATATAAAATGATGAATACAATGTGTTATTATAACTCTGTTTAATTTCTTAAATAGAGTTATCATTATTTGATGTTGCATATTTCAGTTAAATTATAATACATTTTCATGGTTATTGATTTAATTGAAACAATCTTAAAGTTGTATTCATATTTGATACTTGGGTTAAGTTTTAGAATTAAATATAAGTTATAGATTAAATTAGATAGATTATTTCAGTCATTTTAGTCCCATTTTCCACTCATCCAATCATTCTATTACCAACCCATTTAGTTATTAGGAAACTAGTCCTATAAATCCAGTCGGAGCCACCACACCAAACAGAAAAGGAGCTGTCCTAAGGTCCCGACCAGGTGGTTATCCCCCAATGTTTGAAGCAGCAATTTTTAGCATTCAACACATCATTACAGTACATGTAGTGAATAGATCGTATATACAGTACGCGCTAGAGTGTATGGAGCCAACAGTCTTCAACTGGTCTGAAGTTGTTCTTTCTTAGATAAAGGAACAACTGAACAAAGAAAAGGGAGGAAGGAAGAAGAACTTTAGTTATGGTTCGATCCTCATATCCTTTGCCTTAGAATGAATTCCACTGATGCAACCACAACATGTGACACTAGATATGTCTAATCCTAGAGATCTACAGATGCAAAGATGGGTAGAACTCATGAGTAGGCACACAGGCCAATCGACTACTGTGTTCTTGACTGCATTCTTCGCCTGGCTTCGATGACAGATTGTCACTATCGATGAGTATGCATACACAGGCATTTGTTTCCGAGGAGATCCAGATTTAACATTACCAGAAGGCGCTTAGTGGGGTGCAATGGGTAAGAATTTTTTGACCATGTTTTTTATTTTCCTAAGGTTTATACAATGTTTTTGTAGTTTTGATGTTTTCCCAAGACTAAAATAAATGTTTGATGTAATGAAGATGTTGGTCGTGTTCAACCAGTAGAGGAACCAGAGCGTGAAGCAGATGTGCCAGTAGAGAGGGTTGTCGGGAGAGCATTCCTTCAGGATCTTGATATGGCTAAGACTCTAGCTAAGCTTAGACAACATATAGAGAGATTAACCTTCGGGATTTCGGATTTCCGGGTCGAAGAGTTACCCATGCAACTGCAACGACACACTATTGGGGTTCCTAACCATTGGATGCGGTTACTTTGTAGGATAGCTAGATCTGTAGCATGTTACCATGAATACCACTAGTTTACTTTTGAAATTTTGCATACATTTTGAGGTCAGATGACCAATGTGTCTTGGGCACAAATTTTTGTAAAAAACTATAACTATCTATCTATATGATTTCAACGTTTTCCTATGTTTATTGTGCAATCCTATTCAATGATGTGAATGTTTTCTTTACATATGTTGAAAATGTCTATCTAAAACTTGATTAGCTAAAGAATCATTTAATGTATTCAAATTTCTAGAAATGTGTTGATATTGAATAAAATCAAAGTGTCTTTCCAAAAGTCGAACTCTTAGGAACAATCTATGCAGTGTTGGATTTATAATAGTATAAACACTAGTAAGTTGTAATACCACAAGTTGTGAGTCTAACCTTATGATGATACGGTTAATACCAAATGAAATGGCATCAGAGAGAAGTTCGATCAACGCGCTATACTCAACAATATTGTTCATCTATCTACCAATACAAATCCCTTGAAAACTCACTAACTCATCGTTCGGAGCAAAAATGGCCCACGCTGCAGAGGAGAGATTCTGCGTACTATGACTAGCACCATAAGCATATCCAACAAAGGGTTCCGAAGATTCAGACATATGCGATGAAATGTAAAGCAGATTACTAACGTTAAGAAAACTCTAAAAACAAATTAAGAGAGTAAATGAAAATCAACAACATATATATACAATGTAATACAAAAAATTACTACGCTCATGATTAAGCATAGTAACGTTTCAAATACAACCCATTCTTAGGCTGCGCCAACAGAATTCCATCGTAATCAACCAACTCATAGGCACCCTTAGCAAGAACTATTTTGACAATATAGGGGCCATGCCATAATGGCTCAAATTTTCCTGTACCTATTACATCAGCTTCTTGATCATAAAGAAGGACCAAGTCGCCCTCTGAGAAAATGCGAGGTTGGAAATTTTTGTCATATTGCACCTTTATACGTCTATTATGCACTTCATTGGCTAATTGGGCTTCATGACACATTTCATTAAGATGGATGAGGTTAAGGATACACGCTTCTTCTTCTGAGGTGTCAGGTAACAAGTCGATTGTGCGTTTTAATGATGCTATTTCACATTGGATTAGTAAGATAGCTTCCAGAGCATACACCAATTGAAAAGGAGTAAATACAGTTGTGTTTCTCATCGAGGTTCGATAGGCCCACAAGGCAAAGTACATGATCAAATGAAAATTTCTTTTACGAAATCCTATCATTTGTTGAAGCCTACGTTTAAGAATTTTGTTGATAGCCTCAACTTGTCCATTTGGTTGTGGATAATAAAGAGTAGAATTATCATGTGACAATCCTAATTTGGCAATCAATTAAGTCATCATATAGTTGCGAAAATGCTTCCCATGATCTGTAACTATAGCCTGTGGGACTCCAAACTGTGCAATAACATGATTAAAGAAAAACAATGCAGCTGTCTGTCCTGTGTTGTTGAATGGAGGCATCGCTTCGTCCCATTTGGTAAAGTAGTCGACTGTGACAATAATATAATCATGCCTCCCGGATGAACGAGGGTTATAGGTCATGAAGTCAATAACCCATTTCGAAAATTGTCCCACAGAGACAACAAGATGCATTAGCGCTAGCAGTTTGCGGATTTTATGATAAAAAATCTGGCACGCATAACAAATTTTGACCGCGAGGATGCAGTCTTGAAAAATTGTAGGACAAAAGTAACCAACGTGAAGAATATTCTGCGCAGTAGCATATCCAGATAAATTTCCACCACAAGCCCCAACATGAAAATCATTTAAAACCTTTTCGGCATCCTCATGAGTGAGGCACCTCCTTAAAATGGTATCGACATCATGAAGATAAAGTGTATCGCCAACGATCAGATTAATCTTTGGCTTGGTATCGAATACATCGCTGTTCAGAGCGAGAGGTATTAGGTCTAAAAGTTTGAGTTTGGAGATAAATGATGAAATCTCCATACCAAGGATCAGATGATCCGATCGAAAAAAAGAGACTCGTCAGGAATTGATGGTTCCGACGTAGTTGTAGTACTATCAGAGGGAAGGTCATAGAGAAGCTCAGCCAAAACTAAAGACTTCTTTGACTTGGATTTGATGAATTCCAAATCAAATTCCTACAAAATGAAAATCCATTTTGAATACCCCCCCCTAGTAATTGATGTGATAAGATATAAGTCATAGGGTTCAATTCGAAATGATAATGATCTTTCGGAGCAGGATATAATGGAGAAATATTTGGACAGCTGGAACAGCTGCCAAGGCAAGCTTTTCTACGTATGTATACTTAACTTTTGTATCATTGAGATTATGAATCAAATAATAGATCAAATGTTCAATCCAATCTTCTTCTTGGACCAAAACCATAGAAATGGTCGTTTTAGTCGTGATGATATATAGGAAATAATCACTTTGATAATTAGGGGGTACATTAATGATGCTCGGACAAGAGTGTCCTTTACAACATCAAAAGAAGCTTGCGCAACTTGATCCCAATGGAAGGGAACCCCATTTTTCAATAGTCGAGTAAATCCTTTAGCCATTTCGGCGTAGTTTGGAATGAACCTTCTTAGGAAGTTAGTTTTTCCTTGAAGTTTCTGTATCTAAAGTATATTTGATGGTGCAGGGAAATCAAGAATGACCTGAACCTTCAATGAGTCGATTCAAATCCTTCTTTTGAGACTACGAATCCAGGAAAACGACCAGAACCAACACAAAACACACATTTATGTGGATTGAGGCATATTTTGTAGTGTCGACAACATAAAAGGATGGCTCTCAAGTGCATCGGGTGATCATTCTGATTTCGTGAATGCGCTAGTAAATAATCTAGATAAGGTTGAAAAATGTGCTTAATGTCGTTGAAAGCATAGTCCATTGCTCTCTGAAAAGTTGCCCCAAAATTCTAAAACCTAACGGAAGTTTCCTATAAGCGAATGTGCCCCAGGGATAGATGAATGTTCTCTTATGTTGATCCTCCGGGCAGATATTGATTTGATTGTAGCCGAAAAATCCATCCATAAATGAAAAGATTTCACATTTAGCACAATCGTCAATAATCTGGTCAATAAAGGGAGTAGGATAGTTTCCTTTTGGACAAGCAATATTGACATCCTGATAATCGACACACACTCTAATAGTTCCTTGATTTTTCATGATAGGAACGATGTTGGAAACCCACTCAGTCAGCGGAATAGGGTATATGAAACCAGCACGCAAAATTTTTTCAACTTCTTCTTTGATGGCAGCGGCTTTCTTCGGATGAACATGACGAAGCGGTTGACGCACCAATTTGACATCAGGATACATATTAATAGTGTGTTCAATAATACTAGTATCTATGCCTGGCATTTCCTCGTAAGACCAAGAAAATACATCACGAAATTCATGAAATAGAGAGTGATATGTTTTGAGCTCTGATGGAGAACAAGATACACCAACATGAATATTTTATACAATTCTAGGTTTGGTCGAAATATAGATAGAAATGGTTTCTTCAATATTTGACAGATTTTGATCAGAATCGATTTCATTAATAGCTAAAGAATTAGAAAAGAAATTTTTGATTGATGGGTGATTTAGTTCACTAAGATAGTTTTCTTCATAATCAGGAAGATGGAAACGATGATGATAATCTTTCCATGGTTCTCCTTCTGACATCATGGCTTCCAAAATATTCTCATTTGTCAAGAACATTGAGGAAAATGGATCAGAGGGAGTACCAAAATCTAAGGAACGATCAACTCAAACACTCAGCGACGCTGATTTTGGAGTTGCCGCCCAAGCCAGATAGATTGATTGCTATGCTAGCTCAATAGGGCTGGGCGGTAGGAACTCATGCAACGTAAAAATTTCAGAATCACCCGTACTCTCCCTTAAGCCAGATGGAGTGGAAGAGATCATGTAGCAGGTCTCTATACTTGCAATTTCTGCCGACGTCACGGGCGGTGGTAATGCAAAGGTTCCCATGAGAGTGCAATCCTTTAAGAGTCCTACACCAATGTTCTGAAGTGCTAGTTGGGATGCGTGAACGAACATAATGCTTCCAGTTACCTGCGAGGTGGAGGAAAATAAGGATAGCTGATTAATTACTGTGATAATACCTTTATATGGAAAGGAAATCATTATGAAATATGTAGAAACAATTGCAGTCATTTCATATACCCATGGCCTTCCAAGTAGAATATTATAATCAAGGGGTCCGTCAACAACCTCGACATCAACATTCACTGTTTTCCCCCCTAGTTCAACATGCAGGTTATTAATAATACCACGAGTCTTATATGTACATCCATCAAAAGCCTTCAACATCGTTGATGATTGTGATAAGCACGACGAGCCAAGTGACTTCCAACAATTTAGAGACATAATGCATGTATATGATCCCTCATCAATAATAGTGCGATGAACTAGGTGATTGAGAACATTTAATTGTATGGAGAGTGCCACTTCTATTGGTAGTTGCGGCACATAGCCCGTATGATTAAAGACGACAAGATTAGAATCAGTTGGATCGATTCCACCAATAGTCAACAATAAAGCCTGTTTTTGGGAGGGTCAAATTTGTAATACCTTAAGAGCAAACATAACTGAAGGGGATTAAGCCAAATCTTCAACTATATTATAATTTTGTGCAGCTCCTGCTCGAGGATTATATGTCGATTTGTGAATTACTTCCTTTGGTGGCTTGATTGTCAATTCAGGAATAGCAGTAGGTGGTACTGACTCTGTAGACAGATTCGTAGTCGAGGTAGTAGGTTGATCAGTGGTCCGACTACCATAATATTTATTATACATTGACACCAAAATATCTGTTGATGGTTTTGTGATGGATAACATAAGTATTTGAGAACTAGAAGCTGAATCCGTAGCAACCATGTTTGTGTCCAGATTTGGAAATGGGTCTGTCAACACATCTGACGCATGGGAAGTCTTGATGATTTTTGAGACTTCAGTGTGGTGAGGAAAATACCTAACAAAGTGTTCCTCATTACACATTATGCATGGATAACGAGGTTTCCTAGGTCTAGACGATTGATCAAATGATTTTTCCTGCAGGTTAGAAGTTTGCTTTTTCTTAGATTTCCCCTTTTTCTTACTTCCGGGTTGCTTGTCACTTTTGCCCTTGTCAAAAAACATGACATTAATTTTAGAAGAAGGTGCAGGATCATATGCAGTAGTATGATGTGGTCTTGCAGTACCAATCAAGCCGTCTCTGGCATGAGAGTCCTTTAATTGAGGTGGAACAGTAAAATTAGATCTCAGTGCGTTAGGAATTTTTTCATAGAGCATGCTAGACTGAGTGTAAATCAAGTCTAAATATTGGGCATGAGCGATAAATTTCTCTTCTATGATGACGCCACCCTTAGCCACATCCTCAGTTATATATGGTAACAAGGACTTAATGAACCATTCAACAAGGAGCTGATCCGGAACAAATGTCTTAACCATTCTACAACGATGACGACGCCACTCATGAATATGATCAGAAATGTGAGTAGCATTAGTCTGTTTGAAATTGGTCAAGAGTTCCGTTCCAGTTTCATATCGTATGGGTAACTGGAAATGAGTCAAAAAGACAGTAGCTAGGGCAGTGAAATTATCAAAAGAAGCTCTAGTTAATTCAATGTACCATTTTGCAACTAGACTTGTGAGCGTACGCTGGAAAAGACGTAGTCGAACATAATCATCATTCAGGGAGTTTGATGAACACCATAAATGATAAGTCATAACATGAATCGACGGATCTTCTCCAGGGTTTCCATTGAACTTAGGAATATCCGAGGGTAATTTGTGAGGTATCACCGGCCACCAAGGAGCATAGTTAATTGGATCATTAGTTAGCCGGTTTAAATCTGGTAACTCTAAAGTTGCAAAAAATGGAAACTGTCTATTAAGTTCAGGTTGAGCATAGCCAGGGTAAGATGGAATTGCTTGAGCAACAAGCCTTTGAGCACCGGCATAAGGAATCTGCTGTTGGTAACCCAGATAGGGGTTGTTTTGAAAAGCAAATGCTTGAAGATTCTGTTGACCAAAACCTGGATATGATACTTGTTGAAATGAAGTTTGAGGCATTTGCGCCTGAGGCTGCCAAGGGGTTTGTCCACCAATGTTATAACCCAAATTAGGATAACTTGGATTCGGTTGATAGGTATAACCAGGTTGTGGCTATGACATCCCATAAAATGGTAAACCAACTTGTGAATAAATGATTCTAGATACAGGTTGTAGTAAATTAACCGAAGGATTTGGAGTCTGTGGACCCAATATTTAAGGGTATTGAGTTGAAGGACCCGCTTGATAAGGTTGTTGTACAACATTTTTATTCTGTAACAGGGGTAAAGATGTATTAACAAGTGGAAATGATGTGGGTGTAACAAGTTGAACTGGTTTATACGAGTGTACAACTGTCTGTGGTTGGATAGGAAGAGTGGGTCCCATTGACAAACATTCATTTCGACATTAGGTTGACCAAAAAGTGACGGAGTACTGTCATATTGGGTGACCAAAGGTTTCCCCCCAGCATGAGGAGGATAATAAGATGAAAAATATTGCTCTCCAAATGTTGGGAGTCCAGTTGATATAGTACTTGAAGGAATAGACCCAGAAGGACTGGCTTGATATTGCCCTGATGATGTGTATAAAGAATCAAGTCGTTCAGTACTCACTATAGGATTACCAGTTAAAATATCGGATGATGACATTGGTAAAGTCCATGGGTTTGAAGATGCACCAGAGAAAATTTCAGATAATGATCTGTAACTTGATGGGACCACAGTGCCACCATGAAAATATGACTCTGGTGAAGTTGTGAACATTGACGAGGTAGCGAGGGAAGGTGCTGACGTAATTGGAACAGATGACCCAATCGAAGTTGTTGGTTCAGGCATGGTTACTTGAACAAATGTATACCCTTTTGAATCGACGAGAGTTTGAATAGGAATAGGATAAACAAAAGCAGATGGTGATGATTGAGGAAAAGACTCGTACAGGTAAAGGTCCTCCCCAAAATGGGTGGGAGTTAAAGGTGTCTCGTCTTGTGGGATTTCTTCAATCACAATTAAACTAAGTGGAAGTATTTCACTGTTAGGCCCAAAGTAAATTTCAGGTGATTGACTGTGTGATATGGAAGACTCAATGGCTACAGAAATTTTTGGGATGACCAAGGGAGGAACAACTTCCGATTGTATGACTTCATGATTCAGATGTTCTGGAAAACAAGAGACAGGACCTGGATCAATTTATGGTTGAACAACGCCGGGTCCAGGAGGTATGGTCTCACTGATTGGATGGATCGTGACCACAGGTAGCTGTGAAGACTCCATTTCGACAACAATAGATGAACCGAGATGTGTAGAAACAAATTGAGCTAACTCTGGTTTATGGGAAGGTGATGTTTCACCAGAGGTACAGATTGTACTTGATTCGGCAGAGTGTGATCACCTTCGCCTACCAAAAGTAAATTCTGGTGGTAAAGGTGGTTTTAATGCTAGTCTACGCGAACGACAGGGGAAAGGATTTTGTTCTTCCACGATTACTAATTTATTTTAACCAAAAAAAAATAAACAAAATAAAAGGGTAATGCTAGGCAAAAGGGTTTACCAAGAAACTGTGAACTGTAAAATACCTCCTGGCGAACCAAGAAGTACGGGCAGGAAATCTCCCTGAATGTTGTGTTTGGTGTATCACAATTTACAAGGCAGCCAACTCGGTTCACTATGGATGGATAGCACCTAAAAGTTTTCCTCCCAAATATACTCGAAGGTACGTGGAGGCCCAAGTCCGTATTAGCGTTGTCTGATGCGAAACCGCACAATGAGAGCACCCCTTTATACTTTTCGTATTGTAACACCGCCCAATATAAACAAAAGTGCGTGGATGAGCTATGATATACTTATGTATGTGGAGTGAGGTATCACATTCGGAATGTATCGTAGACAAGTTAATGATAGCTGCTATGTTTTACGACGCCAAAACACGTCTCTAGCCTAGACCTTCTAAATGTTATCGTTATGGTTCCAATGATTTGTTAGGTAAATTGAGATAAATTTTAAGTTGATCTTGTTTATCAATTTTCCTTTCAAAGTTTCACCGCGATGATGTATTGGAGATTCCTAAAATGCAAACTAATAATGATAAGCAATCTTTCACTTTTATTTTTTCAATGAAAATCCTAGCGACTAGAGGGAAAGAGCAATCAATTTGAGAGCAAACAAATCAAAGAGCACAACCTAAATGCAGATTTTCTAATTGTTCCTTTTGCAAAACACACAAACCACTACATGCAAATTCAGGTTTTTCTTTTCAGTTCCTTTAATTTTATGAATTTGGAAAAGAAACTAAGTGCACTAAATCAACAAAAACAAATGCCTTTTACTTTTGAGAAATGAGGAATATAAACAACAATTTCTCTTTTGAAGGAAAAATGAGGAATTAAAAAACATTTTATTCTATCAAAAAATGAAGAATTTACAGCAAATGGATCTAATACGACAATGAAAAATACTTTGAAATCAATTCGTCAATGATAAATAAAAACGCTTTAAACAAACATTGAACAAATTTTTCTTTCAAAGGAGGAAGAGGTAGATAAGATCACTGGTCAATATGAGGCTCAGAATTTTCAAAACACATCAAAGAACAAACTAAAACAAATTGCAATGACAAACTCAAAGGAATTTGGATGGTTTAAGGAGGCAACACAGTCTCTAAAGAGAGACAGTGCTCTTCAACGCAGACCTGGGAGACAATGCTATGCAAAGCACCGTGTCCTATCCAATAGTGTGTTGGGCGCAGTGTACAATGAAAAATGCAGCTGTTTAACACACTTCTAATGAAAATTTGGATTTTAAAAAGCCTAATCTTTCTGAGGAAAAACTACTGGGTGAATAAACAGAGAAAATCAGAGGCAAATACACCTAGGATGAAGGGTAAACTCCCCAATATGGTCGCCAATTTTTTATGCGGAATTATGAATTACGGATAAATCATTCTTCCCTAGACAGGTGCTTATCTAGAACAACATATTAAATATTTTGTGACTACTTTTCCTAACTATGAATAGACACACAAAATTAAATAAGAAGCTTACTTGGAATCCAAGTGCTTCCAAAATCTCCTTCTGTCGCTTTTGCTGTAGCTTCAAATTCGAGCTGGCTGCGCAAAATATTTCCTGCAAGAATGAACACAAAACAACAAGAGATTGCAATAATACAGATGTCTATTCAAGTTATTTAGCTAAATAAATGAAGCATAAACCATATACATCAGATAAGAATTCATAATATGGAAAACATGAGCTTATATAGATACATATGTGGGAAAGTAAGAAACAATCTTTATTAATGGATAGAAGGGGAGGTTACAACCTAGTGATTGATTTGAAGTGACCATCTCCAGCAGAATCCCAACCTCATCACAATGCAGATCTCTCCAACAACATGTTACACAAATCAACTCCTCAATTTAAATTCCACTAACATTTCTCTACTCAAATTGTTCCTTATCAAACACTAAGATCTGTGCTTAATTTATAGAGGAGATGTAGGTAGTTTTACAATCAATGAATTTCCAATAATAGGCAAGTCATGGTCCCAATCTTGTAGATGTCAAATGGACACATGGATTCGAAGTTTGACACATGTGAACTCTTCTAGAAGGCACTGGCCAAGTGGAGATTCCGGAACAATGAGAATTTCTCTCCCAATGTGACCAACACACCTATGAGTGTCGGGAAGTGCTTTGCAGAGCAGCCTTGAATGGGGATATTTGCATATGCAACACACTTAATCCCTTTAGAGGCAGCGTTTATGAGCTCTCATATGATATATTATAAACTTCAAATCTTGGAAACCTTTGCAGATGAAAGTCATGAATGATTTGTCTTGTTCTTTGTCATAGGGCATGTAGCAACTGAAATGATAGGGGATGATAGACCCTATTCATTGGTCCTGGAGATGATGTCTAGTTAACCAGGTCATTGGAAATGATGCCCAAATTGACCTATAACACATGGTAAAGCATGTTATTATATGTTTATTGTTTTGGCCTAGTGATCCGGTGAGGATTGCGCCGGTAAAGTCAGTTTCTATTGATGAGGGTGAGGTCGTTTAGCCTCGGGAAGCCCTAGTTGGTTCTTTTGGTTTGAGTCCCACATTCATGCTTGGAATATGGCACAAATATGATTGGCTAAAGAGATATTTGGCTCAACCAATCTATGGTTGGGTGGAACGTAGTAGTCCTATATCGGGTTGGCTTTTGCATTCATGAATAAGGGTTCCTTTCCTTGGTAATTTATGTGTATATGTATTGGATTCTATGTGTAATTTATGGTTGTTGTATCCTCAATATTTATGTTGTTTATATGATGGTTATGGATGTGTTTTATGAAAGTGAAAATGTATGACTCTCATCATGTTTTGATTTGTAAATGAATGAGCAATGAATATATGACCTAATAGATGATAATGCAACTAATGATATAAGGGAACAATCATTCTTAGTGATTCTCAGATAAGTATGAGACCCCTATGTTCAAATATTTTGTTTAAACCTGTAGATTACATATTTGTGACATGTTTGATGAAATTCCTGTCATGGCTAGTAGGGGTCCACTCAAGTCCTTGTTCAAATAGTTGCATTTGTATCAGTATTCCAATGTTATCTTTCATTCTTGAAAGTGTCATGGAGTTCTGGGCAGTGACCTGAACCTTGGGCCTGAAAAAGTGGCATAGAAATCGGGGTCGCAGGCTCATAACTACCTAGAAAATTCCCCAGTCACATAGATAGCCATGCCAGGGGAGAGACTGGGGGATTGATGCACTAAAAGGGCACTTTGTCTTAGGGGATAACATCATAGAAGGTTTGGATGTCTCCTAGGTGTTATGTAGAAGGTGCAAAAGGTCTGTGTTGTTGTGTGGTGTTGGTTCCACTTCCTTAAGGTGACCTGGGAGCTTGAATTAGATCATAGTATCCTCTCGTCACATGTTTACCCCGATTGGCTGGTTACTTAGGTAGATGTGGGAGGAGGGTGTTACAAAGTGGTATTAGAGCATGGTTCACCCCTTGGACTAGATGGGCAGTGTGTGTTAGTCATGCATTCATGTAGGTTGCACATGTGTTACTTTTCCTTTTGGTCTATATGCTTGTTTCATATATGTGGTGTTAATCATGGTTGTGGTGATGTTGCCATGTGAAAGTTAGGGTGTTTTAGTGGAATGTGTTCTCATGAGTGTGTGATTGGTTACATGTTTTTTATGCTTACATGTTGTCAGTATACATTGATATGGTTGTTGTCATCATGCACAAGGTCATGGTTTATGATTGATATGGTCGTGCATTGATGATTGGACTCTGGTTAGGGTGATGTCTATATGTTGATATGCCTATATGTTATACATCTATATGTTGTTATGATTATGTTTATACATGTATTATGCTAATTTGGTTGATCTTGAAAATGACATATCCTCCCTGAATTATGCTAAGTTATGTTGGTTGGTTTATGATTTGGTTTAGCTAACATACGATGCCTTGCAAGAAAAGGATCAAGATGAATAACAAGATGGTAGATTACAGTTCATGAGATTCTCCTTATGGGTCATATGAGCAGCGTGGTGTTGGGAGCACTTCAAACTTTGAAGACACATTTAGGAGTTTGAAGGAATAAATAAGGAGTTGTAAGGTAGACAATAATAGAATCATGCAAGCACAAGAGAAACAAGAAGAGGTTAATGCAATAATCCTTTAGAGTTTGTCAGAATTGCAACGACAGGGGCCACTTTCGATCAGCCATGGGAATGAACAAAAAACTAATGGGGAATATAGAAGTAGGTCTCATGGTGGTCATGGGTCCTATAGAGATGACACAATGAGAGATGGAAGGCTGTTGGATACTTCAAATAGGAGAGGTGATGGACACAGGCACTACTCTAATTCTGGTTCTGACATAAATTATGATCATCATCATTATCATCCTTACATGAGGAGAGATAGGGGATATTTTCCAGATGAGTTTAAGAAAGAAAAGCCACCTAATTTTGATGGAGATTTGAATAATCGAAAAGAGGTAGAGGCTTGGATACTTGGGGTGAATAATATCTTTGAGTTGCATAATTACATAGATAATATGAAGGCTAGAGTAGCTATCTTCAGCCTGAGAGGTAAAGCAAATATCTGGTGGGAAGATGTGAAGTGGGTTGGAGACATTAGGATAGAGGAATTGAGTTGGCATGAGTTCAAGAGGCTTTTCAAGAAGAATTACTTGTCAGAAAGATACTATGAAAGTAAGGCCAAATAATTCTATGAGTTAAAAATGTGATCAATGATAGATGAGAAGTACACGACTAAGTTCCTGGAGCTATTGAGGTATGTACCGTATCTTAAATATGAAAAGGCTAAAGTTCATAGATTTTTTGGTGGATTTCCATTAGCATTTCAAGATTATATTGAGTATGATGATCCTCAGACACTAGAAGAATTTATTGGAAAATTGAAGAATTGTTATGATCAGTTAAAGCATAAGAATGAATCTCAACAAGGATGGAAAGGCAAAGGTAAAGGAAAATGGTAGCAAAAAAGAACAAGACCTTAGAATGCACAAGAAAGAAAATGTGGCACCATACAAGAGGTTCAATGTAGCCAGACAGGGACATGAATCACAATAACAACATAGAGGAGCTGGTACGGGACGTTTGGAGTGTTCGACATGTGGAAAAGAACATCTCAAGAGATATTTCCCATAGAATCAGGGTGGTAGGCCTCAGATTTAAAGTGCATAGGAGGCGCAGCCATTTGGGGATGTTGGGCAGAGCATTCCTCATATCTTTGTGGCACCAAATAACAGGCAGGCATACCATGAGGCATATATCATTGAAATGGAAGATAAGCTTTGTGATCAAGTTTTTTATATTTTTATTGACCTTGGATATAATTATAGTTATGTTAGTCATGACTTGGTGGATAAGTGTGGTTTGAATAAAGAAGTGCATGCCGAATTTTGGTTAGTGTAGTTGGCTACATGTACAAAGGAAAGAGTTCATCATTGGGTGAGAGCTTTTGCATTCGAGTTGAATGGTATGTCTACATTAGCGAATTTTAATGTATTGTCGTTGGGATCATATAATATTCTCTTGGGTATGGATTTGTTATATCTGCACAAGACTAAGGTGGATTGTTATGATAAAATCATTGAGTGCTTGGATGACAATGGGTAGCAGAGAATCTTTCAGGGTAAGAAGAAAGCAAAATTAGTTAGGATGGTGATATCTATGTAGGAAAAGCACTATCATAGAAAAGGGTGCATATTATTTCCAATGCATATTTCTATCGACAAAGGTAAGGAAGTTAATGATGCAAAGGTTTTGAGTAGGTACCTAGTTCTACAACAGTTCCAGGATGTGTTTCCCGCATAGATTTCAAATTTTCCACCTAACATAGAAGTAGATGTTTCTATTGAGTTAGTGCCATGAGCAACACCAGAATCAAAGGCACCTTACCGGATTAACACACCTGAGTTGGTAGAGTTAAAGTTTCAGTTGAAGGAGATGCTTGACAAGGGATACATTGAGCCAAGTGTATCACCTTGGGGTGCACTGGTATTGTTTGTGAAAAAGAAGGATGGTACTCTCAGATTGTGCATTGATTATAAACAATTGAAAAGGGTGACCATCAAGAACATGTATCCATTTCTGAGGATTGACGACTTGTTTGATCAGTTGAAGGGAGTAGCAGTTTGTTGTCAAAGATTGATCTGAGATCCGGCTATCATCAAATACACATTAAGGAAGAGGATATTTAAGACAACTTTTCAGACCAAGTATGGGCATTATGAGTTTTTTGTATTTCCATTCAGTTTGAATAATGCTTTGGCTAATTTTATGTGCTTGATGAATAGTGTGTTGTGTCCGTATTTGGACAATTTTTTTATTATATTCATTAATGAAATTTTGGTATATTCTAAAAATGAAGAAGATCATGACGAGCATTTAGCAACCGTATTGATATTGTTGAGAGAGCATCAGTTCTATGCCAAGATCAACAAGTGAAGTTTCTTTCAGACCGAGGTACATTACTTGGGATATGTTGTCTCCAAGGAAGGCATAGTATTAGATCCAAAAAAGATAAGAGCTCACCTGGAGTGGGAAGCTCCTAGAAATGTGGATGAGGTAAGATCATTTATGAGGTTAGCAAGTTATTATAGGAGGTTCATCATGAACTTCTCACATATTGATTTTCCTATTACATCATTGTAAATGAAAGGTAAGAAGTTTTAATGGATAGAGGAATGTGCAGTAAGTTTTGAGTAGTTGAAGTAGTTGTTGACACATGCTCCAGTGTTAAATATTGCAAATCCGAACAAAGAGTTTGTGGTATGTACATATGCTTGTAAGAGACGACTTGGTGGAGTCCTTATGCAGGAAGGACATCTGGTATGCTATGAGTCACAGAAACTAAATGAGCACGAGAAGAACTATCTGACACATGATCTTGAGTCGGCAGTGATCATTCATGCACTGAAGATGTGGAGGCATAATCTTTTGGGCAGGCGATTTTTACTGAAGAGTGATCACAGTTGTTTGAGGTATCTATTTGAACAACCGAACCTGAATTTCAGGCAAGCTAGATGGTTGGCCATGATCAGTGAGTTCGACATCGCGATTAGGTATATCAAAGGTAAAGAGAACAAGTTTGCAAATGCTCTTAGCAGGACGATACAAGTAAATCACATTGTAGTTATGAGTTCCTATGGGACAAACTTACATGATCAATTTTTATAGGCAGGTCATAGGTATAGAGGTCTCATGCATAGATTACAACATAGTACAATTACACGTACAAGTACAAGTATAGGTGCACAAGATGTGGACTATCATCTCTCAACATATGGATTGATCAGATTTAGGGACAAGATATATGTGCCAGACATTAGTGAGCTCAAGAAGGTGATCTTAAGGGAGTTTCATGCGAAACCATATTCAGGTCACCCAGGGTATTAGAAGACATTGATTGCAATAAAGAAATTATATTATTGGCTGAATCTGAGGATTGGATTGTCAACAAGTAAAGGTATAGTATAGGCATCTAGGTGGACTACTACAACCGATTGCGATTCCAGAGTGGAAATGGGAGGTAATTTCCATGGATTTCATCACAGGTTTTCCCAAGACATCTACACAAAATGATTCCATCATGGTCTTTTTGTACAGGTTAACTAAGGTAGCACACTTCATTCCAATGAAGACTACATATTTAGCTAGTGATGTGGCACATGTGTTCAGTAGAGATGTGGTCAGATTGCATGGTGTTCCAAAGAATATTGTGTCAAACATGGATGCAAATTTCAATTCCAAGTTTTGGAAGGAGTTGTTTGTAGGTTTGGGCACAAAGTTGGCCTTCAGTACAGATTATCATCCGCAAACATATGTAAAAACTAAGAGGGTCAACATGATATTGGAGGACATGTTGAGGATGTATGTGATGCATCAGTATAGGAGATGTGAAGAGTACCTTCCATTGGTCGAGTTTTCTTACAACAATATTTACTAGGACTCACTAAGAATGAGTTTATTTGAGGCATTATATGGGAAGAGTTGTAATACTTCCATCAGTTGGAGTGATACGGTGAACAAGGTATTGATTGGACCGGACATGTTGGAAAAAATGGAACAAGAAATGCAGGTAATCAAGAAGAATATGAAAGCAACACAAGACATGTAGAAGAGCTATACAGATAAGAACATATTGTTTAAGGAGTTTTAGGTTGGGGAACATGTGTACTTGCACATAAAACCAGATAAGAGCTCCTTGTGGATTGGATCATGTGCCAAGCTGGCACCACAGTTTTGTGCACCTTTCCATATTCTTGAAAGGATTGGACTAATAGCCTATCGACTTGCACTGCCTCTGAAAATGGAATTCCATGATGTTTTCTTTATATCATTGCTTAATAGGTATGTTAAATATGTTTATCATGTGATTGAATAGTTTGTATTGTAGCTGGATCTAGAAGGAGAATTCCAATCGGAACAACAATGCATATTGTAGAAAAATATGCTCATGCTACGGAACCGAGAAATTAAGCAGGTTAAAGTGCAATGGAAGCAATTTATTCTTGATGAAGCTACATGGGAGATGGCAATGAAGAAAGGGAAAGAAGGAAAAGAGGAAGAAACGCTCAAGTAAGGAAGAGTAGGATCAAGCATCTACAACGAGATTCTTTACAGGTATCGATTTGCATGTGTGGTTTCCTTGCTAGATTTGGCATGCATGGTGCTGCATGTGTTTTCTTAGTTCTCTTGATGTCATTGGCATGGGTTTTTCCAGGTGTGATAGTGTTCTCAGCCTATCCTTGCCATTTTTGGATAACCATGGTGTTATGGGGTTCTAATGTTTTGGATGAGATGGATTGGCAGATGGATTCAAAGCTTAGTGACGTGGATCTGTGAATGAAGGAACACATGGCCTAGTAACCCCTGAATCATACTGTGGGTTGCAGTAAAGCTGAATTTTGTGTTTCCTCAGTGGGCCTAGGAATCCTTGACCGGTGAATGGTGGGATATATAGTAAATCCTAGAGGTGGGTGCTCTACATCAGGCCTAGGAATCTTGAGATGCGATATACAGTAAAGCTAGAGAGTGGAGTCTCGGTCAAGGCTTAGTGATCCGATGTGGATTGCGGTAAATAATAGATACTAGGAAATAGAAAAATTCCTCACGGTGTAGGTGGAGAAATAAAGTGGCATCCATGGTTGTTTTGGCCTAGTTATCTGGTGGAGATCATGGTAAATATTGTTATTACATGTTTATTTATTTATTTTTCTTCTGGTGATCCAGTGAGGATTGCAGTAAAGTTGATTTCTATTGATGAGGGTGAGGTGGTTTAGCCTTGGGAAGCCCTGGTTGGTTCTTTTGGTTTAAGTCCCACATTCATGCTTTGGGTGATTGGTTGAAGAGATATTTGGATCAACTAATCTATGGTTGGGTGGAACATGGTAGTCCCATATCGAGTTGGCTTTTGCCTTCATGAATAAGATTTCCTTTCCTTGGAAATTTATGTGTATATGTACTGGATTATTTTTAGCATTTATGGTTATTGTATCCTCAGCATTTATGTTGTTTATATGTTGGTTATGGATGTGTTTTATGACAGTGAAAATGTATGGCTCTCATCATTTTTTGATTTGTAAATGAATGAGAAATGAATATATGACCTAATATATGATACTTTTTCTAATTATATAAGGGAACAATGATTCTTAGTGATTCTGAGATGAGTATGAGACCCCTATGCTCAAACATGTTGTTTAAACCTGTAGATTACATATTTGTGACATGTTTGACGAAATTATTGTCATGGATAGTAAGGGTCCAGTCAAGTATTTGTTCAAGTAATTTCATTTTTATCATTATTCCACTGTTATATTTCATTTTTGAAAGTGTCACAGAGTTCTAGGAAGTGATATGAAAAAGTGGCACAAAAATCGAGGTCACAGTTTCAGAACTACCTGGAAAATTCCCTAGTCGCACACATACCCATGTTGTGTGAGCGACTGGAGGTTTCCATTCAAAATATTTCCAATGTCAAGGGAGCGACTGAGGATTGATGCACTAAAAGGTCGGTTTGTCTTGGGGGCTAGCCTCTTGAATGGTTTGGATGGCTCTTGGATGTCTTGTAGCAAGTGTAGAAGGTATATGTATTTGTGTGGTGTTGGTTCCACTTCCTTAAGGTGACCTAGGAGGTTGAATCAGATCATAGTAGCCTCTCGTCACATGTTTACCCTGGTTGGCTAATTACTTGGGTAGATGTGGGAGGAGGGTGTTACATTGTTCCACTTCCTTTCACTTCTGACACTGCTAATTCTTACAGTCGGTTTCAACCATCCCAAACTGGGCATTGCATGATTTACTGTACCAAGCACGTAATTTCCATTAGATTCAAAATAAAATGAAATAAACTCATATCATACCTCATCGGTGGCTCGTCAATAAGGTACACCTTCAATTTTTTTCACTACCTGTCACAACATGCCCATTAGCTATTTGATTAAATCATCATGTATAAACTTATCACATCTGGTTAGCTCGTAACACAACCATAATAGGTCAAAATCATGAATCACATGCAATCATCATAAACCATAATCATAAATCACATTTAATCATCATAAGTCAGAATCATAAGTCACATGCATAATAAAACTGAATTAAAATACTGATACTTATCCTTCGTCATTCCTTACTTCTGCCTTTGTTCTTTCTGTACACACACTAGATCAGTTGTACACCCGAAAAGGACCCAGTATCTTCTCTTCTCTTTAATCACGTACACATACACACAATGTACATCACACACATGAAACCACACTCAACATACATCACCATATAATACATGCACCTACACTTGGCATACAACAAATACACCTACACCTAGTGTTCAACGCAACAAAATACATACACATACATACAGTGCACAACACAACACATACACCTACACCCAGTGTACGACACAACACAATACGTATACATACACATAGTGCAACACAACGGATACACATATCATGACACCACAAATACATAATGCACATACCTAGTACCGCATGTACACAACACACCATGTACAACATGCACACAATACCACATGTGCACAACACAACATGTACGACATGCACACAATACCACATGTACAACATGTACACAGTACCATCTATACACAACACCACCTGCACAACATGTACATAGTACCACATGTACACGACACCACCTACACAACATGTACAATATGCCACATGTACACCGCACCACATGCACAACATGTACACAACATGAAATGTACACAGCCCCACATGCACGACATGTACATAGCCCCACATGTACACAACACCACAATGCAAGAAATGTACACAAAACCACCTGCACACAACACCATATGTACAACATGTACACAACACCATATGTACATAGCACTGCATATACAACATATACATAACACTATATGTACCCAACACCACATATCCAACATGTGCACATCACAATATGCACACAACACTGCATATCCAACATCCACACGATACAATATGCACACAACACTATATATCCAACATGTACATAGCACCATCTGTACCCAACACTGATATGCAATATACACACAACAACATATATACACAACATCGTATGCACACAACATGATAGTTGCAACATATACAACATATATACAATAGTAGCAATTCATATCGAGAACCACAATGTCCTTACCAAATGACCTTTCTTCTAGTGTCCCTCCACTATTCATGCATGCTTCAACATGTCGCAGCTCACACTGTTTTCTTTCCACTGATGTACCCCTCAACATTACCTGCCATAACATAGACATATACATAGTATAATAACATAATATCAATTCATACCCACATGATACTGACCTTGTAGATATTTTAGGGTTGTTATTCCCACTTGATTCCTCATAAGACAAGAACCCCTTCATGTCATTCAACTACATAAGCAATCATTCCTCCACAAGAATGATCACTGACGACCCTGTTAGACAACGACATACATACACACATATATACATATAAACATTAGCATAAAAAAAACATGGTCCCTGAAGACCTTATCAGTCAACGATATACATATATACATACATACATACATATATGCATATATTAACGTAAACATAATCATAGTCACAACACACTTACCAAATATCGTAAGGACAAGGTTAAGAGAACTTCCTTTATTTGTGCACAACATGCACAATATTGAGAACCAGAGTTCCCAACTTATCCAAGGAATCTAACGCCTCAAATCCATTTACTTTACCTTACTTGATTACCTTTTTCATGTCTACTCTACCATCGTCCACTTATCCCAATGAACCTCACTAGTCCAACCGACTGTTATACTCTTGCCTTCAGCTGCCCTTACTCATGCACCGAGTTTCATTAGGGCCTTAAATTACCTTTTGATTACCACAAAATTCTCCCTAAGCTCCATCCACTTTCCTCTTTCCCAACCAATTCCTAAGACCCCAAAACATAAAAGGAAAGAGCAAGAACAAATAAGAAGAAAACCATGAAAACCAATAACAATACGACACCACAAACAAAGTGGCAATGACTTGCACCAAACATAAACAAAAATTCAAATCAAGCACAAAAAAATCATAAAATACCAAAATAATAAGACTAACAACACACACCATGACTCAATCCCAATGGTTCCCAGTGCTTCCAAAGGAAATCTCAATCCAAACCTTCTTCAATATTTCATGGCAGTTTCTTTTTCCATGCAATGTTAGGTCCTTATAATACTAGTGTATCCCCTTATTGTTATTGTTAGTGTAGCCCCCTTATTATTATTTTTGTTCCCATGTAGTCCCCGTTTTGTTATTATTGTACCCAATAGGAGCCCAATATTGTTATTTTTGTGCCCTTACATTATTATTGTTATGTGGGCTTTGATTATATTGTGACCCCTTAAACTACTATATATAGAAAGGAGGTTTTTTCATTTGACTCATCCATGAATCATTCATTTATGTAATGTATATTAGGTTTACCCCTTGAAGATACTAATTTTTAAATCATTGATCTATATTTTCTTCTATTTTGTGAGCTGGTTGCATAACATTTGGTATCAGAGCTTTGGATTATAGGGTTTCACTGCTCCAAATAGGTCTTCTTGGAATTTTTGCCATAGATTTTTTTCTATGAAGATTAAGAAGCTAAAATTGGAACAACGTGGATTCGAAATACTGATGAACCTCGTGTACTAATTTTAGATATTGGTTCATTATATTTTCGGAGATATGATCTAAGGAAGTTAGGGTTTTTTTCAGGATCCAAAAGCTCATCTCAAATAGGTGACCGAGGGAAAATCGTCATAAATTTCGTTTTAGGAATCAAATTTGAATTATATAAAAAGTGGATGAAATTTCACAGGATGTAGTTTTTCCTATGTCGATTTCAGATCCGAATGTTTAAACAATGACACATGGAATCCCTTACAACTTTGCTCTACTAAACCAGTCCATAATCAGGACATCGTGGGAGATTTGACATAAATTTATCTTGAAGAATCCAAATTTGGTCTGACTTGTGGCATTGGAAAGAAAACTTAGAGGGCTACCATAGGACCCAAATTAAGATCTTGGAGATCCAAAATCACAGAGATAAAACAATTTCAATAGAGCTTCTAAAAATAAATAAAAAGGTGTGTATTTTTTATTTTGCATAAGCCTTGCTTGAAAAATCAGTTTGAAATGATTCAAGGGGCATAATGAAACATATATATTAGTATTTGGTTATAAAATTCCTCCAAAAAAACTGAATTTTGCACCCATTAAGCCACCAGAAAGCTATATTTTGATGCATGAAGAGGAAGACTTGCAACATGATATATCAAAGCTACGGGACCAAGTGAAACAAATTTCTCTCTCACAAAGAGAAACCAAAGATTACATGGATGGATTAAAATGAGAAATAAAAGGAAACATGAATGGTTTAAAAGCATACATGGAACATTTGAAGGAAGGTTTGACAAAGTTACTACCAGAAAGGCTTCCTAATGGTGAAAAGGTATTCCATGAAAATTGCGAGGATAACAAAAAGAATATGAATGGTGATTTTAGAGACTCCAATGTTGGGTTTAAGACCCACCACATTCCAAAGATCGATATGAGGAAGTTTTATGGCAAGGATTTGGTAACATGGATACTACAGATGGAGCAATATTTTGATTTCCATAATGTGCAACACACACAAAAGGTACACATTTCAACTTTATATTTAGAAACCATTCAATTTGTATGGTATCGATGCATTTGTTCTCATAAATCTCTTGTCACTTGGTCAATTTTTACGGAGGAAATGATCATACATTATGAGGATATAAAGAGCAATACCTTCTTTAGCTAATTGATAAATCTTAAACAAAAGGGTTCAATAGAGGAGCACATTGAGGACATCCAAAAATTGAATATAAGGGTAAATGATATTCCATAGGAGCATAGGATTGTGTATTCATAGGTACTTTAAAGGATAACATCCAATATGAGGTTAGCCTTTGGGAACCTGATTCATTGGAGAAGACATTCAGGTTGGCAAAAAAATTGAAAGCAAAATTATGGAAACAAGGAAGCCTAACTCTCACAACTATAACTATGGAAGTGTTTCTTATCCTAGACTTCCACAACCTACAAGGTTGACACCACAACAATTGGAAGAAAAAAGAGCAAAAGGGATTTTATACATCAGTGATAGAAAATACACTAAAGGTCATAAGTGTGCCGAGAAGAAATTATTTCACATGTATTGTGAAGAGGAGGAAGAAAATGAAAAAAAACTTCAAAAGAAGAGGATATAAACCAGGAACCAACCCTAGATAAAGAAGGTTATAGGTGACAAGCTCCTAGTTCAAATAATATTTCCAGAACTTGACAAGGAAGGAAAATCATATTGGAACCTGAAGCAGTCACGAAAACAAGAAATCGACAGCTACAAAATTTATCAATTTCAGATTATCTCATCAAGTGGAACAACTTACCTGCTGAAGATTCCACATGGGAGGATGAAAATTTTATACAGAAGCATCCATAACTACTCAAGCATTGAGGAAAAATAGAGGGGTATATTATATTCCTATAATACTAGTGTATCCCCTTATTGTTATTGTTAGTGTAGCCCCCTTATTGTTATTGTTGTGCCCATGTAGTCCCCATATTGTTATTATTGTGCCCCATAGAAGCCCACTATTTTTATTGTTGTGCCCTTACATTATTATTGTTATGTTGGCTCTGATTATATTATGATGCCTTAGAATCCTATATATAGAAAGGAGGTTTTGTTATTTGAATCATCCAAGAATTGTTCATTTATGTAATGTAAATGAGGTTTCCCTCTTGAAGAGGAAAATTTTTAAGTCAATGATCTATCTTTTCTTCTATTTTGTGAGCTGGTTGCATAACATGCAATACCATGCATCATACTTCCATAGACATGATGCCAATCATGATGGCTTGTAACTGAACACACATGTTAGCCACATGTTTCAAAGATCAAGACAACATATATATTAATTTGAAATCAAAATTTACCAAGTCTAAAAACCATGTCATAATCAACAATCAACTCACAATCATCATTTATAATACATACTGATACAACTATCACCTACTTACACTCAAGTACATAGTAGCTGTCTCAACACATATGTGTTAGTACAACCATATTAAAACAAGATCATTTCTTCAAGCAATCTTTAAGATACATACACATATCATGCAATTAATCAAACACTCAAACAAACTATAAATGTACCATGTTAGATAAATCAGCTAGACGACATAGTAGACACCAAACACTCAAACACCAAATAGACGACATAATCAAACAATCAAGCACCAAGTAGATGACATAAGCAAACTCATAACTTAATGTATCTTAGGGGATGCTATTTGTACAAGTCAGTCCAAATTAATATGACACAACATCACAAGTATATCTTCTCATACATGAATGTCACGACCATAACCATATACACAAACTAATCTAGATCAACACGATACATATAACATCAAGATCTTAATGAAATAACACTAATGATCAAGTTAACTAACATATAACAACAAAAAGTTAACATATAGCGTAATCATAAAATTAACTAACATAAAACAACAACAAATTAACATATAACATACTCATCAACAACATATAACATAATAATCAAGTTAACTAACATAAAACAACAAAAACAAGGCATATAACAAGAAGTTACTATCATTCATTACTATTCGACACATGTGCATATGACCACACTGATTCAGTAGCATCTACCATGAATGTAACCACAAAAAAAATAAAATGAAAAAAATGTATATAACCCTAATGCATATAACAATCCATTAACTAACATACATGCATGCCAAACATATGACGATATACTCTTAACCCAAAGTCTAGTGTTGCAACCTCACTCTAATAGTTTGCATCTCCTGCTCTATATTCACCAACACATTAGCATCTTAACATATCAACCACATCATGATGACCTAAAATTCA
Organism: Pinus albicaulis; assembly: GCA_034641835.2. Lineage (NCBI taxonomy): Eukaryota > Viridiplantae > Streptophyta > Pinopsida > Pinales > Pinaceae > Pinus > Pinus albicaulis. The sequence goes on from CM076578.1 coordinate 451,210,051, forward strand.
TACAATGACCTCACAATGCATGTTTAACCTACTATACATGCATAACTATAATTAAGACAACGCATACATAAAAACATATATACATTGACATGCATAACAAATGCATATACAAATGACATGCATTAATGACAAACACATCCCAACAAAAACATCAAAAAATATTACATGGAAACATAACTGTAACGATGACCACTACCATGCATACATAAAAAGCGCATATACAACCTACATGCATGCATGACCAACACATTCCTCCCATCTAGTCCTAGTGTTGAAGCATGATCTAATACCACTGTATAAAACCCTCCTCCCACATCTACCCAAGTAACTGACCAACTGGGGTAAACATGTGATGAAGAGTTACTATGATATGATTCAACTACCTAAGTGTAGTTAAGGAAGTGAAATCGACTAAAAAATACTTTAGAGACCTCCCTCAGGTGCTACAAGACCCTCATGAGCTAATCTACCACTCCAAGTGCCCATCACCTAAGTTAACCTATCCTTTAAATGAATTTAACCCCTATTCGCTCCCATAAAAAGGCATGCATGAAAATGTAACCCTATAGTCGCTCCCACAATTCCTACAAGGGAGAGATTGAGGTATTTTTCAGTCAGTTCTATGCCAGAGACTGCAATATTTAAGCCACTTTTTTAGGGCTAGTCTGCAACCACTACCCGAAACTTGATGAGACTTTCCAAGACAATAAATGACACCAATACAAAGCCTCTAACACAAAACTTGATCAAGGACTTGACCTAACCAAGCCCAACCATGACATTCATTTCGTAAAACATGTCACAAATATGAAGTCTACAAGTTTCAACAACAGATCTAAGCATAGGGGTCTCATACTTATCTGAGAATCATCAAGAAGGATTGATATCGTCTCACATTAGCTGCATTATCATCTATTAGGTCATTCATTCATTATTGTTTCACATATTAATCAAAACACGATGAGATCCATACATTATAACTATCATAAAATATGTTCATAACCAACATATAACCAACTGAAATAGCAAGGATATGAAAACCATATAAACCACATAATAACAAGTACATTTACCCATAAAATACAAGAGGAAATAAGCTCTTATTAACATATCAAATCCAACCAAGTTAGGGACTTCCACGTACCACCTGACCATAGACTAGGCTGAACCAAATATTTCTTTCAGCCAATCACCCCCGTGCCATATTCCAAGCATGAATGTGGGATATCATGGAATCAACCAAACAAAACCAAACTAGGGATTCCAGAGGCCAAACCACCTCAACCCTCAACCAGTGAATCCACCTCACGGTCATACATCACTAACCATATCCAAATCGGTCTCTAACAAAGATGTCCATGGCTCCAGAGTGTTTGTTCCAACTCGTCTTCCATGACTAGTAACTCAACCCACAAATGTTGTCTGGCTTCTAGAGAGTTTGTCCAATAAAGCATTCTAGGACTATTAACTCAACCCATAACTTCCACCAGGCTTCCAGAGCATTTGTCCAACCAAGGCTTCAAGGACCAGTAACTCAACCCACTAAGGGCTTCCAGAGAGTTTTTCCAACCAAGGCTTCTGGGGCTAGTCACTTAACCCAATCTATTACATGGATCTAGAGAATTTTTCCAACCAAGGCTTCCAGGCCTAGTAACTCAACCCAAGCTATTACAGGGCTTCCAATGTGTTTTTCCAACGAAGCCTCCAGGAACTAATAACTCAACCCACAACCAAAGGAACATGAGCACCAACGAGAAAACAAAAGTAAAACCCACAACACCATGGCCATCTAGGAAATGGGAAGGCTAAGAAAAACCACTATCAATCTAGGAAATCCTCCATGCCAATGACATATCATAACCAAGAAACCACATGCATGTGCCATGCATGCCAAAAATAGCAAGGAAATCATACATGCAACTTGATACCTGCAAGAAAAACCCACTGTAGCTGCTGATCCTGATGTCCTCTTGTGCTTTCCTACTTTTCCTTTACCTTCTTTCTCCAAATCCCAAGTATGTCACACTCCTCCAAGAGTGCTCCAAGAAAACTCTAAGTGTCCAAGAGTAAAAAAGAGAGAGAGAATAGAGATAGCTCCACCATAGAACTGACAAAAGTATATGTATTGATCCTTAGAAGCCTTTTTACTAATGAGGCCTCTATTTTCTTCATTTTCCATTATTTTTCCTTCATTTTCCTCTTGACATACAACCTGTGACCTTTCACCTCCCTTTTCCCTTACTTTCCATTATTTTCATAAACAAATGCCAATAAATGCTACTTTGCCTTTCCAAACCTTTTTCCATTGCCTCTTCCAATTTCCATAGCCATAACAAACCATATGAACACCCACACTAGGATGTTTTGTCCAACATTTAGTTTGGAATACATGTCCCATGACCTTTCTCTTATATTTTTTACATGAATTTTTAACCTGGGTTGTTACACAAAAGGTCAAACAACGTGCCCATTCACCTTCATGGCCAATCAATGCCTATAAAGTCAAACCTCCATGAAGGTTTGTAATCACCATTCAAATTCTATCAATGAAAAAAAATACTTACTTACTCTTACATACACAAAATTTACACAAATAATAACATATTGGAATTTCTTCTCTAACAGGGGTATCCAAGCCATTTTGAATCTCCGGGTTAATTCTTGCTGCACAAGTCATTATTTCGTTGCTTCTGACAATATTCCACCATCGATACACCAGTCCTCACATTGTTCCCGTCTGTCTTCCATCAATGTCAATCACTATGCGTTCAATACCCTTGCCTTGCTACCTTATTGATATTTGTTGCCGAATGTTCAACCTAACTTCTGACTCCCACATTTTTTGTTCCCCCCTCTCCGCCTTCCTATTTCCGTCTGTCGCTTACCCTGTCACCGCATTCCATGATAGCCCGTCCATCATATGTTCAAACCGTTTGACTGTTCTTCCTTCCCGACTGCTTGACTGTTGATTTTCCTTGATAACTCTACCGCTCCAATCCATCGTATCCCCTACATCCAAACCAATGTTCTCCCTAACATCTTCTGCTTAGCCATCATTTCTTGTTTTTACCAAACATCGCTCCAATCAATCATATGCTGATTTGTTTCACGAAGGGCATATATATAGAGAGAGAGTGATTGTTTCATAAGGATAGATAGAAGGGTTATATAGAGATTGGTTAATGCATAAAATTTTAATTATATAGTTATAAAAAAAAAATAATTAATATTTTTTGTAATTATATAGTTTATATATTTTTAAAAAATTGGTTCTGCCAAGAAGAAAAACAAGACAAAAATGGGGAATAATAATGAATACTAAAAAAAATATCAAGTAGAAATCGATAAGGTATGATGTCGTCTCGATAATGTTGAGAAGAAGTAGGAAGAGTTAGGAGAAGGTCAAAATAGGATAACTATAACTAGAGAAAATGACAAGCGATATTAAGAAAATAAATAACATTGAGAGAATGTTGCTAGGAATGAAAAACTAGTTAATGGGAGGGGTTAATTCATTTTTTAACCCTTTAATTAAACAAGAACCAACACAAAGTCCCAATACTTCAGAAATCAAATATTTCCCAAATCATGAAATTCTGCAAACATGTCATGAAATTCCACAAATTCCGCAAATACACGTCTCAGGTAGCAGCACTATACAAAATTTCGAGAAAAATATTATAAAAAAATTAAGGAGCTTCCAAAATACGATGGAAAATACCATAGAGGTGTTGTTGTGTGGGTAAATAAAATGGAAGCCATTTTTGAATCGAACCTGATAATAGGTGAAATAAAGAAAATCATGACCACATCCAACAATTTGGAAGTTGAGGCATATGATTGGTTCCTATGGTGGTCCGACAAATGTAAATATCGTTCTTTCCTTTAGAAAAATTGTGTGGATGCCTTGCTAAAAAGGTTTTATGACGAAGAAGAAGAGGATATATATGAAAAATTTGTTCATCTCAAGCAAACAGGGTCTGTAAGTGAATACACCCACGAATGAGAAGTATTAGCTACATGACAAAGATGATTTACTGATGAAAAACTGCTTAAAATGTATACAAGTGGACTTAAAGAGTATATCCATGTAGAATTGAAGTTGTACAAACCCAAAACTATTGAAGAATGCATACATGCAACAAAAATTATTGAACAAAAAAAAAAGGTTCAAAATGTCATCATTCAAGTGAGACGAAGACCAACAACAATACTTAGGTAAAAAGGAGTCAAACAAATGTAGGTATTGTGGAGACAAATGGACTTCGCGACACATATTCCTTAACAAGAAGTTATATACTTATGAAGTGGAGAAGGAATCAGACACTTCAAGTATTGAGAAAAAAAAAATATAAAAAAGAAAAATAATTGTTGCAAATGTGGAGAAAACTGGATGCCAAGACATAAATGTGAAGATGCATCCTTACATTACTATAAAATAGTAGATGGGAAGAAATTTGAAGTGCAAGAACGTGATGAATAAATTGTTGTCACACACAGTGAAGATTTAGATTCTGAGGAACTATCATTAGTTGCAATTTCATGTGATTGGAAAAACCATGATTAAAATAATAATTCTTCAAAAGATCAAGAACAACATGCCACTGCAAAATATGTTCCACCACATCTTCGAAAGAATAGAAACCAACCTCCAAGAAGGAGAATTAAGCTTACTACACCATCGAAAAGCATTGTGAGGATATTACACCCTAAAACCTTATAGCTTAAAGGACTCATAAGAGGCATAAATGTCAATATACTTGTAGATTCTAGCAGTATTCAAAATTGTAAAAGCATTGATCTTGCTAAACAACTTAATCTCGGTATATGCCCAATCAAGGACCTAACCATGTATGTCACTACTGGGCAAAAGTTCAAAGAGATAGGGGAATTCCATAAGTTTTCAATTCAAATAAAATAACTAGAGCTACAAACAAATTTATTTTCCCTACCGCTCAAAGAAATGGATATAGTTCTAGGTGCATAATGGTTAATACAACTAGGAAGCTATACTACAAACCTTGAAGAAAATTTCATGGAGTTTAACTGGAAAGGATGATAATATAAATTTTATGGTGTCAACACTTCCAACTTCAAGGAAGGTGAAAATTCATATGAGAATGCCACCAACTCACAAGACACAAACAAAGTCAAAGAAAATGGATGCCATTCCTTCGCAACACATTCAACTAGATGAAACCCTTGTTGTTATAATTTGAGGACAAAGCATCTTAATGCGGGATGAAATGTTATGAATACAAAATAAAAAATAATATTAATATAATAGTATTGATAATAATTAAATTAATCTGTTCATTAATTATGAAGGGATAAAACGTCAAACAACATGACCATTCACTTTCGTGGCCAGTCAATGCTTATAAAGGAAAACCACCACGAAGGTTTGTAGTCACCATTAAAATTTTATCAATGAAAACAACAACTTACTTACTCTTACATACACAAAATATACACAAATAATAATATACTGGTGTTTCTGCTCTAACAGTAAACTCACATTCCAAGACTCTTTCTCAAGAGACTTTGGTGATAATAAGAATCACACTAAACGAATTGGTTCCAATATCTTGAGGCACATGGGATATGATGGACAAAGGTTGATAATGGAGGGTCAATCATGAAGGCTTAGGATTTGGTGGACAAGGAGCCAACACAACCTCAAATCAAACCACTTTTGCCAAGGAAAAAGGAACAAAAAAAGAAGTCATTTGCATGGAGGAAAATGTAGCTAGAAAAGGAATGTGCAACAAGTAATTCAAATATGATTGTAGAGGCTTGGAAAACAATGGAAAATATATGATTCTGCAATCTGAATTTGCTCCAAATATTAGGGAAACAAGAAACCAAGATGGAATAAATTATCATAACCCAAAGAGGTATGGCATGGTTTGTTTATATCACAAGAAAATGGGTCATAAGGCTAGTGATCGTTGGTAATCTAGAAATCCAAGCAACCCATGTAAGATCTCTTTCCACTATTGCTAACTAAATAGACATTGGGAGGCTAAATATTGGAGGCTTAACCTAGAATTCCATTCCAAAAACCAAAAAACCAAGAAGAAAGCTTGGAGAGTCAAGGTGAAGGGTAAAGAGGAGATGGTGGCACTTGTATCTCAAGGAGAAGAAATTGTCCAACAACCCATTGTAGCAACAAATTTCATCTCCAACCATGAGACGTGTATTAGAGTTATGCAAAACGAAACCCATGATCAACTCATTTCCTCCATCCTACAATAAAGGCACCCTTTCTTGGACATTTGTTGGAGTTTTATTAATGATCTGAGAAGAATATTTAAGGCTCTTAAAGCTTTTGGGGACTAAAATCCTACAAATAGGGAGGTTTTCCCCAAATTGGATCCTTGTTAAACCTATTAAAATTGTAATAAGAACTTCGTTGCCTTTCCTTTTTTAAATTTGTCCATTTTTTTTAATCAATTTTATTCTTTGTTTTTGGAAAATATAAGTGGAAACAAACCAATGTGATAGTTGGCCTTCCAGAGGAAACCCATAAAAAATGAAGGTTGTAGTGAAGAAGGACATGAGTAGACTCGATGCAATGAGAAATGGGGAAGATAGTACCGTAAAGGAAAACTTGACGAGGGAAACCTACCTAAAGTTGAGTGGACGAAGTAGTTAATTTGTTTGTCCATTCTAAGCGATGGTTTCCATGAGCCATGACATTCTACAATTTTGTATTATTAATGAGTAATAATGCACAAGTTATATATATAGCTCACCCTCTTCTGTAATTTTCTCTTGTGCTTAATCAAATCCCTATTAACTCTATGTAATGGTTTCAATTTTTTGGTTGGTGGAATCTTATGCTTTGAATGTTTGGTTGAGTTACAACGATGTGAGGATACTCTTTTGAAGTGTGTTTTCAGCATGCAACACATGTCCTCAACCATATTGTTGGGAATTTTCCTTTGCCCACAGGCCATGCATAGACCATATTGAGCATGATTTTGCTTGTTGGGTTTTTTATCCACTTCCTGTGAGAATTAAAAATCCCATAGGCATTTTATCCTTGGCTTGGGTGAATTTATAGTCCCTTGGGCATCTTATCCTCCACCTAAGAAAATTTAAAATCTCTTGGGCATTGACTCTAGCATTTAAAATATGCTTTACAATAATAAATATAAATACATCAAGGGCCAAATATACATTATGAAGACTGACCATAATTACAAAATTCAACATGGAGGACAATTAGGTATTGTTGATGTAGATGCCTCCAAGTCAAACAAAAATTCAACATGGAGGACAAATAGGTATTGTTGATGTGGATGCCTCCAAGTTAAACAAATTCGACCAAAAACAATTACATTAAAATTGACTAGTATGTCTATGTACCAAATAGTAATTTAGGATAGGTGATGCACATTCATTTCTTTAAAGTTGACTCCATATGATCTACTAAATAGATTAAATATTTCCACTTATTCATTCTTCTGATTTCAAAAAAGCTAATTACACTAATGATTATTATAGGTTTGATTCTCAATTTTTATTTTGAAGCTATTAAATTTTTTTCGAGTTAATAGGTTTTGTTCTCTACTTTTTATTTTGAAATTATTGAAGTATCTTCAAATTACAGATAGTAAAATTAAAACTATATTTAATAGTATAAGAAGTTATGAGGCCTCCAAAGTAGTTCTAATTGAATTTGAGCTTTTTTTAAAGTCATTAGGCTACCAAGAGGAAAAATATGTAAGTCGAATATAAGTATAAAACATTAAAGCTTGATAGCAATGAGAAGATAAAAGATAAATCCCATTAAAATTATCTGAACAAAATTGCATTATATATGTTTACCGTCAAACCTTAACTTGCTAGACAATTGTTATGAAAATTATTATGAAATAATTATGTCATTTATTCTCATTTTTTAAATTGAAACATAAAATAATTGATGTCTACTAGTTCTTTTGAGATGTCAAATGGTGTTGATTATAGTTATGCAGTTGATACCATTTTTTCTCGTAATTAAGAAAAGTAAAAGTATGACCTAATTGGCCACAATAGATAATCCTCAAATACAAAATTTTCTTTATATTTCTCTCTAAATTGGTATGTGCAATTAATATACATGGTTATTCATTCTTCTCTAATTTATCTTTTAAGAATCTTATCAATGGAAATTGGAAGATTAGTAAATTGCATTGTTTGTTCCAAGGCATGTAGTAAATTTTGATATTCCTGATAAGTAGCATGTAGCAATTTTTGGTATTCTAGGTATCCAATTATCAATTAGATATCTTTGTTTTAGTGTTTAAGGCAGAGTGTAGAACAGGGGGCTTAGGGAAATCAAGAGATATTCACGTTGGCTTTGGCTTTGCATAGGTGGGGATAGTTACTACACTGCTGACTTCCACCCACAACCACTTTTGATTCCCTTGGCTTTCGAACTAGAATAATTAACTTTTAAATAATTATTACATATGCATATTCTTTGTTGCCACAATTATTTGTAAAAATGGTCTACGCTTTCATTATAATGTGGGTCATTCACTTTGTAGCTTTAACCTTGTTAAATTTGTAAAGTAGTTTAGTCTTGAGTCTTGATTCCTGCATTACTCATGGGTGATTTTTTTCTCGGTTTTGTTTGCAATTTGAAGGATGGTAAGGTATTTTTTTAATTACTTTGTGTTATTAGATAATTTCTTTATCAAATCATTTTGAAAATGAATAAATGTTACTCTTTGAACCTTGGTACTTTATTTTTTTCTTTCTTTTTTTTCTATGTTTTATAAGCTATTGTGTTAGTTTCATTTATGTTAATCTCACTTGTGATAGGATTGCTACCATTTTTATATTCTTACAATTAATTTATTGAGTAGTATTTTTTTATTTTTTATTTTTTAACTTTTATTCTCTTTTTCCTAAATTTTGTTGTGTTTTACAAGTCATTGTGTTAGCTTCATTTACAATAATCTCATCTATTATTTGACTACATTTTTTCCATCAATATATTGACTACCAATCTTTTTTTTTTTTAAATCTACAAGTACAATGCCTTTGGTAAACCTGCAAAGGTGTAACTTTATTTTCATATATTTGTTTCTATAATTTACAAATTCAAATATATTTTCACTTATTTTCTTCTTTTATATATATATAATATATATATATATATATATATATATATATATATATATATATTTTTTTTTTTTTTTCACTTCAAACTTTTTTATTTTATTCCTCTTGATCTCTCTTTTTTTTCTTTTCAGCGTGCAACACATGTCCTCAACCATTGTTGTTGGGAATTTTCCTTTGCCCACGGGCCATGCATTGACCATACCGAGCATGGTTTTGGTTGTTGGGTTTTTTATCCACTTCCTGTGAGAATTTAAAATCCCCTAGGCATTTTATCCTTGGCCTGCGTGAATTTATAGGCCCTTGGGCATTTTATCTTCTACCTAAGAAAAATTTAAATGTTTTTTGGGCATTGACTCTAGCATTTAAAATATGCTTTACAATAATAAATACATCAAGGGCTAAATATACATTATGAAGATCTACCATAATTAAAAATTCAATATAGAGGACAATTAGGTATTGTTGATGTGGATGCCTCCAAGTCGAACAAATTTGACCGAAAACAATTACATAAAAATTTACTAGTATGTCTATGTACCAAATAGTAATTTAGGATAGGTGATGCACATTCATTTCTTTAAAGTTGACTCCATATGATCTACTAAATAGACTAATTATTTCCACTTATTCATTCTTCTGATTTCAAGAAAGATAATTACAATAATGATTATTATAGGTTTGATTCTCAATTTTTATTTTAAAGCTATTAAATTTTTTTTTGGAGTTAATAGGTTTTGTTCTCTACTTCTATTTTGAAATTATTAAAGTATCTCCAAATTACATATAATAAACTTAAAACTATATTCAATAGTATAAGAAGTTATGAGGCCTGCAAAGTAGTTCCAAAAATATGTAAGTTGAATATAAGTATAAAACATTAAAGCTTGATAGCATTGAGAAGATAAGAGACAAATCCCATTGAAATTATCTGAACAAAATTGCATTATATATATTTACTGTCAAACCTTAATTGTTATGAAATTATTATGAAATCATTGTGTCATTTATTCTTGAAACATAAAATAATTGATGTCTACTAGTTATTTTGAGATGTCAAATGGTGTTGATTATAGTTATGCAGTTGATACCATTTTTTCTAGTAATTAAGGAAAGTAAAAGTATGATCTAATTGGCCATAATAGAGAATCCTCAAATACAAAATTTTCTTTATATTTCTCTCTAAATTGGTATGTGTAATTAATATACGTGGTTACTCATTCTTCTCTAATTTATCTTTTAAGCATCTTATCAATGGAAATTGGAATATTAGTAAATTGCATAGTTTGTTCCAGGCAAGTACTAAATTTTGATATTCCTCATAAGTAGCATGTAGCAATTTTTGGTATTCCAGGTATCAAATTATCAATTAGATATCTCTGTTTTAGTGTTTTAGGCAGAGTGTAGAGCAGGGTGCTTAGGGAAATCAAGAGATATTCACGTTGGCTTTAGCTTTGCAGAGGTGGGGATAGTTACTAACCAAATTTTGATATTTCTCATGAGTAGCATGTAACAATTTTTGGTATTCCAAGTATCAAATTATCAATTTAGATATCTTTGTTTTATTGTTTTAGGCAGAGTGTAGAGCAGGGGGCTTAGGGAAATCAAGAGATATTCACGTTGGCTTTAGCTTTGCATAGGTGGGGATAGTTACTACAATGTTGACTCCCACCCACTACCACTTTTGATTGCCCTTGCCTTTCGAACTAGAATAATTAACTTCTAAATAATTATTACATATGCATATTCTTTGTTGCCACAATTATTTGTAAAAATGGTCTATGCTTTCATTATAATGTGGGTCATTCACTTTGTAGCTTTAACCTTGCTAAATTTGTAAATGAGTTTAGTCTCGAGTCTTGATTCCTGCATCACTCATGGGTGATTCTTTTCTCCATTTTGTTTGCAATTTGAAAGATGGTAAGGTATTTTTTTAATTACTTTATGTTATTAGATAATTTCTTTATCAAATCATTTTGAAAATGAATAAATGTTACTCTTTGAACCTTGGTACTTTATTATTTTCTTTCTTTTTTTTTTGCTCTGTTTTATAAGTTGTTGTATTAGTTTCATTTATTTTAACCTCACTTGTGATTGGATTTGTACCATTTTTATATTTCTACAATTAATTTATTGAGTAGTAATCTTTTATTTTTTTAACCTTTATTCTCTTTTTCCTAAATTTTGTTGTGTTTTACAAGTCATTGTGTTAGCTTCATTTACAATAATCTCATCTATTATTTGACTACATTTTTTCCATCAATATATTGACTACTAATTCTTATTTTATTTTTATTTATTTTATTTTATTTTATTTTTAACTAAAAAGAGGTTTTATTGAATCTACAAGTACAATGCCTTATGTAAACTTGCAGAGGTGTAACTTTATTTTCATATATTTGTTTCTATGATTTACAAATTCAAATATAATTTCACTCATTTCTTTATGTTTCTTTTTCTTTTCCCTTTTTTTCACTTCGAACATTTTTATTTTATTCCTCTTGATTTTTTATTTTTATTTTATTTTTTATTTTATTCGCAGAAAAAATTGAACTTTATATTAGATAATAGAAATTTAAATATGTACATGCATTTAAGAATTTCATATTAGTGAAATCCTTCTGAGACTTCAAGTAGCAGATCATGCAGGCATTGTCACTCGACCAAATATCCAAAATCATAAACCATAGCTAAGAGAAACCTATTCAGATGTTGCCATCAAGGGAAACGGACTAACGCCCCACTTCTAGTCCTGAGCCTCTTCTTATGAGGAAAAAAACTCAAACAAGAGCATAGAAGCTGGCCAAAACATGTCAATATTTATGTCATAATAATGCAGAAATGAAAATGTCTGGTATGAAGTATATTTTTTCCAAGAAGTATAATAAAACAAAAAACAAATTGTTTTTGACATATCCAGAAAACATAAATGTAAAGAAAAGACCTGAAACTGATAATGGCAGAGCCCCAGTCATGGGAAAGGGGCGCGATCTCACTCCTCAGTACCCTCCGGACCTATTTTCCCGATTTTCCAGCTGCCCAAAGTCTGTTGTACACCTTCCTTAGAAAGGAGGCCTGCAACATCGTTATGTTCCCTGTAAATGTGACACACAGAAATGTAAGAAAATTGACCCTTCAACGTCCAAAGTTCTTCAAGAATGGGTCTTAAAAGATATATTTGACATATGAAATCCTTTTTGAACCATTTGATTATGTTCAATGAATCTCTAAAAATCTGAACCAAGAGACAACCCATTTGGATAAGCTAGCATAGCAATAGGTGTAGGGCTTTGATTTCAACATAATTGTTGGTTCCATTACCAAGTCCCACCAAAGCTTCCATTCTTTCATTTTGGATTAAATGAATCATAATGCCTGCACCATAGATATTTTCCGAGCTCGAGGCTGCGTCGAAATTTTCCCACGGTATGTCTCCTTTAATCACCTCCAGAGAGATCACCCTAGGACTAGTTTTTAATTTCGAAGCCAACATTTGAGCATAGATTGTCGCGTTCACCAGAGCTATAGCATGAATCAGAGTCCCCTGATATTTGAAAATAATCTTGTTCCTTGCTAGCCAAATTACCCATGATATTATCAGGGGTAGTGCCTTCCCGTTTTCCTCCAGACTCCCCTGCCACCGATCCCGCCAAGCTTCCTGAACCAAACCCCATTCCCACCTTTGAACCTTGCCTATTAGAGATAGAGTTTCTGCCCAACCGAGCTTACTGAAAGAGCAATGTAGAAAAATATGGGAGACTTATTCAGCTTCTGATTTGCATAGAGGGCACCGACCCGGTCCTTCCTTCCTCCTTTTTTGTATGTTGTCCTAGGTTGGGACTTTGTTTTTTAATATGCACCAAAATAATTGTCTGCTTTTAGCTGGGAATTTCAACTTCCAGAGCAGTGTTTCCCACCATTCTAGTGCCTCCCATCCATTTTTTTCCATGATAGAATAGTATTTGAACTTTGGTGAATATTTTCCCGAGGGGGCATGAACCCAACGTAGTTCATCCACTTTCTCTCGGATGCACACATTTTACCTTACCAACTCACTTGTATACTTTTTCCAACCCTCATACCAATGAGGATCAGTATGCATATCTTCCCCCGTCATCCACCCTTGTTGCCAATGCGATGAGGATCCTTCCTTTTCGATTTGATTTAGGAAATGAAACCCTTTGGACCCTATGTGGATTCTTAACTCTTCTGGAAGAGAGTATTGTTATTATGAATCTTTCGTTGTAAAATACCACTTTAGCTACGCATAACAAATAGCCCTAACATCAAGTATGACTGCAAATATCTTTAAGTATGCAGTTAGTTGATCCAAATAATGCTGCACAAATCCAGATCTAAGCATAAAAGACATTAAGCAGTAAAAATGAAATATGGCTCCATGCATCCAATAGACAGGACAAGAACAATGTATTTGAAAGAATTTTTTATATTATATTAAAAGGGGGCACCTGAGAGGAAAACAAGAAAGGTGTTTTCCGGTTCTCCTCAATGGGATGGGTTCTTGACAGTCCTCAGCACTTCAGATCTAGAATCTCTCTCTCTTGTTGGTGTAGAAAACCCAGACAAACATAGAACTCAATGGGAGCTCACAAGGAAAAAATGGAGGAAATGTGACCAAGTGTATAGACCCAGAGTGATCTAATAGGCAACAAAAGGTGACTAATGAATGGTGAAAACCCTTCTATTTATAACAAAATATTAGGGTGATCTAGAAACTTGGTGCATGAATAAAATATTATTAATCAAATTCTAGAACCACCCTTTAGGAATATTTTATTATATTTATTGGAGGGAAAAGGATTTTTGACTTGGGTCAGTTCCTTTATTTATAAATAATAAACAAATAAATGATTTATTTACTATTTTAAGGAAATGGTGGGAATATAATTAAATAAATAATGATTTATTTAATTATTTATAAATGATTTAGTCAAATTTAACTAGGAATATTATTTAAATAGGATTTAAATAACTTATTCCTAGGAAATAATCAAATAAATAAATATTTATTTAATTGATTTCCTTGTTTTGGGTTAAATATGACCAGGATTTATAAACAAGTATAGATTTGTTTATTATTTCTTTTTGAGGTTTCCTGTTTAGACCATAAACAACTTAATAAAGGTGTTTTACTAAGTTATTTCACATAGTGAAAGCAATTTTACTTGAGGTAAAATTGGTCTTACATGCTGTACTTGGGTTCATCTAATGATAATAGGTTAGATGACCAAAAAATGGTGTAACAAGTATCCTTCATTGCAGCCAACCCGAGGGTCAAGCTCGATCCTGACCTGTTCACCATTCCCGACCTGCCATACTAATCCTTCCTAAATAATATGCAACGATCCCAAAATGGCTTTCCACACAAAAGATGCTCTGAATAGATTTTTTCTCTGGGTCCGTAACCATTCTGTCAAAAACATTGGGTCTATGTATTTCCTTCTCATAACCATGGTCTATAGTGAGCCATTGAAGAGAATTATCCAGCCCATTTTAGCAGCTATAGAGGTTACAAAAGAGGGGAGATATTTCATTCCCCATCCCCCCCATTCTTTTGATATTGAAATTCTGTCCCAGGCCACCCAAGGCAACACTACTTCCTCCTTAGACCCTGGCTACAAAAATTTGCTGCAAATTTTCCGCACCCTCTCCATAATTCCTTTTGGCACCCACGAGAGAATTTCCCAATAGACTGAGATGGACATTAAAACATATTTTATTAGCATCGATATTCCAGCTCTGGATAGCCATCTAAAGCTCCAATGATTCACTCTCTTTTAAATTTTTACCACCAGCCACATCCAATCCAAGGATTTGTAAGAGTATGGTTTGAGTAAGAAGCCAAGGTACTTAAAATTGTCTTCCATCCTCTTGATCTCATATGGAAGGTCCTCCACAACCCTCATGGCCTCCTCCCCTGAGAGACCTTCAAAAATAATGACCGATTTACTTGCATTAATTCTCATCCTTGTGGCTATGAGAAAAATGTCAAAGGGAGATTTTATATTTCTGATATCCCTTCTGTTTCCATCACCAAAATGGAGGATATCATCTACAAAGAGTAGGTGAGTTATATGCAGGTTAATTGCCACTTCAATGCCCTTGATGTCCCCTCTCCTTTTATTTGTTGCCAAACATTGACTTAGACCTTCTGCTTCCAAGAGAAAGAGCAGGGGTGATATCCGACACCCATGTATTAGCCGTCTCTGGCTTTTGAAGAAAGGAGAAGCAACCCCATTTATTAGAACAACAAAAATGATATCCGATATACACCCCATCACTCGATTGATGAAAGAGATGTTGAATCCTAGATGCATCAGAAGTAATCTTACATAGATCCAACTTATCTTATCATAAGTTTTTGATAAATCGATTTTGATAATCATACCTTTCCCCCTATTCCTTTTGATGTTGTGTAGAGATTCCTGTGCCACCCCAATTGCTTCATGTATGCCTCCCCTCCAAAAACCCAAATTATTCTTTTGATATGTTCTTGGAAAGAATCGGCTTTAGCCTGATAGCTATGACTTTTGATATAATTTTATAAATGTTATTGCATAAGGAGATGGATCTAAAATAATCAAAAGTGCCAAGTTCATCTGATTTCAGAATAAGGGTTATGTTTATAGAGTTCATCGGTTAGAGGATAACTCCCTTAGACCTAGATTCTTTTACCAATGCTGTGAGATCCTCCCCCAAAGCTTCAAATAAGTGTTGATAGAATTCAACTATCCACCCATCTGGCCCAGGACTTTTATCCTTTTGCATCGCCTTGAGTACTCCTTCCACCTCCTCCTTAGACACCGGGCATGTCAGCGTCTCGTTTTCCTCTTCCTCGACATCTCTGGGAAAATGTTGGGCTACCTTCACCACCTCAGCAATGGTAACTTCCATAGTGGATTTAAAAAATTTTGTGAAATGATCCATCCCCATTGCTGCTAATTCAGGAAAATATTTTTCCATCCTATCATCCTCCTTCCTCATCCCCCAGATGGTGTTTGATTTTTTCCTCCCTTTAGCATAGTTATGGAAAAACTTCGTGTTTTCATCTCCTGCTGACAGCCATATGGATCTCATCTTTAGTCTCCATTGTTCCCCCCTTTCCAGAATAATTTTCCTTCTGTCCCCCTCTAGGGATTTGATTAGTTTTTCTTTTTCTTTTTCCACTGTTTCATAACCATATGCTTCTAAATTTTCCATTCTCCCCAGCTCTTCTCCTAACCATTTTAACCTCTCCTCCTGAGCCTCTTTCCTCTTTTTTGGCCATTCTATGGTAGCTTTTTTCATCCTTTTTAGGTTATCCCATAGATGTGAAACTCTGCTAGGAACTTCCTCTACTCCCTGGGGTCTCCAAATCTCCTTTAAGAGGGAGTTATAGGATTCCTCCTTGAGCCATCCGAGATTAAATTTGAAAGGTGATCCCAGTTTGTCAAAATAACCTTTCATCTCTAGAAGGATTGGGTGGTGATTCGAGTCCCCTCCCTCCCCAACCCATTGCCTAAGGGCTAGAATTTTGTCCACCAGATCCTCTTTAAGTAGGAATCTGTCTAGTACCTTGACCACTCGAGCTTGCCCAGTTCTCATGTTCCTCTATGTTGGCCTCAACTTGACTATATTAATATCTATAAGATTCCCATATTTTATTTTAGAAGAGAAAAAAATCTGACAAGGGGTCAGATCATGCGGTCGGCCCCCATGACTCTGCCTGCTCGATGGATAAATTGAGATCTCCCCCAACAATAAGATCGGGATTTTTAATGAAATATATGGCCCAAAGGTTGTTCCAAAAGTCCACCCTATCATGACAGAGTCCGTATATATTCAAGATTATTAAATTTGAGCAGAGGTCTAAGGAGTAGACTTTCATTTCCAGAGCATGTTCCCTACCCCAAGAGCTGACCAATTTGAATTTCCTTTCATTAAATCCTATGGCCAACCACCTGACCTTCCTTTGGCATCCAGGCACTGGAAACACCATCCTGGACAAAGTTTTTAAAGGGTTGAGTTAACATCATCCCCTGACCCCATAATTTCTTGGAGCATAATTATGTTCGGTCCATAATTTGAGATTGGGGCTTTTAGTGCTAGTTTTTTGGGCTTACTAGCTAAACCCCTATATTTAAGGGACAACAAAATCATTTGTGCACCATGCCTAGGGTGTGCACTGCTCTAAGTACCCCTGTTAAGTATCTCTGTTTTCCATCATCAATATCAAGTTTTTCTTTGAACTGAGCTTTAGACAAATTTGATTTCCTCCCCCTCTGCTTGGGCCCCAAGACGGATTCCATAAGATTCCCTAAACCCCCAACAACTTCCAACATGTTTTCCTTTTTGTCTCTCGGTCAAAGGTTATAAGTTTTACACACACCTTCAGATGGCGGATGATCATCTGATCCAGAAGGAGGCTGGAGGCGAAAATCTATAAACATATCTAGAATGGAGGTGATAATGTTGTCCAAAGAAGTTAGTACATGATTGGAATTAACTGAGTGTAATGGGTGGGATTTCGGCGTGGAAGGACCAGGCACCTTAAGTATAGGAGACAAAACTGAAACAATAAAAGCAATAGGGGAGGAGCTATCAAGAACAATACCCTCCATTAGTGCAACAGTGGTGTCCATGTCTATCTCCGTGGTTGCCTCTTGAGGATTGGCCTCTCCCCTTCCTGAAGCTGGGACCTTCGCTCTTCCATTGTGGTGTCCATGTTATTCCCCTCCTCATCTTGCTGAGATATGTTGTGGCCTCGTTCTAACCCTGTCTCCTTGTTGAGCTTTTCCCAGACTGACCTCCCTTCCTGTGCAACCTTGTCTTTCCCCTTTTTATGTTTTTTCCTCCTCCTAATGCCCAGAGGGAAAGCTTTGGCCGAGTGTCCATACCGGTGACACTTGTGGCATCTAAACAAAAATTTCTCGTATTCCAGTGTTTGAATAAAAGACCAATCCCTATATCGCAGTTGAATAGCCTCCGCCAACCCTTCTCTGGGATTTAAACAGACCAATATTCTAGCTGTGCCTTGCTCCCCTGTTTGCTTAAAGGACATGTTTGTCTCCAGAAAATGCCCAAGTTCATTCCCGATTTCCTTAAAAACGTTTTTTGACCAGAGCGGGTGTGGGAGCCCCAGGAGCTTTACCCATATTGGGAGATCTGCCACCTTCTCCCTTTGAGCGTCGAAAAGAGGATTCCATATTTTAAATAAAATTGGGGCTCGACTGAACCCCTAATTCCTCTCTAGAACCCAATTAACCATCTCCTTTCAATTGGAAATTTATCATAAACCATCCATTTGTAAGTTTAACCACCTCAAAACGCTGATCTGGAGCTGCTTTCCATGCCTTTGTTGCCCACTCCTTCAAGAAATTGCCGAAAATTTCTTACCTTTCGCTCTTCCCACCAATGTAAGATCAACTGTTTCCATGGCCTCGTCAATCGAGGTGTCTATACCCAACACCAGACTAGGGATCTGATCCTTCTGCCTTAATACCTTAGCTTTCTTCCTAGATTTTTCTAGGTTTTCCAGAGCTCTATCTGAGTCGTGGGCCAGAGTAGGCCAGATTCTCTTGCAGGTCGAACGCTTCTTCACCCTCAGATGTGTCCAAACCCCCTTCCCTGATCCGTATGTCTCCACATTCCCTGTCTTGTTGGACCAACCCTTCCTTTGCCAAACCCTCCCCCAAAACCCCCAAGGGCTTTTTGCTTCCTTCAATCAAGTCCTATGCATGGGAGCTCCCCTTCCGATTCCTTGTTGTTGGAAGCCCTCCTTCCCTACTCTAATATGCAACCCAAATACTTCTATTTTCTTCTATGGCTTCTGCAATTCTCCCCAAACCCTCCTCTCACAAGTATCTTTGGAACCTCTTTTCCCCTTCGCTTGGGCTCCTCGGCAAACTTCTCGGCCCCAATGCCTCCAACCCCCCCAATTTTCGATACAACCATATCGTTCGACCTCCTTCTAAGAAAGATCTCAGTCCCGACTTCTTCAAAAACCCGCAGCTGGCTGTGATACCCTTTAACCCTCCTTTTTGATGGAAGGACCGTTCAATGTCCAGGCCCTGATCCTTTGTCAGCTGATTTCCATATTCAATCCCAGGTAAAATGGACGTCTCCAGGTTATGCACAAAGAGCCATGTCGGTTGCATAGTCATTTTCACCATGCCCGTTAGGGTTTTTTTCGGAGAAAGCGGAAATCCTTCCAACCTCCCTTCCATTCCCGAACCTCCAGTATTCCCTCCCCCTAGTCTAGTTGGCCCAATAAAACACATCAAGTTCTGCTCTGTGACTTCGAAACCCCACATGGTGAGCATATCGCTTAGCTCGGGATCCACCTCCACCTTTTCTGAACTATTGACCATTGTTGCCTAGCTCCTCTATGTCGGCAACAACTGTTTCGTTCTCTCAAACCCTTCACACCAGGCGTGTACACCCTCAAGCTGTAAACTGCTAACTCCCTTCCTTGCAGCGAAAAATGGTAAACTAGAAATGGCGAAACAATAATGCACTATAAAAACTCATATTACCTTTTACCTCTCATTTGCATGGAAACACATCTTGAGGTACCTTGGATATTCCACCAATCGTCGCCATCTGCCTACCCTCCGAGACCCCCCTGTTGGGTACTGCCTCCTGCCAGCAGCTTCCCGATGCCGCCTTCGATCCACTCAGGCCATGGCGCCCGTTAGGGTTTTCTGACTAGCCCTGCTCCATATTTACTACAACACTCATTTCCCCTCAAACTTCGATTACACCTACCTTTTTGCATATGGGAACTATCTACAAGGTGTCACAACATTTGGTGTCATTGCCGAGGAGCAGAGATAAGAATATATATTTCCTTGGGTGTACGGCAAAGGAGAGTTATTACCTCTTGATCGTACATTGATGAACTGATTTTATTTATTTATTTATTTATTATTTATTATTTATTTTTTTCCTGAGACAACCAACATAGATTATTTCTCTTGCTCAAAATATTAAAAATATTTCATATAGAGGGATTCTTTCATCCAAAACCATGGTCCATTATATTAAATGATTGGTTTATCTTCATATGAGTAAAAAAATAAAAATAGTAAATCCCTTTGCATAGTAGTGGATATCTATAACGACAAGCTAAAGTAATCCCAGGTATTAAATCGTTGAAAATTCTTAGAGGTTGAATTTGCTTTTGAAACACATAATATAATGGTTTTAAAATGAGGTTCTTTGGGGGTGAGCATCATTATTGTTTCTTGAAAATAGGAATGGTTTGCGATAAACACCTTCTTAGCATGAGCTAGAGAAATTGAAATCGTTTGTGTTTCCTTAGAAACAAGGGTTTCCATAATGAATACTTCACACACATTGAAAATTTTTAAATAGGATAAATAAGCATGGCATAGTTTTTTAGCTTTAATGTTGATGTGGTTCCAAAAATATTATTGAATCTAAAAGTTTGTTTTCTACTACCTATATGGGATGCATATTTGATTCAATGGACGTATTTATTAAGCCATGATTATAACTTAGAATTTGTTATATATATATATAGAGATTTTATTTAAATGGACAAATGGAAGTCATATATATATTTTTAGGACCAAAGAGATGAACTATATCAATACTTTGCTAATTAGATGAAATGTTAAAGCCCGCAACAAATGTTAAAGTAATCTGCAATGCTAATTGCATAATATGTAGTGCTAATTGTATAATCTGCAGTGCTAATTGCATATTTCTTGTCATTAGCCTAATGTTAATGCATTTCAAAGTTCACATTATGATTTTGTGAAATTTCCTTGAGGTTTTCTCACATTTTCTTGTTTCAATTTCCAGTTTTTGAAGTTAGGATATGCTTTATCTTTTTAAAGATAAAACATCAAGGAAATGGTCTTCACTTTCATTACAATGTGGCCTGGCCTTTATTGCCACGTCTCTTTGTGGAAATGGTCTTCGCTTTCATTACAATGGGTCATTCACTTTATAGGTTTAACCTTGCTAAATTTATAAAGGTGCGTAGTCTACAATTTGTTTGAATATTTAAGGAATAGTAAGATAAGTATTTTTATTTTTAAATTACTTTGTATTATTAGAAAATTCCTTTATCAAATCATTTTGAACATGAATAAAGGGCACCCACTCCCTCCTCACTCATGGGTGATTTTTTTTTTCTTTTCTATAAATTTGTTTGCATATTTAAAGGGTGGTAAGGTAACTTTATTTTTTAATTATCTATATTAGTGATTTTGTTTCATAAAATCATTTTGAAATTGAATGAATGACACTCTTTAAATTTTGGTACTTTATTTTCTTATTCTCTTTTTATTGTGTTTTATAATTCATTGTGTTAGTTTTATTTATGTTAATCTCATTCGTGATTGGATGATTACATTTTTTTATTTATGATATTAAATTATTGATTGGTAATCGTTTTTTCTAACTTTTGAACTTTGTTACCTTATTCTCTTCTTCCTTCTTTGTTATGTTTTGTAAGTCATTGTATTAGCTTCATTTACATTAAACTCATCTGTGAGTGGATGAATACATTTGTTTATATATTTTTGCCATCAATTTATTTACTAGTAAACTATTTTTTCTGACATAAACCAAAAAGACGTTTTATTGAATATACAAGTACAATGTCCTAGTTATACTTGCAAAGGTCGTAGCTTCATTTTAATTTATTTGTTTCTATGACTCACATTTTCAAATCCTATTTTCAATCATTTTAGATGTTTTGTGTTTTTTTGTTTGTTGAAGATTGCAACAAGAAACAGTGAAGTTGGCATCCGGAAACATCATCCTTGATCCTAGTGAAAAATAAGCACCTACACTAGGTGGGGCCCACACAGGCTATTTTTAGGTGATATGTCTATTTTTAGAATTTGGACCACAGTCTATTTTTAGCAGTAATCTATTTATACATGGTTGAGCAAATTATATGGATGGATGGGCGTCTAAGTTTGGAATGCATGTGCGAAGTTGTTTCGTGGAATGCATGTCTAAAATTAGAATGCATGTCGATTTTTGCTAAGCCCTTAACAAAAATTAGAAAATAAATAATTATCTATTTTCAATGAGTACTTGGAACTAGTTAACTGAAGTGGCAAATCAGTTAGCTAAGTGGATTTCGAGTTGAAGTGGTTGGTTGGTGGACCATGCAGTTGACTTCGTTGTAACTGAGTGTGACAAAGTTGTAACAGAGTTGGATGTGTAGTTATGTGAGTTGTTATTTAGTTTAACTCAGTTAAGCGAGTTAAACTCAGTTTTTCTAGTTGTAATTGGTTGTAACTAAAGATACACTAGTGAGAGATCAATGAATTAAATACTAAATTAATTCACATGAAGTGATCTCACTTGCAACTGAAGAAATACTACTATTAACTACATGCATGTCAGATCCAGTGGAGACCCAGTTGAGAGATAGGTGAAGGGGCCTGGTTGACTATTAATTGTGACTATATTGATGCATTCAATGCATCCACACACACATTGAATATGCTTATGAGGATTGCACAGTCAAGGCTGGCCATATCGAAACCATTCAGAGGTTCTTGACCATCAGGGATTGCGGAGTGGAGGCAAGCTGTCAGGAGGCAGTAAATTGGTGCATGTGTGAGCCAATTTTTGTATGACAGTGTGAGACGATTGTGTATTATACTAAGAGCTCTTGGATTAGAGTTTTGTATGAGATTTTTTCATGGATCCATGATATACATAATATATGATAGTTGGGGTTTTTAGCTATAAGCTTTCCTGGTAAAAAAATCTTGTTATGTGCAATTGATTTTTTCTTCATGTGTTTGCAATTGGCGATTTAATTTCTGCAAAGAATTAAGTAGAAGGATTCTGTATTTAACAATGGATATAATTGTTAGATCAGAAGATTATGGTAATTAAAAATTGTATTATTGTTTAAATTTCTACATGGTATTGGAGCAGTGTTAATCACTGAAAATATTGCAATATTGAAGCAATGTTGAGTTTTGTTGGTGGAAAAATTCAAATTTGCAGCAAGAATTTATTGGTGCGACAGTTGAGTAAACGTTGAAATGGCTTTCAATGTTTTGCGGTTGGAGTATGCACTCGAGGGCAACTCGAACTACATTACATGGAAGGATAGGATGGAAGCGGTGCTTGAAGATAATGACTTGAAGGAATTCATTGACAGTGATGCTCCTAAGCCTACTTTGACAGATGATGCAGTACTTGATGCATGGAAAAAGAAAGTAGCAAGGGCGAGGAGGATTCTGTTGGAAGGTGTGAGAGACCATATTGTCTCAATCCTTCATGGGAAAGCCACTCCATATGCTATGTGGAAGGCTTTGACAGATCTTTTCCAAAGCAATACCGACCATAGGAAATTGGCGTTGAAGGATAAACTCAGAAAAATCAAAATGGAGAAGAACAACACTATTCTGGTATACTTAACAAAGTTTGTCCAATGTAGGGATGAGCTTGGGAGTGTAGGAGTAAGTGTTGCTAATGATTATTTGGTGAGTTTGGCTCTCTTGGAACTTCCTAAGAGTTGGCACAGTTATGAAGACCCTGTCAACGGATGGGAAAAACTGTCGAATTGGGAATGATTGTGGTCGGATCTAGTGCAGGAGGAGTTTAGGTGGAACACCATAGATGGCTCTTCAACAATGCATGATGATGAAGAAGATTGTGCTTTGGATGCCAAGGCAAAGAAGGGGAAGGGGAAGAAATTCCATTCTAAATCTGAGGCCGGTGAAGATGGCAAGGAGCACAACATGTCCAAAGTGAAGTGTTTTCACTGTCACGAGTATGGACATTTTGCCACAAATTGTCCACATAAGAAGAAGAACAAGACGACTACTAGAGCTGCAGCTGGTGAGGCTCTTGCCTCACAATTTGAGCTTGAATTCTCATTGATCGCATGCATGGTGTCTAGTACATTGGGATCAGGGTGGTACTTTGATAGTGGTGCTTCCTTTCACATGACGGGAGATGAGAAAATTTTCAGTGACTTAGAGGAGAAAGATCTCCATATGCATATTGAGTTGGGAAACGATGGATGATACAATGCAACTGACATTGGTACCATTACCTTTCAGAGGGCGTTAGGTAAACTCTTTCAATTAAAAGAAGTTATGCATGTTCCTGGTTTGAAGAAAAAATTAATCTCAGTCGCAATGTTAGAGGATAGAGGCTATGATGTTGTCTTTAGTGAAGGAAAAGCTTTCCTGCGACAAAAAGCAATAGGGCAAGCCAAGAAGGTTGGGATTCGAGCTAAGAATCTCTACAGACTTGAAGTAGATGTGATTTCTATGGAGCTTCCTACCATTGGGAACTGTGAGAAAGATATGCAATTGATGCTTGAGAGGGAGTAGGATTTGCATGCAGGTAAGAGTGAACCTCGAGATGTAGAGCAACCACAAGATGAGGATCATGGAGTGGGAGAAACCACTCATGCAGAGAAATTTCGAGCCAGATGGGCAGAGGGAGTGCATGCATCTATACCACCAGGTGAGAGGTGGGGCGACATGCATGAGTAATCTCGAGAAGAGATTTTAGGACAAGATTCTTTGAGATGGTGTGGATCTCATGAATTGAACCTGGCTATGAGGAGCCCATAGTACAATAGTAGCAGGATCATTTGGATTGATGCAGTCAGATCAAAGTGACAATGTCGGATACTACAGCGCAGATCATAGTTGGCAGCAATTGCAGACTGCATGGGTGCAGAGTTCAACAGCGCAGTGGTCCCTGAAGACATGTGCAGTAGCTAAGCAAAAGTCAGAAGACTTTGATGACAGATGCATTATACTGCTTAAGTTGTTTGGAGGCTATTTAGTTTGGAAGTGTTGCATGCAAAGGTTGTAGGGCGAATGCTTGGAGTTGCATGTCGCATGCAAAGACATTCCTTTCTTGTTGAGAGGGAGTGTTGAAGATTGCAACAAGAAACAATGAAGTTGGCATTTGGAAACATCATCCTTGATCCTAGTGAAAAATAAGCACCTACACTAGGTGGGGCCCACACATGTTATTTTTAGGTGATATGTCTATTTTTAGAATTTGGATCAAAGTCTATTTTTAGCGTTAATATATTTATATATGGTTGAGAAAATTATATGGATGATGGACGTCTAAGTATGGAATGCATGTATAAAATTAGAATGCATGTCGATTTTTTTTAAGCCCTTAACAAAAATTAGACAATAAATAATTATTTATTTTCAATGAGCACTTGGAAATAGTTAACTGAAGTGGAAAATTAGTTAGCTAAGTGGATTTCAAGTTGAAGTGGTTGGTTGGTGGACCATGTAGTGGAATTAATTATAACTTAGTGTGACAAAGTTGTAACAGAGTTTGATGTGTAGTTATGTGATTTGTTATTTAGTTTAACTTAGTTGTGCTAGTTGTAACTAAAGATACACTAGTGAGAGATCAGTGAATTAAATATTAAATTAATTCACATGGAGTGATCTCACTTGCAACTGAAGAAATACTACTGTTAACTACATGCATGTTAGATCTAGTGGAGACCCAGTTGAGAGATAGGTGAAAGGGCCTGGTTGACTATCAATTGTGACTATAGTGATGCATTCAATGCATCCAGACACACATTGGAGATGCTTATGAGAATTGCGTAGTCAAGGTTGGCCATATCAAAATCATTCAAAGGTTCTTGACCATCAGGGATTTCGCAGTGGAGGCAGGCAGTCAGGAGGTAGTAAATTGGTGCATGTGTGAGCCAATTTTTGTATGACAGTGTGAGACGATTGTATATTGTACTGAGAGCTCTTGGATTAGAGTTTTGTATGAGATTGTTTCATGGATCCATGATATACATTTTTTTCACAGAGAAAAAGTTCGTAACCTTTCATATTAATGATCAGCTACATGTTACATATGCTGTAGTGTAAAACTACTGTACAGTCCAAAAAACAGAAAACAGTCGGCCATACAATCAAAAACTGTAAGCATACAGTCCTGTAACCTGAAACATCAGTATGTATCAAAGCATAGCAAGTTCGGTGCATAACTTACTAACTCCAGTAGGAACAAAAAAGATGATAAAAATACATGCCGAATATATGAAAAGGGGCGTAAATAAACAAAATCCCCCATAATAACAGTACAGCTACAAGTCCAAAATATGAGGAGCCTCCTCAATAAAAGGCCGGTGAAAGTATCTGTAGATCTGTCCAGCATTATGTTCAGTGATGTGCCAGGTACCCCAAGTCAACTCCGAAGCTTCCTTGGATAGTTGATCAGCAGCTTCGTTCCGAGACCTGTAAATATGAGTCACTGTGATGAAGTCAAATAGTAATCTGAGATGGTGAACTTCACTCAAAAGTGCAGATAGTGTGTGCGAGTGGAAATGTGCAAGATTGTTAAACCAGTTGGTCACAAGTAGAGAATCTCCAAATATCTGGATGGATGCACAGTGAATCTCCCGAGCAAATGTGAGAAGGAGTCTGAGGCTCTGTAGTTCGGCGAAGTTGTTGGTTCCTGGTCCTAAACCCATTCTGATGTCGAAAAAGTGATGTTCATTCAAATAGAGTACTGCGCCCCCCCCACACCCCTGTGCGTTGGACGCACCATCAAAATATGCCCACGCCTTGCTGTGATCGATGATTTCCGGGTTCACATGAGGTGGCTTACAGCTTGTACAATCCTCAGGTATGAGTCGGAAAGTGGCAATAGCTGCAGCACATATCCGATCACAGTCAATCGGAATCTCCTTGAAGATCTTATTGTTTCGCCCCATCCAAATTTCCCAAGACACTATTAATGGTAGGTTACAGAGTTTTTGACTGTGTGCAGCACGCTGCCACCAATTGGACCAGGCATCGAATAGTGTGGCACCCCCCCCAATTGGATCTGTATCTCAAATCAGTAATAATCCTAGACCAGATGTTTTGGATACTGTTGCATTGCAGAAATAAGTGGTGGGCGTCCTCACTGTCGTTAAGACAGTAACAGCATCGAGAAGCCCCGTAGAAGGACCTTCTGTGCAAGAATTCTGAGGTGGGAATGCAATCTCTGAGTATGCACCAGAACAGAAGTCTGTGCTTATGCGGGGATTTTAATTTCCAAATGGTGCTCCACCACCAGTCCTTAATGGGGGGTTCCTTGTGCTTGATGAGTTCGAGGTAGCCAAGCTTTGGAGAATAACGTCCATCTTTTGATATAGCCCAAATCAGATTGTCCTCACGGTCAGTGATGCAGATATTGGTGGCTTTCAGTGCCCATATGAATTGTTGCCAGACCCGTGTGCCTTCCGGAGGGATACCAAGGTCACCCGCCTGTAGCCAGGCTTGTTCCCGCCAAGTAGTGTGTGCCCAGTCAACAATCTGTGCCAAAAATGTGACATTCCTGCGGGCGAGGTGTTCAATAATATATACTGTCAGTATATGATAATCTCCACTCCCCGACCAAGAGTCCATGCCAATGCGAACCGCAGATCCTGAACCAATGTGCCAAGATAAGCCATTCTGTATTATGTGAGCTGCCCTTGTTATAGCCTTCCAAATAATAGAAGCCCCCGATTGCAAAGTGATGCAGCCACGGATCCATTCGTGTGGGCTTTGTGGAGATATATATTTTGCCACCATAACCTCCTTCCATAAGCTCTGACCAGTTATTAAGTGCCAGCTCATCTTAGCCGCAAGGGCCCTGGAAAAGAGATGAAGATCTTTTAACCCCCAGCCACCCCATTTTTTGGGCAAAGTGATACGATCCCATGCAATCCAGGCAAACGTGGATGCCTTACCTTGGTTGCGCCAGAGGAATTGTCTGCAGATGCACTTAATCCGGTTAGTAATGCCAATTGGAATCCAGGCCAGGGTCATCCAATAGACCGGTATGGCCTCCAGTACAGACTTAATGAGGATGAGTCTACCAGCCCTTGATAACCATCTATTGTACCAGACGTTGATTCTGCGCTCAATTTTTGCTAAGATCCAGTTCCAGTCCTTGGTCTTATAATCATTTGGTTTGATGAGGTACCCCAAATATTTGAGTCCACCATTAATATCAGTGCAGACATAGTCAAAAAGAATCCTGGAGGTGACTTGTTCCTGTCTTGTGCAGCCCGTCAAAATGATAGAGGATTTGGTGCAGTTTGGAGCCATGCCAGTGGCCCTGCAAAACCAATTCAGGAGCAGATCAAATTGAACCGAGTCTTGTCTAGTGCCATTAAGAAAAATGAGAACATCGTCAACAAATAAGAGGTGTGTAAGATATAAATTGTCAATGATCCGGAGCCCCTGTAGTGTCCCCCTTTCTTTTGCTTCGTTGATAAGTACAGAGAGGCCCTCCATGACGAGGACAAATAGCAGAGGTGAAAGTGGACAGCCCTGACGGAGACCCCTCCCCGCATGGAAAAAATCAGAAGCAGTACCATTGATCAGAATGCTGAAGGTGGCATGACAAATGCAGCCCATAATCCAGTTGATAAGGGTATGAGGAAACCCAGAGTGGATAAGGATGAGGTGTAGGTAACTCCAGTCAACCTGATCAAAAGCTTTAGTTAGATCGATCTTGAGAATAGTTGATTTCAGGCGGAGAGATTTAATGGAGTGAAGGGCCTCCTGAGCAGTACCAATGGCCTCATGAATTTGCCTATGATTCAGAAAAGCAAATTGTTCCTTTCCAATATGTTCGGACAGGAAAGGCTTGATGCGATTTGCAATAATTTTAGATCTGATCTTATAGATGCAGTTACACAGCGAAATGGGTCTGAAGTCATTGAAGCTGGTAGGGTTGTCCGATTTTGGAATAAGTGCAATAAAGGTGGAGTTAAATCCATCATATATCCTGCCCCGCACCCTGCTATCCTCGATCATAGTAAGGAGGTCAGTTGAAATGAGGTCAAAGAAGTGTATAAAAAATTCAATGGGCCAGCCATCAGGCCCCGGGCTCTTGTCCCGTTTGAACCATTTCAAAACCCCTTCAAGTTCGCCCATGGTCACTGGGGAATTGAGGTCATCCTGTTGGTCCTGTGCCACGAAGAGTTTGAAGTTTTGAGTAATGCGCAGGATCTCCGGGAGATTGATGTTAGCAGAAGCCCTATACAGGTTGGTGAAATGTCTGGTACCTAACACAGCTAGCTGATCATGTGTTCTCGCAGTATAGCCATTACGATCAGTCAATTCCCAAATGGTGTTAGCAGCCTTGCGCCCATTTGCATGCTGCTGAAAGAATTTCGTATTTTCATCACCGGCCTGTAACCAAATGGCTCGACTTTTGAGTCTCCAATCTTCCTCCTTCTGTTTCAGCAGTTTGGCCTTTTCGGTCTCAAGCATGAAGAGTTGAGCCCTAGCTTCCTCACTACTGTAGCCCAACAGATCACCATTGTTGAGAGAGCCAATATTAACCTCAATTCGGTGCAGAGCCTCACTTTCCTGTTTCTTTTTATTCTGTGCCCACTTAATGGTGAGGACCTTTATTCGAAGAAGATTTTCATTAATAACCCTACCAGGGTCATCATCCAATGTAGGTCTAAAGTGCTTCCAGGTCTGAGTGACCAGCTGGTTGAACTCCGGATCACGTAACCACTTGGAGTTGAATTTGTATGGGGGGCGGGCTTTATGAGGGCCACATTCAAACTCCAGGATGATGGGCGAGTGATCAGATTTGCCACCTGAGCCCACCCATTGACGAGCACGAGACAAAACAGTGAGGAGGTCTTGTTTAATAAGAAATCTGTCAAGCCTGCGTGCCAATGCAGCATTACCAGTCCTCCTGTTCCGCCATGTAGGTTGCAGCTTAGTAGTCTGAGTGTCAACCAGGTGTGCAGCACTGAGCGCTGAGTTAAAAAATTCAGCCAAAGGGTCCGGGGAGGCAAGTGGTCCCCAAGATTCAGCAATGCCCAAGGAGAAGTTCAGATCTCCACCCAATATGAGATTGGGGACGGTAATGTGTGAGCAGGTCAATAGAGAGTTCCAGAATTTCTCTCTGTCAGAGCAGGGCCCATAAACATTTACCAAGGTAAACACAATCTCCGAATTACCAAACAAAACATCCATCGCAAGGACACCCGATCTGCCCCAGCAGTTTAACATTCGGGTGGTTTTGTTGTTGATGCCAAGAGCGCATCCTCCGGACCTACCACGAGCATCAAGAGTGATGAAGGACCAATCAGGAAGGATTGTAGATAAGGTTTCAGTCACCTCCAAACCCCCCCCGAGCGTTTCTTGCAAAAATAGTATATCAAAAGGTTTTTGTGCTAACAGTTCTCTGAGGGCCAATCTCTTATCGGGGTTGGCCAACCCCCTGCAATTATAGGAGAGACAAATCATGATGTAACAATCTTCAGGGGTCTTCGTGCTCTAAGGACCCGCATAAGAGAGGCTTGTGTTCCTGCTTCCACTTCAAATTTAGCCCTTTTAATGGCCTTTGCAAGGGCAGAAGGTCTGCCACGAGATTTGGAGGGTAAGCTACCCAGTCCCGGCCCAATGCCAAAAACCTCTCCAGATTGAGGGTTTGTTAAGGATCTAAGGAAATAGTTGTGCTTCGAAGAATGAGTCTCCGAAGAGGTGGCAGATAGGCCAGGGGAGGGCAGAGCAGATGAATGGTGTATAATAGGGGAGAAAGTTGGGGTGGCCGAGGCAATAGAGCAACAAACCGACGGGAGATTTAATGTTGTGTGAGACATACTCGATGATATACAATGAGAGATGAAAGCAGATGACAGGTGCTTCTCAGTACCAGATACAATAAAAGGCAGTGAATAGGATGGAGAATTAGATGTAAAATCAGAAGTTAAAGGATCAGAAGAAGCAGTACCCGGTATGGCCTGATCGTGTAGGGGAGTCACCGACGATACCTGAGGCCTGGATCTGGGCTGCGTGGTGGTCCAAGTGGGCAATGTCGCCGAGCTCGACCCACCATCTCCAAGAGGCACTGTAGCCCACGGCTGCACACCCACACTATCCGGTCCGGTGCAGGGGTTAGGCACAGTTTGTATGCCAATGGAACAAGTTTTCTTTGCGCGCATCCTGTCAGTACCCATCCTTGGACAAGATTTGTATAGATGACCAACCTCCTGGCATTTTCTGCATCGGAAGGGCACGCCCTCATAGTCTAGAGGTTGCTGCCACTCCAACCCATCGAACATCATAATAAAATTCTCATATAAGCCATCTCTGGTGTCAAGGAAGATCAGGATCCGAGCCACTGCTCTGTTGCCCGTGGCTAGGTAGGAGCGGTCATGGTCCAGATACCGACCGAAGTGGCCCCCAATGTTACGAAGCGCAGTCTCATTCCAGAAATGCAGAGGCAGTCCAGGCAACCTCATCCAGATGGGGCCTGCACCTGCATTCTCTTTTTTTGGATCAAAGAGGGGCACCCAACGTTTGAGGTGGACAGGATGCAGTTCCAGATGCCAGAATTGCTTGAGGACCCAATCAGAATGCTCAGGCCGGGCGAAGGTGAGAGAGAACCAGCCTTTGGACAAGGCCCCGACCACCGGGAGTGAGTCAAGGGAATCACTCCATATCTCTCTCGTCCACCGTTGGAGCCGCGATGATGTGTATTTCCGGCCGCGAATCTTCCCAACTAGGGTCTTGGCCGCAACAATGTTCCAATCATCCATACCACTCTCGCTTCCAATACTAGTACGGTAATTTAACCTGCTCTTAGTGACCTTATGCAGATTACTGCTCGGACAAACCCCCAGTACCGGCCCGTCAGAATCGGAAGATGGAGAACAATGCTTTTCCCGGTCGATTAGGTCCTCTGGTATATTGGTGAAGACCCCAGAGGCCGGCGCTGTAGTAATGGGGGCCGAACCGACATGAGTTGCAGCAATATAATCAGGAGGGCAAACCTCAGATGTGGGAGGGCCAGCAATGTGCCGCTGCGCCAAGAAATGAGCTGTGTCACCGATCACTGGAAAGTCCGCCTCCGAGAAAAGTGCGGAGCTTCCAATGTCCACATTGCCAAGGTGTCTTGTGTGAAAGCCCAGAGACCAAACTCCTCATTCGAGGGCGAGCCAAATGTCAAAAACATAGTTGGGGTTTTTTTCTTTAAGCTTTCCTGGCAAAAACATCTTGTTATGTGCAATTGATTTTTTCTTCCTGTGTTTATAATTGGCGATTTAATTTCCACAAAGAATTAAGTAGAAGGATTATGTATTTAACAGTGGATATAATTGTTAGATCAGAAGAGTCTGGTAATACAAAATTGTATTATTGTTTAAATTTCTACATTTTTTTCCTTTTTGTTTTCTTTTTTCACTTCAAACATTTTTCTTTTACTATCGACAATTTTTACATGTTCATCTTACATTTATAAATTGGCCTTTTTTCTTTGAGACAACCAACTTAGATTCCTTATCTTGCTTAAGGTATTGAAAATGTTTCATATAGAGGGAATATTTCATCCAAAACCATGGTCCATTGTCTAAAACGATTGGTTTATCATCATAAGAGTTAAAAAAAATATTAAACCCCCCGACATAGTAGTGGATAGCTATAATGGGAAGCTTCAAGTAACCCTAGGTATTATTGATCCAACACCCGAAAATTGTTGATAATTCTTATAGGTTGGATTTGCTTTTGAAACACATAGTAGAATGATTTTAGAATGAATTTATTGGTGGTTGTGAGTACCATTTTTTTTTACTTGAGAATAGGGATCATTTTGGATAAACACCTTCTTAGCATGAACTAGAGAAGTTCAAACCCTTTGTGTTTCCTTTGAAACATGGGTTTACTTAATGGATGCTTCAGACACATTGAATTCATTTTGTATAAAAGTCCCAAAATATTGTAGCTACTTCAAATTTCATACTATTAGAGAGGGGTCCAACTTGAGAGGAGTCACTATTGGTTGAGGAAAGTGGCCCCAAATCTAGTTGCCTTGAAGATGAAAAATATGCAACATTATTCAAGCTAGGAGTTGAAGAGGCATCCTTTGGGTGATGGAAAGGAAAACACTTTCAGGGAGAGTGAGTAAAATTGGAAACCAATTAGAGTTGATTATTCATAGCCTTGAGTAATGAAGATGTTATATTTGTTCTTACATTAATATGAATGGAAGATAATATGAGGGTAACTTTCAAACATGTGCATTTTCTCTTTTGTTTGTGACTAATTTAAAACTTGACATCATCTTAGAAGTCAAATAAATCTCTTTATTTCTTTTTTAAAGAGATCCATCAATCAACTAATAAGTTTTATATTTTGCATTGTAAAGGATGCTATGAATTACACTCCTCACATGCCTACCAAAATTTGAAATTAACTACCCACATCCCTTCTTGACAAGGACATCAAATTTGGTAGTAACACTTGTTTAATTTTAATTTAGTTTTTAAATGCCAAATATTTACATAGAGGAAATTGCAAATTATATAATACTTTATTTAGTTATGTATATAATAAGATAGGAAAGGATTAGGTTATTTTAGAAAGTTATTTTAGATATTCAAAGCCACATTCTTTTTTACAAGAGTAAAATGGTTATTTTCTAAAGGATTTAGATAGGATTTACACCTCTTAACTTATAAGGATAACATTGAAAACCTGCATCATAATTTTTCTACAACTCTCTCTGCTACCATTAGCAAGTTATCTATTAAGGTGTCATATAAAAAGCATAACAAAACTACCAACTCTTTGTATGATAAGGATTGCAAAATTTCTACAAAAGAAATTAGTGATGCTACTAATGAAACTTTAAAGCTTGATAAGATAAATATGTACAAATCTCTTATTAAAAGAAAGAAAAGGTATTGTATAAGTAGAAAGAAAGAGTACTTATTTCACCTCTCCATGTTTGATCCTATAAGGTTTTGGAGGAAAATTCTAATTCATAAATATTAAAGAAAATCATTTGATTCCCTTGAAGAAAAGGAATATTTACTTGTTGTAGTTGCTACAACCCCCCTCCAAAAATTTTCCCAATCTTTGATTTTGGAGCCTCCCTTCTCTCCATAGGAGATTAGCCTTCATTAGCCTTCAATGTCGACAAGTATTCATGCGTATGTAAATGCTTATCCTTTCATGCAGTGCTTCTGATGTCTTGTTTTAAACCCAATCTGAACCTTTTCAAACACAAGTCATCTCCTTCCTTGAAATTGCAGCATTGTCAGTATTCCCTTTTGGAACTGCGCAATATTGGAAGCTAGTCCAACCTTGAGCTCAAAAATTGCACAATACTGAGAGGCAGGCCAACCTTGAGCTCAGAAACTGCGTAAAATCCTCTCCTACTCTCAGAAACTACACAATTCACTAAGGCAAGGTATTGCACAAGACCTTGAGCATAAGAATTATGCAATCCCCTTTGCCAGTTTGAAAATTAAGTTTCCTGAAAAAGCATATTTAGCATCCCCAAAAAATAGGAGTTTCCCAATTAATGTCTGGTTAAGTCCACTGAGTTGTTAATTATATAAATTTCAGACAAGTGGCACTTTTTCCTTGATTTTAGGCATGTGCGTCATAAACCCTAACCCACCTATATATATTTAATAGATGCCCCTAGAGCTCATATTCACACTTGATCTTGGAGCCATAGCCTTCCCAAGGAGATCAAGGAACTTTCAGTTGATTTTCTAGCGCTTTCATAGGTAAGTTTTTCATGTGTCACTTTTTGTAACTTTTTTTTTTCACTTTTGTTTCTATGAGTGTTGTTTTTCATGTTTCTTTTCATAGTAGTTGGCATTTTAACTTATATTATCTTGTACACGTGTTTGTTCGGATCGTCGTTCAAGTGTCACATCAACTTCTTGTTTCTTCCCACTAGTGGTCACCACTACAACGTCTTCATATGCATGTTTGTTTTCATTTTTTCATGTTGATTTTATGCACTTATTTTTCATTGATATATCTTACCCTTATTTAGATCTACACTTTTGCTTGCACTATCACTCAAATATATCACTTTTCCATCTCCTTCCCGGGAAAATATGCTCTAACTTGGTTGACAGTTGGCTTCATCAACTGCGCATTTCACAACTCTAAGGTTCAATCCTTGTTCTTGGCCTCTGAGACCACAAAATGCGCATTACTTGGCTTGACCAACTGCACATTGCGCAGTTCCATGGCTCAAGTATCACCCTTGGCCACTGAGACTGCACAATATGAATTCTCTCCCTCAATTTTCCTAGGATGATATTGTGCATTGCGCAATCT
The DNA here is from genome assembly GCA_034641835.2 of Pinus albicaulis. Taxonomy (NCBI): domain Eukaryota; kingdom Viridiplantae; phylum Streptophyta; class Pinopsida; order Pinales; family Pinaceae; genus Pinus; species Pinus albicaulis. The sequence goes on from CM076578.1 coordinate 451,245,270, forward strand.
CAAGCCTCAAGATTCCCCCTTTACTATTGAGAATGCACAATGCGCAATTCTTAAGATCATCCTCTCCCCTTTAGTTCAGAAATTGCATAATTCTTCCTCTCAAAATTGTGGTTGTTGCCTTGATCTTTTTTATGGGTTTTTTTTCTTGAGCTAACATATGTTTTCCATGAGTGCATTTTCCCCTGCAGGTATTGCAATTTTTGAACACTTCTCTTTGCCAATTACTATTACTATGGATCCCAAGATATCTGCTTCAAAGGAAACTACATAAATCAACACTAGGGAGGCAATTGAGAGTACTCCAATAAACTTGCCAATTTTCTCATACACTCAGTTATTTATGGAGAAATATTCAAAAATTACATGCCATGAGGTGAATGAGGCATTCTCAGCAAGAAGTTTCAAAGAAAATCTTGAATATAGGCAGGTTTATATCAATGTCCAAAGGTCAGCATTACACAAGATTTCATGCATGTATCCAACTTTTCCATGGGCAAACATTGTAAAATGGATTCTGTCACATATGGATACAAATACCATGACTCTCAACAGTGCTAGTGGACAAAGGGTTTCCTCTTTTATGGCACATGATTTTTAGAGTATGTATCATTTGTTGCTGCCAGAATATTACATGGATTCCCACTTCTATGCAGTCACCAGCTACTTGAGAACGAAGGATGTCATCAAAGGTTGGGTGAAAGAGTCTTCCAAATTCTGCCAGACACCCAACAACACTTACAAGACCAAATATCTCAGGAATAATTTTCAGTACTTGATAGTCCTATGTTGCTAGATCTATGGTAAAAAGAGTACAAAATCCTTTCCAGAAGGCTAGGCATTCTTGCTAAATCATATTGTGAATGAAGGAAAACCATTCAACTAGTTAGACTTGCTGGCTCAATAGTTTAGAATTAATGTGACTAATGCTAAGAACCCTCCCAAGGGTAAGCAAGCCAGATTCTACATGTCTGATTACTTTTTGGATGCAATATGTGCTCAGAATTCATTTCTTGGCATGAGTTGGACCTATTTTCCAAAAGAACCTGTAGTGCACATTTACTACAAGCTACTTTCAAAGTGAAACTATAAAGGAGTAATGGAAATTTGACTGATCACTTCCTCATTCCATTATACAAGATGATATTTGAGGAAGATCCACCTTGTATGTCCCGTGAGGTGATGGAATCAACGTTAGAATTGGTAGATTGGTTTTCCTCATCGGATGGCACTTAACTCAAAGTGTTTGGTCGTCAGAAGTCTCCACATATGCTACTGAGGTATGCCACCAACAAGATGTTCATGCAATAAGTTGATTATCATATTTCCAAAGGGTTATCAAGAGTGTTGCAGAGGAATAAGAGAGCACCTTGGCCCACTCTTCCTTTACAAATCAGTTTGTATGAGATCAAGAATCTAAAGGCTGCAGAGATCGAAGTAAAGGAGATAGAGAAGTTTGCATTCGGTCGCATGGACTTCAATCAGTACGATGCTAGGAGTGTTTGCAAACAACACTGTGAAAAGATTCATTTCACTTGGCTAAGTGAGACTTTTTCTAGGTCCGAGGAGGAAAGGATAAAGAATTGTTACAATGCAGCTAAGCCTAATGAAACAGTCAGCTTCACAGGTACATCACAAGTTACTCCTAAGAAATAAGTCACTTCAGAAGCAAAATTAGAAGAAAAGTGCAACCTAGTGCGTGAAAAGGGAAAGAGGAAGTTTGTGCACAGTCCAATGAAAGAAAAAATCCTGAAAGGGAAAGAAGAAACAATCATCTTGAGAGCATCCATAACAAAAAAAAATAAGAGGAAACAAAGGAAGCAGGAAGAAGAAATAAAGAAAAAGGAAGAACATGAAAATAAGAGACTAAAAGTAGAAAGGCAGAGATAAGAAGAAGAAAGGAGGAGAAAAAAAGAGGAAGAATCAACATGAAAGAAAGCATAAGAAGAGGAACAAAACCAACTACTGGAAGAAGAGAGCAAGCAATTGCAGGATAAGGAATTTGCTTAAGAAATTTAATATCAAATAGTAATCCAAGATATGGAGGTAAAGCCAAAGGAGTTAAAACAAGATGTTGATCTCATGCCAAGCACATAGTAGATCACTACTCAGTCTCCCCCTCCTCCAACAACAGAGAAAGCTCTAAGCGAAGAAGAGGAAATTGTTCCTCTTGATGATGGTCCATTCATGGATACATACAATCTGACTTATGATGATCTTTAGAAGAATACTGTACAATATATAAAGAAACAATTTTTGAACGATCTCACATCTCCTGTAGTCATTAGAGAAAGGGAAATTGTGACAGATACCAGGAGGAATCCTGAAGCCATTGTTGCAACCAACTTCGCCTTCGCAAGTGCTTCCAAGTCCAATATGGAGTATTTGATGGTTGAGAATAGACAAATGGAAAAGAACCTACAGGTGGCAAGGAAACAAGGGGAACAACTCCAAGCAATGGTCCAGAAAGCAGCTCTCCCACGGGTGTATCTAGAAGAACTTAAGCAAACCATACTTTTTGAAGTATCAACATTGGGAGAGACCACGAGAAGCCTCTATGAGGAGCTTGTCACCATGCACACAACAATTTTCCACTTGCACGACATGCAACATAAGTGAAAATATAATGCTAAAGCCCTCAAGGTTATTCATACATCCATCAATGTCGTGCATGAGTGGGTAATGTAGCATAAAGGCTCACCTCCTGAGTTGGTGAAGAAGACAAGGAAACAAGATAAGTTGGAGAAATAAAGGGTTCAAATGCTTATCTAGAATAATAAACAACTCATCTCATTCGTCACCAACATTCAGATTTCATACACACGATTATACAATAATGTGGATTTCATGGTGAAGTCACACAATATCCCTTTAGTTGGCTCACTCACCAAATCCAAAGGTAGGAATAAAATTAGACAGGAGGTTGAAGAATACTTGGACTAGCACAAGAAGATCGCTACCAAGGAAGATATAGTGGTGAACAGGAATAATATACAAAAATACATTGGTGGTCTTGTTCAAATCAATACCATTTTTATCCTACTGAAGAAGGAAACTCAAACCAGTTCCAAATCAATGTACCCAAATGAAATGGAGGCTAAAGTCCGCTTCCAACCTGATCCCATCTCAAAGTTTGGAGAAGTCATATCACAGTACAAATATTGGCATCACTTTGTAACCAAAAAAGCGACTAGTTGAAGTGGTTGAGCTAGAGTTTCCCCAAATTCAAGATTTACATGTCATTTGTCTTATTAGGTTGTCTAGTTGACTCTAACCAATTTTGTCTTATATGGGTACATTTAATTTTGTATTTAAAAATTTTGTAAGTGGAAGTTGAAGTGTCAGTTTTGGAATATGAAGATTCATTATGTAAAGAAGTCAAAAGGTCATGAGGAAAGTCAAAGAGCCACAAAGGGAGATGAATAGTCATCCCATTTGCTATAAATATACCCTCATTATTCATTTAAAGGGATTTTGTCTTAGGATCAGAAGCTTGGAAGTTTTGTTGAGAGCCTTGGCTTATTCTTAGCATATAGGGAGTATATTTCTTTGGAGGAGCAGGTGTTGGATTTATGTTCCAATTTTGGGACTAGTTGTTTGTCAATTGTATATGTATGCTTGGGACTTTCACTTTAATAAAATCCCAGAGACGACATGTTTTCATGCATATGTTATGAATATAGTAGGACTACTCTTGTTATCTTTGCAACATATGGTCTCATTTATGCTAATGCTTATGAACTATTTCGTTTGAATTATTATGAATCTTGTTGGATGCATGTTGCTATGTATTTCAAACATGGTTATCTTTTGAATTGTTTTTCAGGCTAACTTATGATTCCTTTTATGCTCGTGTGTTCCTTTCTAATTGTGTACTATTACAGGCTTCTAAGGGGTTCACTTATTCCCCCCTTTGTTGTGATAGAACCTCTCATGCATTGCACTTGACTCTTCATAGAGTTATACATTTGTTTCACCAAAGTCACGAATACATCATTCTATGTGTTATCGTACCCAAGGCATACCAATAAAACCCACTATTTCAGAAACCAGGCCGTATTTCGGATGGGGATCCTAATCCAAACGGTGTGAGGTATAATTGAGACTTCATATTGGGGAGACCCCCTGAATGTTGGTGGGTCCTTCACCGTAAACATTTCTAGCACTAGAAGGAGGGCCAAATGACAAGTTGAACCCGTGAAGTACATTTGAACTTTCCTTATCTTTAAATTACTTCTTCCCATATCTTGACTGTGCCATGTTTTTCAATAGTTGCAAATATGAAAGTTCCCTCGGGAAAAATTCATGACTTTCCTAATCTGAAGTTTGATGGCAAGGGTGGAACAACCATTCTTGAGCTCATCGCTCATTTTCTTGAATTATGCACTCATGATGAAATTCATTGTGAGGATACTGCTTGCAAGTTGTTCGTCCTTATGTTTTAAGTGCACATTAAATAATGATGTTAAACATTTCCATCCACTTCTATCCACACTTTTGAACATATTTTCAAGGAGCTCTACAACGCCTTTGACAGATATGATTATAAATTTTTTTACAAGAAAATCATGCATCTTAGAAAAACACATAATGAATCTCTTGAATATTTTCATGGTCGTTTTATTCATTTCTATTATGAATTTCCTGAGGATGATGTCGATTGGAATTTTATGAAAAATAAGTTCGATTTTCTTGTTCATATTTTGATGAATCCAACAAAATATCAATCCTTCAAAAGTATCCCAGCATACACTAGTTATGGAACTCTTAAATATGTGATGAAGTAAGTTGTTGTTCCAAGTAACTCTCTGTGTTCTTCCCATCAAGAAACTCCATTTACATAGATTTACGTTGGAAAACTTGAAATTCCATTTGTTAATCTACCATCATCTTCTCCTACCCCGCCTATTCAAAATTTAAACACAAGTTTTTAACTGCGGATCTAATTTTACTAGTGATGTTCTTTCTCTCCGACCTCCTTCCATTGGTTCCTTTGATCCTCCTGATGGTGAGTTTTTATATCCACCTGTTACAATCACTTCTTATAGTTCTCATGAGTATCAAATTCAGGATGGAGTTAGTGTTGACTGAGAAACTTGCGATGCCATTCATAATAACTATGTGTGGGACTCTGTTCCTGAAAAAGAATCTGCGATGAAATTTGATGATTCTCATTTCCCACCTCTCCCTCATTATCCTGACATCTTCCATGATTCTGTTATACATGTTGCAGCTTTCGATAATGTTAATCCTAATCATACTCAGGACTTGTGGAATGTCAGTTATACATTCGAACAAGGTGAGGGAAAATATTCTTTTCTCGATATGTCACATCCATAATTTGATAATTTCAAAGAAACAAAGAGTGAAATTCATTGTTTTCAATCTGCCCCTCTTTATGATTCATTATATCATGAGGATGCCTTTCTTTCTGACGTTGGAATTTCTGATCATGGCTGTAGTAGTTTTTTCATCGACTCATCTAGTAATGACTATGTATTTTATATTGTTGATAATTCTAAGGCACCATTTTTTGATGATATACTTTCTGATGTCTTGGAACTACCACAAGATGTTGAGGAACTTCAACATATGTTGATGGTTATGTCAGTTTCTCGCAGTCTTGATGCTAGTTCCAATCATGAGCACGATAGTAATTTATTTGTCAAGAATCCTCACCAGTCGATTGTAAAAGTTGAAAACCAATCTATTTCACAATTTTCACATCCTTCACTTGTTTTCCATGATCATATCACTCAATCATTGGAGGAATCATACCTGATAAGCTCATTTGAAAAACTTAAGTTTTCAACTTTCTTCATGTTTTCCAAGTTTGAAAGTTTGGAAGAATGCTTTAGCATGACACCTTGTTACAATGTGCATAGACACCATAATGCATATGCATAATTTTTAGCTTATTATTTCTTGTTATATTTTTCCTCTTGCATTTTAAGTCATCGAATGTTGTAATCATTTGCGGTTTATCTTTCTCGTCAGTTGTTATTTTTGAATATCGTCCTTGTCACTCATACCCTCACCCGCTCAGTTCAAGTAGTTCTTAAGTGGTTATATTGGAAGTTTCATTTTACATAATCCTCACCTAGTTTTGGTTAGTTTAAGAGTAGGATTATATTGTTTTAGTTGTTTTGTCATCATTTTGTTTCATTCTGCTCTTTTGTTTCCTTCCATTTTGTAATAAAATTTCGCATGAGATAGTGTTTAGTTTCCGAAGAAAACATGATAAAGTTAAAGAGGATATTGTGTGACTTCCAGTGCTTGGATTTCTATTTATTCCTTCTATTTTCACAGGCCTTGTACCTTTCAGTCGATGATACACTGATGGAAAATACGTTCTTTCTCAGAGAGATCCCTAGTGGAATTGTGATGCTTTAATCTATAACTAGTACCACCTGCTCTAATCAGTTTTAAGATTGTTTGGATTTTCCTTGTTAACTAAGTCAAGTAGAGTAGGGAGGGCAGGAAACGTAATCACTTGAACTTAATTTCAAAGGTTTATAAATATCCTTCTCTGAAGGGACAGTCTCTTTTGCTCTAAATAAGTCAGGATCCCTCTTGCATCCCATGAAATTAATAAGTGTTTATGCACAATTCTATGAACAAAAATGTAGAAAATAAATAAAGGGTGAAAGAAGAGAAAGGATTCCTACACAGGGAGGTGAAGCAAGCAACTCTGTCGGGGTACTATCCAGGCTTACTGGCAGCGAAGCAATGTTTGTGTTCCTAAAGTGACTCCGTCGAGGTACTATCTAGGCTTACTGAAAGCGGAGCAACACCAAAGATGAAATCCAAGAATTTGATTATCCTTTTTCACTTGTGTATCTATATACTCCTCATCCCTTGTCGAAACAACTAATTTTGACTTGTATTTTGTTAGTTTTCCACCGATAAAGAAAATTATAGGGACTATATCTTTAACTCAAGCTAAGTAAAGAAGATATGGTGATCAATGAGATGAAAAATACTTCCTGAAGAGTTAGACCTAGTTTAAATTAGTTAATTCCAATACAAAGAGCTGGAATTATACAAGGGTGTCACCAAGTGTTGTAGCTGCTACAACCCCCCTCCAAAATTTTTCCCATGATTTGATTTTGGATTGTCCCTTCTATCCATATGAACTCATCATTCACTTTTGACAAGTATTCATGCCTATGTAAAGACTTATTCTTTCATGGAGTGCTTGTGATGTCTTGTTTTGACCTTAATCTAAACCTTTTCAGACATAAGCCATCTCCCGCCTTGACCTTGCAACATTGCTGGTCTTCCATTTTAGAACTACGTAATCTTGGAAGGCAGGCCAACCTTGAGCTTAAAAACCATGTAATCTTGGAAGGAAGGCCAATCTTGAGCTCAAAAATTGTGCAATCCCGAGATGCAAGCCAACCTTGAGCTTAGAAACTGCGCAAAAGCCTCTCCTACCCTCAGAAACTGCGTAATGCACTGAGGAAAGGAATTGCACGAGCCCTTGAGCTTGGGAATTGTACAATCCCCTTTTACAATGTTAAAAATAATTTTCCCAAAAAAGAAGAGTTGGCATCCCTAAAAAATAGGATTTTCCCAATTAATGTCCCGTTAACTAAGTTGTTAATTATGACTTTCAGACAAGTGTTTATTTTTCCTTGATTTTAGGCATGTTCATGATAAACCTGAACCCACCTATATTTATTTAATAGATGCCCCTAGAGCTCATTTTTACACTCGATCTTGGAGCTCTAGCCTTCCCATAGAGATCAAGGAACTTTCGGTTGAGTTTGCGATGCTTTTTTGGGTAAGTTTTTCATGTGTCGTTTTTTGTCGCTTTTACTTCTATGAGTGCTTTTTTGCCTATTTATTTTCATATTAGTTGATTTTTTAACCTATATCAGCTTGTAGAAGTGTTGGTTCAGTCCATCATTCAAGTGTTGCATCAACTTCTTGTTTTTCACCCATTAGTGGCCATAGCTACGACGTCTTCTTGTGCATGATTGTTTTCCATTTTACATGTTGATTTTTTGCACTTGATTCTCACTGATCTATCTTACCCTTAGTCAGATCTACACTCTTTATTGCATTATCACTCAGATATGTCAAATTTTCATCTCCTCTCTAGGAAGATCTTCTCTAACTTGGCCAACAATTTCCTTCTTCAACTACACATTTTGCAACTCTAAGGCTCAAGCCTTGAGATTGGCCTCTAAGACTGTGTAATGCACAATCCCTGGATTTCCCAACTACGCATTGCGCAGTTTTAGGGCTCAAGCCTCATCCTTGGCCACTAATACTGTGCCATGCAAAATATCTCCCTCAGTCTGTCTAAGCTGAGACTGCACATTGTGCACTCTCAAGCCTCAAGCTTCTCCATTTCTAGTTGAAACTGTGCAATGCACCATTCCTAAGCTCAACCTCTCCCCTTCAGTCTAGGAATTGCGAAGTTCTTCCTCTAAGACTTGTGGTTGTTTCCTTGATCATGTTTTGTGTGTTGTTTTGCTTGAGCTAACTTATGTTTTCCATAAGTGCATTTTATCTTATAGGTACTGCGATTTTTGAGCACTTATCATTGTTAGTTACTGTTACTATGTCTCCAAACAGACATGTCTCAAAGGACACTACAAAAAGTAGCACTGGCGAGGAAGTTGAGAGTACTCTAGTAAACTTTCCAATTTTCTCATACACTCAGTCGTTTTAGAGAAAATTCAGACATTACATGGCATAAGGTGAATGAGGCATTCTCAGCAAGCAGTTTCAAAGTGGATCTTGAAGATAGAAAAATTTACATCAATGTCCAAAGGTTAGGATTACACAAGATTGCATGTAGGTAGCCGAATTTTCCACGCGCAAACCTTTTCAACTGGATTTTGTCACAATACAGATACAAAGACCATGACTCTCAACAGTGCCAGTAAAAAAAGGCTTGCCTCTTTTATGGCACACAATTTTCAGAGTATGTATCATTTTCGCTGCTATAATCTTACATGGATTCCCACTTCTATGTAGTCACCAACTACTTGAGCATGGAGGATGTCATCAAAGGTTGGGTGAAAGAGCCTTCCAAATTCCGCTAGACACCTAGAAACACTTACAAGACCAAATCTCTCAGGAAGGATTTTCAGCACTTGATAGTCCTATGTTGCTCGATCTACAGTCAAAAGAGTACTGAGACCTTTATAGAAGGTTGGGAATTATTGCTAAATTAGATTGTGAATGAAGGAAAACCATTCAATTGGTCGAACTCATTGGTTAAACAATTGAGAATTCATGTGACTAATGGTATCAGAGCATGATTTAAATGGTTCTGCGTTGGTTGGACCATTGATTCCATGTGTGGTTTATGTGTCTAAACCATCAGAGCGTAAGTTAAATGGTTCTGCGTTGGTTGGACCATTGATTCCATGCATGGTTTATGTGGCCAAACCATCAGAGCGTCGATGATTCTATCAAGGGATATGCCACCAAACCCATTGTTGATGTTGCTGCTAGTGCAGTAAGGTTTCCAGGTTGATACATAAGAATATCGGGGAATTGAAATCCATCATAAGCTCAATTGGAATTATAACATTGAGAAAGGGTAAATAAAGGTTAGAAAGCTTAATATGGGCTCAAAAACAATTGTAGGTCAAGATATCTTTGGATTTGGGATAAAAATAAGCTCCTAATTGAAGCTCTTATCACTCCTATTATTTTATATGGATGTGAGGTTTGAGGTTGCAGTATATCTAGAGAGTCATGGAGGAAAATTGAAAAAATTCAAAAGCATTGTATAATCTATAAGTTCAAGTTTAAAGGAAATACTCCCTACCCTGTCCTCCAAATTAAAGCAAGCCTTTCCCCTATTGAAATCATGGATATTTATACAACATGGATGCCAAAAGTTTTCCTAAAATTACTTCTACCTTTATCCAAAACCCCCACCTTCAAATCAAGTGAGGGTGACATAAGGATGCTTGGTCTTGGCTAGCTTATTGGGGAATAAATCTAAATATGATTCCAATAATACCATTTCCACTGCCCATCTTCCTTATATCCAAGGAACCACATTCAAGTTGGCTCAGATTCTTAAGAAAAACAATATCTCTATGACCTTTAAGCCACTTAACACCATTCAGTCTTCTCTCAGGTCTGTCAAAGACCGCATTGACCCCTCTAACTCTAAAGGGGTTTACATGGTCCCATGTTACGGTGGGAACCTTATATAGGTGAGGTAGGTCATTCCATCAAACGTAGAATCTAGAAACATGTTTCTGACATCAAGCATTATCACTCTAGAATTTCGGCTCTTGCCAAGCATTGTACAAAAACCAAGCATCACATTTGTATTAAGGATGCTTGCGTCCTAGCTAAAATTTCTCATTATCATCACAAAAATTTCACGGAAACCATTGATATTGAGAAGCATTCAACCAACAACCTTAATAGAGATAACAACTAGAAAATCAATAGCAATTTGATCCTTGATCGATTCTTCTTAATTTCCCTCATTTCTTTTGTTTTCTTTTGTTATTCCCTTCCTTTTATTCCCATTTTATTTCCTAGTTAATTTATTTTTTTCTTATATTTTTCAATCTGACTCCAATTTTTATTTATTATTATATCATGTCTATTCTTTTTATTTATTTATTTATAATTTATTTTCTTATTCTCTTTTTACCCTGAACTCCTTAACTCCTTTCTTTTTGCGATCCTTTATATTTCTTTATAATTATTATCCCTTATCTCTATTTCCTTTCTCTCCATTCTTGATTTATGATTCTTTTGCAATCCTTTATATTTCTTTATAATTATTATCCCTCTATTTCCTTTCTTCCATTCTTCATTTGATTTATGATTCATTATATGTTCATGATTTTTAGATTTAGATTTATTATTATCTTTAATTTATATTTAGTTTTTTCGTAGTAAATTCTTATTCTTTTATTTTATTATATAATTAAATAATTCCTTCTAGTTATAATATTATTATTCTTGATAAATACTTATCAATTTATTTTATTATCTTACTTTAATAATTTCATTGAAGTATATATATATATATATATATATATATATATATATATATATATATATATATATATATATATATATAATTTTAGTTATTATTTTCTTTAAAGTATACTTCTTTCTTAATTCTATTATTTAATTATTTATTTACCCTTATTTTTCTTAATCCAAATATTTTATTATTCATTTACTTCTAATTTACTTTACTTACCCCTTATTCGCCTAATCTCCTTATTTTTCTAATTATTTTATTAATTTGGCCCTTTTTAATCCCTATTAACTTTTATTTATTCCTAATTATATAATTTGATTAATTTGACCTATTTTAGCATTTATTTATTTCGTATTATTTTATTAATTTGACTTACTTGACTTTTCTAATGACTAGTCATTTTTGTATTTTATTCCTATTGCTCTTTTTATATCCGTGTCAAATAAGAATATCCTCAACTATTTCATCCTAATGATGAACCACACTAGATGGTTAAAAATGCTTTGGAAATATTTTGAATTATGTGATGGATCTGGAAGACAATTATCTAAACAAGGTCATCGTATTAAATTCAAATGGTATTAAAAATATTATTACTTCCAAATTTAAAGAGAAATTATGGGGAAATAAAGAGTTGGATGGAAAAAGGAAGCTACAATATTATAAGGAGGTGATCAACCACAATATCGAAAACCAAAATGATCTCTATCTTGACTAATGTGAAGAGGAAAATGAATGTTTCTAAGATTAGAGCTATTTCTCATGAGGAACTTCTTCTTTTTTAAAACAATATTGAGTACTGATTTGTATTAATTCCACGCCCGATCACGACAAATACCTGGGGGAATTACATGATCGATATGTTCATGAGTTGCTAATATATCAAGAATGCTACTAACTACCTGTTGAAGACCAAAATTGTTCCCTTTTGACACCATCCAGCTTAAACTCCATTCTCTTCCCTTTTTACCATAATAACTCCAATTAAGTGTCAGTTTGCAAGATTATTATTAAAAAACAGGTATTTAATCATATTTTATTCATAATTTCATTTTTCTTTATTATTTGATTTAATATTTACACAAGCTACCGAATTGCATCAAATATGCTACTAATAATCAATTTTGCAACTTACTTGAAGAATATATAGGTTCTGAAACACCAGTTGAGGAACAAAGCATATGAACAAGTAGTTGGAAGGTAGCACAACGTTATCCATATATTCCTCTACTATAGCAAAGTGATAAGGACACCCATATGAGCAGGTCAACGCGGAAGTAAATCCAGCGGAGAAGGAGCCCGAAGACAGATCATGCGAGCGAGAAAAGGATTGAAGCTGGTATTTTTCCTCATGATTTACTTCTTTGATAGCAAATCATGGAGAATCGTTATCTTATTTAAACAATGTTATTTTAAGACATTATGTCAAGGAAGATAGGCCGAGAAATCTCCAAACAGATTAACGAAGGAGGTTATAAACCTACCTCTCGGCACGATGATACACATGACTGGTTATTGCTTGAAATACTCTTTTCAATCATTTAATTAAAGCTCTTGATTCCACTATGTTGTGCGTTTATATGAGTGGTTAATATTTGTTGACCTCTGTACACCTCCACTCACGAGAGGTCCCCCTCTGAGCTGTATGGTTTTGATTTTATTTCTAGTTTATAGAATCAAGTCATCACATTTATTATAACTTTGTTTTTCAGAGAATGTTTGTAGAATTTAATATAGATTTAATAATAGAATTTGCTGCACAATTTCCTTCATAGATTTAATTTCATCGTGTGAAGAGTTTCATAGATTTAATCTCATTGTGTGAATGATGAAGAAAATAATAAAAGGGATTTATTATGCACATGTAACATTTTGATTGATAGAAAGTAGATTTATTTGATTTAGAAATTTCAATTAGAGGTGTAATTTCTTAAGGTATTCTTTTATTTTAGTGCGAAATAGATTTAAATTCAAATTTTCTAGTGTGATATTTACTTCTGCATTTTAAGATTAGTTTTCCTTTCTGTGAGTGTGAAGTAGATTTAGATTCAATTTTTCTAAGTGTGATATTTATTTCTGCACTTTAGATTAACTTTATTTATGTCAGTGTGATATCCTCCCTTCTTGCAAGAGTGACAATCATTTTACTTTGAGTGATTCTTATATAAGTCATGTGCATGAAAAAATCCTAATTCAATTTAAAATTTACTCACATGATAAGTAATCGTAGCAAAAATATATTTCATCGATTTACAAGCCATGGTCGATAATTTATGAAGTAATTTAAGATCAATTAAATTACCAACATTTTGGTGCCATTGTCAGGGAAGTGTATATAGGACTATTTTCATTTGAATAAAATTGAAAAAAAAATTGATAAAAATATATTTATGCATAGGGAAGAAGATTCTAGGGGTATATTTATAATTAGATGTAGGATTTCAATTCCAACATCACCATTCACTCCACCAAGACCCCGCGGTGTCACACCATCCACCAAAACTCGTATTCCATCATTCATAGGTAGACATAGACTTCCACAGGCACATAGATCTGAGATCCAACCTAGGGATTCACCAACTTCCTCTACTAAAGTTGTAGTAGAAGAATCTACATCCCCAAAAAAAGGGGTAATATTTCTATCTTCAACTGGAGAATAACTTCTAGGGAAAGAACTAGAAGTCCCTAGTGAAGAGGAAGGAGAGACTTATTTTAACATCCCATTGGTAGAAGAACCAGAGGAGGAAATAGAAAATCCAGTTATATAACCTTATATTAGTTATGAAGAATCTACAATGGCATGAGAAGGGAAAGGAGAGGTACACAATGTGAATGGTGAACTTAGGATTGGAGGAGGAAGAGGTAGAGGAGGAAATAGAGGTGGAGTTGGAGGAAGAGGTATACAAGTTGGTAGAGGAGAACCGAAATCCTTTGGATGTCCTATCTTAGATGAGTATGCAACAACAAAAAATGAGGAATATCTCACCCTCCATCCTCCCTAATTTCCATGGAGTAAGGCATGAGGATCCAGAAACATTTATTTTTGAGTTTGAAGTCTTGTGTAGGTCTTATGACTACTTGTTTGATTCTAAAAAATTGAAATTGTTTCCATTCACCCTTAAAGACAGAGCACTTAAATGGTTTATGGGATTAGGAACACATACCATAAGAACATGGGAAGACATGAAATACGTGTTCTTAGAAAAATACAAAGATTATTGTATGCCTCATAAACTTAAATATGAATTATTTAAAATGATGCAAAAAGAGGATGAAAATATTTAAGATTTGGTTGGAATATTTTCTTATAATGTTAAAAGGGCTAAAATGTAGAATCTATATGATGAAAATTTGAAAGCTCTTATGCTGAAATCCATTAGAGATGAGTGGGTAGATCTTCTCAATTTAATGGGTAGAGGAGATGTTTCACAGTTATCATTTAGAGAAATTTGTGAATTGTGTACACATATTTCAAAAGGTAAGGCTAGAACTGGGAAAAGCCCAAGAGAACCTATAATGTCTAGGATCAATAAATCTGTAACTGGGATAGTAAGTAGAGTTGAAATAGGAAATTTTCTTGACAACTTCAAAACATATATTTTAGGGAATCTTGGTGAACAAATAGATAACCTTAAGATTCAAAACAAGAAAAAAGATGAAAATGTTGCATTATCGATTTTTTGTCCTAAATGCAGAAAGAAAAATACTCTAAGATAATTCCCTCTTGTTAGTTTGGAAATATGTGCTATTTGTGCAGAAAACCATGGCACACAAGTATGCCCTTCAATCCATGGACTTAAGGCAGTATTGCAAAATGAAGCTAAAACAAGCCAGGCCGAGTCACTTTGTTTTATTGGTAAAAGACCATGGAAACCACAACAACCAAACATAGTACAAGGTCTGAACCCTCAATACCAATCATATGCACAACCTTATAATAATTGGAATACCCCAATTTCTTGGAAAAGTTGGCCACCTCAAAATCCATTATGGACACAAGGTTGGAAGTACCCTCCTAGGAATCCTCAGTATAGTCAATTTTTACAGCCATTTATCCCATATCAACCTCCATATTATCCTCCCCAATCAAATTCCTTTCCAAAATCTCAAATTCAAACTCAACCTTCTAATCAACCACTTCCATTACCACCCACATCATACCCAAAAAAAACCAATCAACTACCTGCTCAACCACTTCCAATTCCGAATAATAAAAATTCACAACCTATTTACAATATAGAAGGTTATAATTTCCAAGCTTGCATGATAACTCCATTAGATCTAAATAATATCCAACTTAGATTTGGTAGAGTTTTGGGAAAGTAGTTACCATTTGTAGTTATTCAGGAATCCAAAGAGGATGAACTTCTTGAGAAAGAAACATATCTTAACCAAGAATAAATTCCTCAGAAAGAAAGCACCCCTGTAAATTCTAATGATACTTCAATAAAATCAACTCCCATTATAGAACAAACTTATGTTTCCGTTCAAAATCCACCTTTTCCTGAAAGGCTAAAAATTGACAAGGGAATATAAAAACAAATTGCGTTTCCTCAATATGGCATGTTAGATGAACTATAGAATGTTTGTATCAAAATTACTTTGTTACAAACTATAATGGAAATACCAATATTTTCAAAGACAATCATGGAGTTAAGCATTAAAAAACCAGGAAGAAGAAGAATAGAAGTTAAAAAAATCCAGTTAGTCAGGAAAATTGCAGATATTACAATGGGGAAAAAAATATTCCAGAAATATCTAGATCCAGGTAGCCCCATTGTAAAAACACACATTAATATTATCGAGATTCCAAACCCATTGATCGATTTAGGAGCAACTATCAATATCATGAGTAAAAAAACTATGGATCAATTAAAATTTTTCAATCTTCAATACACACCAACATTATTACAGTTAGCAGATAGATCTATTATCAAACCAGATGGCGTGTTAGAAGATGTATCTGTATCCTTATATTCTTTAGAATATCCCATTGATTTTATGATTTTAAGTCACAAGAATAATTTAGGAGGACATCCATTGATTCTAGGTAGACCATGGTTAGCTATAGCCGATACTTTCAAGTGATGTATAACTGGTGATATGTTTATCTGATGGAAGCTCTACTAAGACACTCACACCATATCCACCTGCAAAAGAAACGATAAAAGTAGAAAGTGAAGTTTGGATAGATGATAATAATGAAGACTTTGATATAAAACCAATATTTGCTACTTCACAAATAGATGAAGAAGACCATATTTTAAATTTAATTAATAATAATGATTCTTCCTCATATTGTGAACAAGACCAAGGTTTTCAAGAACAATGCAATGTTGAATATTTATCATCTCATCAGATGGCTTTACATTCTATGGAAGAAATTGGCAATTCTTTAATAAAAATATTTCTGGGAAAAACTTTGAATATTAATAATAATCTAGAAGAATATCAAAATAAAGAATTCATATAGATGTTACAAGAACATTCCTCCACATATGAATGGGAATACATTGATATGAAGGGAATTTTTCCTAACACTTGTATGCATCATATTTATATTGAAGAAAATGCCAGAACAATTCGACAACCTCAGAGAAGGATGAATCCAAATCTAAGGGAAATTGTTAAAGAGGAGTTACAAAAAATTTTGAATATGAATTTCATTTATCCAGTATTAGATAGTCAGTGGGTCTCACTATTAGTAATTGTATCAAAGAAAAATGGAAAATGGAGAGTATGCATCAATTATAGGGAATTGAATAAAGCTACCTTAAAACATCATTTTTCACTCCCCTTTATAGATCAAGTCCTTGATACTTTGGCAAGGAAAAGTAATTTTCATTCTTGGATGGTTTTAGAAAATATAACCAAATCCAAGTAGCTCCAGAAGATCAAGACAAAACAACTTTCACCTGTCCATGGGGAACTTATTCTTACCGGGTAATTCCTTTTGGATTATGTAATGCACCTGCAACATTCAAAAGGGAAGTTCTAGGCATTTTTTCTGATCTAATTCATGATTGTGTATAATTTTACATGGATGATTTTACTTTATATGGGAATTATTTTAAGGAATCTCTCGAAAATTTCGAAAACTCTCATTAGATGTAAAGAAACAAATATCTCATTAAGCCATGAAAAATGTTTTATGATGTTCACCAAGGGAATTTTTTTAGGCCACCATATTTCAGAAGACGAAATTAAAGTGGATGCTTCTAAAGTAGAAGTTATTTCCAAGTTGTTAGTTCCTACTTGTCAAAAATATGTTAGAATTTTTCTTGGTTTTACTGGTTATTATAAAAGATTCATAAAAAAACTTCACAAAGATAGCCTCTCCACTTTTCAAATTGCTTACAAAATATTGTGAATTCATTTGGAATTATGACTGCCAAAAAGCTTTTGAAACATTGAAAGAACAATTTTCTGAAGCACCCATTTTAAGAGGACCAAATTGGAATCTCCCTTTTCATATTTCAACTGATGCTTCAGTCACGCCCTTAGGAGCTGTATTGGGACAAAAAGTTTTGACTCCTTATGCCATTTATTACATGAGTAAAAATTTAACTCCTGTACAGTTGAATTATACTGTAACAGAAAAGAAGTTTTTAGTTGTTGTACATGCCATTAATAATTTTGGACATTATAGCACTGGTTATGAAACTTTCATTCACATAGATCACTCTGCAATTAGATATTTAATGAATAAATCAATCACTAATGGCAGAGTTACAATATGGTTATTGTTATTACAATAATTCTGCATTACTATTTTGGATAGGCCTGGAAAGGAGAATATAGTTATTGATTTTCTATCTATAATACAAAATAATAATAAGTATGTTCCTATAAAAGATAATTTTCCTGACGAATATTTTTTTGCAGTATCTATTACATCTCACTAGTTTGCAGATATTGCTAATTATTTAGCCATTGGAAAGTTACCTTCATATTTATCTCCTCGAGAAAAAAAGAAAGTTATTCAAGTTAGTGCATCTTATTCATGGATAAATGGAGAATTGTACAGAACAAGACCTGATTTAATCATTTGAAGATGTGTCAGAATGGATGAAGTACCAAAAATATTAAGGGCTTATCATGATGAACCATGTGGAGAAAATTTTGCGGATAAAAGGACTGCTTATAAAATACTTCTCTTAGGATGTTATTGGCCTTCTCTTTTTAGAGATGCCAAAGAATATGTTAAGAGATGTGATAGCTATCATAGAATGGGAAATCTTGTTCCTTCATATGATATTCCTCTACAACCATAGGTACTTATTGAACCTTTTGAAAAGTGGACTTTGGATTTTGTTGGTCCAATCAATCCACCATCAAGACAAAAAATTTACATTCTTGTTTGTACAGATTATGTCATGAAATGGCTAGAAGATAAATCACTTCCTTTTGCTACTGAAAATGTTGTAGTTTCATTTCGTTTTGAGGATATCTTTACTCGTTTTGGTGTCCCAAGGGAAATTTTGACATCTCAAGGTACTCAATTTACATCCAAGTTGGTGCAGAATATAATGTAGGAATAAAAAATCAAAAATTGAAAATCCACTCCATATCATCCCCAAGAAAATGGACAATTTGAAGCAACTAATAAAATACTTGAAGCGATTCTTGCCAAAACTATGCATATGCATAGAAATGATTGGGAATAAAAGATTCTAGAAGATTTATGGCCATATTGCACTACATGGATAAACACAACAGGACATACTCCTTATGAAATTGTTTATAGGAAGAAAGTATTGTTTCCTATTGAGTTCCAAATAAAGACCTTCAAACAACAATCAAATTGGGTCTTGATCTATCAAAAGCTCAGAAACAAAGAATGGAGCAATTGAATGAACTTGAAGAGATACGACAATATTCTATTCATAGAATTCAACATCAAAGGTCCAAATGGCATGAAAAGTTTATCAAAGACAGGAAGTTCTAGCCGGGTGATTGGGCATTACTTTTTTATTCTAAATTTAAATATTTTCAAGGAAAATTTCAAACTCATTGGCTTGGTCCTTATAATATTGAAATTATCTTTGACAAAGGACCAGTTAGAATTAAAACCGTTGATGAAGAAAAAATAACTTTCGTTGTAGACGGTCATAGATTACGAATATATCATAAACCATTGACAAAGGAAGAGTTCAATAGAAATCTGCAAGATAATCTGAATTTGAAGTTGGCAGGGGAAGATTCTTCTTCCTCTCCAACTTAATATATATATATATATATATATATATATATATATATATATATATATATATATATATATATATATATATATATATATATGAAAACCAACATTGTTGGCGTGCTTATACAAAAAATCTGTTGAAAACCAAGAATTCTTGGCAGCCTATATTTTATTTAATTTCCCCATTCTTATCCGATTTGTAATATCCCAAATGGGAAATAGACAACAATACAAAGCAACATAAACAAACACTAAAAAAAATAGAATCATGCACAGAAAACACGGCAAATAAATCAGAACAAGTGAGCCATTTTATTATATTTTCTTAAATGAGGGATAAGTACAAAGAGTGCTCATAATGATAGCACCTTGGCCTACTCTAGGCAGGTTGAAATGATCTCTTACTCCTCTCTCATAAAGTCTTCTCAATCTTTGCTCTGCGCTACTCCTCCACTTCGCATTACTACTGGAAATATTGTTGTGGTTGGAAATGGACTGTGAGATAAGGCTGCTCCGCTGCTCAGAAAATTCTGAAACTTGAACGCCTGACTCTCCTCCAAAAACCCAGAATAACCCGCAAAGGACTTCTGGAATGGCTGACCCCGGAAAATCACCCTCTTGGAATGAGTACACAATTCTGCTGGGTACATTGGCCTCTGTAATGAAATGCTGAAAGGAAAGGCCTCCAACTACCAAATAACTTATATATGGAAGGGATGATGCCCTCACAAGCCTCTTGACTGAAATCCCACAAGCTTTCTCCTCTTCTAGAGTTGTCCCCCTCCTAGACTGTGTAATCCTCTCAGTGACTGCGTTGCTCTGGTAATGAATGCATAATTCTGGTGGTTGATCCAACAATGATGCTCTCAAAAAATAAATATGTGGCTCCTCTCTTGAGTAGGAACTCGAAGTCCCTTGATGAACGAGGTTGGGATATCCACTCAGAGACACCTGTGTGCTAAACAATTCTGATGACTCAACTAAACAACTTAAGCATGATGTAGTCTTGAAAAACAGAAAATCAAAAGATGTATGAATGAATGAGAAAGGTTGCCTCCATCCCCCTTTTATGCTAGTGAACCCCCACATTCCCTTGGGCCCATTGATGCTACGATGTCCCTCTTGCCACGTTGTCCCCTAGTTGTGCTGCACTGCCTGTCCCATGCCGCCACTGTGTTTCCTGGCCCCATGCTTCCACTATGTCATCCCAACTTCCTCCTCTCCTGTGCTATCATTTGGCCTCATGGGTCCCACTTTTCCTTTTAATTATTCTGCCTAGTGTATTTAGGAAAGTTATTTTATTCTAATGTTGATTTATGGGTCCCCTCACCCCTTTATTTCCTGCTGAACTTTAGGAAGGAAAAAATTAATCAAAAATGAATATTCCAATTAGTTGTCTGCTAATTGGGAATATTACAGTCCTCCCCGCCAAAATGTTGCTTGTCCTCATGAAACTACAAGGATGGATGCTACAGGATCTTCTTCCCTTCCCAAGTGGTATCCTTGTTTAGATGGTTCCTCCACCCGATCAGGTATTCCTTGACTGTCCCGCTCCTCAGCTGTCTCTCCCGAGTGTCTATAATGGCCTCCGGTTGTAGCACCAAATTCCCCTCATAATTTGTAGGTGGGAGCTCCATAGTGGCATTCAGCTGCTGCCCCAGATCTTTCTTCAAGCATGCGATATGGAAGATGTTATGGATCCAGCTCCCAACTGATAGATATAACTCATATGCCACCTCCCCAACACGTCTAATCACCCTGTATGGTCCATAAAAGCGAGGTTTGAGCTTCTCTTCTCCTTTCTGCTTCAACATGGATTGTTTGTATGGCTAAAGGCAGAGGTAAACAAAATCATCTACCTCAAACTATCTGGCTACGAAGCCTCTATCTGCATACAACTTCTGCTAGTTCTGTGTTGTGGCCAGGTTGTCCTTGAGAGCTTGGAGTATGTCTTGGATCTCTTGGATCCAATATTTGGCCCTTGGGGCCTTGCTTACTCCAAACATGACATCAAAAAATGATCAAGAGATCATGTCCAAGTTATGAAAATTTCTCAAAAATAAAAGTGCTCAGAAGTGGTTGTAATCTAAACGACCGGAAAGGTCTCGTCACTGTGATTCTGGCGCCGTGAACGGTTCTCAAAACTGAGGTCGTATGCAGAAGTTATGAAGGTTTGAAAATCCCAGTAAACTCCAAAAATGAGTTGACCAAGTTTGATTTTTTAATTTTGGAAAATTTTTAAAAAGAATATTCCAAAGAATATTACTCATAAATTTCCATTCGTGCGTATCATATGCTGACAAGTGGCAGTATTGTATTCAATGGTGGATTGATTTTATGGAAAAGTGGCCAATCACGGGCTGCCACATGGCAGGCCCGGAGGCCACTACGTGGCCCCAAGCTGGTGGAATTGTGGCATTGTAAAAAAAATTCCAAGCTTGCAGGATTCGATCACTAGTCGCTCGCTTGCGAGCTCTCAGGCCCGACTGGCCCGTCTGTGAAGTGGTACTTAAGTTCTACGGGTCGCATTACCATTTTGTAGTTTATATTTGAATGCGGTGGAAAGGGTTAAGGGGCTAGCCCCGACTTCAAGTGTCCAAACGCTCGCAACCGGGGGGCTTCTCAACCCACAACAACTGGCCGATGATTTATTCGAACGTGGTCACATGATACCAAAACTTAACAATAAATGCCACCCTTAACGGTTATCCCAAAGATGGCGCCTTCCGACATTTTAGGCGGAATTGACAAACTTATCCGCAATTAACTTAACTCCTCCACATTTAGTGGAGATTTTTGAGGGAAGTTGGTATCAGAGCTCAGGTTGAGCATTAGGAGAGCTAGAGTTCTACACTCTGTATTATTCTTGTGCAAGGTTTGTTTAACTTTTTGCAAGGTTTTTTATGCTTACTAGGTTGAAGCTTAAGAGAGGAGAATGTCAATTGGCAAGGACTTACAGTAATCCTCAGCCAAGGAGGGCAAGAGTGCCATTTCTCCACCTTCAATTTTACCTCAAAGAGAAGCAGAAGAATCCATAAGCATTTCTTCAAGGGAAGGAGAAATCCATGAAGTGGTTGATCCCAAAGAGGAATAAAGGGTGTTTAGAAAAGCATTTCTTGATTTGACAGAAATGGTGAGAGTCGTTTATCAAGAAAGGAATGAAAGGCTTGAAGGAGAAGGATCGTCGGGAGGCCATAATGATGAGGATAAATCCAATAAGGGTAATGGAGGAAATGGAGACAGTGGAAATTCGCCATCATCACCCTCATATTCATCTTCGTCATCGTCTACCTCTACATCATCTTCAGTACATCATTCTCACAAAGTCAAGAACACGGGTAAAAGTCCTTTTCCTAAACTTGATGTTAAGTTTGAATTGCCAAAGTTTGATGGTGAAATAAATGCATAAAAGCTAGATAATTGGATTAGGCAATTAGAGGTCTATTTGAGAATTCAAAATTTTCATGATTATGAAACCAAAATTCAGCTAGATTCATTGAGAATGGAAGGTGCAACTCTTGTTTGGTTGGAAGCCAAGACAAAGGAGGAGATCAAAAAATATGGTAAGATTATCTTATCATGGTCTGATTTCATTTCTGAAATAAAACAACAGTTTTATCCATTAGCTCACATGCAGAAAGCCATAATGGATTGGAAAAAATTTAAACAGTTGAAAGGACAAAATGTTCAAATTTATACTCAAGAATTTAGAAGAAGAGCTCTTTTACAAGGAATTTATTTGCATAGCCAAGAAACATTACTCAGGTATATAGGAGGTTTGCATACTTACCTGAGACATACCATTCTCATGTTTAACCCTACAAGCTTAGATGAGGTTTGTGTTCAAGCCGCACATTTAGAGGCAAGGGGTAAACAAAATTTTAAAGGGAATGAGGAAAGTGAGTTTAAAGGCAAAGGGAGGAAAAAGAGAAATGAAAATTCTAGGAAAGAGAAGGGAAAATTTTTCTGCAAACACTGTTCTAAAACAAGCCATAATGAGGACCATTGTTGGAAACTTCATCCGGAGTTGAAACCAAAAAGTTTTAAAACCAAATATAAAGCCAAGGAGAAAGGCAAGACAACTACAATAGCTGAACAAGATCTAGGATCAGAATCAGGAGATGAACAAAAATAATAGCTATGGCACTAAAGAACTTGAAGGGAAAGAGAATGAAACTAAACCCAGTTCTAGTATTTCGAATTGTCACATAGAAGCTCCAAGTGAAGATAAGAGAATTGAACTGTTTCATGTGAGGATTATTTCCAAAAATACCAAGGTTGACACACTATTTGACAGTGGATCGCAAGCGAACCTTATTTCTGAAGACTTAGTCAAGAATCTGAATCTTGAAACCATTCCACATCCTAAACCATATCCTCCTGGTTGGATTTGTAAGGATGTAAATTTACAGGTTTCAAAGAAGTGCATGTTGCGCTTCACCATAACAGCACATTTTATTGACATGGTTGAATTATATGTTGTTCCGCTTGATATTACAGGTGTGGTGTTGGGTAGTCCTTCCTTGTATGACAAGAAAGCTATCTTTCATCGCCATGAGTATTCAAGGATGGCAAGGAGTTTATTGTGAGAGCACATCGCAAAAATCTAGACTCTTCTTTAGTGAATGCTGGGCAGATGAAAAGGCTTGTCAATGCAAGTAAAAATTTGACTTTATTGATGATTAAACAAAAAGAAGTTGTACATAATCATTTTCATGTATATGCTGATGTAAATAATGAGTTGTTTCAGTATAAAAGCAGGTTGTCTTTGAAAGAAGATGACAAGAAGTTGCAGCAATTATCTTTGGTGTCGATCGATGCAGAAAAAAAAGTGTCAGTGCAAAGTGGTGCAAAAATCCAAGGGAGGGTAAAGCATCCAAGCAGAGAGGGCACATAGGTCAGAAATGATCATTGCTAGTTTCAGAATGGCAGGGTACCATGGTGAGGAAACTTGGTCGGGAATCGACACAAGTACATAGCTAATTCAGCAAAAAATCGCCATAAGGACAGGTTGCAAGGTGAATATAATTTTCAGTTTCCTTTGAAGGTAATCCAATGTAGGAACAATATGTTTACTACAAATTTCAGTTGTTGTTCTGCAAGTTTCGATAATTTGTAGCATGACAAAATCAAATTTAGCAATAGTCAGTCAACAGATTCAAGGAAAAATTTATCGTTTTATGAGAAGCTCCAATTAATGAAATCAGGGAAATTTCAGTGGATTAAGATTGGAAGAGTGGAGATTCAGTCTCCTCATCTTTAGGTTCAATATTCCAGAGAGATTTTGGGGTCCAAAAGCTTCCCAGTGGGGAGGTGTGATCAGGAGATTATGTCCAAGTTATGAAAATTGCTTAGAAATAAAAGTGCTCAGAAGTGGTTGCAATCTGAACAACCAGAAAGGTCTCATCACTATATTTCTGGCACCACGAATGGTTCTCAAAACCAAGGTCGTATGTAGAATTTATGAAGGTTTGAAAAGCCCAGTAAACTCTAAAAATGAGTTGACCAAGTTTGATTTTTTTATTTTGGAAAAATTTTAAAAAGAATATTCCAAAGAATATTCCTCAAAATATTCCCCAAAATATTCCTTGGAATATTCCATTCGGGCGTATCATATGCTGACAAGTGGAAATATTGTATTCAATGGTGGATTGATTTTATGGAAAAGTGACCAATCATGGACTGCCACGTGGCAGGCTCGGAGGCCAACGTGTGGCCCCAGGCCGGTGGAATTTTGGCATTGTAAAATGTTTTCCAAGCTTACAGGATTCAATCGCTGGTCACTCGCCTGCGAGCTCTCAGGCCCGACTGGCCCGTCTGTGAAGTGGTACTTAACTTCTACGGGTCGCATTACCATTTTGTAGTTTAAATTTGAATGAGGTGGAAAGGTTTAAGGGGCTAGCCCCTACTTCATGTGTCCAAACGCTCGTCGCTGGGGGAGTTCTCAACCTACAACAACTGGCCGACGGTTTATCCGGATGTGGTCACATGACACCAAAATTATATAATAAATGTTATGGTTTTTTAAAACGGATTTTGCAACGTTATGCCAACGGTTTCGGCGGGGTGTCATGTGACCACCCCACCAAGAAATTTAATGTTAGCTGAAATGGTTCTGCCATTCAAGGAGGTCTTGCCATTTTTGGAGCACTAACTGGAGTTCCTCTAGTTTTGGAGGAGGTTTTTGAGGGACATTGGGAATTTGTTTTTTGCCATAACTCCCTCATTATTGAACAAAATTGGGTGCAAAAATAGTCAATTTTGGGTATTTTCGACATTCTGAACAGTTTGACATAGGTTTCGGGTCAAACAGAGGTCATTTTTAGTAGTTTTAGCTTTAGGGAAGATCAAGGAGCCATCAGGGCCATCATGGAGAAGGCAGTGTATAGGGTATAATTTATCTATTTTATGTAAATGAATAGTCATCTCTAGCTAATTCATACCTTCTGAAGTTGATTTTATGGAAATTTTTGCCTATTGAGGATTATTTTCACTTGTACTTACATTTTGAGCAAATTAATACATGAGGGACATGCCATTGGGAGCTAGACTAGCAGATGTAGCCCAAGAGGGGTGAACTGCTTCAAAAATTTGCTGAGTAATGTGCTTTGTGAAGTTTATTTCTCTATTCTTTACTATTGTACATTGATAAACAGTTAAAATACTTAATCAATCCTCACACAGAAATCTGTATAACAAAGCCAGAACTATTTGTTTAACTTGCAAATTAAGGAGAACCTTATGCACACATTATTATTATTGTTTGGATACTTAGCACAACATAACTAATACAATCCATTCAGATCAACAAAATTTAGAGCATGATATTCATACAAAGAATAAATGGAGACATACCGATCGACATATGGAATGTCGCGTTGTAACAATACTCTCCCAGGTGGAGCTAATGCAACCATGCCTTCTTTTGCCCCGAGACATAGTTTCTCAAGTAGACCTCTAGCCACTTGTTCACCATCTCTGTTTTCCCATCCATCTGTGGGTGATAACTGGTACTGCGTGTCAACTCGATACCCACTAAATGAAAGAACTCCTGCCAAAATATGCCCATAAATTGGCTATTCGATCACTGACTATGGTCTTTGAGAGACCATGGAGCCTAAAAATATCCCTGAATCACAACTCGACCACCTGTGAAGAAGTACATCGTGCAGAGATGGCAAAAAAGTGTGCATACTTTTTCAGTTGATTCATAACTACAAAGATGTAGTCCTTGCCCTGCACCATGGGTAACCCTATGATAAATTCCATGGAGATTCTCTCCCATTTCCCCTCCGGAATTGGAAGTGAATGTAGAAAACCTGCAGGATTACTCAACTCTCCCTTATTCCTCTGAACAACTTCACACTCCCTGACATGCTAGAGTATGTCCTCCTTGAGGCCCTTCGATGAGAACCTCTCTCGTATGGCCCTGTAAGTCTTGGTGAACCCTTGATGACATGAAAGCGGTGTGTCATGGGCTGCAAACAAGATATTCTGCTTGAGCCCGAAGTTACCTGTCAGAAAAATCATGTCCCGGTAATAGATGACCTCATCCATCACCTGATACCTGTCATCTGTCACCTGCCCATCCAACACCTCACAAGTAAAATGGTCCTTGAAATACTCTTCCAACATATGGGCTCTCCAATCTGCGTCACGACTCATCAAAGATAGCACTACTGGCCTCCGTGAAAAGGAATCTGCCACCACATTGTTCTTCCCCTTAACATACTCAATGTCAAAGTCATAGTCCTAAATTTTGCTGACCCACTTCTACTGTCTCTCCTATAATTTTTTCTGCTCAAGGAAGAAGTAGAGACTATTGTGGTCAGTCCTCACTCGAAACCTGTTACCTACCAAGTACTTCCAGAAATTAGCCAATGCATGCATGATGGCCAACATCTATTTGTCATATATCGGATACATTATCTCATGCGACAGTAGCTTTCGACTCTCGAAAGTGATAGGATGGCCCCCGTACATTAAAAATTCTCCTACCCCCTCTCTTGAAGCATCACACTCCAACACAAAGGGGTGTGTGAAATCTGGAAATGCCAACACTGGACAACTGATCATCACCTCCTTGAGCTTGTCCAAGGCCCTCTTCACAACATCATCCATCCAAAAGCCCCCTTCATGGTGAGATCTGTGAGGGGTGCTGCAAGTTGTGAAAATACCTTGAAGAACTTCCAATAATAGGTGCAGATGCCTACAAAACCCCGAAGTTCTGTCACATTCTTCGGTGTCGGGCAATCCTGGATGGCCCTGATCTTCTCCTCATGGAATCTCACCCCTTCCACTCGGATGATATGCCCCAAGTAGAGCATCGATGTAAGCCCAAAATCGCACCTGGATACCTTAGCATAGAAATGCTGCTCCTCCAAAATATGAAGTACAACCTCAATGTGCTACAAGTTCTCCTCCCATGTGCGACTATAGATAAGAATGTCATTGAAAAATATCATCACAAACTTCCTTAGTTGACCATGAAAGATGTGGTTCATACAAGACTGGAAGGTGGACGAAGCATTGGTCAACCCGAAGGGCATCACCAAGAACTCAAAGTGGCCATAGTGGCATCTAAACAGAGTCTTGGGGACATCTTGGTCCCTCACCTTGATCTGATGGTACCCAAAACTTAGTTATATATTTGAGAAGAACTTCGCTCCCCTCAACTCATCCATCATCTCATCAATCCTGGGGATGAGGTAATGGTTCTTCATGGTTTTCTTGTTGAGTGCCCTATAGTCGATGCACATCCGTAATGTGCCATCCTTCTTCTTCACTAAGACTATCGAAGAAGAAAAGGGACTAGTGTTGGGCCTGATGTGTCCCAACGCTAAGAGGTCATGTATGGCTCGCTCAATCTCATCCTTGTAGGCTTTGGGGTTCCTATAGGGGATTTCCTGGATCCCCTACTCCAGCTCAATAGTATGTTCAAACCCCCTGTCCAGTGGCTGCCCTGGTGGTATGTCCCCAAAAACAATGGAGTAGCGGTCCAATATACATTGTACATCGAGATGCACTGGGTGCCCTATAGCTCCTGCATCTGAAATACCTAGCTCCACTGCCCACTCTACATCTCTCTTCCAGAAATTTGCCTCCATCTGGTGTGTCGAGAATGTATGGGGGGGGTATGTGTACATGCCTCTGATCATCACATGCTTCCCACTCTTCTTATCCGTCCACTCTATCTCTAATGTCTCCCAATTTGTAGTGACCTTACCAAGTGTGATAATCCACTGCACACCCATTACCACATTGGTATCTAGAATGTCGACCATGAAAAATTGATCTGTCATGGTGTATGTCTCCATGGTCACTGTTAATGCCGGAACATACCGCATGCACTGAATGGTCCTGACACTTGGAACCAACACAGAGAACCCATCAAAACTCTGTCGGTATGCCCCTCCATTGCACTAGTTGGGTATCAATGAAGATATGTGTGGCCCCACTATCCACCAACAATGAAAAACGTTGTCCTTGGACCATGCCTCGGAATCTCAGCATCAAATACTTGGGAAATCCCCGTACAAATGCAAGGACTCCTCCGGTGGGTGCAAACACTGTTGTTGCTGCTGCTAGGGGAGGTTGTGGTGGATGATCTCCTCCCGGTGCACCAACATTGGAATCTCCCTCCAAATCCTTATATGCCTCTTCTTCTCCCTCACTGTTGGAGAAGACCTCAATGTAGTGTTCCTTCCCCATGAGACAATGATGACCCAATGCCGATGGCTCTTGGAAAGTGTAGCACAACTTCCTGCATCTCAACTCTCTCTAGGTATCATCATCCAACACCCCTCGGCCCTAATTTCCCCTCAAGGGTGGATATCACGTGTCCTTTCCCTTTTGCTAGAATACTGGTTTGTGAGGAAAAAAAAACTCTCATCCTAGGCAAGGCATCCTGCAGGTCCCTAGTCCTCCCTACTGCGTCCTGCGTCGTAGTAGGCCTAGTGGATCTAACTAGCCCCCACAATGGTTCTGCCAATATGTCAATAAACATATATACCCTCCTGGCCACTAACAATTCTAAAACCATCACTGAAAGTTTAAAGAACTCGGAAATGTAACTCTTCAAGCTACCTGACTGTTTGATCTTAGTCAGCTCAACGAAGTGTCCCTCTGGGTCCTTTCCGGTAAAATATCTCCACTATACTCTGAGTGAACTCTACATACGCTGTCACCCCTACGTGGCCCAAATTAGACATCTCGTGGAACCACTAGTCGTGGGCTTCCCCCTTAAGGTGCAGCGCTACCACCTTGATAGCCTCTACCTCCTCCATTTGGTTCAGCGGAAACTAGATGTCCAGCTTCTCCACCCAAGCCTTAGACGAACAATTTGATGATCCATCAAAGGTAGGCAAGAAAAATCAGCCCACGGTACATTTCAGGTCATTCCCCTACGTGTACCCTCCTCCTCTATTATGGCTGCAGGGTTTGCTATTGTTCTTCAGCTAGAAAAAATAGTTAAAGGTAAGGGCCTCTCTAAACTCCCACCCATATGACTGATACTTTGCAAAATACTCCCCGTAATGAGCCACCTCTAGCTCTTGGGGTCCTCCCATTCCTGATCCCGAAGTCAAGAAAGTGGGCATGGTGGAACGTGGGGGAGTGCGTAGCACCACTTGATGCGCAGCGTTGTGCTCCAAAATATGGTGAGAAGTACCAGACCCTTCTCCATTGTGAAACTCCCTTGGGATCTCACGTTGTTTGTTTTCTCCGAAAATATTCTGCCCCATCTCCTCTATATTTTCGGAAAGCTCATGTACCGATTTCAAGAGGAGGTCACCAAACTCCTTCCCATCATATATCTATCTGCCATTGGTGGCTTCCCTTTGTCTTCCTCAACTGGGACGTTGTCCTCTTCTACATGTGTGATTTCGAGCTTATGCTCTCTGTCCCTGTACCTCTGCTTTCGGTATGTGATGAACTCTCTATCTTCAGGTGTCATATACTGATTGCTCCACAGGATGAGCCAATTTTATGAGCTATGATACCACCCAAATGGGAAATAGACAGAAATACAAAGAAACATAAACAAACACTACAACAAATACAAGCATGCACCGAAAACATGACAAATAAATAAGAACAGTTAAGCCATTTTATTATATTTTCTGAAATGAGGGATAAGTACAAAGAGTGCTTAGAATGATAGCACCTTGGCCTGATCTAGGCAGGCTGAAATGATTTCTTCCTTCTCTCTCAGAAAGTCTGCTCAATCTCTACTTTGCGCTGCTCCTCCACTGGGCAGCCCTGCTGGAAATGTTGTTGCTCGATGGGAAGGGATTGCGAAATAAGGCTACTCCATTGCTCAGAAAATTCTGAAAATTGAACCCCAGACTCTCCTCCAAGTACCCAGAATAACCCACGAAGGAATTTTGGAATGGATGACCCCAGAAAATCACTCTCTTGGGATGATTACGCACTTTTGCTGGGTACACTGGCCACTGTGATGAAATGTTGAAAGGAAAGGCCTCCAAATACCCAAATAACTTAGCTATGGAAGGGTTGATCCCCTCACAAGCCTCCAGACTAAAATCCCATAAGCTTTCTCCTCTTCCGGAGCTGTAGGCTACGTAATCCTCCGAGTGACTGCGTTCCCTGGGAATGACAGCGTAATCCTGGTGGCTGATCTAACAATGTTGATCTCAAAAACTAAAGATGTGGTTCCTCTCCTGATTAGGCACTCGAATTCCCCTGAGGACGAGGTTGGGATCTCCGCTCGGAGACACCCGTGTGCTAAACAACACTACAGACTCAGCTAAATAGCTTAAGCATGCTCTAGTCTTAACAGACAGAAAATCAGAAGATGTATGTATGAATGAGAAAGGGTGCCTCCATTCCCCTTTTATGCTAGTGAACCCCCACATTCCCTTGGGCCCATTGATGTTGCATTGTCCCTCTTGCCACGCTCTCCCCTAGCTGCGTTGCGCTACTTGTCTCATGTTGCCATTGTGTTTCCTGGCCCCACGCTGCCACTGTGCTGTCCCAAATGCCTCCTCTCCTATGCTTTCACTTGGCCTCATGGGTCCCACATTGCCTTTTAATTATTCCGCCTAGTGAATTTAGGAAAGTGCTTTTATTCTAATGTTGATTTATGGTTCCCCTCATCCCTTTATTTCTTGTTGAACTTTAGAAAGGAAAAAATTAATAAAAAATGAATATTCCAATGAGCTGTCTTCTAATTGGGAATATTCCACCATTTCTTTTATTCCTCTTTTCTTTTGCAAAAATAAAACAACTACATAATTTTCAATAATATGCATCTCTCATGAAATTCCACAACTGACTTGACAGATTACTACCAAAGCAATCTGAATGGAGATCGTAACCAAAGCAACCTGAGCAACCTACAAAAGAAAAAATCAGTAAGGAAAAATGAAAGGTATGTCAATATTAGTCAAATATTAAAAAACATTGAGTTATGATAAATAGATGATTATTTTAAAAACTAATAACTGTTACCTTCCCTATATCAAATAATAATTACCCTTGTCATGACATGGCATTGGTTCACACAATCCAATCTACGAAATATTTGGTAGTCATGTCTTATCACAAGGTATGAAACAATCATTAAAACCTTGCCATCATTCGAATTTACTCCATTTCCTCTGCATTAAATCTCATTTTCTTCTCATCATATCCCATTTTGTTTGGCTCTGTTTCATTTTTCTTTGCCGAAAACATCTCAACTCCTACCCAAATCTCGTCCAAAATTCCACAATCCAGTTAAAAAGGAAATTAATGAGTGAAAATTCCTCAACACAGAAGTTACTGTGTGTTATGATCCAAATGGGACCAAGTTTCTTGAAGCGTATCCATAAGTGAAGCAACAATTGCAGCAAGCACAATGGTTGCAGTTCTTTGAGTATTTTGATGGGTACGAAAAGGAGGTCACTAAATCGTTTACTTGGGCCTATGATGGGATAGAAGCAGAAATTAGGGATATCAAGTTGGTCTGGACAAACTCATTCATGGATAAAGCTACAAGATTACTAAGAAACAAGGAAAGTTGGTTTAAAAACCAGAAAATCAAGGAAAAAGAGTGGGAGGTCTTCCTTAAAAACCCAGGTATGGACATCTATATTTTTCAAGAAAGGAATTCCAGTAACAACTTTAAAAAGTAAATGGAGAAATTTGTTGTTGATCATTCAGAAGTTTATAACGTATGAGGGTAGGTTTCAGACTATGTTCTTTTATCATGCTCAGTTGTTGATGCATTTTACTAGTGGAAACGAAATCAATTTACCATATTTTCTGCTCTCTAGTTTAATAAAAATGGCTACTAATATCCAAAGGAAAATACAGTTTATTGATAATGCTATATATCATCATGGGTTAGTAAATATTTTGATTGAAGCTCATTTAAGGTGTAAAGGGAATAATTGGGATGATTTTCAAGTTCAAAACCATTTTAAAGAAGTAGAACAAGGTGAATGTAGTTCTTAAATAAGAAAGAGTCAACAGAAATTTCCCTCAAATCCTAAGCTTCAAAACCAAGATTTACCTGCACATGAAATGCAAGAAGATAGGCATACACATAAGGATTATGATGATAAAGCCCCCCTTGCAAATTTTTTAGAAAATCTTAAACAAAAGAATGTTAAAAAGAAGAAACCCATCAATATAGATAAAGGCCCATCGACAAAAGGAACGAAGCAAGAAAAAGAGTGCTTCCACTTAAATGAAAATTTTCCAGTAAAAGTAAGAAAAAGTGCACGAATTATGAAACCAATTAGTCAATAATCTAAACAATCTCCAATTTTTATTGATTTAGAAGAAGAAGAAGAACCAAGAGTACCATCACCGATTGAAAGTCCAACTAGAAAGAATCTAGAAGTCGACCCTGCCCAAAAAGAAATATATGATTATATAAAGTCTCTTAAAAAAAATCCAAAGGGAAAACTATTGAGTCATCATCAAATTAGGAAGAAATTGTAAATGAAGAAATTCATTTCATCCCTCCAGAAGAACCTAGAATTGAAGATGCTCTTAAACATGCAATTTATGAACAGGAAGTGTTAAATAAGTATCTGAAGTAGGAACATGAAGCAATGCAAGTACAAAATGACATTCAAAAGACTCAAAATGATAATATTATCCTACCTCTTTGGCACCGGTACAAGAAAATCAAGAAGTTAAAAGCTAAAAATAAATTTCTCAAGAGCAAGTTCAGAAGTTTACAAAGCAAGATTTTAATGAAGAAACCAAGGATGAAAAAGAGTTCCAGGAAAGCAAAGAGTACTAATTTCGATGTTCTTTCTCAAGCCTAAAATATAGCTTAATGAAAAAGTGGGTTACAAAATTTTTAAATTTTGTGCATGAGGACATGCAATATCTTCCATGTGGGGGAATTTTGAAGGCCAAAATTGTTTCTTTTTTACACCATCCTTAAACTCCATTCTCTTCCTTTCTGACCATAATAACTCCAATTAAGTGTCATATTGCAAGGTTATTGGAAAAAACATGCATTTAATCATCTTTTATTCATAATTTAATTGTTCTTTATTATTTTATTTAATATTTTCACAAGCTACCGAATTACATAAAACTTACTTGAAGAATCTATAGGTTTAGAAACACTAGTTGAGGAATGAAGCATATGAACAGGTAGCTGGCAGTTAGTAAAAAATTATCTACCTATTCCTCTGGTCTACAAAATTGATAAGGATGTTTATATGAGGAGGTCAAGGTGGAAGTAAACTCAGCAGAAAAGGAGCCTAAAGACAGATCAGGCGAGCGAGAAAAGGATTGAAGCTGATATTTTGCCTCATGATTTGCTTCTTCGATAGAAAATCATGGAGAATCGTTATCTTATTTAAACAATGTTATTTTAAGACATTATGTTGAGGAAGATAGGCGTATAAATATCCAAATAGTTTAACGAAGGAGGTTATAAAACCTGACTCTCGACACAATGATACACATGACTGGTTATTGTTTGAAATACTCTTTGCAATCGTTTAATTAAAGCTCTTGATTCCACTATACTATGCGTTTAGATGCATGGTTAATCTCTGTTGACCTCTATACACTTGCACTCACGAGAGGCCCCCCTGGGAGTTGTAATGTTTTTATTCTATTTCTAGTTTATAGAATTAAGTCATCACAATAATTATAACTTTGATTTTCAGAGATGTTTGTAGAATTTGTTATAGATTTTATAATAGAATTTACTGCACAATTTCCTTCATAGATTTAATTTCATTGTGTGAAGACTTTTATATATTTAATCTCGTTGTGTAAATAACGAAGAAAATAATCAAAGGGATTTATTATGCACATGTAACAATTTGATTGATATAAAGTAGATTTATTTGGTTCAGAAATTTCTAGTAGAGGTATAATTTCTTTCAAGGTATTCTTTTATGTTAGTGTGAAATAGATTTAAATCAAATTTTCTAGTGTGATATTTACTTCTGCATTTTAAGATTAGTTTTCCTTTTTGTCAGTGTGAAGTAGATTTAGATTCAATTTTTTTAAGTGTGATATTTATTTCTGCACTTTAGTTTAGCTTTATTTATGTCAGTGTGATATATTCCCTTCCTGCAAGAGTGACCGTTTTTTTACTCTGAGTGATTCTTAGATAAGACATGTGCATGAAAAAATCCTAATTCAATTTAAAATTTACCCACATGATAATGAATCCTAGCACAAATGGTGCATATATACTTCATTAATTTACAAGCCCTGGTCGATAATTTATGAAGTAATTTAAGATCAATTAAATTACCAACACTACCCATACCCAAAATACATCACAAATCTCGTCTACAAGGAGTACTCTTTTAAAATTAGTAGTATATATCCGACACAATTGGAACAAAATCCAAATACATTTAAAGAATTTCATATCCAAACTACTCAAAAGGGTGTGCAGGACGATTGAGATTGAAGTCCTGCATTGGATACATTGTTGGATTGTATAGATTTGATACCTGGAGCTGAAGGTTTGCCATTATGCTGTGTACAACATCCACCTCGTCCTCCAAATACACAATTATTTGGTGTTGAGATTAAACAAGGTCTAGAGTGGCACTCTAAAAGGCATGTCATTGATATACCATGACATGCATGTCATACATTTCTTTGTTTAATTATGCATGTTCCTTCTTGCATTAGGTACATACTAATGAGGAAGAGGAGTAATAATCAGAGTAACTTGGCACCATTTGAGGGGCGCTTAGAAGTCGAAAACAAGAATAGTGCAAAGGGACGATTGACATATTTGATTTGAATGATAATTGTCCAAACTGCAGAGGGTGGTTTCCAAAGACCCTAAACCCCCAGATAGAAAATTTTAAACTGTTTAACACAATTAAGTCCAAACACACTATCCACAGGACATTGTTTGCAAACCCCCACCATTTTCACTACAAATAAATACACTTACAATTTGAATCAAATTTAGGAAAACATTTGAATTTAGAAAACTTGAAACTTTTACCTCTGCGCCAGAAAGAGCGAGGAGCCAAGATATCCAATTGCAATTATGTTTTAGCCAAGAAATGAGATATGCACCAAAAAGGAAGCGGACTGCATGAAACTCATCACTAAGCATCCAATATTTTTGTCTAATTGGTGTCACTCTATTAACCCAAATAAACATCTAAAAATTCCTCAGCAAGAGATTGAACCCAGACTCTAGATGAGCACAAACTATGAATGCTTGAGTGAGTTCACCCCTCAATTTAACTGCATAGGTGACCAAATCCCACACACGTACCTTCAATTATCCATAATTGATTTTGACATACCAAGGTGTCATCATCATCACTATAATAACTAAAATAACTCCCGATGCATCGCACATTGTCTCAATCACGCTCTACAATTGAATTCTAGCAATGACCAAATTCCACATAAGGGCCATCAGATATTTTTTCTAGATTTCACCGTGCCAAGATACCACCGTTATCACTGAGCCATTTTAATGGTAACCTATCACATATTTCATTCTCCCAGACTCGTCTGGAAGCATGAACCTCACATGTGCCATTAATGGAAGCACGCTGGAAGAGGGAGCTCTAAGGCTTGAAATGTGAAATTTCATATGGGGAAGGTCAATGAAATTAGAAGAACGAATAGGAGGTACAACTACATACGAAATTATGGGATGGAAAGTGAACTACCACGATCCCAATGATTTGAGGGAAGGGAGTTGGCATGACATCATAGCGCATGAAGGAGCGAAGGGGAAAATAAGAGGGGGCAGGTAAGGGAGCAAACAAAAGAAATAAGGAAGGGGATGGGTAAGAGTAGGACCATATAGATCACTAGGCACAAAAATATTATGGTGGAAGGGAGGGCTAATATAGGGTTGCAATAAAACCATGAACATCCTGAGGAATATAGGAAAAATTCTAATTCCATTTAATTCATTTTTTACTCCATCCAATAGATAAACCTTCTTGGCAAGGGAATTTGCTTCCAAGTTTAGAGATCAAAGAATGTGGAAGGGAAAGAAGGATGGGAAGTCCTGAAGAATGCTTTTTATTCTGCAAAATAATAATTTTAGCACATTGTCTTTGGGAGGAGATTCCATTTTCACATATTGAATAATGAGGAAGTAGTCTCCTAGAATGATTATATCTTTGACTGCTCTTGAGAGATACATTTTCAAACCCATGAGAATCCCATAAATTTCAGCATGGCTATTTGATTTTCTACCCAAAAACCATGATAATTTATCCATAATTGTTCCTTCGGGATTTATAAGAATCCCTCGCCCTCCTGCCACCCCTTATTCTCATGGGAAACTTATTGAAATAGGGTGTTGGTCGATTCCAAAAACACCATGGGATGAAAAAGTATGTCACCTATGCCATCCTAGGAGGGTTGAAGATGGAAAGCGCTTTCTCTTATATTGTCCATATTATACTCACATTTGATCTAATTTTCAAAATATTTGTCACACTACTAACCTTCTTGACCTTTTAACTCAACAAAACTATGGTGATTTGGGAGCGCTTCTCTCACTTCTTTTTTAGCATAGAAATCAAATTTTAAAAAATTCTAATTAGTCTCTTACCTTCTCAAGGTCTGGTAAATCATATAAGTCTTAGTGGAAGTTAATCATCATCATCATATTTATTATATTAAAAAAATGAAATGCATTTTATATTTTAATATGGGGAATTCATGACATCTCTAATAACTTAAAACAATATTTTAAAAAAATAACAACATATTATGAATAGGATGCTATTGTTATTGAATTAAAAAAAGGTCTCTAGGGTGAAACTCAATTGGTAATCGTCGTAATACAAAGTATTGTGTAAACTAAGAGATCCAAGGTTAAAATCTCCCGAAGTAGATTAGTCTATGGAGAAAAGGATAGGTCATAGGCCCCAAAAGTATAATGGTAGTGGTCAGAATCGACCATGTGTAACGCGAGTTTGAGACCGACCGAGTTTTTTATTCCTTTGGTTTACACATATACGCTAAATAATTTTTAAATTTAAAATTATTTTAAATAACAAAATAATGTGTATTTGGTTTTAATTTTACACAATTAATAAATTATGGATTTACATAACTTTATACGAAATAGATGATAAATTATAGGAGTTGTCTTTAGTGCGACTTTTTGGAGTTTCAGGTGCCGGAATCCGGTGAAAAAATTTGAGGTAAATTCTTGGTTTTTTTAATTTAAACTAGTTTTTTGACTCTGTGTATGGATTCAGCACCCTCAAAAACCCCTAGGGCACTTTGATTGTGCAAGGTTAGCAATCAAACTTCTCTTTTCAATAAATTCCTGCCTGATTTTAGAGAAATTACACTGGAAAAAGCCAACGTAAAAGCCTTCAAAAAGTCACACTAAAGACTACTCATAAATTATATAATAGGTAAACAATATCCCCCCCCCCCCTCCCCCAATAAAACAAAAGGGCTAGGTTGATATTGATTATTTTCAGTTTTAATATCACCACTTTACGTAAATGTATATGTTTAATTATTTTATTTTTTATTATATTACACGTATTTGTATTATCAATAAAAATATATATATACATATATATTCAACTTCTGGTTTGCTACTAATGAAACAAAACTAAAAATATAAAAGTATATCATAAGTCTTAAAAACAAGTAAAAATTTGAGAAATATTTAACTAAGTAGCCAAGTTTAAAACAAACTATAACACTAGAAATTAAAACCTAATAACATCTATGTGCACATCTATTGAGTTTGCACTCATAGTCTAGAAACAAAAAAAAATCTAACTAGAATCATATTCATCCATCAGGGGAGTCCACTTGGATAGGGGCTAAGGGCTAATCATCCTCTTCACTATTATGAAATTCAGTATTTTCCAATTTCTTGACAAACAAAGAAATTTTGGCGTATGCTTTTACTTGTTGTTTTAGAGCATCAATGCAGAGAATAATATCTTCGTGGGATTCATTCCATTCTACCAACTAATTTCCATGATTATTGTTTTTAACTTCCAATATATGTCCATTATTTTCATATAATAAGTTTTATTGGTATGGATATTGCTCGTATGTGTAACTAATTTCCCCACTTCTTCTCCCACTTATATGTCAGAGAAAAATATTTTTTTCACATGTGCTTCACATTGAACTACTTCCAATTCCTCCTACACTGAGCGAGGAGTGAGCTCCCTCTACCTATGAGCCACTACCTTTGTGCTATATTGAGCACACATGCGAGGATATGACTCTCTCCAGCTAGATCTTGGGCCACATAGTGCAAAACCCATTTGAGACATGTAACATAATTAGTGAGAAGGTGAGAGGGAGAGGCTAGGCTATGCTTATTGACTAAGAGAAGGGGTTGGATATGGGAAAAGGAAACAAAAAAAATGAAGGAGGGGTAGTGTTATAGTAGGGTAATAAAACAGAGGATTCAAAGGGAGCTCTAGAGCCAACCCATGAGGATGCAACCAAGAAGGGATAAGGATGATGAGGGGAACCAGAAGGATATAGGTAACCAATAGCAAAAGGATTTGTCGAACCATGCATGAGGAAGGGATGGAGGGAGATGGTATTTGGGTGTAGGGAGAAATTCAAAGGAGAAAGGTCTGTGGAATAAGAGGCTTAGAGGGAAAGAATCTAAACAAATAATGTAGAGAAAAATGTAGGACTTAAAAACAAAGAAACAATAGAGCACTAACCTATGTAACAAATGTGAAGTTGTTCTTATTATTCGGTGTATGCTTTGTTGGGGCTGGGGGAGAAATAATACATTCATTGAAAAAATATCATGTCGAGAGCTAGTGTACTTGATTCTTTCTCGGGTGACACACGATAAAACTACATTGAATGTTCATTGCATACATGATTATGGCATGGAGTGATTGGAGGATGAATTGACTCATATTCCCTACATTGATATAATCACTAATTCCAACCAACATATATATCCTTCTCAACAAATAATGGAGAGATGACATGTAAATGTAGTTGGTGTATATCCAGACATGCCACAATCACTCCTTCCTACCACCATCTTTATCATACTAAACAAATAACCAAGAGATGCCATGTACTTGTAATTGATGTATATTAAGATATGACATAGCGATCACCCCACTTAAAAGAAATTAGTTTTGAATTTCAATAAAAGTGAAAATGTATATTTATATTTAAAAAAAAATTAAATATAAAACCTCACCTTATTTGTTTTGACCAATCCAAAATCCTAGCTTCTGTCCCATTTTACAATTCTCAATGTAACAACCCTTGGTTGTTTTCCTATGTAAATAAAAATAATACCAAGGTCATGGGACACATATTCCAAGATGAATGTTGGGAAAAACATAGTGATTGGTATCACTTTTATTAATTAATGGCTATGGAAATTGGAAAAGGCAAAGTGGAAATAATTGGAATTTTATTTATGAAATAAAGTAAAATAAGAGAAAAGGAAGGTGAAGAGTCAAAAATTTACATGAGAGATAAACTGAAATAAAAATGAAGGAATATGAAAAAAAATAGGCCTCAATGATAAAAAGGCTTATGAGGATCAATTGCTAGCCTTTTGACAGTTTTTGGTTCAACTCTCTTCCATTCTCTCATTCTCTCTTACTCTTACACACTCAGAGCATTCTCGGAGCATGCTTGGAAAACTATAGTATTCACTTGGATTTGGAGAAAGAAGGCAAAGGAAAGTAGGAAAGTGAAAGGGAACATGTGGATCACTAGCTACAACTAGATTTCTTTGTAGGTAACAGGTTGCACGCGTGATTTACTTACTGATTTATGGATGCATGGTATATGCATGTGGTTTTGTAGTTATGTGTTGTCATTGGCATGGAGGATTTGCTAGATTTACAATGGTTTTAGCCTTGCCTT
Source organism: Pinus albicaulis (assembly GCA_034641835.2). Classification (NCBI taxonomy): domain Eukaryota; kingdom Viridiplantae; phylum Streptophyta; class Pinopsida; order Pinales; family Pinaceae; genus Pinus; species Pinus albicaulis. The sequence continues at coordinate 451,285,784 of CM076578.1, forward strand.
TCCATTTCCTAGATAGCCATGGTGTTGTGGGTTTTCCATTTGATTATTTTCTAATTGGTGTTCATAATTCCTTATGGTTTTGGGTTGAAACAAACTCTCTAGAAGCCCTGGAACAACTTGGGTTGAGTTACTAGTCCTGGAGCCTAGGTTGGGATAAATTCTATGGAGCCCTTGGTGGGTTGAGTCACTAGTTCCTGGAGCCCTAGAAAACTTGGGTAGAGATCGATATGGTTGGTTTTAGTTATGTCTGATCGTGAGGTGGAATCACTGGTTGAGGGTTGAGGTGGTTTGGCCTCTGGAAACACTAGCTTGTTTTATTCCCTGATATCCCACATTCATGATTGGAATATGGTGTGAGGTTGATTTGACTAAAGAGATATTTGGTTCATCCCAATCTATGGTCGGGTGGTACATGGAAGTCCTTGAATTGGTTGGTATTTTCAGATGTTAATGAGATTTATTATTCTATTTGATTCATGTATATTTGTAGCGATTATGTTGGCAATATTATGGTTGAGTTTCCATGGTTTACATGTTGATTATTTTCTGGTTATATGTTGATTATATGATGGGTATCATCTATGGTTATTATCACGAATTGTTTAGTTATTGATCGATTGATGAATGTATGGACTAATAAATGTTGTTGAAAATATATGGAGAGGGAATAGAACCTTCTAAATGATTCTCAAATTAATCTCATACCTTTATGACCATATATGCATTCATGACCTGTAGCTTACATGTTTTCCATGTGTTTGATGAAATGTCTAGTATGTTTTTGTCAATATAGGTAAAACTTTTTTATTTGAGCTTGGATGTTTAGATTTTTTTCATCTCAATAGTGATTATGAGAAGTCTCGAGAATTTCTGGGTAGTGGTCTTGATGATGACTTGAAATTGTGGCTCAGATCTCGGGACCACACTCTCTGAACGGGACAATTTGGGTCATAACTATTAGGGTCCTATAATAATAGGATTCAAAATTCTTGAATTGACTTTGCTTAGTCTTGTAATATGTACATACTTTGCTTTATGCAAATTTTTTTCCCATATTAGAAAAATAAAAAAATAAAAAATGTAAAGAGGGTAAAAGTCCTAAAATAAAAATCAAAGGACTTGAAAGAAAAAAGATAAAAAAGAATAGAAAATAGACCCCAGACAAAAAATAGATAAAAATAAAACATGAAAGTGATGCAAGTTTAAATGCCACTATTATTTACTTTTACTTCAAAATAAACATTGTGTGCAGCTTGTTACAATGCCACAGTCCATGAAAATTAAATAGCTTAATATTAGCCTTTCATGCTTTAAATTTCATGCTATTAGATAGAGAATAAAGATCTAGCTAAACACTTTAATCTTGGTAGATTAGTAGTTAGGTAGAGAATAATAAGGAGCTCAACAGCTTAATCTGAGCCCTTAGAAGAAATAAGGATAGAATCAGTTAGTTTGCAGCTTTAAAAGAAAAATGAACAAGGGTTTGCAAGCTCAAATGCACCCAAGTAAATGAAGAAAAAATGTTAGGGTAGCATATGGGTAGGCAGAAGCATTTTTTACAATCATGGATAAGCATAATTTCGTCATTCAGTCACTAAATTCCTTCAAAATCATTCCCTTGTAAAATTACTTCATCCCCTCCATTTTTATTATTTCCCCTTCATTTTTCCTTTTTTCCCATTATCATTCAGTTTCACTTGCAAAAATCCCCTTTTCCTAAGTGTAAAATTCATTATACTTAAGGAAAGTAAAAAATCCTTTTAACTAAATTCCCCTTTTACCCCAAAAATACCCAAAAAATACTTATCCTAAGTGAAAATACAAAATTATTATGTTGGGACCCATAAGAATGAAATTCATCCCTATATGATGTTTTACACTAAGGAATAATGTATTTTCATTTCACTCATCTCATTCATTATTAACACATTAATTTATGTATTAGCTCCTTTATTCACTCTCAGCCTGTATTAGATTAAATCCCTATGTAATATATCCCAAACCCATATTTTAACTTTAACCTACGTATTATTTCCCCACGTGATATATAACTCCCACTCTTCCCATAGGTTAAAGCTATCCCCATTATATATTAACCCACCAATGCTAAAATTACATTTATATTCATTTAATTTGTTAATAAAACCATTAACCGGCCTATCATAATGTATTCCAAACTATGTATTAAAACCTATGTTTTTAATACATTTTAATACATCCCGCCTGTTGACACCTAATCCTATGGGTTGGGTGTGGATATGTAATATTGTATAATAAATAATATTAGGAAATAAGGAAGGCCAAGAGTCATTGGGAGATGAATCCCAATAGCCTCACCTCCATGTATAAATACATGTACATTCTTCAGCTAATACACACTCTGATTTGCGGAGTTACCTCTTGGTTTGACATGGTATCAGAGCCAGTCCCACTATTGGCATTTTTTCCTATGGTGTAACTCCCTCATTCCTTTGCTCAGTCAATTTTTATGATATTTTCTGCTGCTCCATTAAATTGTTGTACTGTAATTCTGCATTTTTTTAAAATTTATCTCTGCAACTTCTACACAGCTCTGATTTTTGCAGATTCTGAAGATTCTACAATCTGCAATTCCTGCATTTCTGCAATTCTGCAGCCCTTGAAATATCCACCATTCAAAATTTGTAACGGCCTTTCGGCCTCCCTCTCTCCAACGCTCCCTTCCTCTCACAACCCTGCGCCCTTACACACTCCCCACGCCCCCTCACACTTCCCTCACTACATAGCCGACTCCTCCACGTTGTTTTCAACTCCATTACAGTTAACTCCATTACTGTATACACTGCTCTCTTCCAAGTGCTGTCATTCATATAAGTTACGCCTCAACACATGCTCCATTTAACACAGTATACATCGCCTCAACGCCTGCTCCATTTAAGTATCATGGTATTGAATACCACTCCACCCTCATACACCACCCTCCATGCTGCATATACCGCCCTCTGTCTATAATATATACGCTGTGCTGTCTGTCTAAACAATGCTCCATCCATATATACAGTCCGCCCACTCCATATACAATACGCTGTCTATATACAGTCCGCTCCACCATAATATTTACGCTGTCACCACTTGTATACAGCGTTGTCTCTCATATAATAAACTCATATTTACAATACCACTATTATAATACGTTCTCTACACCCCTCTCCGCGCTGTCATATTTACAATACCACTGTTGTAATACGTTCTCTACACCCCTCTCTGCGCTGTCATATTTACAATACCACTGTTCATATTACCGCCCCTCCCACCATAATACCGCCCCTCTGTCCCATATATAACAACGTCCCAATCATTAACAATACCGCCCCTCCACCACCTTATAATACCGCCCTTCCACAAAATTTCTATCGATTGATTATTCAATACCGCCCCCCTCCTCCACATTTTCAATACCATTCATTAATAATACCGCCCCCCTCCTCCACATTGTCAATACCATTCATTAATAATACCGCCCCCCTCCTCCACATTTTCAATACTAATATTCATATAAATTTTCTTTCTTCAAACACAATATATATATATATATATATATATATATATATATATTTATTTATTTTTTATTTTTTTTTTGGTGCAGAATTTAGTATTTTCAGCAAGAGTTTTTGTCCCCTTTAATTGAGTAAATTTCCAGAATTGAAGATTTTCTAGCAAATTTTTTCCTCTTCAAAAGAATTTTTTCCAGCAAACTAATGCATTCTCTCATCTCTATTGTTGGGGTGGTTCTCTTTGGCAAAGAGAACTATCTTGAATGGTCTCGGAAAATCAAGCACACACTCATTTTTAATGAGTTGTGGAAAGGAATCTGTGAAGGACAAGAAGGAAATCCACCAGTAAAGCCCACTTCAGACAAAGAGCTCGCCATTTGGGAAAACAAGAACTGTAAGGCCTATGCCTTGATTGCAGCTTCCGTAAATGAAGAGGTGAGTCGCCATATTTCATCATTCTCAAATGCCTATGATGCCTTGAGCAAGCTAAAAGAACTCTATGACTCACATTCAGAATTAGAAAATGGTCAATTGATGATTAAGTTGTTCAGTCTTGAAATGAAGAATGATGATCCCCTTGCTTTAGCTTCAGAAGTTAGATCTATCATGCATGATATTGATAGCACTGGTGTAAAAATGGACATACCTCTCATAGCATATGTTAAGGCATTATATCGGACTTACTCACATTATCTTGAGTCTTTGCAAGAAAGTGGGAACCTTGAGCATATAACCTTTGATACACTTGAGAAAAAGTTTGCAGAAAGAGAGAAAGCTTTCGGGAAGATGACAGTCCCTTCGTCTTCCGAAGAGGCTGCATACTTGGCACATAGAGAAAAGATTCATGCTCCAGATTCATCCAGAGGAAGAGGTGGCAGAAGAGGAAGAGGAAGAAGAAACTTCACAGAAAGGGGGGGCAGACAATCTGACAAATCCAATCTTCATTGCACATGGTGCAATAAAGATGGACATGATGCATCCAAATGCAGAACACCTTGGGAGAAAATTGAGCAGCAAAGAAATCAAGACAAAGGTAAAACTAATGACAAAGACAAAGGTAAAGCACCTAAATCCGCTCATTATGTTCTAGCACATTGTAACAATGGAGTAACTGAAAACCTATTTGATGTTTCATTTACTTCATGGAGAGATGATTGGTTGCTAGATTCGGGAGCAACATGTCACATGACATTTAGAAAAGATTTTTTTGAAGAATTCACTGACAAAGTTGATGGAGCAGTATATTTCGCAGATAAATCCAAACTCAAGCCATCAGGGCTTGGCACAGTCAGGCTTAAGTTGCCTGGTCTTCCAGATCATATCCTACATGAGGTTCTATACCTCCCTGAGTTGAGGAGAAACTTGTTGTCCCTGGTCCAAATCCACCAGCAAGGACACTCCATTCACTTGTTTGATGGCAAGGCAGAGGTCAGAAAAGCATCAGATCACTCACTTGTCATGGAGGGAATAGAAGAAGGGAGATTCTTGAAGCTGAAAGGTTCATCTGCTCATGCTCAAAACTTTGCATTCGGTTCACATCATGATGAAGGTACATTCCCATCAAGTCTTTTATGGCATGCTAGATTTGGAAACTTAAACTATGAAAGCCTTCGTTTGTTGAAGACAAATGGTGTTAATGGACTGCCTACAATTCCTAGAAAACCTAAGGAATGTGATGCTTGTATTCTAGGAAAGCATAGCAAACAGCCATTTCATGATTCACACTCCAGAGCACATAGAAAACTTGAGCTTGTTCATTCAGATTTATGTGGCCCTATGCCCATTGCTTCTGCAAATGGAAATAAATACATGATGACATTTATTGATGACTACACCAGAATGTGTTGGATTTACTTATGGAAGAATAAGTCTGATGCTTTTCAAACATTCAAGAATTTCATGCATGGATAGAAAATTATGCACAAACTCATATTGGCTCTCTACTTATTGATAATGGAAAAGGATACACTTCAAACGAATTTGAAAATTATCTTCGTCAACATGGAATCAAACATCAAACAACTATGCCATATAATCCCCAACAGAACAGTGTAGCTGAAAGAATGAACAGAACTATTTTAAATATGGTCCGCTCCATGTTATTTTTCAAGAATGTAAAATTGATGTTTTGGGCTGATGTAGTTCTATGTGTTGTTTACATAAAGAATAGGTGTCCTTCAAGTTCAATTAGAAACAAAACTCCTTTTGAAATGTGGGATGGCCACATTCCTTCGGTAAATCATTTCAGGGTCTTTGGGTCCACCTGTTATGCCTTGATACCCAAGGGTCAAAGGAACAAACTTGGTGCTAGAAGTCGAAAATGTATCTTCTTGGGGTACTCCAATACCTCCAAAGGATATCGTCTCTATGATGAAGCAAATAAGAAGTTTTTAATAGCAAGAGATGTCATATTCCTTGAATCTTCCAAGAGTGACAAGGTTGTTGAGCGGCAACTTGATCGCCTGGATAGATTCACACATGAAAAGTCTTTCCAAGAATTTGATAATCAGATTCCACATCTTGAAGGGGGATCCGATATTGAATCAAACTGTGGAATCATGTCATGAAGCACTCTCTCCCCCACATGAAGAAACAACCACGGATGACACATTGGATGATGTGATTGACAGAATTGGGAGATTGAATCTTGAATCAATCCCAACTCAGTCAAATGACCAGCCTGGGCCATCTCAGAAAGGTCCTCCCAAATGGCTGACAAAGAAACTGGAGAATGTTCATCCTGATGAGGTTGGAAAAACAGGAACAAGAAGTTCCACTCAACAAATCGAAGGTGATGTAGATAATTCTGATTCCCCTGTTGATATGGATATTTCTTATAACTGTGAATTGAGTTTGTCTACAGATCATGAACCAACTTCCTTCAAAGAATCCGCTTCTCATGATGAATGGAAAGAAGCGATGCAAAAGGAGTATGATGCCTTGATAAAGAATGGCACTTGGAAGTTGTTTGATCCACCTTTTGGAACGAAACCAATTGGTTGTAAGTGGGTCTACAAGAACAAGTATAAAGCAGATGGCTCACTTGACAAGCACAAGGCCAGGCTTGTGGCAAAAGGTTTTTCACAAAAATAAGGAATCGATTATGAAGAAAAATTTTCTCCCACAGCAAAATGGACCACCATCTGGACTCTCTTTGCCTTAGTAGCTCAGAATGGATGGAAATTCCATCAGAGGGATGTAAAAACAAATTTTTGAATGGAGATCTAAAGGAGAAATTTTATATGTCCCAGCCAGAAGGATTTGTTGTAAAGGGTCAAGAACACAAAGTTTGCAAGCTTATAAAATCCTTGTATGGCCTCAAGCAAGCACCACGAGCCTGGTATGAAAAATTAACCGAGCATCTTCTGAAACTTGACTTCAAACATTTTGATCTTGATGATGCAACTTTATTTGTTAAGAAAGTTGGAAAAATAGTTGTATATCTTGTGGTATATGTAGATGATCTTTTGATAACAGGGAAAAATGAGAGCTATATTGCATCCATGAAGAAAGAATTGAAGAAAGGTTTTGAAATGACTGATTTGGGTCATGTTCATTACTATCTGGGTATTGAAGTAATTCAACATCCTAAATTGATATTTCTTTCTCAAAAGGCGTGGTTGGAGGTCTCTTGAACAAGTTTGGCATGGATGAATGTAATCTGCTCACTCCGTGGAACAAAACTTGAAGCTCACATCTATTGAAGGAGAAGGAGATTTGGGGATGCAACTGGTATAGATAGCTTATAGGGAAGTCTTATCTACTGACACACGGACACGACATTCTGTTGCTATTTAAGAGTCCTCTCAAATTCATGAAAACCTTGTCGAGTTCAGTAGTCTGTTGCAAAAAATGTTAAAATTACTTGAAGGGAACAAACTTGGACTCCAAGCCACACGGAGTAGGTGACCGACGATCGGATACTCTGATTCGGACTTTGATGGCGACAAAGAAACAGGGGTGTCTACTACAGGTTACACCATGAGTCTTGGATCAGGAGCTGTCTCATGGAGATCACGCAAACAGTCAGTTCCAGCAGATTCCACGACCGAGGCAGAATATGTGGCAGCAGCTGAAGCAACAAAGGAAATTGTGTGGCTCCGGAAGATCCTGGAAGATTTGCGGATGAAACAAATGTATTCCACTCCACTCATGATCGACAACACTTCTGCAATAAAGTTGGCCAAGAACCCAAAGTTCCATGATCGAACAAAGCACATCAATACAAAGTACCATCTAATTCGACATCATCGCTGAGCCAAAACCATCATATCAACCACATTCTACAAATGAGCAGTGCTACACCAAGCGCCGGTAGAAAAGGTTGAAAATTCAGGTGGTGATGCTTCGTTCACCAACATCCTGGGATTAAAGGGGGAACACGACGACACCTAATCCTATGGGTTGGGTGTGGATATGTAATAAATAATATTAGGAAAGGTATACGGCAACTCTCATATGTAAATGGCATTCTTGAGCTAATACACATTAGGTTGTGATTACCCCTCTTGGTTGTGCTGCCACATGACTGTACTCAAACCCCCATGCCTTTTACCTAGCAACTTCATTTGCTGATCTAACTGTTCGCTTGTCCCCCGGATGCGAAAACGATGAGGCCATAGCAGTTGGGTGGCAGCGATAGATAAACAAACCCAAAACTTGCGAACAAAGTTGTTTTCAAGGTTTCTCTCACCTCCATGCGTCTGATTTCCATTCGATCGCATTTATTGATATAATCTCGCTTACCACCTTTCGACGTTGTGAAAACCACCAAACGATTTTCCTTCCCCGCGCCCAAACTGCTTACCTATTTTCAATGACTTGCATTGAATGCACTCACTGTTCATTGAAATTCTTCATAAAATCAACTAAAGGCATTCATTTGAACCTTCTGTTATCGTTTTCCGCGCAGAAGAGCATTCCAGACTAATATTAGAACACCGCCACCTCTATTTTATCCCAAAAACAAATAGAAATCACCGAATTCGACTGCTACAATCACTGCAATAGCCTTCAAAGTACATATAAATACTATAAAAATATTCTAAAAGATTTCCAACCCCAGAAACCTTCACAGCAAAAGTCCGAATTTTACAGGTATTCCTTAGAGAAAGAAAACTCATTCATCAATTTGAAATAATTATACAGTTAAATGAATCCTTTAGAATCCTATATGCCTAAAGAATATTCCTTTTCTTCATAAATCCTTCAAATATACAAACCCTGAGCATTTACTTACAGATTTTGAAGCTTTGACCTGTTATAGAACAAACTTTGAGTGAGTTTAGCCATCTGCAAACCTGAAAAAAACCCTCTGAAACATTAAAAACCTTTCCTACAGTACTTAGGAACCCTTATGCATAAAATTTGATGTTCTAAGATTGTTTTATCACAGAAGAATCTACTATAAAACCTTGATATCTTTTGTTGAGGCTATAAGGTCAGGAAAATTTCTCTTTTGATACAGATAATACAGTTTGAGTCAAATTTATCAGAATTATCCCTTTGCAGCCAAAAGATAGAAACCCTGTCATATCTAAAAAACATTTTGTAAACTGTTTAAACTTACAAAAGTGTTTTAACAAGCCTAAATCAGTGTTTTAAAGGTCAAAAGTATTAAAAATTGATAAATCAAACCAATCAATGGCATCCAAAAGCACTATTGTGATCAACCCTCTACAACCCCTTGTTGTAGATGTAAAACATATCCCTCTGGCAGATGTAGACTTTAAAATCACTGATACTGTGACTGAGTTTAACCTTCTTGAGCTCCACTGCTGGAGCCAAGATAAATCCTTAGATCTAGCAGATGAAGTATTCATTTGGGAATCAAATTTACCTAAATATGTTGTTCCCCATACTAACCAATGCCCAAAAGTTATTAGACTCTGCCAATCATGTTATTCTCTAGATCAAAGAGCTATTGTGAATTATGAAAAATAAGTATTATTTACCATTACAACTGAATCTATCAACCAAATGCTTCAGTTAAAACCTGAACCTAATGAAGTTTCTTTATCTATTGAATCACTCACAAAGTTTTACTTAGAGTTGGATTTTCCCAAGGGATTCCAAATTTTTCAAACTTTCATGCCATCCTATGTGGAAATTCCTAAGCTTAATCCTCCATACTCCTCTTCTAAATTCTCAGAAAGAACTAGACCCATTATTTCCATGTTATCTTTTATCCTTGGATATTTCACAGATGAACATGTTGATGCATCAGTACTTGGTTTCTTGTCCATTTTTGTACCCGGACAACCCCCTGCAGTTATCTTTAATTTTTCCCAATATATTGTTGATAGCATCCATGAACAACTAGTCAAATTTCCCACTGAAGGTGTGTTTAGGTATTCTTCATTCCTTTTCCACATGCTTCTTTATTTTCAGTTAGAAAAGTTTCCTATAAGCCTTCAGAAGTTGGATGTAAAGGGAAATCCACAATTTGTTATATTATGGACTTCCTTGATAAGGAAGGAGTCAAATGAGTTTGCCTATTCAGAGTTCACAGATTCTTTTATCCATCCCTTGGTTAATTTGCTAAATAATTGTGTGCAGCCCAGGATTAGCAATGAAATCAAGAAAGTTTTGCAACTATTTGAGCAAAGCAGGACAGGTGATTGGTATTTATACCAAAATCACACTGAAATCAGAGTCTATGGGTCAAGCCTGATTCCCTATAAATTTCCAGAATACCTCCCCATGAGGTTGTTTGCTTTAGAGTATATAATGCAGATTTTAAACTCAGATGCCGTAAATTTCTTGATTGCAAAGAAGAAAAGCCAATTTAAATTGAAGAATCAAGTTGGCCCATTCATATGTAATAATAGAGAAGGAGGTCCAGAGGCAGAAAAGCAGTTGAAAGAGTACAAATTTATTCATAGTTTTCTCTGGTATTATGATCCTCTTGGTATAATCAGCAAAATGAGAGTCAAGTGCAAATTGACTACATACATACATGAGAAGAAACTTGATATTGAGAAATTCTCAAACCAGTCTGAATGGTTAGAGAATACACTGGTAGAGGCTGAGAAGCCAAAGTGATACTAGTCACATTTTGTAGAATCCAGCCCAAGAAGACAGAAGTATGAAAAGAAACAGGGAAGAAGGGACTTACACAGCTGAGACTACTACAAAGACAAAATTCAAACTCAGATACATCAAAAAGCTAAAAATAAATCCTGCTAGCAAAGAAAAGGAGACAATAGAGGTCATAGACACAGAGATTGCAGAAAAAGACACCGTGCCTCCTATAGTAGTTGAAAATGAACAGCAGCCAACCACTTCTAATACATAGTTGATTCAAAAACAACACAATATAGAAGTGTCTTCATCAAAGAAAGAAGAAGAAATAGACATGGACATCAAGGAAAGATACAAAGATATTGAGGCTAAAAATGAAGAATTTAAAAATGAAATTTATTCACAGTACTTAAAGTAGACTCCTAGCATTCAAAACAGGCTGCTTTTAGCCTTTGATTACAAGAACAAAAAGATGCTAATGACAGTTCTGCAGCCCACATTGCAAGCACCTAAAACATCCTCTAATTATAAAAAAATGAATTTTGAAGTTCTAGTAGAGGATATTCACCCTCTAGATCAAATAGAATTTCACAAGCAGGCAGGAGAGATGATTTACGCCACCATGACCACCAAGGCCATGAGTGCACAGAAGCTTCAAAATACTTTGATAAATGTAAGAGATCAACTCAAACTAGAAAAGGCATCATCATATGCAAAGGATACTAGAATCAAATCTTTAGAAGAACTAGTGATTGAGGTAGGGTATGATCCTCAGAATATAAAAGTTGCAGAGGAATTGATTAAAAAGAAGAATGCTGATATTGCTACACTTAAGAAACAATTGAAGCTCCCTCCCACTGAGCATCCTCAAGCTAAGGATATTTTATAGGATTCTAATAAAAAAGATGAGATGACGAGTCTCATTTTGCATCTTACAACTCAAATCAAAGAAATGGAACTGGAAATGGACAAATTTGTCCAAGAGAAATAAGAAAACAAAACACAAGAAGTTCCTACCACTGTGATTCCTATAGTTATAACAACAGTGCCATATAATTTGGTAGAAACACTAGCTCCCAATGTTCCAATGGCCACAATAGTTCCAGTGACTTCATCAACAACTTCTGCCACTGAGTCTTCAGCAACAACGACACAACAATCAGATGAGGCAAGTAAATTGGTAAAGGCAATGCAAGACATGTCTATCCAGAAAAATGAAATAAACATGTTAAAAGAGGAGATTAAAAATCTTGAAGATGCCAAAATACTTGCACAAATTAATGCCAAGAATGAAGAACAAAAGGTCAATAGGTTGAATGAACAACTCAAGAAATTGGAAAAAGAATTAACTTTGAAAGAAACTATGACACATGTTAAGCAGCAATTATGGTCCAATATCATTGAAGCAGTCAATGATACTTGGCCATCTATACAGGTAATCTATGAACAGAAAGATTTATTGAAAGCAACAAAAGAAGCAATACAAAAGACAAAAGAAGAACTAGGTAAAAAACCTAAAGAGGCCTTAGAAATTATGAAATTTCTCAATTCCAAAAACAAACAAGAATTGGATGAAATTGGAATTATAGATAGAACAGAGACCATCCTTGAAGTAAGGAAGGTAATATCCAAAAAGAACTTGATGAACCAATTAGATGAAAAGTGCCAAAACATGGAAATGGAAATCACAAGATTTATGATCAAATTTGATATTTTAAGACAAAAAGGCCTTCCAAATCCTCTAGTAATCAATGAAAAATTAATGAAGCAGGAGGATTATGACAAAAAGATGAGAGAATTTGTTAAAGAGAAAATAAATAAATTAGCTTTGCAGGGAATCCCAACAGGGAAAGTATTGTTAAGAATTTTGAAAATTTGTTTTACTTGCTGCATGAAGTAAAACACTTATTTGTAAACAAACCAACATTTAAAAAATACACTGAAGCTGATGAAAACTTCAGAAAGGTTATGAAGATAAAATTTCTAGAAGCTCAGTTCTGGGAGAAGTTAACTAATCTAATGTAAGATAAGATTACAGTGAAAACATAGCAGGAAAGGTACAAAATAGAGTTTGTTGTTTTTACATCAGCAATAACAGTTTTCTGCAGTGAAAGTGTATCAATTAAAAGTGTATCAGATGAAAGATTGGAGATCAAATCAGTTTAAAGATGAAACTGCCAGCGTGAAGGACACCTCAGTTGTCCAGCTACATCCTTCATCAAACGGAAAAGAGAGAAATAAGTGTTAAATTCAAAACAACATGCTTTTTTATTTCAATAAATAGGACAACTAGAAATTAGTTAGGCAGTTGTCACTATCTTCTTGCATGAATATATTTATTTTCCAAGAAAAATTCCTAAGTTTATTCTAGGATATTTTGTACTAGTTTTTGTATAAATAATTCATCATTTGAAGTATTGAGTGTGATAAATTGCTGAACATTTCTGTAGTAATACTTTTCTGAATCTAAGGATTTTTGTATCAATTGCAAGTCAACAGATTGGATCACAAGAAATAAAGCATCATATTATAGGATTCATGTGTTGGGCCACTGCAGTGAAGTATTTCACTTGTTATCTTGTCAATTCTCTTATGTTTTCCATCTATTCTTAAATGTGTTTCTAAATCTAAATGATAAATCAGGAATTATATTTCAGAACATGTTAAAAGCACTATGTTTTGACTGATTATTATTTACATGTTTTCTTCTGATATCCAGACTAGGGAACCCTTAATTGCTCCCTGATTTCGATTGACCTCTACCTTTTCACTCCTAATCCGGATTTAAGAACCCTTAACTGCTCTTTTATCCCGATAAAAAACATTTCACCATCAGCCTTAAAGATCTAAAGTGACTCTGCTATCTTGCCCTGTAAACATTTAACTTTAGACCTTGATCCTGATCTGACTGCTTGACACATTGACTCCATTTTCCCAATGGGATACAGTTCTATAGCTATCCATTTAAGTAAGTGATTTTACCACCAAATCAAATCAAAACCCCAAAACCAATTTTCCCTATATAACTAGCCTAAAATCAAATATAATCAACAAAGTTAAATCATATAGAGAGAACCCTCTCTAAGCATTAGGAAGGCTAGATCCTAAGGCTTAAAAGTAGGTTTGTGGTTACCTTTGATATTATTCAAACTAAAAATCTCACAACTTTAAGAATTACTAGATTGATAACGATAACTACACTCAGGCAATGTTGTGCATGTGTTTAGAGCCCTTCAACCACAATCAGGCCTTGTCATGCATGCGGTTGGGAGCCTAGGTCAGTGAAAAGGATCCCTAGATCAAGGTTTGGTCACCTGGGGTGGTTCTTTGGACCCTGGGTACCTTGTAGTCCTGAGGGATATTGTGAGTTAGCAATTTGTGGTTGGTTTATAGGCCCAACTTACTTAACTGGAGCTTGGAGGTCAAGCCATGTCATAGTAAATCTTTGTCTAATGTTTACCCTGACATGTTGATGACATTGGGTAAATGTGGGAGGAGGGGTTACAAATTTTTATAAAAGCTCTCAGGTTCAAACACTTGGACTGGATGGGTGGGATGTGTTTTTCATGCATGCATTTCAGTTGTATATGTGTTTTTTATGCATGCATTGTGATAGTCATTGTTGTAGTAGTGTTGTCATGTAGAGGTTGCTAACGTTGATGTTGAGATGATTGATATGTTGATTTAATTATATATACATATGTTGTGCTAATCTAGATTGATTGTGCAGATGAGATAGCCTCCTCTGAACTTCACTGAGGTATGTGGATTATGTTTATATTTGGTTTATCTGACATGTTATGTTTGCAGGAAGAAGAAGATTAATATGACTAGAAAAATGGTGGAATACATTTCATGTGATTACCCCTATAGATCAAATGAATCACATGGCGATGAGTACTCCCCTGACATAGAAGATACATTGAGGAGTTTGAAAGCAGATATTAAATTTTTTTAAGGCAGACAATGACGATATCATTAAGTCATAGGAAAGACTTGCCAGAGCACAAGATAAGCAAGTGGAACTTAATGCATTAATCCTTCATATTCTATTATATTTGCAGAGATAGGGATCACTTAGGATTTGTTATGGATAGAAGAAAAGGACCAATGGGGCATATGGAAGCAAGTATCAATCAGGATATAGGTTTGGTAGGGATGACAGAGTCAGAGATGGTAGGTTCTTAGATACACCTGACATGAGGGGTAATGAGAAGGAGTTCTATTTTAGTTCTAGTTTAGAGATACATCATCATCATCACCACCACCTTCTGTATAAGAGGAGTGAGAAGCAGTACTTTCCAGAGGAGTTGAAGAAAAGAAAGCCTCATACATTTGATGGAGAAATGAAGAAGTCACAAGATGCAAAAGGTTGGTTTCTTAGGATGAATAAATTTTTCAGATTACATGACTATTTAGAAAAAATGAAAACTAGGATAGATACTTTCAGTCTTAAGGGAAAAACATACATTTGGTGGGAAGATGGGAAGAAAGTTAGAGGAATTCGAGAAGAGGATTTGACTTGGAGTGAGTGCGAGATAATTTTTAGGAAGAAGTATCTATCTGAAAGATATTATGATGACATTGAAAATGAGTTCTATGAGTTGAAGATGGGATCTATGACTGTTGAGGAGTATACTAGCATATTCTTGGAGTTGTTGAGATATATGCCTTATCTTAAGGAGGAGAACAAAAATATTCAAAGATTCATCAGTGGGTTACTGGTATCATTAAAACACAAGATTGAGTTTGATGAACCTAGATTGTTGGAGAAAGCCATTAGAAAGTTGAATCACTATTATGAGAAATTGAAGCACAAAACTGAGTCTAAGAAGGATTGGAAAGGTAACGAGAAGAATAAAGGAAAGTGGGCTAAGAATAAAGGAAAACATCAAGATACATATGACAAGTAGAATTCAACAGCATACAATAATTTCAATGCAATTAACAAAGGACAACGATTTCAGTCTAAGGAGCCGAACAAGGGTGATGGTAGGAATCCTTGGCAGTGTTGGAATTATGGCAAGGATCATTACAGGAGATATTGTACAAACATTTGAGTGGTAGACTGCAGAGATACAATTCTCAGGAGGCATAGATAGTTGAGGATGTTGGACAAAGTATTCCTAAGATTTATGCAGCATTTGATAGGCATGTTGATCATCAGGAATCTATTATCGAGATGGAAGGTAAGCTTTTTCATCAAATTGTTTCTATTTTGATTGACCCTGGATATAACTATAGTTATATCAATCCTGACCCGGTGGATAAGTGTTGTTTGAAAAAGGAATTGCATACATATTCTTGGTTGGTGTAGTTTGATACACGTACCAAGAAAAGAGTTCATCATTGGGTAAGCTATTGTGAATTTGAGTTGAACGGTATGTCTACATCAACACATCTAACTGTGCTTCCATTGAGATCATGCATTATGCTATTGGGCATGGATTTGTTGTACACTCACATAACTAAGGTAAATTTCTATGATAAGGCTATTGAGTGCCCAGATGATGATGGAGAGAGGAGAATCTTCCAGGGTAAAAGGAATTCTACATCAGTGAGAATGGTTACAACTATGCAGGTAAAGTGCAGTAATAGGAAATGATGTGTATTATTCACAATTTATATTTCTAATGAAAAAGGGAAGGATGTTGAGGATGTGGAAGTCATTGAAGATGTATCCAATTTTGTAGTAGTTTTAGGATGTATTCCCAGAAGAGATTTCAGAGTTACCACCTGATAGGGAAGTGGACTTTTTTATTGAGTTGATGCTGGGAGAAACACCAACATCAAGAGCACCGTACATGATGAGCACTCTAGAGTTGGTGGAATTGAAGTTGTAGCTTAAGGAAATGCTTAATAAATTATACATTAGGATAAGTGTGTTGCCTTGTGGTGCATCAGTATTTTTTTTTTGAAGAAGGATGGTACTCTCAGATTGTGTATTTATTACATGCAGTTGAACAATGTAACTATTTAAAATAGGTACCCTTTGTGATGGATTGATGACTTGTATGACCAGTTGAAGGGAGAAGTAGTGTTCTTGAAGACTTACTTGAGATCGAGATATCATCAGATACACATCAAAGAAGAGGACATCTACAAAACCACATTTTAGACTAGGTATATGAATTATGAGTTTGTTGTGGTTCCTTTTTGTTTGACTAATGCTCCAACTACTTTCATGTGTTTCATTAATAGTGTGTTGTGTACTTATCTGGACAAGTTTGTGATAGTATTAATTGATGACATATTGATATATTCTAAGAATGAGGAAGAGCATGTAGAAAATCTAACAACAATGTTAAAATTTTTGAGAGAGCATTGGTTGTATGCCAAACTTAGTAACTGCAATTTGTTTTAGACAAAGGTTCATTACTTGGGTCATGTTGTTTCCAATGAAGGTATAAAAGTAGACCCATAAAATATCAAAGCTTTCATGGAATGGGAAGAACCTAGGAAAGTGGATGTGGCCAGATCATTCACAGGACTAGCAGGTTATTACATGCAATTCATTAGGAACTTCTCACAGATTTCCTATCCTATTATATCTTTGTAGCGAAAAGGAAATAAGTTTGAATGGACAGAGGAATGTGTAACTAGTTTTTAGTAGTTGAACTAGTTTCTTACAAATGCTCCGGTCTTGAAGATTACAGATCCACATAAATAGTTTGTGGTATGTACAAATTATTGCAAGAGAGGACTTGGTGGAGTCCTAATGTAGGAAGGGTAGGTGGTATGATATGAGTCAAGGAAATTGAATAATAACTATGTGACTCACGATCTTTAGTTAGAAGCTATTATCCATGCCTTGAAGATGTGGAGACACTATCTTCTTGGTAGGAGGTTTGCCTTAATGAGTGATCATAGTGGGCCAAGGTACTTGTTTGACCAACCTAATCTAAATGTCAGGAAAGCTAGGTGGTTGACTACACTCAGTGAATTTGACTTCGAGATAAGGTAAATTAAAGGTAAAGAGAACAGGGTTGTATATGCTCTTAGTAGAGGAGTTCAGGTAAATCACATTGAAGCTATGAGTTCATATGGGACGAACTTGCAAGAGCAGATCTTGCAGGAAGGACACCAAGATGACATGTACCAACAACTTAAGTACAAGTTAAATCAACAGGATACAGGTGATTAGGAAGTAGATTATTATCTCACAACAAATGGTTTGGTTAGATTCAGGGAAAATATCTATGAGTCAGACAACAACGAGCTCAAGAAGCTTATCTTGAGGGAATTTCATGTCAAGCCATATTCAGGTCACCCAAAATATCAAAAGACACTGACAATGGTTAAGAAGTTCTTTCATTGGACGAACTTGAAGAAAGAGGTAACTGGGTATATTGCGAAATGTTTGGATTTTCAATAGATAAAATCAGAGTGTAAGAATCCAGGTGGTTTATTGCACCTGATTATGATTCCAAAGTGGAAATGGGAGGTCATTTCCATGGACCTCATTACATTTCCATCGAGGAAATCGAAGCAACATGATTCTATTATGCTTGTGGTTGACAGGAAAATTAGCTCATTTCATTGCAGTTAAGTCTATGAAATCAGGTAGTGACATAGCTCAAAGTTTCATCAGGGAGATAGTTAGGTTACATGGTATTCCTAAGAAGATTGTGTTAGACAGAGATGCCAAGTTAACTTCCAGGTTTTGGAAATAGTTGTTTGCAGGTTTGAGGAAAAAGTTATCTTTCAGTACAACTTATCATCCACAGACAGATGGAAAGATAAAGAGGATCAATAGGATTATGGAGGACATGTTGAGAATGTATGTCATCCATCAAAATTGAAAGTGGGAGAAGTATATTCCACTGGTAGAGTTTGTTATAACAATGGGTATCAAGAATCTTTGAAGATGAGTTTGTTTGAGGCACTTTATGGGCAGAACTATAATACTCCCATCAGTTGGAGTGATCCATTGAACCAGGTATTGATTGGACCGAATACATTGGCAGAGATGGAATAGAAAATACAGGTTATCAAAAATAATTTAAAGAAAACACATGACAAACATAAGAGTTATGCATATCAACATAAGGCAATTAAGGAGTTTCAGGTTGGGGAGCATGTGTACTTGCGCATCAAGCCCAAGAGTAGCTCCTTGAGTATTGGATCATGTGCCAAGTTGGAACCTTGGTATTGCAGGCCTTTAGATCCTTAAGAGAATTGGACCAGTGGCCTACCTATTTGCACTGCCTCCAACAATGAAATTCCATGATGTTTTCCATGTTTCATTGCTTAAAATATATGTGAAGGACGTTGATCATGTGATTGACTGGTATGTATTACAGGTGGAACCAGAAGGAGAATTTTAGCCAAAACCTTAGTGAATTTTGCAGCAAAAAAGGCTCATGCTCCAGAATCGAGCAATTGAGCAAGTTAAATTATAGTGGAAACACTTTGGGCCCGATAAGATGGTTAATCATATGTGGGTTATGTATCCATGTCTATTCGTTGGCTGAGTGAATGTATTCTGAGATATGTTTTGATGTTGTGTTTTGGTTATGTCTATATATGCATATGTATGTAAATACAACATTGAGTTGCGTTATAAATCTCCAATAAGCGGTATCATGTTCATGGTATGATGGTCATGGCCTCAACAATTTGATATGACGTAAATGTCGCATCGAGATGTGTTATAAAGCTCCATGGGCAGCATGTTTTTTGCTGGTTTATAAGTGTCATTGAACACTAAGGACGGTGTTCCCCCAAAGGGGAGGGGTTTGTAACAACCCTTGATTGATTTCCTATGTAAATAAAAGTAAGACCAAGGTCATGAGACATGTATTCCAAGCTGAATGTTGGGAAAAACATAGTGATGGGTATTACTTGTGATTAATTAATGGATATGGAAATTTTCATAGGCATTGGCAAAGGCAAAGTGGAAATAATTGACATTTTATTTATGAAATGAAGGAAAATAGGAGAAAAGGAAGGTGAAGAGTCACATATTTGAATAAGAGAGATATTGGAATAAAAATGAAGGAAATGAAGAAAATAGAGGTCTTAATAATAAAAAGGCTTTTGAGGATTAGTTGCTAGTCTTTTGACAATTTTTGGGTTGAGCTATCTTCCATTATCTCATTATCTCTTACTCTTGCACACTTCACTAAAGGAAAAGAACTTCTAGCAGAGGTTTTTGCGGAATCCCCTATAAAAATAACCCAAAAATCCGTTTGTAGTAGAGGTGGGCAGACATATTTTATTTTGACAGTGCATCTACAATATACAAATGCATCGGTGATTTTCTATCCATACAAGCACTAGTGCCACATAGAACATGGTGCACCATGGAAAAATTATTTTTATAAAATAAAAAACACGGTGCGCTAAATAAAAAAATGAACTGGTGTTTGAATAATAAATAACACCGAAAAAGGTTAACTTTTAAAACTGATCAGTGCTATATACACCCACAACACTAGCACCCTTCCTGTAGTAAAATGCCTCGGTGCATACCAAGAAGGAGCACACTTATATTTTTTTTAATTTAAAAAAAATGTGGTGCTATATTCCAAAGAAGCATTGATGTTGTTAATGTATTAAAACACCTTGAGGCATCTTCTAAAGAGCACCATTAGGCGATTTTTAATTTAAAAAAAGTGGTGCCATCATCCAACAAAGCACCAGTGTGGTACCTGTATTAGAATGCTCTGGGGTGTCTTAACAAAAACACCGGTAAATTTTTTTCATTTTAAAAAAAGTTGGTGCTCTTGTATATCTACCGCATCAGTGTGGTTATAATAATGCACTAGAGGAGGGTTAAATAAAAAAAACCTCTTGGTCGTAAATTTCATTTTTACCACCTATATTGTTAGAGAGCTCTAAAGCACCAGTGCCACTCTTGCCTCATGAAAAAACCCTGACATCTATGCTTCTCTTACTCACCATCATTCTATACTATATTCAGTGCCTGGCTTTCCATTTTTTTCAAATGGTGGTGAAATTTGTTTTTTCTCAATCACTTGTTAACAATTTCTCCCCAATGAGAATATATCTAGGTAATGTGTATGTTTCTCTCTAATTTAATTTTTTAGCAGATTAGAATTGAAAAATAGCTTAAAAAATCCATTGTTTTTTATTTTTTATTTCCTGCGTGGTGCACTTGATATGTTCAAATTGCACTAATAGAGGTGCACCCTGTAAATTTACAGAGTGCACCACAGTTTGGTGTGTGAACCTAACACACCGCTATTGTGGTGATGCGTTTCATAGATAAAAATGCACCGGGAAAGCTATAAATTGTACGTCAGTCCATACATTTTTAGGTTACGCCTAGTGCATTTACCAAACACACTGCAAAAATAATATTTAAAAATATAGCTTGGTGCATTTGATAACCTGAATGTTTCGTATTGGTGCGAAAAGGTTGTATGTGCACACCAGTGCATAAGTGAGACGAATCACGATGAAAATTTAAATAAGAGAACCAAAAATAGTGTGTCATACGTATGTGCATACTAATTCCGGCGCAGTTGCGTTTGATAGTGCACCAAAGCTAGTACATTACTATTTTTTTGGTGCATCGACAATTTTTTTATAATTGAAAGTTATATTTCCAAATTTATAAATACATTTTTCATTAGTAAAACAAAATGTATTTTATGTATAGGCTGATGTATTTTATATGTTAATCATGTAGTAGAGGTGTTAGCAGAGGGAGCAACAACAGGAGAAGGAGAAAATGGTAGACCAACACAATATGGTCCTACCATAGGAGGCCAGAGAGAGGGAGAATGATTTATAACCTCGCCTTATCAGTGCAACGACCCGAGTGCTCTTATGGAATGTAGGCCTCCTCAAGTACTATGAGGAGGCTACATCCCTGAAGGTGCACTCTGTCTTGATGGCACACTTATCTGTCGGTGGAGTGTCTAGGAGTAGGGTTTTCATGTCGGTCCTGAGGCATGGTATAGGCTCTCGAAGGAGGACATATACTTTATCACTAGCTTATCCAGGAGAGGGGAGGATTTTCCACAGTTACCTGATGGCCCCCATGGGGTTGCAATAGAGATTCAACATGCCTACTCTCAGAGATATGTTGGGCCTCATGTAGTCCATCCAACAAATTTTCAAGTGTGTGGAGGGACAACTACAAATTTCTTCTTATGCTACACAAGAGGTTAGGCACATCTCATTATTAGTCACACCATTGCACACTTTAGAACTAATGGGTACTGCATTAGTTTCCCTCTTTTGTATTATGTTGATTATTTTATTCAGGCGCCACATTGTATCATATGGTATGCCATTTTTCTGAGGTAGTTTTGTATGGATTTAGATAGATGTCGTGCGATGATACATGGGAGGGCGAGATTTCCTTTCGCTTCATAGCCTTTTTGTTTATTTTTTGAGAGGTTTCCAGATACTAGGCCTACATTTTACTGTATCCCTCCTGGGCAGATGACTGAGGTTTGGATGCACATGTGGGGCCAGATGATGTCCAAGAGGGGCCTGCCATAGTATCCAACCAGGCACTAGCACTACTCGCCAGTGAGTTTGACCATGAGTTTATCTTGTTGTCGTTTCCATATGCAGGGATTAATTGGAGACAATGTCCCAACAACCTCTTCACATTGATTAAGCCTATAGATGATAGAGATAATATTAGTGTTTTTTAAAATTAACCTAGTTTAATTTTATTGTTTTAATTAATTAGAATAAAATTTATTCTAGCATGTTCTTTAACTTATTTTATTAAATTGTTTAATGAAATAGTTTAATTATTATTGTGTACTATATATTTTGCAGACGTCAGTACATTCCATGGGGATGTGCCTCCTCCCCCATTGTATGGATAAAATGAGGAGATGGGCGAGGCATAAGAGGGAAAGGCACATCCTAAGTAGGGTGTGGGAATCCGTGCCTGTAGGACTGGTCTGAGATTTCAGATGGACTATTACGACAGATTGTTTATAGTTTTGGTTGAGGAGGGAGTCTGCCCTGCGAGGACTTGAGACATCAACACAAATCCTAGGTTTGTGGATCTCTCCAGGGACTCCCCACACGAGATGATGTCTCTTATGTGTCATATCGGCGGAGCGAGTAGGCTATTGGAAGTGATGAGGGATGCAAGGCATGCAATGGAAGATACATCAGATCATG
The DNA here is from genome assembly GCA_034641835.2 of Pinus albicaulis. Taxonomy (NCBI): domain Eukaryota; kingdom Viridiplantae; phylum Streptophyta; class Pinopsida; order Pinales; family Pinaceae; genus Pinus; species Pinus albicaulis. Next base: position 451,308,460 of record CM076578.1, read on the forward strand.
ATGATGACGAGGTTGGTGATCATGATGATGATGATGATGGTGGTGGTGATCATGATGCTTCTTGTAGTATTTACCTAACAGATCATGGTTGGGGTGTTGATGATCCTTCTGGTAGTCACACCTCCTCCTCATTCACCTGATGATTAAATGCCAAAGATAGAGGATGTGCCTTATGTTTCTCTTGATAGAGAATACCAACCACCTCATCCTACACCTCAAATTTTAGCAGACGTTGATGCAGCAGTTGACTATCCATCGTCTTTTTTTGTAGACCAACCACCTCAGAGTTCAACAGACGTTGAGGAAATAGTTGACCATCCATCGTCTTCTGTTGCAGACCAGGCTGACACTATTATGTTTTTATTATCATATATTTGATTGCAGTTATTTGACTTGAGGTAGTTATTTGAGGCAGTAGTTGACCATCCATCGTCTTCTGCTGCAAACCAAGTTGGCACTACTATGTCTGTTGTATCAGATGTTTGATTTCAATTATTTGAATTGTTTGTATATATATATATATATATATATATATATATATGGTGCATTTTTTTGTTCATGTTTATGTACTTAATTTATATGTTGGTGTTGATGTGTATATTGTTAGGTCATGTTAGATATGTTCATTTAATGTGCTTGGAGGTATATGTGTATGTGATAATAGTGATTTGACATGAGATGTATATTAATTTGAGGATGTGTGTGGTGATGATGTTATATTACGATGTTTGTGTTTTTTTAGATGTGATCACGATGATGATGTCTTGTTAGATTATTAGATTTGTGTGCTAGGTAATGATATTTTATGTGTTAGAGGTATATATAATTATATGATGGTAGTGAATTTGAATGTGTATCTTAGATGATGTTTATGTTTGGTAGATGTATCATCATGATTATTTTTATGAAATAATATTTATTATAGATTATGTATTGGTGAACTTATAGCAAACTTTAATATGTGAAATGATGTGCAAAACAACTTACTTTTAAAATAAATGCAAAGATATTTTTATTAATTACAAATTTTAGTATGGTAAAAATTATGATTGTAAAATTACGATAAATATTTTTCTATTGTCTAGATAGTTCATTCATATTCATTCTAACTTAATTAGTAAAATATTTCAATACTCACAATGAAAAAATAATTTAGTTAGTTCTTAATAAGACAAAAACGTGTAACTCATTCAATTTTTAATATAAAATATTAATAAAAATAAATTATTCAAAATCACAATTTAACCAATTCAACATTGGTTTATAAAATTCAATCTATTGTTAAATTTTAAAAAAAATTAAGTTAGAAAATTTTATAATTAATTTAGATTTAATATAACTTTAAAAATTATATTTTTATAAAATTTAATGTATTACTAAAACTATAATATTTTCAAGCAATTTAAAATTAATATTTGTAGCAACTCTTACCAATTTAAATTAGAAATTTCTCTCTCTAAAGATGGGGATCAAGAAATGTAAAATAAAGCTTGTGAAGTTACTTGTAGTTGTGGATTTGCTCTATTGGAAGTTCTCCCTTAAAGAGACAAGTGAACTTTTTTCTAGTAATAAAGATATAACATTTTGGTGTTATTTTGGTTCTTTATTTGTTATTGTACATGTTTAAATCTAACTCTTTCTAATAATAAATATGAGTTAAATAATACAAAAATATACTATATTAGATTTAAATTTTTGACAAATAATATATTTAATTATTTCTTAATGAACAACTCAAAAAATATTAATATCTTTTCTACATACTCATCTCTAGATAGTCACTAAAATTCATGTTTTCACATTTCTCCTAGCTAGTATTACATCATGTTCACAATGATAATGACATGTCTACTTTAAATAAGTTACTCATAAATACATAAAAATAGATATTTATTTTACATAATCTAAATAGAAAAAAAAAATGCATCACGAAGTCTATTTGAAAGTCAAACAAATGCCTCTTAATCACCATCACATTAATTATCATTTAATTCTTAGCCATAAAATATTTATTAATTCAATTTCTATTTATAATTACCATTAACAAGAAAAGTCAAAATTGTTCCATTATCCATGAAGAAAAAATTAAAACCTCTCATGCATCCATGTAAACCCATTTGTTTCTGTTATGGTCCATAAAAAGATGTAGTCAACGTTCTATACATGCATAAGCCCTCATTTTAGTTTGCATAATGTTTCAAGAATTATAATTTAGATATAGTAAACATGACTTTGCCTCTCATGTCAAGAATTTAATCTTACATATTAATACATAATTTTTTCATTGTTAAAGTCATCATAGAGTCATCACTAGATGATGATTTATATTTTTTTTGAACTAAACAAGAAGAAAAAACATGTGAACTGATTAATAAACCAATAAGTTTCTAAATCGAAGATAAACCTTCAAATTTGTTTCTAAATTCACTATTTTCTTCTCATTTTCCTATTTGACAAGGATTGTGACCTTGAATCCTTATTATCATGGATAATGTACACAATTGGAAATACTTACTTTTAAGTGTAAAAATGTTTCCACTGCAAAAAAATGTGTAAAAACGTTTGTGAATCTTATCAACTATATAAAATTCCAACAAGATGAATAAAAAAATAATATAATTAGTGAAATAAAGAAGAAAAAAAACATACACTAATAGTATAAATGATGAAATAATACAAGTACATATCACTCTCCATTTTCATCACCTTGATTATCTTCCTTGCTTGGCATGATAACGTTGTTGTTCTAAAAAATATGTTTTGATCTAGGGTCATGTCTTAATACGAACCACCATTCCCTATCCAACACATCTGGGTAAAAACACACCTGGTTGTAGTGTTTTGGGAAAACATAAGGCTCCCTAGCTTCATGCCACATCTTTCTAAGGTTGATAGATATAATCTCACTATGACGATCTTCCTTTACATTTTTCCGATCAAAAGTGTTCCACCAATTGCAGATAAAAATAACACATTGGAACGAAGAGAAGTCCACTTGAATGATCCCATGTATCTTTCCAACATAACCTAATGTCCCCTGCATCAGGTTTTGATCACATTCTTGTGTCATGCATCCATCATCAACATCCTCAATGTAAAAATGATGTCCATATTCCCACATAGATGGGAACAAATGTACCTGTAAAAAAGTGAAAAAATCACAATGTCATGTGTCTAAAATCCCAAACACACACACACACATATATGTTACAATTCAAAGGTGCGACATGAAGTTAAAATTGTACATAAAGATATTATAATTACTGAGTTACTGCACCCAATCTCTATGTTTAGTGCATCCTCTTCAGCACATGGGTAACGACGAGATGCACCATATTTCTCTCTGAATTGATCAACAACCTAATTCTTAGGGCATTTCATTGACATATTTTCTTAGAAATGATCAGTATAAAACACACTTCTACCATTCAACCATTTGAATTATTTTCTGTCACTGTCCCATTTCCTCCTCTTATGTTTGTACAATGTGACCCACGGTTGTGTCGCTTCCATATTGTAAATAATGAATTTGTTGATGGCTTTAATTTATGACTTCATTGATTAAATTAAAACAATATATATAATACGTATGAGATAAAAATATGCATTAATATGAAGTTCAGTGTGAATAGTTACTATGTAGAAAATTGACAAATGATAAGCCACTTACTCTTTATCATGCACCTCTTTCCATTCATTTCGAGAAGCTCCCCTTCTCTTTTGAATTCATCATTTTATTCGTCCCAAATCGTTGCACCTGGTGTGTTGTCGATATGCTTAATGTACTCACTTGCATAATAGAAAGACTCATATGATATATACCCCTCAAGTTTTTCCCTTTTTCAAACAAAACCTTTCAATTTCTTCATGTACCTCTCTAAGAAGAACATCCAATGAAGCAAAACCACCCCAACTAATTCAACCTCATCCAACAGGTGAATTAGAAGATGAACTTGCAAGTCCATGAAACTCGTCTGTAGTTCCTTCTCAAACATACAAACAAGCTCATCTATCTCTTGAAACCACCGTGGAATGTTAGCTATATCAATATTCTTTGATGTGATCCAACATACAAATGTAAATAGTTTAGATATGACAAGTCGTAGGTCTTGGGGGAAGTCATGGTTAACACACCCATGCACAGTAGCGGATAATGACACTGCACAATAAATAATACATTATACAAAAATGAATTATAAAATATCCCATTGCATTAAAAAAAAATCATGTTTTTGACATACGTACTCTAAGAAGGTTCAAATGGTCATGTAATTTCAACCCTGACAAATGGTATTCCATAGTGAAGCAATGTCATAGTGAAGACCCATATAAATAATTCAACATCACACTCGGTATAAATTTTCCAAAGAAAGATCATCTTCCTTTAAAATCCATGGGACATCATCTTGTTTGAAAGACCAAGAGGGCCTAGCCTCTCCTCTAGTTTCTTGTCTTCGCCAATGTTTCTTTTTAGTTTTTGAAGTAATACGATCTCTCTTAACAACCAATTTGTCACCTTATTTGGATGATATGTGCCTCCATAAATAATATGAAACGTTTTTAAATATACGCATGGGATCTAGTAAGTGGGCAATCTTAATATGATCCCAATATGGGAGCTCATAAAAGACATATTTCCTTTTCATCCCAATGGAAAATTTCTCAACATAGGTGTCGAAGAATTCTAGATCATCGAATATAGGTTCCCCACTTGAATCGTACATTTCTACAAATTCCTTCTCCTTCTCTCTCTCATATGCTCTAAGCCATTCAACTAGTGTCATTATTGTAGGCCTTTGGGTTCTCTCTGGTTTACCATTGAAAGTGGATGTTTCTTTTCTATAAGGGTGTTCTTCTGGGAGGAATACCCTGAAGAAGTCATAGGTGGTTAGACCACCTAGCCTTCAAAGAAGGTCCACAACATTTACATCCATGATATCATTTTGTTACAAGACCTGGGAAATTCTTTTTTACAAGTCGACACGTTAGCGACCATGAAGATAAAAAAATTGTAGTGAATTAAATTAATATGTGAAACAATATTGTTACGTATATAGACAAATCAATAAAATCTAATTTACTAGAACAAACTCCCAAGTTTGGATAATCATGTATGGTGTAAGCACATATGCCATACAATGTAAAAATCCTCTCCGTTGCAATGGGTCTTGATACATCATACACATGTATCCCTTCCCACAATTCCTTCAATTCATCTACCAATGGTTGTAAGTAGACATCGATATTCTTCACTTGTCTTCTACTAGGGACTATGAGAGCCAACATAAATTGTTCATTTTTCACGGACAACCATGGGGGCATATTGCTATTGATAACTACTACAAGCCAAACAAAATAGTTGGTGTTTAATAGGGAATATGGGTTGACGCCATCCATGGCTATGCTGAGTTGTAGACTTCTTACTTCATCCTTGAATTTTTCATGTCATTTATCCTCTATATGCTTCATGGCTATTGAATCTTTTTGGATTCACATAAAAATTGACTCAATTCTAGATGTGGCATGCCATCCCTGCAACATAGCTAATTATTTGCAAAGAAAGAGTCTTTGAATCCTTGGGATTATAGGTATGTGCTTAAATATATTATAAGGAGGACCATGTGATTTACCTGTTTTTTTTTTTAATTACGGTACATGTCATGTCCACATTTCAGACATATCTCTTTGTCTACATATTCTCCTCTATATAGAATACAATCATTCATACAAGCATGATATGATATGTATTCAACACCCAACATTTTCAACAATTTATTTTCCTCTTTGCAACTAATTGGAAATACATTATCAGTCAGAAGAACCTTATATTTGAATAACTTGCAGTTGGTGGAGAATATAATTGTACAATGTCAATATTTAACATTCATAAAATTGACCATTTTTAATTTTATTTTGTGACAAGATTTATCAAAATATAAGGAACTTGATCGATCACGTAGGTGAATTACCTCAATGTTTCCAAGAAACATGCATTTGACATGTCAAACTTTGCTTTCAAGTTTTATAACAACATCGTTGTCCCCAGTTGAGTAGACTTTAGCTTGCCGCCAAGTCCAAAGAGAGGGGTGGTGGAAGCAGATTTCAAGCTTTCGAATAAGGTATCAGTGATATGAGCATCACCCCCTATCTCATTGTTATATAATTCATATAATAACATTGCCTCCATGGCAGTCATATCCCGTAAGTAATCATCCATACCAACCTCTATTTGATTGTCTCAATTTCCAACTTGTGATGAAGAAATACTATTGTTGTAGTCATCCTCATTGGTGAATTTAGACGCAGTGGGATTTGAATAAGTAGTAGATTCAACCCTTATTTGTGGGAATTGAATAGGTGGTAGATTCAACCCTTATTTATATGCTTCCTTTTCGATTCTTTCTCTTAATGTAACCTTCTATCAAGTTGACATTGTAGTGGGGTGCACCAGAAGATGGTGGGTGGGTCACTCATTATCACTAGAATCCTAATATCAAAAAATATTAAACGTCATTAGCACAAAATAAACGATATTAGTAAGCACGTCAATGCAATTGATTTGTTGAAATTACGTTATACCAAACAATTATTACCATCGTTGATCCAAGATTGTGGCTAGAAGATGCCATGTTCCAATTGGCAGGGTGAAGAGGCTGTATATTTTCATCTACCAACTACTTGCAATATGATGCTCCTGATAAGAGCTTTTGACATTTTTGAAATGGGGGTATATTTTATGCATCTGAACTCGATTATGAATCATGATCCTGCAAATTTGGATATATTTTTATTCAAATTGACATGGATTAAAAATAAATAAAATTAAATTGGATATTCAAAATATAAATAAAATCTGAACTTATTGGAGATGGAAAGGGAGAACTCCACAAAAGTCTTTGATCAACAATATGGAAAAAGTTGAAATTTGAAGAATTGGCCATTTGATATTATTGAGATTTTTTCCCTGCATTTGAGAAAAATCAAAAATAAAATTTTGTGTGCATATGTAAAATTAATTTTGAGAACCATATAGCCACAATATGAATTTCACTATAGTTTACAAATCATTTTTTCAAGAATAATACTACTTTAAGCGGAAAATGTATACTATAAACTAATGTAATTCATGTGAATGTGTCCTAAAGGATAATTTAATATGTCATTTTATGTAAAAATAAAATTTCAGATAACTTTTAAACCCTACCAGGGCGCTTATGAGAACAAATCGCACCGATGCATTTAAATCATAACAATATTGAGGCGTTCAAATAATTCCCACACTGGTTTCTGGCAATCCGAAAAATATAAAATATGTTATCATATCAGTGCTCTTGTACAAAAACCCATTGATGATTGTAAATAAAAAATAGCATTGGTACACATCTATTTCCAGAACTTAGAAAATAAAAACAAATTTAACCATCTCGGTGCTCTTATAACAAATACAACGGTGATGCATTTAAATACAAACCACATTGTTGCGTTAAAAAAATTAATCACATAGTTTCGAGATTTTGAAAATAAGAAATATAATTGTATCATGTTGGTGATTGAAAAATTTAGCGCCCCGGAAATGCCGGGGCACTTTTCTTATAAATGCACTAGTGCTCTTTACTATTGAACGCACCAATGTTTGGATAATGTGAAAAAAATGCAATTTTTTTTTTTTTTTAATTTAAAAAACGAGCGACAATTGATTTTTGAAATAGTAAAAAGGTTTTCACTATTTCATTATTTCCCCCAAAAATTCAAGGGAGTGATTTGCAAGAGATACATATCAGCAGCAATAGAATATTTTGGAGCAACAGAACTATTCAAAATATTAGAAGCTGAAGGTATGGTGATTCACTCAAAACCCTCTATAGTAAAAATAAATAATTTTTTTTGTTTATTTTACTAATAAAAATTTCTACAATTTCTATTAGGGTTTAATTAAAAGAGAGATCTTTTGCAAGAGAGACATACTAGGAGCACTGTGGAGCAACAATATATTTTGGAACCGCAAAAAGATCATAATTTGAAAGGTATGGTGATTTGCTCAAAACCATGGATAACAAAAAATTTAAATTTTACTGTTAAAATGTTTTACAATTTTTGTTAGATTTATTCACAATTCATTAAAAAAAATTAAAAAAATTAAAAGATTAAAAATAAATAAATAAAAATTACAAACCATGTATAATAAAAAAATTACTATTGATTTTACTAGTAATTTTTTTTACGATCTATGTTCCTATTTAAATTTAATTAAAATTCAGAAGAAAAAAACAGAAAAAATCAATACCTACCTTAAACCCTTGATTCTTGCTTATGTGACTCCAAAATTTCACCTTAGGGTTTAACTCTCTCTACCAATTCACAATTAAGATTTTTTATTTTAGGTATTTTAAATTTAATGGGTTTGTGTACTTACAATGTGTAGGGCGTTTGAAATGTAAAGTAGGGGGATCACTTACTGAATTACATCCAAACCCTGTCAGCCATGTCCATTAAAAAACAAATGGATATATGTTCAATGATGTGCCCTGTGTAATATAACACACCGGTGCACCTTGTGTAATACAACACACAGGTATATCATAACATTGTTGGTTCTGTCCAGACTGTTCATCATTTCTCCTGGTGTAATATAACACACTGACGCGCCTTTGCCAAATAACATCATTAAGTCATTGCGGTGCGTTTATCGTTACAAATCAACTGTCATGATTTAAAAATAATAATTTTCGCTGATGGTGCCAAACAATTAAATGCCTAATGCGTTTAATGGAGTAAACACACTGGTGCGTTTGTTCAAATAAACGACTGATTACCAGAGCTTTTTTTGGCTGAAAATTATTTGATTTATGTATACAAAATATTTAATGAATTCTGTATTGAATGATGCAAGTTGTATATTGATAAAATAATGTTTAAGAAGGTGTCAAGTAACAAAAATATTGATCGATACTATGATAACACAAAAAAATAGATAAATCTATTTTTTTGTAAATTCTTTAAAAAATTATTATGTTTGAACTATATGTAAGTTTAACTAATACGTATTGGTTAGTGTGTGTCATGTAGAGCCACAAAATGAAGAACATCGATAATATTATTTCTATTCTATGTGCAAAAGAGCGCAAAATCCTGATAGAAAATATGCAAAAGGATGAATTAGGTTAATGAAAAAATACTATTCAATTTGAGTTTTTTTTTTGAATTTTCATTAATAATATACTTAAGAATATTAGATAACAAGTTTTAAACAATCTATTAATCCATATATGTTTAATGTTCTACAGGGAGCAACAATGAAGGAAAAGATCAACGTCGTTCTGAGAAAAGAAAAATTATAGAACATGTAAATGACGATGAATTGGTCCTTTGCTCATGTGGGCTAGTGTTGGAGGTTAATGAGAGAGGGTTTTTTTTACAAAACTATTAGGGACCTGGTGGAGCAAACATATAGACATAATTTCCACTTACAATACAAAAATCAATCCAATGATTCCAAGAATTAAATTACATCTAAACTATAAGAAGCATTTCTATAGCAATGGTTAATGAAACATGTGAGACTTGCAATAGCAAAAACATACAACAACAAAAAAGAATCATTAAAATGGTAATATTCCTAATTAAAATGATTTTCTAGAATTATATGTATATATTACTACAAATCATTCATTTATTAATATCAATTTTGTTATATTTAATTTTCATATATTAATATAAAAACAATTTATTATTTTTTTCAGGAAGATTATGAAAATCCCAAATGATTAATGAACTGATATGCGGAACATGCTAGTAGGAATGTCCAAAATAGTGTACAAGGAGATGGTCAAAGAAATGGACATAATTGCATCACATGAGAAGCCATCTCAACAACAACGTGCTTCAAATATATGTAATCATGATTGAATTTGTACATATAAAAAAATAATTTAGCACTAAATATTAATTTTCAAATGTTTTCTTGTAGAAAAGAAACGAAATAGAACTCATTCAACACATACAACAGGACGACAAGAAATAAAATGGTTGATATGAAAGTTTGTGAGTAATTGTTAATATTTCCTTATAACAACTCAAAATTTCATTTTTGTAAATTTTAAGTTGTTTTACAGCAACCATCCTTGAATGTCTTCAAATAGATGCTAACATACAAAGAAGAACCATAAGAAGAATCGATTGACATTGGGTTAAATCTGGGTTGTGAGTATATGTTGGCATATCAAAAATTAATTGTGGAATTTGTAAGTATCTATGTTGTTTTACTTCTCTGAGTTTATGATTAATAGAACAATAAAAATCATTTATATTAAATCTATGATTTATAATGAGGTTTAAAACATGCAGGAAACAAAGTATGGAACTACGCCAACAAAAGAATTGTTGCCACAAGGTATGAGAATTTATTTTGAAACCATGTGCACATTTTATGAGTCACTTCTTTCTATGGTACATTTTTATTCGATTTACATTGATGTATATTATTTATTTCAATTTTAATTATTCTCAACAATATAGATACACTCATTACACTTTATTTTTATGCTTGCAAATGGAACAAGATCAAGAAGATGAAAACAATCGATGCAATCAACAAATCATTCCTCCAAATAACCCAAGTCATGGAAGTAGCTCGAGCACTGACAATAGTTCCAACGAAAAATTATGATTTATTTGGATATCAATACACGATGTATTTTTTGAAATAATTGTTTGTGAAAATCAGACATTTTGTTTAATGTAATGGACATAGTGTCCCAATTGAAAGACAAGGGGTTACCAATAACAATCCCATTTTGTATGACAAAGAGCCTCATATTGATATATAATAAAAAAAACATTTATTTTATTCTATTGTGTTATCCAATGTTGTTGTGAAATGTTACACCACTGATTAAATATATGGATTATGAAATATTATAATGAAGAGATGTGAAATCTATTAATATAACAAAATAATCCAAACATCATATACAAATGCACTAATCAAATTTTAATTTATATGAATATTGTTATAAAATATATGTTGAGTTTTCAATGAATAATGAATTTTAAAAATTAAAATAATTTCATTATCACAAGTCAATGTTTACAAAAAATAGAAAATCTCATACAAAAAACAGATGCCTCCATAACTTAAAAATGCACTGGTGCGTTATGTTATATGAAAGCACCGTGATGACATCTTTTTTCATAACCGGTGCCCTTTTGGAAAACGACAACATTAGGGCATTTAGTTTTTCAAACACTGATATTGTTTACAATTAACACTCCGATGCATTGTGATTCTTAACGCACTAGTGCTTTCATAGAACTAACACCCTGGTCCTACAAAATATTATTTCCAGCTCTGGTGCATTATTAAAATTAACATCAATAGTCCTTTTATATACCTAACACACCGGTGCATTTATATAAACAATATGCATCGGCACTGCAAGTTTAAACAAAAGCATCGTGGCTCAATTATTCTTTGTGTGCCCCGGTGTCATTCCTTAAAAGAATTCCCTATGGCGTTCTTTGATATATAAGCACTAAGGCGGTATAAATTTCAAGCAGTGATGTTATTTTCATTCAATGCCTCAGTGCTTTTAGTTATGTATACAACCAAGTGCTTTTATATATGTAGTGCACCATTGATAATTGTTCCATTAAGAACACTGCAAAAAAAAAAAAAAAAAACACTGCTAAAACCTCTGACCACCCAAATTTTTTCAGTTGTGATGAAGTTCCGTCATAATCTTTGCTAAAACATCCGCTATCACAAAAAATATTTTAGTAGATGTTTTTTTTTTTTTTTTTTTTTTTTTTTTTAACACTAAAAACCTTCGTTATAACCTCCGCTATAAGTTATTTTCCTTGTAGTGCTTAGAAAATTCTTGGAGAATGCTTGGGACACTCTAGTATTCACTTGGATTTGGAGAAGGAAGGCAAAGGAATTCAGGAAAGCGCAAAGAAACATGTGGATCAACAACTATAGCTGGATTGCTTTGCAGGTAAACAGGTTGCATGTGTGATTTCCTTGCTGATTTATGGGTGCATGGTATATGCATGTGGTTTTTTGGTTATGTATTTTCATTGACATGGAGGATTGCCTGGATTGACAATGGTTTTATCATTTCCTTTCCATTTCCTAGATAGCCATGGCGTTGTGGGTTTTCCACTTGATTTTTTTCTTATTGGTGTTCATAATTCCTAATGGATGTGGGTTGGAACAAACACTTTGGAAGCCCCATAACAACTTGGGTTGAGTTAGTAGTCCTGGAGCTTAGGTTGGGACAAATGCTCTGGAGCCCTTAGTGGGTTGAGTTACTAGTCCCTAGAGCCAGGTTTGACAAATGCTTTGGAGCTCTAGAATGTTGTGGGTTGAGTTACTAGTTCCTGGAGCCTTGGAAAACTTGAGTAAAGACCGATCTAGTTGGTGTTGGTGATGTTCGACAATGAGGTGAAATCACTAGTTGAGGGTTGGGGTGGTTTGACCTCTAGAAGCCCTGTTTTGGTTGTGTTTGGTTTATTCGATGAAATCTTACATTCATGCTTGGAATATGGTGTGGGGGTGATTGGCTGAAAGAGAGATTTGCTTAAGCCTAATCTATGGTCGGGTGGTACATGGAAGTCTTTAACTTGGTTAGTATTTTCATATGTTATTGAAATTTATTCTTCTATTGTGATTCATGTATATTTGTAGTGATTTTGTTGGCGATATTATGGCTAAGTTGCCATGGTTTACATGTTGGTTATTTTCTAGTTATATGTTAATTGTATGATGGGTATATTCTATGGTTCTTGTCATGAATTATTTAGTTATTGATCAGTTGATGAATGTATGGACTAATAAATGTTGTTACAGCTATGTGGAGAGGGCATAGGGCCTTCTTGGTGATTCTCAAATGAATCTCACACTTTTATGATCATATATGCATTCATGACATGTAGCTTACATGTTTTCCTTGTGTTTGATGAAATGCCTAGTATGTTCTGGTTAGTCTAGGTCAAGTTTTTTTTATTCGAGTTTGAAAGTTTAGCTTTTTTTTCATGTCAATAATGATTCTGAGAAGTCTCAGGAAGTTCTAGGCAGTGCTCTAGACGCTGACCTGGAATTGTGGCTCAGATCTCGGGACCACATCCTCTGAATTGGACAATTTGGGTCACAATTGTACTCAAGCAGTGTTGTGCATGTGGTTGGAGGCCCTCAATCACACTCAAGCCTTTCCATACATGTGGTTGGGAGCCTAGGTCAGTGAAAAGGAGCCCCAACTTAGGGTTTGGTCAACTGGGCTGGTTCTTTGGCCCTTGAGTGTCATGTATCCCTGAGGGATGTTTTGAGTTGTCACTTTGTGGTCGGTTTGTAGGCCCCACTTCCTTAACTAGAGCTTGGAGGTCGGGTTATGTCATAGTATCTCTTCGCCTCATGTTTATCATGACAAGCCGGTGAAATTTGGTAAATGTGGGAGGAGGCGTTATACTTGAATTATCATAGAAGCTCTTGAGATCGAGAAGCACCCCAATAACTTCAATATGGAAGATGGATATAAACTTAGCCCCTCCTAGAAACCAATAATCCATCAACTCACTCTATATTTCTCTTTAACCTGCCCACCCCCTCCTTTCCTTTCTTTCCCTCCTCTCTTTTTTGTTCTTTTCGTTCTTTTTCGAGTTCCGATTTCTCACCACCTCCTTCTGCCCCTTCCCACTTATTGAGTTCCTTTCTATTTATTTCCTTTATCTTTTTTTTTTCCTCCCTTGCTCTTTATTCAATAATTTCCTTTGATGTTCTAATTGGTATCCTTATTTTTCCTCCTTCCTCACCCCAGTTTCTCCTTCCCTCTGCACCCTCTTTTCTCTCTCCCTCCTCCCTTTTATTTTTGTTGTCCTTTCTCTTCACACCTCCTCTCTAGTTTGATTCATCATTTTTTTTTTTTGCTTTCTAATATATATATATATATATATATATATATTCTTTAATCCATTTTTATCATCCATTAATATGCTCTATCCCCAATTTTTTAGTTTTATTTATGGTCCCTTTCTTATTATTTTTTGTCCCTTATTAATTTTAAGTACTTTTATTTTTGAATGTTAATCTAATCTCTTGACTATTTTATTAATTTCCACTTAACACTTATATGTTACTTTTCTCTATTAAATGATTGATCAACCCTTCTCTGCTAAAGGATTCCATCTTAATGATGGGTGGAGTGTCCACCAGAAACTTGGACAAGATTAATCCCCGCATAGTTTGCTTTCAGAATTCTCACAATATGATTTTAATTTTTACTTAAATTAATATTTTATTATTTTCTTTTACATTTACTTATAATAATAAATACATATTTTATATTTTTATTTTAAAAGCTTTTAACATTATTTTTATAAAAATTAATTATATTTAAAAATTAATTAAAATATACCCCTAATCGGGGTGCCAAGTGGGAAGTGGAAGGCGCAACGTGGAAATTGTTCGTGCGGGCCAAACAGTGTAAAGGCGATTACGCGTGGTGACATTCGTGGATGGCTCCACCCTCGCTAAGTAATGACCACATTTAAGGTAGATGGAAAAAACGGGGATTGTCAGAAGTGTCTAGGGGAAAACGTCGGCGCGGGAGGAAGTGGAGGCAGGTTAAAAGCATTTTGTTTGCCTATTATCGGATCATTGTTGAGCAGGTTAGGAAGGAAGCTGGGAAGAGGGTAGACAAATATTTTAGGGAACTGGAAACTACGATGTGTCATGTCCTTTGGTATGTATCTAGCTTCTCCCTCAGTATTCTAGTCTCTGCGATGACGAATTGCACTGTTTCGTATGCTTTGATTCTATGTCCCTTGTATGGAATGACTGCATACCACCCTAGTCCAGTAATGCAGTCTGCCATGAAAGATGTTTTGGCCGAGCATAATGAGATGTTGATTGTGAAGGTTGATAGTTCCTGCATGTCTAATTTTTGGGTTTTAATGTGGTTTGGAACCCCTACCTTGGTTATCTCTCCCGAGTCCATTACGGTTCTGAAAGTGGCTGGTTGTATTTTGTTCCATCTCCTAGGCATGGAAATTGCAGAGGAGGTGGCGATTCAAAGCTTTGGGCTCTATCAGTCTAATTTTTATCCTCACTTTGCATGCTACAGGAATGGTCCTGCATGTCAGTATTACAACGCTTTGTATCTTTCTCTAACCCCTCCATACCAACTTCACGGCCCTACATGTGAGTTTCATATCCCTGTTTGTCGTTTTCATTATTTTGAAAGCCTGTTTCATGGTTCAGCTTGCAAATCTCTTAGTTCTACTGGACCTCCTTGTAGTTCGCAAGGTCGTGTTGACAGTACTGTAGGCAATTTTCAAACTCCTTCCTGCAACTGTTTCAATTCTCTTAGGCAATTATTTGAAATCACATGCATGTCTCTCAATGACAATTTTGGGGTTAGAGGCTCTGTTGATAATGTCAGTAAAGCCGGGGGCAACATGGGGGTTAGTGGCTCTGTTAATACTGTTAGAGGAATCCGCAGAGGCTTCATTGCGGGAGTAATACCATAGCACGTGGGTTCACATTGGGGGATATATAATGAGGAAAAATGACATAATATATTGGGGGATATATAGGTGGTAAAGGGATTTTATATTGGCATGTATAAAAAATTGAGCTCAAAGTTAATGAGAAAATATAAAGGGGTATAAAAAATGTTAATGAAAAAATAAATACCTACAATATATAGTGAAAGTAGAGGTTTTTTAAATTGAGAAGGTATATTGGGTTTATATTGGTAGGGGGTTAAATAATGTGTTTTTTAGAGGTATTTTCCAATATATACTCAAATTAAGGGTATTGTTTAATATGCTATGATCGCACGTGATATGTTATAGGTTCTTGAGTGAAGCCCCTGCGGAGGAATCAAGGATATTTTGACCTGTATAACAATTTCTGGGTTAGTCGAGGGGTGGGGTTAACTCAATTTCTCTCTGGGATTGCATTAGAGTAACTGCAAAATTCATCGGGGTCATGATGGTTTCGCATGTCTTCTTGGTTCTGGTCAATACTGAGAAGGGAACCTATAATAATAATTGGGAAGTTGTGGCTTGTTTGCGAGGCTGGGGTGTAGGAAATGTAGTAATTGCGAAGAGGGAAATACCCTCCGGCCAACTTGTGAGGAAGTTACTAGCTCCCAACAAGTAGGAGATTATTATAAAACATATGCTTGATTTCAATATTATCATGTTGTCTCCTTCTGCAGGTCTTCCTAACATTTTTCACCCTCAGGCCATTGCACGTCAGGGCAAAACCCCGGTGTGGATCTGGGTGAACGCTTAACTGCTGGGAGACCAATTCCAAGTAAAAATGGTTAAAGCGCAGTCTAGAAGAAGAGATGGAAAGGATAAAGGTAAGGCCAAAGTGAGACCAAGTAGAAGGGGAAGGAAATCATGGAGAACCTTTTCCAAGCATATGCAAAAGGGACACATAGCCATGTTAAATCTTTTATTTCTGTATGGGAACAAGATCTGAAAGCCAAGGTCGAGGAAGACATTCTTGAGGATGAGATGGATCCAATCTTAACTGATCTCAAACATACTAGAGGTAGACTGTCGTTTTTTAAGCAGTCTATTCATATTTATTGGACTATGAAGTGTTTACTGGCTAAAGTAATTGTTACAGTTCAAGAGATTGGAGGAGATCTGAAGGTTGCCTCCAATTTAGTAGAAATCCGCGGGGAAATCCAAGAGATTCACCTTCAATAGCATCACCAGAACATCCACCTTGTACGAATAGATAGGCAACTTCAGAACCTGCACGAGGTTGACATGCCCGGGTCAAGTGTCAAAGACCCAACACCCATTGAATCATCTGATGACTGAGTATATTGAATACTTGTTTTTTTGTTGATATGCAGACTACAGATAACGTTTACTATTTTATATGTCTATAGAAGTTAAGATAGACAATAGACCTGTTAAGATAGCTAGAAATCAATTTAAACTCTTTCAATTTTGGTTGGCCTATAACTCTCTTAGATAGCCAATAGACCTGGTTTTCCTACAAGCAGGTTGAGCTCATCAAGTATATATATTAATGTAACCTGCAATTTTGTTAAAATGACTGAATAGCCAGGCACTACCAAATTTATAAAAAATAAATATAATTAAAATATAAATAATAATTCTAAGAATTATAAATAAGATAAAAGTGAATCTTATTCTAAATCTAGAATATGCTCTAAAATTGTTTTTGATTGACTAAAAACAATTTTTCTTAGACACAAAAGAATTAGAGAATTAGATTAACTACTAAAACCCAAAGGAGTTTGACAAGCTTGCTCACGTTTTGAATAACAACCAATAATAATGGTTCAGACTATTAATTTCACAACTAAAATATGGCAGATTTTCATGCTCTCCAAAAATATAAATAATAAAAATAAAAATAAAAATCCCACTCATTCACTTTCTATTCATGCGTCAAACTTTAACCATTTTTACCTTATTGAATTTTGAATTTAATATTTTTTAATTGATTTTGTAAATTCTGCTCCAATTAGGACACGTTACAAACTAAAACCAACCTGATCTTTTCAAAGTATGTCGCATATAATCAAAGCTCGTGTATTCTGCTATTTGTAAATTTGCTCATCGCGACACATTACAAACTCGAGCCAACCTGATCTTCTCAAAGCATGTCCCATATGATCGCATCTTATCTATTTTACACAACGCAATGAGGGCGAACCGAATTTTTTCCACAAATCGTCGAATAACACATAATTTCATCTATTCAAGGTACATGTTTAAGTCCAAAGTAACACGTTTGAGCGTACGTTTTCGACTCATCATATTTTGAACTGCCGTGAAAAACACGTGTGCCGCCACCTCTGGCTAAGAACAATCGAGAATTGTTGAGGTAGAACTTTGAACAGCTATATTTTTTTTTTTTCAGAAAGAAAAAAAACGTAGTTTTTATTAACATTGCATATATCGTAACATTACATTCTCATCTTATGTAGATAAGAAAATCATGATCCAAAACAACATTTTCCATTGTGACAATTTTTAAGGAAGAAAGGAGTGAAAAACAAAAAATATGTTGGGATCATACATAATTGGGGGCAAAAACCACCCAAGCCAAATATCGAGTCCAGATAAAAGAAACACAATCAGAACAACCTTATTAAGAGAGGAGATCGATGCCATCTGATACTGAACTCATCAAGGATATGAAAGAAAAAAGGGGAAAAACATAGCGTAGGAATATAAACTGGCTCGCTTGATAAATCCTGTGAGGCCTTGTTGTTAGAAAACGTCTAGGAATATTGAAAAAACCACTGCATCATGTGAGA
This sequence comes from Pinus albicaulis, assembly GCA_034641835.2. Classification (NCBI taxonomy): domain Eukaryota; kingdom Viridiplantae; phylum Streptophyta; class Pinopsida; order Pinales; family Pinaceae; genus Pinus; species Pinus albicaulis. The sequence continues at coordinate 451,326,771 of CM076578.1, forward strand.
TTTGAAAGCTTTGATAAAAAAGTGAAATTGCTTGAAAAAACTAAATTGTAAACTGGCTCGCTTGTATTCATTTTGTCTGGCTCGCTTGTTATATATCATCTAATCTGGCTCGCTTGAAAATAAAAAAACTGAAAAGAAATATGTCAGGCTTGCTTGACAGCTCCAATAGAAGTTTAGTTAGGCTCGCTTGTATGATTCAACCTTATCAGTCGCACTTGATAAAACAGAAAAAACAGGTGCACTTGAATACTTTTGTATCAGGCTCGCTTGTCTGCATGTCAGATGAGATAGAAAACAGTTGAAATGTATAGACAGGTCCAACAGATCAATAAGGTTTCATGTGACAGATCGAAGATCATAAACTCTGAAAAATAGAAAGTACGGCAGATAACTTGTAATGCAGAGTGTGTTATGGAATAGGAATGGTGGATTCCCATATTTGAGCGCCATCCCTGTATTGAACCATGTGTGCATAAAATATTTTGAACTGCCATGAAAGACACGTGTGCCGCCACCTCTGGCTAAGAACAATCGAGAATTGTTGAGGTAGAACTTTGAACAGCTAGGGGAGAGATGTCTAATGTTGTGCAGGGACTAGCAATTGTTATAGTACTGGTTCCATCAACCCACCAAAAATAGACATATATGCAACCAATAATTAAACATAAAAAAAATAACTTGAAGTTCAAATATATATTAAATTATGTCCAAAATTTCCCAAGTCATTGACTGGGCCCACATGTGTCCATAAATAACCCACAACTGTCCATAAATAGTTTAATAAGTATCAAGATTACAAATCCCAACATTTAAACTAGAAAACTCTTAAAACCATTTCTCCTTCCAAAATAGTCAAGTCAATAAGTACAAAAAACCAGTCACTTCAACCCATCTGATCAGCCCTGACGCTGTGTATGAGAAGTAAATATCAATACCTACACATAATAAAAATAAATGTATGTCAACCATAACTGCTGTGTTCTTCAACATTTAAACCCATTGTGTTCAATAAATGACACCCACCCCATAACAACATTTAAACCCACTGTGTACAATAAATGACACCCACCCAATAAATTCAATAAATGATTTCCCATCAAAACAGATCAAACACATGGATCAATAGAAACAAATTCTTAGCCATTAGATCACATCAAATTCTCAGCCATTAGATGTTTCCTCTTCTTCTTCACTTCAATAAGTACAACCTAGGGTTTCATTACAAAAACCTAATCTCAAAGTCTCCAAGGGATAAAACCCTTATCTTTGTATTCAAGATGCTCCAAAAGCTCCAAGAAACCCTAGTGTTTCTAGGACGAGAGATAAAATACAAATGAAGATGCACAAGGGAGAGGAAGACTAGTTTGCTTCTTTTTGTCGCATCTCTGACAAAAGATAATGAATAGCAATGAAAATAATGAAAGGAATCTCTCCTTTCACTATATATGTGAGAGGTAAGGGAGGCCGTCAAAACATGTATGGGCCTAAATCCTTACAATCAACCTACAAAACCACATGCAGGCTCATACATGTGAAGTGTTGCACTCCATGAGTACATATGTCAAGTTTCATGGTGATGTCATACACAAATAAGGTTCCAATAGAAGAATGACATACAAGCTCGCAACTAAGGTCAAGCAAGCATCTAGTGATTTATCTTCATTGTGCAAATCCATCATGGATCATCTAGGGGCTGATCAGACACCATGCAACCCAAATCTCTTGAAGCATCCCCAAACATGGTGCAAGCACTGTCAGAGTAATCCCTAAAGCTAAAAACCCAAATAGTGAATGGATGTCTAGTTAATATACATTTGTATCACACTTCATCAAAACATAGAAGATAAAAAAGGAAAAGATTGCTTTAAGTTGAAAAGTTACATGGTTTATTTTATACACCTCTTGGGAGCTAAAGAAAAATTTCAATCATGGGTATTAATTTCTGTTTTGTATTTCTTTTCGGTTTATGGAATTGTTTGATCCTTTTAAGCAAGGTTTCTTGTTCAATGCCTGTTGTTTTCAAATGCATTTGGAAGAGAACAGGAATAATAATTTCCAGTTTCTAGTTTTACATCAAATTTTAGTGATATAGAGCTCCCTATCATGTTGCACCTTTTATATAGGAAGACTGCAAAAGTTAACTATGCACAGATTATAGGAATAACCATGTTATATACAGAATACTAATAAATTTAATGATACTTGACAATTCGAGTAACATTCCATGTAATGCAAAGCAAATAATATCACATGGATTGCCTAATTTAGAGTGCGAAATACACCCTTTAAAATTTTGTTCATTGCAAATACAAGTACACCACATGGCTTAGGGGCTCACACATCGGTAACAAATACATTAGTTAAAAAAACTCTTTATAGGTGTCTGTATATGTGTGTGTGTGTGTTTACTAAACATCAGTAAAAAAACTCCGTGTCCTCTTGCTCTGTAGATGCAAAACCTGCAATCTGTCCATTTTGCATGCCTTTCAATCCATCCAGTGACCCACAACCTAACTTTGTTGTATGGCTCAAGGGCCTTTACGGGGTATATCAACCACATTTACGGGGTATATCAACCACAAAGTAGAACCCATAAAACTACCCAAACCCCAGTTTGTAACATTTGATGGATTCAAAAAATTTAGAGTCCCTTGGCAAATAAGTCACCTAGATTAGTTGAACTAGTCAATAGAAATGTTTCTTAACAGGTTGTGAATTCAGTAACTATGATCATAATGTTATGTATCTAAAAAAGAATAAGATGAATAAGATGCTAATTTATTTTGGTGAATAAGGAGGCATTGCAATTGAAACTAAAACATATTATAGATTTCATAAATTCAACACCTCAATACCTGAGTTTTGGTCACAGTTTGTAACATTTGATGGATTCAAAAAATTTAGAGTCACAGTGCACAGTGGAACTTACCCAATCATTTGAACTTACCCAATTCAGCTTTAGTGTACAAAATGACTTCAAATGACACAAAGATCAGACCGGAATTCAAACTTACCCAATTCAGCTTCGGGGTGCATAATGACTTCAAATGACACAAAGATCAGACAAAGATAGAGATTAGATTCTGGAAACAAATAACCAAAAACAAAACATGAGTAGCTGAGCATAGAAGCCTGTGGAAAATATCTCAGTAGTTGAGCATAGAAGCTGTAGCATTTGAAGTTAACATATATATCTACAATAGCTGAAAATAGAAGCTGTAGCATTTGAAGTTAACATATATATCTGCAATAACTATGCATAGAAGTTGTATTCATTATATGAAAACATTATTTTCAATTATTCTAAACTAAATGCATGAAATAATACACAAACTAATTGTAAATTGTTATAAATGGGAAGAGATGATGTTACAATGATGTTTGGCTTGTATGAAATCCTTCTTTTCAATTATGAATAACTAAATGCAATTGGTGCTTCTGCAGCCTGCAAGTAGTTGCATCCATGGCAAGAGTGAGTTATGTAGCTCGTACAAGGAGAAGTGGTAGAAGAGTGACCAGGGGTGCCCAACTGCGATGCACCTCATCAGATGAAGAAAGAATAGGTGATGTCAATGTCAACAATGCTTCAAGAAATGTTGTTGAGGATGACCATGTGACTGAAGCTGATGTTGTGGCACCATCAGCCACAGAGCCACCGTCAACCACAGTCCAAGGTGCAACTTCAACTAAAAAGATCAGCACTATAAGAGGTTGGACAAAAGAATAAATGTTCGCTGCAATTGACGACATAGAGTTCAATGGATATTCTGTTCGGACATCTGCAAAGAAGCATACTATTCCCCCTTCATCAATACATTATTGGATAAATGGGTTGATTCACACCAAACGTAGAGGGCCTGTTACAGTTATGACTGAAGAGGAGGAGGTTGAGGTGGTTGAGTGGTGTAAAGAAATGGCCTAATTGGGACATGGGCTAGAGTTGATACAACTCAAATCTACAGTTGCTCAAATCTATCAAGGGAGGCCAAACCCATTCAAAGATGGGTTTCCTGGTAAATCATGGTGGTTTGGGTTTAAAAAAAGGCATCCAGACCTTGTATTGCGTACAGCTGAGGGCCTTGACAGAGACAGAGCATTAAATTTGCGCCCTACAGTTGTATGTAGTTCTATGAGACTCTTTCTAGTGCATATGATAAACATTCTTATGGTGCAGACCATATATGGAACTGTGATGAAACATGTTTACAGGCGGGAAGGAATTGTGGCATGAGGGTAATTGCCAAAAGAGGCAGCCGAAACGTGCCAAAGATTTTGCCTAAGAGCAGGGAATGGATAACCATTTTATGTTGTGTCAATGCAATTGGTGCTTCAATCCCAAGATTTTATCTTTTCAAAGGTAAAAATCAGTTGAAAAATTATATACAAAACTGTGAACCTGGAGCATGCATGGCTGCACATCCCCATGCATGGATGACTAAAGAGCTGTTTTTAAATTCGCTTTGCCACTTTGCTGCATCTGTGCCAGGTGGTGTCTCACCTAATAACAGACACCTGTTGATATTAGATGGCCATGGAAGCCACATGGCTCTACAAACAATTGAGGAAGCATACAATTTGGGCATTGACCTTTTAACATTGCCCGCTTATACCACTCACATATTGCAGCCAATTGATGTTAGTGTGTTTGGCCCTTTCAAGAACTATTTCAGGTCAGAACGTGTTGCATGGATGGCAAAGAATCCAGAGGTTGAGGTCAAAAGGTTCGAGTTAGCAGAGCTTGCAAGTAAGGATTTTAAAATAGCTCTGACACCATCAAATATCAAGGTTGGCTTTAGGAGGATAGGAATATGGCCACTAAATTATGATGCTCTTATGCATGATACTGCTTGTAGCCAAGATTTCCATGTGGATGGTCAGGAAGAAAGACATGAAGTGGAAGAAGAAGTACATGAACATGATGATGTGGTTGCAGCTGATAATATAATTTCCCTCTCTCAAGGACAGTTATATGCTGATGATGATGAGCAGGTATGTGAAACACAGTTTACTTGTCAAGAAATTGATGGCAACACTGTTGAACATGCAGTTGAGAATGCAGATTTTGTTGAAACGGAAATTGCTAATATTGTTAATGCAGATGTAGTTCAAAATGAAAATGCTGATATTGTTAATGTAGAAAATGAAATTGCTGATATTGTTAATGAAATTGAAAATGACCAATTAACGTTGCCTAGCCAAGTAAACCCACCATCATGGCTGGCAGAAAACATGATTAATTTGAATGCCCATAGTGTCTCAAGAACCAATGAACAAAGCATGAACATGCCTTCACAAGTGGCTGAATTGAACAGTGAAATTGTTCATTTTTTTGTGGACAATAGATCAATGGAAGAAGATGGAGGACATAATGAGGCAGCAGATGAAAAAAACAATATAGTTCAATCAAGTGCCACGGATACTGAAGTGCCAAGCAATGACATGCAGGTGGGAGGGAGGGAGAAGTTACTTGGGCGGTTCCTAAAGCTACCAGTAGAAAGAGTGTCAATGAAAAAGAAGCAAGGAACAACCAGTAGTCTTCGTTTGGGGCGAAGTTCACACGTACTCACCTCAGAAGACTATATAAAGCTCCTTGTTGAGTCTGAAAATAAGAAAATGGAAATTCAGGAATTAAAATAGAAAAAAAAGGATCAAGCCAAGGAGAAGAAGGCAGCAAGGGCTATTGCAGCACAACGTCGAGCAGATGAAAGGCTTGAAAGAGAGAGAGCAAGGCAAGAGAAGGAGCAACAAAAACAAATGTCAAGATAGGAAAAGGAAGCAAGGAAGGCTAAACAAATGCTTGAAAGGGAACGAGAGATGACTCATATGGTTGACATAAATGCAAGCACAGTTGATGAGAATGAATCCAGGAACATGTCCAACACATTGGACAACATTGCAAATAATACAACATTATTCCAAGACCTCATAAACATTCAAGTGCATCACTATCAAAATCGGGGTTTACCCACTTGCCTTATTCCTACCACAGGAGGTCTGAATTCAATGTATGCTCAGCATACACCTCCACTTAATGCAAGTGTGAGGTATGTGTACTCAATTCCTCCATGGTTGGAAGGGACAAATTGGTCTCAATTATATGGCAGCAATCAACCACCACCTAATCAAGCCTTCTTAGGAAGGCCAACCTACTTGGCTCAATCAGGCAACTCAGGGTTTGGCACTGAAGATTCTCAAGGCCATAAAGAATAGGAGTATTAGATGTTTTTGGATGTAATCACATTATGATGTGGATTTTTGGATGGACTATATGTTTGGAATTTTATATTTTAATAGATCTCAGATTTCCTTTCTACTACACTAAGTATAATTCATAATTCATACTTCAGATTTCCTTTCTACTACACTAAGTATAATTCATAAATAACAGAACTACAACAAACATATAAACTCTGTTAACCATTAAATGTTTTCATCATACTTCACAAACATATAAACTCTAATATGACTCTTAGAAGCAACCAAACCCTATAGTAAGCATGACTTAATGGAAGAGTAATCTGTACAAGGCATTGGATTTCTCAGCTATCCAAGGAGCCTCACACATAAACTTTGTTAACCATGAAATGAATTCCATGGAATAGGCCATTATACCTAAAATATCCCCTCAACTTGTGAGAGGCTTATCTCTGATGAAAACCTTCACTGAAATGAACAATGCAGTCTGCAATGCAAAACAAAAGCAGGAATTTCCCTATTTAGTTTCTTCATCTCTGGATATAATTAATCAACAAAATAATAACATCACATAAATTATGAATAGCATGGGAAACTTATCAATTAAAACTGCACACACAAAACAAGAAGGTGAGGTGTCAATACTTTGGAACCAAATTAACAAAACCTTTGGGCATTGGCCTACAAATATGCAAATTTCACACAGGGCAGACTTTTCTATCATTTCTCTTTTGGTTCAATCATAATTGCATAAGTATTAATCATGAATCATGCAGTTTTGGTGCACAGACTCCCTAAGATGCAATCCATAAACTATTGATCATAGATCCAAAATACAAATATCTTTTGGTCTTGACCCTAGATCACATCCCATGCACTTGGGGCTATTACTCATTCGAATTTCATATTCTCTTATTGATTTGCATCATTATCAACTTCTCATCTTAGCTTTTGTATGATAATTTTTTGTCAAAATCATGAAATTTATTTGTCAGGCATATTTAATCAGAGCTTTTTATCCATGATAACAAATGTATCCCGTGTGCATTTATGATGTCCTACTTTTTTTATATTTCATTCCAAACTACAAAGAAAACTAACAAAAATGAAACCAAATTGTGGTCTAGAGGCTACAAAAATTGTTGCATATCATATTTATGATGTTTCCAATATTATTATGACTTGATTATTTGACAAGCTGTCTTCAACAAATAACTACCTTTTCCTTCACCAAAACAGGAATTTTCCCTAGGTCCATAATAAGAGCTACGAAGACAACAAAGCATTACTTCAGTCCAGAAAGGTGAAAAGAAAAGAAACAAACTAAAAGCAAATCATGGTCCAGAGGCTTACACAACTTGCGGTATATATCATATGTAGGTCATTTCCAGTATTATTAAAGCTTGGTTATTTGACTAGCATCTTCAACAAATAACTGCTTTTTCCTTGGGATGCAAAAGCACTTAGAAAATTATTCCCCTGGTATTCATTTTCCATCACAGATCAAGAAGATAAGACCATTTAATAAAAAATTTCACTTAGAAATTCATAAGACAAAAATGAGTTAAAAATGAGCAAAACCATACCAGATAGACCATGATGATCAATGATCGATATGGGAAGCAGATAGACAGTAATGATTCAAAATTAACATGTAGACAGGGCAGATGTCCCAAGTATGACATGTATATGAATAATCAAACTGATAAATGAAAGAAGAATGCTATATCTTAATCAAGAAGTAACTCTGTAATAATAAATCCTTACAAAACAATTAACAACACCCATATTTCTATAATGGGGTAAGTGAAAATTACGAAAGCAAATAAAGATACAAAAATTAATGAGAAATTTCGAGGCTACACAAATTGCTGCATATCATATTTATGATGTTTCCAATATTATTATTACTTGATTATTTGACAAGCTCTCTTCAACAAATAACTACTTTTTCCTTCACCAAAACAGGAATTTTCCCTAGGTCCAGAATAAGAGCTACGAAGACAACACATCATTACTTCAGTCTAGAAAGGTGAAAATAAAAGAAACAAACTAAAAGCAAATCATGGTCCAGAGGCTTACACAACTTGCGGTATATATCATATCTAGGTCATTTCCAGTATTATTATAGCTTGGTTATTTGACTAGCATCTTCAACAAATAACTTCTTCTTCCTTGGGATGCAAAAGCACTTAGCAAATTATTCCCCCGGTATTCATTTCCATCACAGATCAAGAAGATAAGACCATTTAATAAAAATTTTCACTTAGAAATTCATAAGACAAAAATGAGTTAAAAATGAGTAAAACCATACTGGATAGACCATGATGATCAATGATCGATATGGGAAGCAGATAGACAGTAATGATTCAAAATTAACATGTAGATAGGGCAGATGTCCCAAGTATGACATGTATATGAATAATCAAACTGATAAATGAAAGAAGAATGCTATATCTTAATCAAGAAGTAACTCTGTTATAATAAATCCTTACAAAACAATTAACAACACCCATATTTCTATAATGGGGTAAGTGAAAACTACGAAAACAAATAAAGATACAAAAATTAATGAGAAATTTCGAGGCTACACAAATTGTTGCATATCATATTGATGATGTTTCCAATATTATTATGACTTGATTATTTGACAAGCTCTCTTCAACAAATAACTACTTTTTCCTTCACCAAAACAGGAATTTTCCCTAGGTCCAGAATAAGAGCTACGAAGACAACAAAGCATTACTTCAGTCTAGACTATAATGGGGCAAGTGAAAACTATGAAAACAAATAAAGATACAAAAATTAATAAGCCTTTTCGAGGATCTAGCCCATGCATGCAAATATAAACTTTACGAATATACATAGAACAATAATAACAATGCTCGATGGATAATCTTGTAAGCATTTACAAAACGAATAGTGAAAGACACATACGTACATTAATATACACTATATCATCACAGTATTAAAAGCAGACAGTCTGTTTATATGGAAAACATGAAAATCATTAAGGAAGACCCAACAAGAACACATGAGAACCCAATTACATTTACAAGAAATTTCAAGGTGTTGTAAATCAACAAGGATGCATTCAAAAAACAAAATATTTGATAAAGAAATTGAATCTTAGATGCTAAGAATTCCAATTCAAATATTGGTACAATTTCAGGGTTCATTACAGAGAAAAATGCATAGACCGTTAAAACCCTAAGGTCTAAGGTTAACAAACATGAGCTTAATTACTTTAAATTTCAAGGTGTTGTAAATCAACAAGGATGCATTCAAAAAACAAAATATTTGATAAAGAAACTGAATATTAGATGCTAAGAATTCCAATTCAAATATTGGTACAATTTCAGGGTTCATTACAGAGAAAAATGCATAGACCGTTAAAACCCTAAGGTCTAAGGTTAACAAACAAAGTGAAACCCATACAGAAATTCTACACAGTTTTATGACAATCCAACAATATAATTTTTCAATGGTAACGAACCCAGAAAAATAAGAAAACCCAGCTAAATTCCACAGAAGAGCTAAACCCAAGAAAACAAGAAGAGCTAAACATAAATTCCACCAAAAAGCGATTGAAAGTGTTAATAAACACAGGGAACAAGTGTTAAACAACACAGAGCATGATTGGTAGGATTCACAGAATCCTACTAGAGGTTGCCGAAGGTCCGTCACCGTCGAGGATGCAGAGAAGCCGCCACAACGCCGAAAGAGAACCTCGCCAACGCCAACCATGGAACCCTATACCTGAAAAAGAAAAAAAGAAAAAAAAAATCAGTATTTGATCAACAAAAATGGCATTCTCTCAGTAAAAAATGAAAGAATTGCAAAAATACCTGAAGAATTCGACCAAACAGAGCAAGTGGACCAAAACCCTGGCGTACAAGCATCGATAAGCTGGCGGTCCAGCATCAGAGGAATGGCGGACACAATGGCGGACTTCGCGTTCAAGAACAAGAACGGGCGGCAAGCTACAACGTTCAGAAACCCACAAACACATAAACCCAACAATATCAACAATGTGGAACCGACGCATAGGTTTAGCAACTGCAACAAACAACTAACCAGCAATGGTGGGCATTGAAAGGTTGGAGCATTAACAGGAAATGGCGACAGGTTGCGCAGGTTCTGGAACCCATAGCAAACACCACCGGCGGAGCCGAACGCCCACACACCGGTCCCGAGCAACAATGAACAGGAATCAGAAGACATCGCGGTAAAACCTCCGGTAGAAACCCTAAAATGTGTTAACCCCTGCGCATTTAATATTATTACCTACCCAACACGTGGTCGGTCCAAGTGGGCAGCTGTCGTACAGCGTCCACATGTGTTTGGTGACTGGTCACTGAGGTGGACAGGAGGGCGCCCAACAACTGGCATCCCTCCCCTATATATATATGTGTGCATAAATTGGAACTGAGCTTTAATGATTACTTTGAAGTCATTGCAGGCAAGATGTAGCAGAGCATAGATTTAACCATTTGGTACTTTAGGTGGAATGGATCCATATAGATACCGACCTTCTAGTGCCCACAATGCTTCTTTCTGGACCAGCAACCAGGGTGCCCCTGTTTGGAATAATAACTCCTCTCTTACAGTTGGTGAAAGAGGTGACTTTTTCATTTATTCAGAGAACATTTTGTTTATGGTATCATGATTAAATTACATGACTGTAACATTGAGAGATTTGAGTGAATAATTGCATTTCAAAATTTGAGCTTCAAATGTTACACTGGGTCTGATTCTCAGAGTGGGGCTTACTTCTATGCCATAGGTCCTGTTTTGTTGGAGGATTATCACCTGCTAGAAAAGCTTGCCCAGTTTGACAGAGAAAGAATCCCTGAGCTAGTTGTCCATGCTAGAGGAGCAGTAGCCAAGGGCTTTTTTGAAGTCACACATGCTATTTCACACCTCACATGTGCTGACTTTTTGAGGGCACTTGGAGTTCAGACCCCTCTGATAGTCCACTTCTCTACTGATATACATGAACGCGGGAGCCCGGAGACTTTAAGGGATCCCAGAGGCTTTGCAGTGAAGTTTTACACGAGAGAAGGGAATTTTGACCTTGTTGGCAACAACATCCCAGTGTTTTTTATTCGTGATGGTATAAAGGTTTGTTTATTGGGACCATACACTGAAATCCATTCCTCTCATTTTGAAGTATATGTAAAACTGAAACATAATGCTTTTCACAACTTATTAACCCTTAATTTTTTAAACTTGTGTTTCCGACTATGCAGTTCCTAGATGTCGTTCATGCTCTGAAACCCAATCCAAAAACCCATATTCAGGAGGCATGGCGTATCATAGATTTATTTTCCCATGTACCAGAGAGCTGTCATATTTTCACATTTCTGTTTGATGACTGGGGAATCCCATCTGACTTTAGACATATTGAAGGTTTTGGAGTTCACACTTTCAAGGTCAGGCACAATCTCTCAATATGTTCTCTATACAGTTTTAGACTCATCTGCACCAATATTTAGTTGTTAATGCAAGCAATTCTTTCATGAATGGGATACATGGATTTCTTAAGTCTGTGGTAAATATGTTAGTGTGTTAAATATATGTTATTAGTTGTTCTAGTGCAAGCCTCCCAGTTGCACTTTGGAATCCTTTCTGTCATTGAAATTCATGATACTCATGAAGCCAGGTTACTACAAGTAAACTTGTAAGCGGATAGGCATTTTGGATCAAGCCACACCTAATAAGTAGCATTCAACACTGAACTTTCTTTGAGCTCTAAGCTGCACGAGCTCAAATCAATTTCATAAGTTAAACAGAGTCTTACTACTATTTTTATTTTTTCATTTCTCAACACACTGAGCTTGTCTGCTGCATAAAATGGTAATCAGCCAGTCTTTGAGCTCTAAGCTACACGAGCTCAAATCAATTTCATAAGTTAAACAAAGTCCTACTACTATTTTTTTTTTTCATTTCTCAACACACTGAGCTCGCCTACTGCATAAAATGGTAATCAACCAGTCTTTCAGCTCTAAGTTGCACGAGCTCAAATCAATTTCATAAGTTAAACAGAATCCTACTACTATTTTTTTTTTCATTTCTCAACACGCTGAGCTTGCTTGCTGCATAAAATGGTAATCAGCCAGTCTCAAGGTCACATTCAAAACACGCTAGCATAGCACAGTATTTTCAATTACCTGTTTCAGGTTTTGTGCCATATGATAGTTTGATTTATTATGTATATGTTTACAATATGATAGTAATCCTAGTACGTGTTTATCATATATGAAAATGGACTAGTGATATGCTCAGGAGATGGTCAGATTGGATGCGATGGGGATTTCCCCAGGTTTTGAAACCATCTCTGAAAATTTCATAAAATCTCCCTCTGGTTTCATTTCATACCCACTCTTTGACTATTTCTTTTAATCCCCTGGATTTGGGTACACTTCAAGTATCCCTATTTGTTGTGAAATGAACCATGCTTGAAAAGCTTGTCATAACTGTTTAGATGACCTGAATTTTTTTTTTATCTTCTCTGCAGTTTATTAACAGAGAAGGTAAAGAAACCTACTGCAAGTTTCATTGGAAGCCTACTTGTGGACTCAAGTTTTTGCTTTATGAGGAGGCTGTAATTGTTGGAGGTACCAATCACAGTCATGCTACCAAAGATTTATATGATGCCATAGCTTCTGGTAACTATCCTGAATGGAAGCTATGCATTCAAACTATGGATCCTGCAGATGAAGATAGGTTCGACTTCGATCCTCTTGACAATACTAAAATATGGCCAGAGAATCTATTTCCTTTTATGACTGAAACTATCAGTCATATAATCTGTGATATAAATTCTTCTTGCTTCACAATTTTCAAGTGCTGGTAGTAATTCAACTTTATATGCTCTTCAGTTTCAAGCTTTCTGCATTGAACCATGGTTGAAAATTGGATCCTTTTCTTGTGCAGCCTGTTGGGAGGATGGTTTTGAATAGAAACATTAATAACTTTTTCAATGAGAATGAACAGTTGGCATTTTTCCCTGGAGCTATTGTGCCCGACATCTACTACACTGATGATAAAATGTTCCAGACTCGAGTTTTCTCATACTCTGACACGCAGAGGCATAGGCTTGGGCCGAATTACTTGTTGCTTCCTGTGAACGCACCGAAGTGTTCCCATCATAACAATCATCACGATGGTTTTATGAATTTCATGCACAGAGATGAGGAGGTATGTTACATGCCATTACTTCCCTGCTAGTATCACTGATCTTCTCTCTTTTGTATTTTCTCACATGTGGTTTGGTTTGGCATAACACCTTAGTGCAACTTAAATATCGATCAACTTTTTGTACCCTAATCTAAAGATAAATATCGATTTAAGGCTACTACTAGTACTAAATCCTTATATAAGCAACTACTAGCACACATTTTCTGGAGTGCTAAGATTCAATGGAAATCTCAGTTTTGTCTATTGCTTTTCCTCTTTTTTCCTTTTCAAATGGGCAGCTGAGGAAGATTTTATACATAATGGTTGTTGAGAGATTGCATTTGTCTAATGAGTTCCATTTTATGATCATACCACTGGTTGCAGGTGAATTATTTTCCTTCGCGTTTTGACCCAGTTTGACATTCAGAGACGCTTTCTATTCCGAGAAATATTGTCAGTGGTACCAGGTCAAAGGTATGCCAACTAACTCAGGAACAATGCCCCATTCTAAAATTCTCATGACTCAATCAAGTAATCTCTAAAATATAAGGTCATGACTCGTGCCTTCCTTAGTTAGGCTCTAGTCTTATCTGATCTAGGTAGAAATTTAGTCAGGGCCAAGGCTCTGGTCTTATCGGAGCTAGGGAGAAAGTTACATCTTACTTTTTTATACACATTCTTGTACATTATCGCTGAGATAGGTAGGAATTTATACCTTATTTTTTGTACATACTCATGTACAGTGTAGCCCAGATACTGTCTTGCTAGCTAGGAAGTTATGCCTGACCTTCACAATCGCCTTTGGCTCTAAGTTGAGATGTACAGTGTAGCCCTAATGAACTCTCGGTCTTTACATGAACTAGCTAGGACTTTATACCTGACCTTGACAACCGCCTTTATCTCTAGCTTGGAAATCTTGGGGTACAAGCGAGTCGCCCAACTTGTTTTGCCATGTTTTGAAACTTGCGCCCTTGTTATTAGACTTCGATGTTACTAGCACTTGATCAAACTCAAAACCCTGATGATTGTAGCATCAAGCAGTATTAATACGCTTGAGGCACACAACCCCCCATTAGGTAATCAATCCTTGACTTCATTGCTTACCTGATGGGATTGGTTGCCCGGAGGACTTTAATAACCTCCGGGTCCTCCCCACTGTTACATTCATCAGTGTTTGATCAGTTGATACTTTAACATACAGTAATACCTTTGCTAATTTTTTAGGCCATGCCAGCACTGGTGCTAGTGTATACCAAAAGCTACAATAATTGCAAAAAAGTACACTCCATGCCATAAATTTTCTGTATAAAACAGAGGAAAGTTTTTGCTATAATTCTCAATCCTTGCGAGCATTGTTTTGAAATCACCCAACATTTTTCTTTAATGTCGCAGAGAGTTGTTACGAAGGAAAATAACTTTAATCAGCCTAGTGAACGCTTCCGTTCATGGCCTCCTGACAGCTAGCGATAAGCATTCTTAGCCTATTTTCTAATACTTTTCAGAAAGATTTCTATGTATGGAATTTTGTCAAATATTAAAATTGAAATCCATCCAGCTGAATCTATAATGTTCTTATCCATCCAGCTGAATCTAATGTTCTTTGCTCTTTTGGAGCAGACAAAAGATCCTTCTCTGTATGGAATTTTGTCAATATCGAAATTGAAATTTATCCAGCTAATTATAATGGTTTCTCTGTTCTGGAGCAGACGAGACAGATTCATCAGGCGCTTCGTCGATGCGCAGTGTGACGTGAAGGTAACTGATGAAATTAGGAGTGTCTGGATATCTTATTGGTCTCAGGTATGCATCAGCATGTATTATTTACAGCTTAAGAAAATTAATTCATTGGTAATTTTGTATAATCTAGTGTGTTCACAGAAGTGACAATACCGATTCTGGTTCTGTAGTGTCTGGTGAAACATCTTACAATGAAATCATCGATGTAAGACTCAAGAGATGAGTAATTGAATGGTGATGGAGCTGAGATTTGAGGTATCTCTCAGGTTTTTTGCTGATATGTGAATTTGAAGAAAAAACATCAAAACACAATATTGCAGCAGTGTCTCTCAACAAGGAGATTATATCTTGATCAATCCTTACTATGAATATGTAGGAATTTAGGTGTAGGTCGAGTGATTTTTTTCGTGAAGATCCTAATTCTTCACATTCTTGACTTGGAGGGCTGTTGTTGGCTATTGTGGATATAATAAATGTGCTAATGATGCCATGTATGGCAGTCTGCTCTTGGAGAGCTTTAATGTTGAAGCCATGAAATCTTGGAGACTTTAATGTTGAAAGACATGAAATCCATATGTGGCAGTGTGGTCTTGGAGACCTCTAAGTTTGATAGGAGTTTGATAGGAATGAAACTTTGTGCTTGAGATTTATAGCATATTTTCGTATATTATTACTTTCGGCAGGTTATATTGATCAACATTAAACTTGTGTGCTTGATATCTATAGCATATTGTCTTATATTATTATTCTCTTTCTGCAGGTTAGCTCAAAAGCTTTGAGCTTTTAAATTTTTAAACCATATAATTAAATTAAATATTTAAAAAATAATTGATTATTTTAAGAGTTGTTTTCAATGTGACTTTCAAAAATAAATAAAGCTTTTTTGAAAATGATAATTTTATGATAATTTTTTTTAAAATTCAATATGAATTCATTGTTCAAAAATAAATAAAGTTTTTTGAAAATGATAATTTTTTCTAAAATCCAGCATGAATTCATTGAAAATGATAATATAAATAAATAAAGCTTTTTGAAAATGATAATTTTTTCTAAAATCCAGCATGAATTCATTGAAATTTCAATGATAATATTGAAAATGATAATTTTGAAAAGCTTTATTTATTTTTCTAATTTATTTTTTCTAAAATCCACCCTGAATTCATTAAAAATGATAATTTTGATGAGTAAAGTGCATTGAAAATGATAATTTTGAAAAGCTTTATTTATTTTTCTAATTTATTTTTTCTAAAATCCACCGTGAATTCTTTAAAAATGATAATTTTGAAAAGCTTTATTTATTTTTCTAATTTATTTTTTCTAAAATCCACCCTGAATTCATTAAAAATGATATTTTTGATGAGTAAATTGCATTGAATTCATTAAAAATGATAATTTTGATGAGTAAACTGCATTGAATTCATTAAAAATGATAATTTTGATGAGTAAACTGCATTGATAATTTTGATGGGTAAAGTGCAATTTTGAAAAGCTTTATTTATTTTTCTAATTTATTTTTTCTAAAATCCACCTTGAATTCATTAAAAATGATAATTTTGATGAGTAAACTGCATTGATAGTTTTGATGGGTAAAGTGCATGAATTTATTGAATTTTACGAAAATTATAATATTAAATTAAATAATTAAAAAAAAATTATTTAAAGAGTTGTTTTCATTGAAATTTTTTATTATAATTTTGTGAAAATTATAATATTAAATTAAATATATTTTTAAAAATTTGATTATTTTAAGAGTTGTTTTCAATGTGATTTTTTAAAGCTTTATTTATTTTTTTGATCTATTTTTTCTAAAATCTAGCATGAATTTATGGAAAAATCTTAGAGCATCGTGATTGTGTAGAGTTTACTCATTAAAATGATAATTTATTTATTTTTCTAATTTATTTTTTCTAGAATCCACCCTGAATTCATTAAAAATGATAATTTTGATGAGTAAATTGCATTGATAATTTTGATGGGTAAAGTGCATAAATTTATTGAATTTTATGAAAATTATAATATTAAATTAAATAATTTTAAAAAAAAATTGATTATTTTAAGAGTTGTTTTCATTGAATTTTTTTTATTATAATTTTATGAAAATTATAATATTAAATTAAATATATTTTTAAAAAATTGATTATTTTAAGAGTTGTTTTCAATGTGATTTTTTGAAAGCTTTATTTATTTTTCTGATCTATTTTTTCTAAAATCTAGCATGAATTTATTGAAAATGATAATTTTAATGGGTAAACTCTACACAATCCAGGTGCTCTAAGATTTTTTAGGGTGTTGAATTGAATCTATATATGTAGTTAAAAATCAATTTAAATAATACAAATCAAGATTTTACCTTTTTCCACCCGATTCTAGTTAAAAAATTCACGGGAAACTCCAAAAAAATCAGTTTAAATAATACAAATCAAGTTTTACCTTTTTCCGCCAGATCCCAGCTAGAAAATTCAAGAGAAACTCCAAAAAAATCAGTTTAAATAATACAAATCAAGATTTCAAAATGTATTAAAGGTAACTCTTGAGTTAAAAGTTAAAAAATTTGATTAAAAATTTTCAATTAATCAATGTCTAAAAGTTTTCAATTATTCAATGTCTAAAAATTAATTAATTTTATAGAGTTAAAAAAAAATATACCAAAAACTCCAAAAAAAAATCACATAACTTCAAAAAAAAAAATTGAATTAAATTAAAGACGACTCCCTAATTTTATGATTTTATGAGTTAAAAGTTAAAAAAGACTAAAAATTTTCAATTAGTCAATTCTTTTCTAAAAATTGACTAATTTTATAGAGTTAAAAAAAAAAATTCTACCAAAAACCTCAAAAAATTACACAACTCTTAAAAATTAAACGCAACTCTTTAAAAATTACATAACTCCAAAAAAAAAATTTGAATTAAGGGCAACTCCCCAATTTTATGAGTTAAAAGTAAAAAAAAAATGAGTACAAATTTTCAATTAGTCAATGCCTAAAAATTGCCTATAATTTTATAGAGTTAAAAAAATTAGATGAATCTTTTTTATTTTCTCAATTCGTCAATGCGACTGATTTTATAGAGTTAAAAAAAATTAGATGAATCTTTTTTATTTTCTCAATTCGTCAATGCCGGACTTTGACTAATTTTATAGAGTATAAGATTAATCTTTTTATTTTCTCAATTCGTCAATGCTGGATTTTGACTAATTTTATAGAGTTAAAAAAATAAGATGAATCTTTTTTATTTTCTTAATTCGTCAATGTTTGACTGATAAAGTAAAAAATTTGATAAAGTAAAAAAGTTGAAAGTTAAAAAAATTGACTAAATTTTTTTAATTAGTCAATGCCTAAAAATTGATTAACTTTATAGAGTTAGAAAAAATAAGATTCTTTTTTATTTTCTCAATTCGTCCATGCCTGAATACAATTTTTTTGATTAGTCAATGCCTAAAAATTTATTAACTTTATAGAGTTAGAAAAAATAAGATTCTTTTTTATTTTCTCAATTCGTCCATGCCTGAGTACAAATCGTCAATGCCTGACTAATTTAATTTGATAGAGTTAAAAAAAAAATGGTATCACCAACTGTCTATACAATTTATTTACTGTCTATACCATTTATTGATTAGTTTTTTTTTTACAAAGACTCAATACTCCATTAAAAAACACCCCAATCCCACAATCAATATAACCAAACAAATTTCCAGAATGTAATAAACAGAAAACAAAATCGAAATACTGTTCGCTTGTGACTCTTTTTAAACATGGTTTGTTAATTAAATGCTTCGAACCTTTAATGTGACCCTTTTTTTAACAATGGGCTTTATAATTTGAAAATACACGTGTATATTACTTTTCTTAAACAATAGGCTTTATAATTTTGAAAACACACGTGTTTATTTTTAATATGACTTTTTTCAGTAGGAAAAAAAGCTACTCATATATTAATAAAGTAGTATATATATTTTGGATCGTTACTCATATATTAATCATAGCATAAAACACAAAGAAACTTGACTTTTGTACAAAAATGTGTCTTTGCAAAAAAAAAAAAAACAAAAACAAAAAACAAAACTAATTCAATATTTCACAAATTAAAGACTAGAGTCATGTATATAAGACTTTGTTACTTTATGTATCTTATCAAAATATATGCCGTATAAAATTTTGTAAACAAAAATAAACTTCCAGCAATTTTATGCAACCAGTATCTGTGTTACGTCATCATTAAGATCTTGCATTGAACAAGACCTGGTTGTCAAAAGATGAGAAAAAAAACTTACTTGTTTGTTTGTTGATGTCTCTCTTAGAAAGCATATTAGCAGTCCAATTTTGTTCTTTGAATAAGTGGTCAAAGTCAATACCTTGAAAGTGTCTTACCAATATTTTAATTCTAGTCATCCAATTTTTAAAAATGAGTGGATTGAAAACACAATTTCCCTTTACCCATTAGATGATTCATTTAGCATTTCCAAAAATCTGTATGCATTGGATGCCTAACCATTTGGCCTCAATCAAGACTCCCCCCAAAAGATTGATTTTCACTCTACTATTAGCCCTGTATGCTTCCCACCAGAAATGATGGCATTTTGATGAATCTACTCCACATCCTCATGTCCATGCCCTCCTATTGATATATTATCCCCAAGGCATTGGACAATCTATTTTTAGTTTGTCCCATCACCACTTAATGATTTGAAAAGTAGAGGATGCCTTTAAAAAAGAATACTAATTTTCTTTTCGTTTTATTTATAAATTTAATAGTATTTTTTTATGGCTTGTTATAAATTTTGATTATTGAAATTACCTTAAAGAGTTTTTTTTTTTTTTTTTGTAAATTAGGCTAATCTATATTAATTTGAAAAGAGAAATTGTGCATATGCTACAGGCTGGGTTAGTAAGCTGCGCTTAACCAATCTTAGCCTTAGTTGCGCAATTTCGGGGTTGCTTCCGTGGAGGAAACCAGCCCGGGAAATACTTGAAACGGGAAATAACAAAATGCGCAGCAGCACTGGTGTATCCAGAAATTACAAAATGTGCAGAAGCATAAGTATAACTTGAGATTCCGTGGTAATAGCATGCATGACAAAAACCAAGGAAGAACTAAGCAGCTTCGCAGTCCTTAGTCTTCAGCTTCATCATTATTGTCTGGTTCTTCCTCCACTATGGGGCAGGCGTACGCTTGCGCAACCGCTTCCTTTGTATCAATGGGTGGACGCATATGTTTGGTGACCAGTGCGCAGAGGATGGGAGCCACTGGATAATCCGCGTCAGGGACGCTTGTCCAAGTGCCTTCAGAATCCATAATCCGTACATCTGATTCATCATCCTCATCCTCCTGAGCCAGCAGAAAGTCAGTCTTGCGAGTCGGGGGTGCGCCTGATGCACGATGGTAGACTTACGAGGTTCACATCTACCTCTCTGCAGAGCTTGCACGGGGGATATGTCTAGTGTAATTGCCTGAGGAGGAGCCTTCAACAGACTCCAGACGATTGTCCGTCCCACAGTGGTAACGACCAAGGAGTGCCCCTCTCTGCCCTCGACGGATGGTTCTTTGGCGCAACCTAGGGGCCATGGCCTGCTGAAGTAGAGGAGTGATAGAGATGGAAGGATGTGCAGCAGGGGGAGAGCAACGAAGCAGGGGAAAAGCAAGTGGATAGGGGGAATGATGAGAGGGAAAGCACAGACTAATGGGTGTGCATAGACAATTGAGACTGGAGGGACAAATGGAGTTGGGATAAGAAATTAGATGAATCTACGACCGGGGAGTGCCCCTCTCTGCCTTCTAGGGAGGGTTCTTTGGCGCAAACTAGGGGCCATGGCCTGCTGAAGCAGAGGAGTGACGGAGATGGAAGGATGTGCAGCAGGCGGAGAGGAATGAAGTAGGAGAAAAGAAAGTGGACAGGGGGAACGATGAGAGGGAAAGCACAGACTAATGGGTGCGCACAGACAATTGAGACTGGAGGGACAGATGTAGCTGGGATAAAAAATTAGATGAATCTTTTTTATTTTCTTAATTCATCAATGTCGGACTTTGACTAATTTTATAGAGTATAAGATGAATCTTTTTTATTTTTTCAATTTGTCAATGCCGAACTTTGACTAATTTTATAGAGTTAAAAAAATAAGATGAATCTTTTTTATTTTCTCAATTCGTCAATGGCTGACTAATTTAATTTGATAGAGTAAAAAAGTTAAAAGTTAAAAAAATTGAGACTCGAGGGATAGATGGAGCTGGGATAAGAAGCGCAGGCAGGATAAATTGCATCCCAGAGAAGTCTGCGCAGCACAACTCTAGGAAGAGGGCTGCACAGCGGGCTAGTGGCGTAGGAGGGCAAGAACAAAATCAACAAGAAAGACTAAAGGAACTGACTGTGTGTCTCTTTGTGCTGAGGGGCCTTCCTTTTAAAAGTTCTATGACACATGCGAGGGGGAAGGTCATGATTGAGCCTCGCACGCAGTTGCGTGCCATAACCGATTTCATGAGCGGGCTCAAGTGGAGTTATGGCTGATTAGCATATCAATCCAGGTAATCATTTAGGATGATTGTTGCAGAGAGGTACCCTGGAGGGGGTGATGTTGTCCAAGCGTATCTTCATCATGCCTTATCCCATTCATCTCGTGCAGATGGTTATCGGTTCAAGGATCCACATCGGGTGAGGCCCTGTGCTGCAGATCTTCGTCCTCATAGGCGTGTGAGAGGTGATTGTCATTCGTACTCTTGTTCTCACCCGCATCCGGGGGAAATTATCTTAAAGAGTTATTTTATAAGGAAAATGTGAGTATTGTTAAGATCTTTATATTTGTGGATTCTATCAAAATTACTTACTTATGAAGAAAATACATTTATTAACTAATAGATTATTAGATAAATATTAATTTAGATATTATTTAATAAAATCTATTTGTGATATATATATATATATTTCAATTACTTAAAATCTATTTATTATTTAGTATTTAAAAATAATGTTTTTTGTTAATGAAATTTGAATAAACTTTCCCTTTTATCAAATAGTTTAAATTTTTTTAACAATTCAAATCCATATTGAATAAAAATCATTTAAATATATAAATTAAATAGGTCAAGAAATAAATAAATATATATATATATTATCTTCATAATTAATTAGAAAATATACTAATGAAATCATTACAAGGTACATACTTGTCTCGACCTTATAAGTCTAATTCTAGCTTGGAAGTACCAATGAAATCCTTGCAAAGTGCATATTTGACTCGCCCTTATAGTATTTTAGCTAGGCCAAACCTTTATTCAACCTAAGCTTTTCATAATATATACAAGGTAATGTGAATAGGCTTCAACTTTTGCATGGTTTTAGAGGTCTTTAACTCTATAACAATTTAAATTAATTTAAGTTTTAGTCAATGGATCAAAAATTTGATATTCTTATTTTATTCACATTAATTAGGAATGTGTTACTGAATGTTCAGGGTGAAAAGAGATAGCTCTACAACCGAGAAAATGGTAGGGTTTAGATAATGGTTCATTCCTAGGGTTTTGTTCAGCCTAAGCAGCGAAGGAAAGGCTGTATTGTTGGTTCTGAGCACGAATATGGCAACATCATCTTGGGGGAGGGGGGCAGATCCCCTCCTACAGAAATGTAACGACAGGAGAAAGTAGTGGACAAAATCGATTAGTAGGTGCAGGTCTGGTTCTTGGGGCACAATGGCAGGCACAACAAAGGGGTCAGTGTTTGCCTAAATCTTCAAAAAAACCTCGTTTTATTATTCCGCCAAATAAATTAGATCATTATAGAGGTTATATGAAAGATCATGCTCTTATTTGTAAATTTATAGGAATTTGGCCCATTGAAAAGAATTTAATTAAATGGATTCACATTAAATGGCAACCAAAGGGGCATTTAGATATTAAATTTGGGGCCAGAGGTTTTTTTACAATCATTTTTACAAATTTATTGGATAAAGAAATGGTTTTTGAAGGGGGGCCCTATTTTTACCAGAATGCGGGCCTATTCTTGTGACATTGGGAAGAATGTTATAACCTAGACAAGGAGCAGTTTCTTTCAGCCCCGGTGTGGGTTCGATTGTTTGCTTTACCCATGGATTTCTGGGATCTGAAAATCTTGAAAGGGATAGGGAACTTGTTGGGTAGGTTTGTAAAGATTGCATAAACGACCAGGAGGGGTAGATATACTTCCGTTGCCAGGATTTGTGTGTATATGAATATATATGAACCTCTTCCGGAATCAATTGAGTTAGAATATGCAGGGGAAATCTGGCAGCAATTACTTGATTATGAACACATTCCATTTCGTTGCCGAGGATGTCATGAATATGGGCACTTGTATAAAACTTGTCCCCTTAATGATGTGGACCAGGTTCAAAAGCAGACAGTGGCAGAGACAGAATAAAACAAGGAAGAAGGGTTTCGAACGGTTACTAATAAAAAAAGACAAGGTCGAGCTCAGGGTAATCCATAGGTGCAGGAGAAGAATTCACGATAGAATAAAAATAGTTATGAGATATTACAAGAACAAGTACAAGAGGACAAAGAAATGGATGTGACAAATGAGGAATTACACCCTCCCCTGCCTACTAATGTAGTAACTGCTAAAAGGAAAGCTCCTTTAGAAAGCTCGGACCAGGGGGAACAGCAAGATAATAGAGAGCAAGCAGAGATGGAAATAGATATGTTGAAGGATGACCTCACTAAAGAAGAATTACTCATGAAAAAATTACTACAAGATTGGAAAAACCTAGATGATAGGTTCATCCCTGAAGATCAAAAAGTATTATACAAGGAGACATTTGAACAATATCTTATGATTTAGGCATGAAGAGAGGTAGAAGCAACAAATCAGCAGTTGTCTCAGCAATCAGTGGAAGTAATAAATATGCAGTCATCTCAGCAATCAATAGTGAAAAAATCAAGCCACGAACATCACTTGAAGACAAAATTTGGAAAGAAAAGAGGTCGAAAAACCTTACAAGAATCAATCCAATTGGTTGGGGAAACGTTGGTTAACTCTGGACACATCGTTCTAATTTCAACGATGTTCCAGAGAATAAATAAACCTTCTTAATGATAATAATATCCTGGAATATAAGAGGCCTTAATAGTAAAGACAAACAGAGACATTTACAGGAAATAATGATAAAGGAAAAACCCCAGATAATACTCCTTTAGGAAACCAAATTGTCTGGGGAAAGATTAGTTGAAATTGTGAGTAGATTAAAACCCCGTTATGAATTAATGGCTATAGATGCTAATGGGAGTGCGGGGGGTATTGCAATATTATGGAATCTAGTAGAGATGGAGGCTAATGGTTGGATTGGACGGCCTAGAATTATAACTGGTAGATTTAGGCAATTAGGCACTAAGGAATGGTTCTCTGTTTCTTCTGTTTATGGTCCTACCATTCCAGGAGATAAGAAATATTTCTTTAGGGACTTTAGAAATATTAAACTCATTAATCCTGACAAATATTGGGTAGCTGGAGGAGATTTTAATATGGTGGCAGGTTTAGATGAAAGGAAAGGGGGCTCTGGTAGATTGCTTCAGGAGATGCAGGGCTTCACTGATCTTATAACGGATACTCACCTGGTGGATGTTCCGACTAATAATGGAAAATTCACATGGAATAATAGAAGAGGGGGGATACACCAAATTGCATCACGTCTTGATCGATTTTTAGTGTCTGAAGATTTTGTGAGTTTGGACATATTCTATGAAGTAGCTATAGTGCCCTGCCTAGGTTCAGACCCCTGGCCTATTCGCCTGGAGGTGGACGTGAAACAACAGCAAAAGAAACGATCGTTCAGATTCGAAGGGTTTTGACTTAGAGATACTTCCTTCATACAAAAAGTGTGTGGTTGGTGGGAGAGAGTAGATTGAAAGGAAGAAATAGAATGCACACATTTCAATTGAAATTAAAGGAATTAAAGCAAAAAATTAAGAAATGGAATAAATCTGAATTTGGTAACATTCATAAAGAGAAGAATAAACTCCAAGGGCACATGCAACAAATTCAACATCAAATGATTGTAACAGGGAGGACAGATGATCTAATTAAAGAAGAGGGAAAGATTCTTTGTAAACTAGAGGAGCGGAGAATCCAAGAAGAAATGTTATGGAAACAGAAATCACAGATACATTGGCTTCGAGAAGGGGAGAAAAATTCTAGATTTTTCCAAAAAGCTATGATTCAATGCAAGCAACATAATCGGATTTTCTCTCTTAAAGACTTAGAAGGGAATCGAGTGGTTGAACATGAAGATATGGAAAAGGAATTGGTCAATCATTTTAAAGGTATCCTTACGGAACCTAACCATAATAGATCTGGGGCAGTTGATCATATAAAACAAGTTATTCCGAAGTTGGTAAGCAGGGAGCAAAACTTAGCACTCCTTAGAGAAATTACTATGACGGAAGTTGAAGAAATTGTAAAGGTAATGCCAAGGAATAAAGCGCCTGGTCCTGATGGCTTCACTGTAGAATTCTATCAAGCATCTTGGCATTTTTTGGGCAAGGAAATTGTGGGAATAGCTGAGGAATCCCGCCGGCTTCGTCAAGTATTCCCTAGTTTAAATCCAACCTTTCTCACTTTGATACCTAAATTTGATAAGTGTGATACCCCCTCTGGGTTTCACCCTATTGCTTTATGTAATGTTATTTATAAAATTATGTCTATGATCATGGTGAACCGCTTGAAACCAATTTTTCCAACCCTCATTTCACCGAAACAAACAGGGTTTGTAAAGGGCAGACAAATTTTAGATGGTATTGTGACTGATCAAGAGGCTATTCATTCTCTTCGTCATCTTAAAGCTAAAGGAATGTTGATTAAGTTAGATTTGGCAAAAGCCTATGACAACCTTAATTGGAAGTATCTTCAGCAAATTTTACTTTCCTTTGGTTTTGATGATCGTTGGGTCTAGTGGGTGTTGTCAGCCATTACCTCTGCTCACTTTTCTATTTTAGTAAATGGGTCTCCATCAAGTTCCTTTACAGCTTCTCGAGGTCTTCGAAAGGGTGATCCCATTTCTCTGTTCCTCTTCATCTTAGTAGCTGAGGGGTTGGGCAGATATATTAAGCAGAAAGTTCGGGATGGAGTGGTTAAAGGTCTTAACTTGTGGGGTCTGAATCTAACGTTGTCACATCAGCGATCTGTGGATGACATTATGTTGTTTTGTCAAGCTACACTCCGTGAATGTAAAGCGATATTGGAAATTTTAAACTTGTTCATGGAGGCTTTAGGTACGCAGATTAACAAAGGAAAATCAAATGTTTTCTTTTTCAACACGACTCCCCAATCAAAAAAATTTCTTACTAGGACTTCTGGTTTTAGTATGGGGGTACTTCCCTTCAAGTATATTGGGATGCCTTTGTCTGAGAACTCTGTCAAGTCCAGTAGTTGGAAAGATCTCTTAAATAGAATCCAAAAGCGCATGCTTAATTGGTCCTTTAGGGCCTTAAATATGCCTAGTCGAGTTATCCTTCTAAGATCTGTTCTTCAAGCTATCCCTATCTATCATTTTTCAGGTATGGCTTGTCCAAAAAAAACCTATGAGGATATGGTTTGTATGTTTAAGAAATTCTTATGGCAAGGAGCCCAGGAAAAGATAAAATGGGCTCTTCTTTCCTGGGATAAACTTACTTTACCGAAACCTAAAGGAGGGCTAGGTCTTAGAGATCCCTATATTCTTAATCAGGTCATGGGGGCAAAGTTGTGGTGGTGGTGGTTACAAGGAGAAGTAGCGTTATGGCAGTGTATATGGGAAAGGAAATATCATATGCCTCAAACGATAAGGAAAGGCTTAATTTCCTTAATATTGAAAAAGGTTCAGGGATCTGGAATCTTGCAGCTGCAAATAGACACTTGATAAGGGTTCATAGTTTCTGGGAGGTCAGAGACAGTAATTTGGTAGGTTTTCGGGAGGATTCCTGGCAGCAGCGGGAAAAGTTGTTCAAAAGACTAGATTTGGCGGATTTTTTGTTTTTTACACGAAACCCCCACAGGAAGGAAGTTCAAAACTATTGGGAAGATCAGAATTATTTATTTTGGAGGAGATGGAAACAAAAGAAGTAGTGGCAGCAGGCTCCAGAAACGCAGCAATGGGAAAATTTTGCAAAAGAACTCCACACTAGGAAAATTCCTATTCAGGAGGGTAATGATATCTTGCGATGGGGTTATAGGCTGAGAGGAATGTTTATAACTCAAGAAGCCTATCAGTTGCAAGCGAATCAACTTCAAATCCCGGAAAATTGATTGTGGAAGAAAATTTGGTCTATAAAGCATTGGCCGAAAATAGAGCATTTTTTGTGGCTTGTAGGGCATGGGAGGATCCTCACATGGGATCAACTACAAAAAAGGGGAATGAATGGGCCATCAAAATGTGTGATGTGTGAAGCAGTTGAAGAAACAATGGAACATCTTTTAAACCCTTGTACAGTGGTTGATCAGATGTGGTCAAATCTTTACAGACTATTCCAACAAACTAATAGAAATAATAACAGTCTTCGGCAAACAATTGAAAAGTGGTGAAAGGAAGGATACAAAATCCCTGTGGTGAAAAGAGCTTGGATACTTGTAATGGGATTCTTACTTTGGTCACATTGGAAAGAAAGGAATAGAAGGATTTTCCAAGAATGAAAGCTCAACAATGAGGAAATTTGGAACATCACTAAGCAAGGAATTCGAGAAACAATTCTGGCTGAAAAATGGGACCATGAGGATTGGGTAGTTCAAGGACTAGAAGGGAGAATTCTTTAGCATTTAAACTTGAAAGAAGAAATGGTATCACCATCTTCCTGGAAACAATTACCCCTTCCATATCATGTGAGAAATACTTTTTACAAACTGCAATCTGGCTTTGTAAAATTGAATTATGATGGAGCGTCGAAAGGAAATCCTGGCCAGGCAGGTGCTGACGAAATCTTCAGAGACTGTACAGGAACAACTCTAAGAATTTATGCCATTGATTTAGGTTACACTACAAATAATGAAGAAAAGTTAGCAGCGGTGAAATTAGGTCTGGAAATTGCTAATCGTGAGCACTATAATAGGCTGGAAATTGAAGGAGATTCAGCAATGGCCACTAGTATTATTAGAAAACTCCTACAAGGAACAAATTGGGAATCGATTACTAAGAGTTGGAGAATGGCAAGACTGGTACAGGAAATTCAACAAGCTCTGAGTAAAATTGAATACATCATACCTTTGCATGTGAGAAGGCAAGGAAACAAGTCGGCATATTATCTTGCAAACTGGGCATGTCAAACTGCTGACGGATTTCTGGATCGGCCATGGCAACGGGAGGTGTATGAGATCGTACCTGGGCTTCGGAATATTCTAATAGAGGATCAACACTCTGAAAGACAGGAGAATAGTATTCCCCGATCGGGGTGTAGTAGGGGCAGAAAGGTGCTTACCCAATGTGACCGAGACCTCCGTCTGCCGCATGGGGAGGAAGGCCACCACGTGGAGGCAACATGCAACCGTTGGGAGGATAATAGCGATGGGACCTCCAACACCAACTATAATTAATGCTTTGTACACCCAGGCGACTCCAGCTGGGTCGGCCAGCTGGGATGTCAGAAAAGTTTAGGAAAAAGAGCCGAGGGTGCGGTGATATGGATGGTAAGGTTATTCGACATGATATTGTTTGGTTTTTTGTTCTGCAGTTTTATTTGGAAGCTGGTAGCGCTTGCAGAGGTTTTTACCAGAGAAGTTTCAGGGTGACGGTTTGGGTAGATAAGTGGTATGTGTCTCCATACTTACCTTCTCAGCCACAGATTTTTCTCTACCGTCGTTTGCAGATATTGGTAATGGTCTTCTTAGATGATTTGTTTGAATGGAGGTTTGGTCGGTCCTGGTATGAACACATGCAGAAGGTTTAGGAAGTTGGTTGTATGCTCATTCTTCCTCAACGGGTTTTTGTTTTGTTACCCAAATCTCTGTCTGGAACTTTGTCTCGGTCTTTGTTTCTTCTTTTTGATCCTGGTATTGCTAGAATTATGGTAATTGAATTATACTATAATTTTAGGTTGTTGCATCTTTGTGATGGGTTCGTTAAAGGGTTTAATGCTATACTGTGGTATTTGGGTTTTAGATGGGTTGTTTTCTCTGATAAAAACTTCTCTATAGATAAGAAAAATGGGTATGGCCTGGTCCTTGTCCTTTTGTTGGGAAATTTACGGAGCCTGTCGGGGATTCTCTTGTAGCCGCTTATGCTTCTCCTCTGTATGTTTAATTTTTGCAATTCTGCAATTAGGGTTCCGAAGTTTCATTTTCCCATACAAGACTTTTATACTGGTTACAATCTTTGGGTATTTGGTAATGAATTTAGTCTTTGGGTTGTGCTTCAGTCTTTTCGTGCTCTATTTAGTTGTAGTAGTGTCTGGTCTGACAGTTTATCTCTTATCTTTCTCACGGAGCTTAACTTGGGAGATGGAACCGCTCTTCGATCTCTGGCTCACATTTTATCTACGAATCTGACTGGTGTTGTTGTTTGGATGGTAGTTTTAGCATATTTGTTAGGTTTCTTTAAAATGGTTAAAAGAGGAAGGAAGCCTGCTGGAGGAAAAGGCAAACAACCTTCTTCTGAAATGCACCAGAAAAGAGGAAGAAAGTCTGTGCAGCAACATCTAGAACAGTTGGTTCAAACATTTATGGCAGAAATCCCAAATTCAGTTCGCTCTCACATTTATGGTTGGGAAACAGAGGTTTTAAATAATATAGACAGGGAAGATGATATGGCTTTGGAGGATATGTAGAATGTGGTTAATGACCCTGGGCACACTCGGGGCCGAACCTCTTTGTTTCAACAATCAGTTGGAACTTACTGGTTAATTAAATGCATGTTATCTAAGGTAGTTATGTCGATAGCAGAGACAAAGCTGGAATCAACTTTGGCAGATATTAATAGGAACATTCAAGAGATCAATCTGCGTCAATTGCATCAATATGTGAGGTTGGGAAGGTTGGAGAAGGAAATTAAGTCTATGCAGCAGGTCACAGTTGACTTACCAGGGTCTATTGCCAAAGATCCAGCACTAGTGGAATTTGAGGAAGATTAAGGTTATCTTGATCAAATGTCTCACTTTCTTTTTTAGAGGTTAGCACCTTTTTGTATATGCTATTGTCTCCAGACTTAGATATTAAGTATTGTCAGATATGGTATAGACTGTTAAGGCTTTTTATGTTTTGGTTGACATACTTTGAACTTCGATGGCCAAAATACATGGTTTCTTGTGGGTAGGTTGAGGTCTAGTTTTGTATATTTTTGCCCTACTTTATTAATAGAAAATGGAAGGAACCACCTAAGCTTACAAAAAAAAACATTAATTAGGAAAGTTATAAATTCCAAGTATACTTTAAACTAAGGTTTATGATTACTATGTAATATATGATGTACAATTATTATATAACAATTTAACTATAAGAAAAATTATAAATCCCAAGACTGTCTTAAATTGAGGTTCATGATTATCCTATAATATATTTTGTATAATTAATGTATAACATTTTAACTGTAAACAAATTTATAGATCTAAAACTACCTTAAATTGAATTTTATTTATTTATTTTTTATCTCATTTTAATATACCTACTTTAACAAAAATTCAATTTAATGTGGCGACAAAATTATCCGTGTGTCGAAATCTGCATTCATTATATATGGAAAAAATATAAAAAACTTGTGTTGAAATCTACGCATTTTATATATAATAAAATTTATAAATGATTTGAATATTTTTATATATAAATGATATGAATATCCAAAGTGTTTTTTGTATTTTTGCTAGTCTCAAGCTTAGTATATTTTAAGTTTTGTTGGTATTGCTTAGGTTGTTTATAAGTGAGATTTTTTGAAAAAAATCTGGTATTTTTTTTTATTTTTTTATTTTTATTTTTATTTTTTTTATAATTTGTCGAGAATCTGGGGAAGATTTATTCAGATCACAAGTTTGACGGGTAAACTCTTCACAATCGAAGTCAAATCACAAGTTTGACGGGTGAAGTCTTCATAATCAAAGTTCACAAGTTTGACGGGTAAAGTCTTCATAATCGAAGTGTTTTTAACGATGATGAATCTATATATGTAGTAAAAAAAAACCAGTTTAAACAACACAATTCTGGTTTTTTAAACAACACAAATCAAGATTTGACCACAATATTTTTTGGCCAGATTCAGGAAATCTGCCAGAAACTCCAAAAAGTCTTACTTATAAACAACTACATTGTAATGTTTAGTAAATAACAATGTTATGATAGAGTGGTCACCTACATCGGAGGAGAGAAGGATGGCGCGCGCGGGCAAAATTTCTTTCGAACTAGGGTTACAGTCCTTCATCGCCGCTGCCGCCGGTTGGAGATCGATGCTTTGGCGGCGCTATCATGGATTGGGTCACTGTGTTACCCTTGCTGCTCCTCGTGCCATTGTTTGGGATGGGGAACCATTCGTGATTGGGGGGTTTTATTTTTCTGCTGAGACCGATTCATGGATACCCTGCAGAACCAACTGTGGGCGCAATACTCTGTTTTTTCTGCTGGTAGCTCACGCTGGGAGCTCAGTCTTTTTTTGCCATTGGGTGCGGATTCCGGTTGTCTATTGTATTTGCTGGCCGGCCTGCTCATCCTCGCCCTGGACCTCGTTGGTGGGTCGCTATTGGGCTTCGGGTCACATCTGTTTTGGGTTAAATGCCTTGTGGCCGCCACAGCTGCAGACATTACAGAATCTGCAAGAGCATGCTATCTCCTCCAGCGCAGCAGAAAATGGGGCCACCGATTTTAAGCGAACTCTTTGGCTATCCCCGGACGTTCCAAGCCAGGCACAGGCCCACGCCATGAATGATGTGCATATTGACAAAAGATGCAGCCTGCATACTTGCAACATCGACCCTCAGGTAGGTTTGAAACCATTTCAAGTTTTCATTAAGCCTCCTGTTGGTAATAGCATTATTCTATGGTTTCGACAAACAGACTCTATACTACACCTGAAGGAAGAAATCCAATCTGCTGCGGGGTACCCATATCATTCACAGTCACTGATTTTTGGAGGGAAAGCTTTAGCTGACCATTGCACTCTTAAAGACTATGCCATTGTAAATGGGTCTTCCATCTGCCTCAACCTTCGACTGAGGGGTGGAATGATGGGACAAAACAGAGCACAGGGTTCCTCCATGGGAGCAGGGGCATCCAAAACGGTAAACTCTAAAGGCTCATACAGGAATGTCCTATAGGGGGACAAAAACAAATCCACAGTACCTGTGACCCCTGCAGAAATCTTCCCCAAGCCATACATTGTAGAACTGCAGGACAGCATGCCTGAAATAAATATTGGCAGTCTTGACATTGATATGCATAGAACTGCTTACGAAACCCAAGCGATTATAGGCAGATTCAACTGCTTCTGGCCCAAACCAATGGAGTTGTTCCATTGGATTTTTACAAACTGGACCATGGATTGTGAAATACACCTATGTTCCAAGGGTTTCTTCATCATCAAATTCGCATCTACTGAGGTCAGAGATGCCATTATCAATCAGGGACCATGGTTCTGGGGCTCCATGGGACTCTTCATTTCACCATGGTTCCCAAATTTTGATGCCAACACCATGGAGGTGACCAAAATGCCGGTCTGGGTTAGGCTCTACAATCTCTCGCTACATTTTTGGAATGAAAATGTTCTTGGCTGCATTGGAAACTCCCTTGGTAGATACATTAAAACAGACACTCAACGCCTAAAGGAGCGCATTTTCACCATCGCATGAATCTGTGTGGAGGTTGACTTGAGCAAAGGACTCCCAGAGTCCATCATGCTGAATAACAAACAACAGAGATGGACACAGCACCTAGACTATGAGAACACAGCCTTTAGATGCCGGATATGTAGATGCACAGGCCACCTACAAAACTCATGCCCGGCAGCCAAAAGGGATAACAGAAAAAAGAAGAAAACAGGCAAAGCTGCTAAAGGTTGGAAATTTCCCTCCGAAGAGCCAGAACTACAGGAAGAAGAGGAGGAACCAACACCACATGAGAATCAACAAACAGATACCTCCTTGGGCACACAAGAACAAGAAATGCAAGATCCTCTCGACACCACCACAAAGACTCAGCAGGATTTGGTACTTGGAGCACATGACAGTGGGGGAAATAAAAGAACACATACATCAGATACATCAGACTCTGATAAGGATAATGGAGTGCATGCGGCAGAAAATCAGCTTGTCCTTATCGAGACCACACCAACACTTGGTGCTTGGCGAAAGGTTGAAAAGAAGAAGGGGAGAAAATCTTAATTGTAAC
This sequence comes from Pinus albicaulis, assembly GCA_034641835.2. Classification (NCBI taxonomy): domain Eukaryota; kingdom Viridiplantae; phylum Streptophyta; class Pinopsida; order Pinales; family Pinaceae; genus Pinus; species Pinus albicaulis. The sequence goes on from CM076578.1 coordinate 451,360,171, forward strand.
TCTTTTGCTTTTTCTTTTGCGGCAACTTGAATGTCTTTGGACATATTCCAGCTCATACAACATGTAATTTTGTTTTTCTCATAAATAAAATTACGATTTTTTTCTTTGTGAAAAAAACAATGTTATGATAGTGTTATGATAGTTGATGTAAAATTGAGTTAAATCAGCGTCTAAGTCACTTGACATGGGGACACGAGATTCGATGGACACACGGATCGAGTGTCAGATTCGGGACACGATGACCCTGGAACAGGACACATTATATATATATATATTAAAAATTAGATACTTCTTACACAAATTCATTGATTCAAACATAGATTTAAGATTAGATACTCATACATGATACGTTGATACATTGATACATCATACAATCATACATATTACAAATTTACAAAGTATTAGTAATAGACATATTCATCAATGATCCTATAGGAGAAACTCAAAAAGACAAGATAGTAAGATACTGTATTTTTCTCATTAAATCATCAAAATCAGAATGTGTTACATAAGTACTAGCCTCTAGGCTCTAGGTAGTACACTGCCAATGGCAAATAGAAATAGAAAATACAAAACAACTACAGTCTACAAGACTACAAGCCTCAATGAGTCATCAATCCTCATCATCATAATCAACATCACTGTCCTCATCCTGATCATCATGCTCACTACTTCTCTCCTTTACTGCATCCTCCTCCTCCGTCACCTCTGCATCTGCTGGTGTGGAGGATGATGCCTCTACTGTATTGCCATCATCGAATGTGACAGGGTCTAGCACTGACACATTGAGATCCAAGTTGGCCAATGCCAACTCAACTTTGTTGTCCAAACCCATATCATCAGGAAAGACATCCCTATTAGACTAGTGATATGCTCAGGAGATGGTCAGATTGGATGCGATGGGGATTTACCCAAGTTTTGAAACCATCTCTGAAAATTTCATAAAATTTCCCTTTGGTTTCATTTCATACCCACCCTTTGACTATTTCTTTTAAACCCTTGGATTTGGGTACTTTAAGTATCCTTATTTGTTGTCAAATGAACCATGCTTGAAAAATTTGTTATTACTGTTTAAATGACCTGATTTTTTTTTTTTTTTATTATCTTCTTTGCAGTTTATTAACAGAGAAGGTAAAGAAACCTACTGCAAGTTTCATTGGAAGCCTACTTGTGGACTCAATTTTTTTCTTGATGAGGAGGCTGTAATTTTTGGAGGTACCAATCACAGTCATGCTACCAAAGATTTATATGATGCCATAGCTTCTGGTAACTATCCTGAATGAAAGCTATGCATTTAAACTATGGATCCTGCATATGAAGATAGGTTCGAATTTGATCCTCTTGACGATACTAAAATATGGCCAGAGGATCTATTTCCTTTGTAGGTAAAGTACATATAAAATACTTAAGACTGGAACTATCAGTCATATAATCTGTAATATAAATTCTTCTTGCTTCACAATTTTCAAGTGCTGGTAGTAATTCAACTTTATATGCTCTTCAGTTTCAAGCTTTCTGCATTGAACCATGGTTGAAAATTGGATCCTTTTCTTGTGCAACCTGTTGGGAGGATGGTTTTGAATAGAAACATTGATAAATTTTTCAATGAGAATGAACAGTTGGCATTTTTCCTTGGAGCTATTATGCCCGGTATCTACTACACCAATGATAAATGTTCCATACTCGAGTTTTCTCATACTCTGACACGCAGAGGCATAAGCTTGGGCCAAATTACTTGCTGCTTCCTGTGAACGCACCGAAGTGTTCCCATCATAACAATCATCACGATGGTTTTATGAATTTCATGCACATAGATGAGGAGGTATGCTACATGCGATTACTTCCCTGCTAGTATCACCGATCTTCTCTCTTTTTTATTTCTCACATGTGGTTTGGTTTGGCATAACACCTTAGTGAAACTTAAATATCGATTAACTTTTTGTACCCTGATCTAAAGCTAAAATTTTCCATCTAGATTCTAAAATCCCCCATATAGAGGATGATTTAAGGCAACTACTAGTACTAAATCCTTATATAAGCAATCACTAGTACACATTTTATGGAGTGCTAAGATTCAATGGAAATCTCATTTTGTCTATTGCTTTTATTTTTTTGCCTTTTCAAATGGGCAACTGAGAACAGTTTTATACATAATGGTTGTTGAGAGATTGCATTTGTCTAATGAGTTCCATTTTGTGATAATACCACTGTCAGTGTGTGAATTATTTTCCTTCGTGTTTTGACCCACCGATACTCAGAGATCACCGTTCATTTTGAGGAATATTGTCGCGGGTACCAAGTCAAAGGTATGTCAACTAACTCTCGTGAACAATGCCCCATTCTAAAATTCTCATGACTCAATCAAGTAATCTTCAAATATAAGGTCGTGCCTTCCTTAGTTAAGCTTTGGTCTTATCTGATCTAGGTAGAAAGTTAGTAAGGGCCAAGGCTCTAGTCTTATTGGAGCTAGGTAGAAAGTTACATCTTAATTTTTTATACACACTCTTGTACAGTATCACTGAGATAGTATAGGAAGTTATACAAATTTTATGTACTTACTCATGTACAGTGTAGCTCAGATATTGTCTTGCACTTACATGAGCTAGCTAGGAAGTTACGCCTGACCTTCACAATCGCCTTTGGCTCTAAGTTGAGATGTACAGTGTAGCCCAGATGAACTCTCGATTTTTACATGAACTAGCTAGGAATTTATACCTGACCTTGACAACTGCCTTTATCTTTAGCTTGGAAATCACGGGGTACAATCCAATTGCCCAATTTGTTTTTCCATGTTTTGAAACTTGCGCCCTTGTTATTAGACTTCGATGTTACTAGCACTTGATCAAACTCAAAACCCTGATGATTGTAGCATCAAGCAGTATTAATACGCTTGAGACACACAACCCCCCATTAGGTAATCAATCCTTGACTTCATTGCTTACCTGATGGGATTGGTTTCTCGAAGGACTTTAATAAGCTCCGGGTCCTCCAGCTGGTACATTCATCAGGGTTTTATCAGTTGCTACTTTAACATACAGTAATGTCTTTGCTAATTTTTCAGGCCTTACCAGCACTGGTGCTAGTGTTTAGCAAAAGCTACAATAAGGTCTTATAATCGCAAAAAAGTACACTCCATGCATAAATTTTCTGTATAAAACAGAGGAAAGTTTTTGCTATAATTCTCAATCCTTGCGAGCACTGTTTTGAAATCACTTAACATTTTTCTTTAATGTTGCAGAGAGTTATTACAAAGGAAAATAACTTTAATAAGCCTAGTGAACGCTTCCGTTCATGGCCTCCTGACAGGTAGCGATAACCATTCTTAGTCTATTTTCTAATACTTTTCAGAAAGATTTCTATGTATGGAATTTTGTCAAATATCAAAATTGAAATTCATCCAGCTGAATCTAATGTTCTTATCCATCTAGCTGAATATAATGTTCTTTGCTCTTTTTGAGTAGACAAAAGATCCTTCTCTGTATGGAATTTTGTCAATATTAAATTGAAATTTATCCAGCTGATTATAATGGTTTCTTTGTTCTGGCGCAGACAAGACAGATTCATCAGGCGTTTCGTCGATGCGCTGTGTGACGTGAAGGTAACTATGAAATTAGGAGTGTCTGGATATCTTATTGGTCTCAGGTGTAAGCTTAATAATGATTCTATAATGCGGAATAAATACTTAAAAAGAATCGAAAAATAAACTTTAATTCCCAATAAATCATACCTCCAGCCATGATGCTACTCACACTTAGAATGTATTTTGTATGCAAAGCTTCCGGGCTGCTTCACTATATAGAAAATCTGCAGGAGGAAGATGCATTATGCCTTGCATGCCATGAATGAAACTGCTCCTTCCCCTTCTTCTCTCACTAAACATGAGTTTTTTTTTACATTTCCAGCTAATCTCACGGCCACAGAAAATCCGAAGGGACTTCCAAGCTCTGCTCACTCTAACTTGATGGTGTAAAACTGAAGGGGATTGAGTTAGTGAGCTTGGGGACCAAACAGAAGTATTTATAGCCAAGCTTCCATCAAGATTCTGTTGGCTATGTGTCAAGTGTTCCACAGATCATGGTAGAGAACTGTAGTGGGAGTAATGGACCACTTCAGAAGCTCCCAACAAGAAATTAATTAACTGCAGTTGATTTCTGTAATTTAAGGAAATAACTGCAGTTGGTTTCCATAATTTAAGGAAACAACTACAGTTGGTTTCCAGAAATTTGAATCCGTTGGGAGAGGGAGCTTAACATTCTCCCACTTGGTCCATACTTCCAATCTTAATGTCTCATCTTAAAAACCATTGATAATCTGTATTAAGTAATAGATACATGAATCATGGCGATAAGTCCTCTAATGACGAGTATTATCTTCCATGTATTACTATGTATTTATTTCTATTAAAATTTATGTGGCAACAATTTCTTAATGAATAAACCCTATGTTTATTCTTGGTCCTACACAGATGAATTCTCTCAAATCAAATTAAGGTGCACATAAATATGAGAAAAAAAATCACAAAATTAAAGAATTTCATTAAAATAACATTGTTCATACAATGAGAAAATACATAATGGAACCAAGTCCCATATTCATTACATGATCCTTGAATTTAAACGGTGGCATGCCCTTAGTCAAAGGATTAGCGATCATCAATTCAGTGCTAACGTGCTCAATGACCACTTTCTTTTCTTTAACATGTTCCCTTATAGCTAAATACTTAATGTCGATGTGTTTATTTCGACTCCCACTTTTGTTGTTTTTAGCCATAAAAACAACAGCTGAATTGTCGCAATATATTCTCAATGGCTTAGAGATAGAATCCATAATTCTAAGCCCAGAAATGAAACTCTTAAGCCATACACCATCTAAAGTAGCCTCAAAACAGGAGACGAACTCGGCTTCCATAGTGGAAGTGGAAATCAAGGTCTGCTTGGCACTCCTCCATGATACAGCTCCACCGACCATCATAAAAATGTATCCTGATGTTGATTTGCGTGAATCAACACATCCAGCAAAGTCAGAATCTGAGTAGCCAATTACTTCCAAATTGTCCGTCCGTCTATACATAAGCATGTAGTTTTTGGTTCCTTGAAGGTACCTCATTACTTTCTTTGCAGCTCTCCAGTGGTCTAAACCTGGATTACTCTGATATCGTCCCAACATTCCTACAGCAAATGCAATGTCAGGTCTTGTGCAGACCTGAGCATACATTAGGCTTCCGACAGCAGAAGCATATGGAATGTTCTTCATTTGTTCCCTTTCAAAGTCGTTCTTCGGGCATTGGTTCAAACTGAACCTATCACCCTTCACAATGGGAGCAACACTTGGTGAACAATCCTTCATTCGAAATCTCTCTAAAATTTTATTAATATAGGTTTCCTGAGACAGACCCAAGATGCCTCGAAATCTGTCTCTATGGATCTTAATGCCAATGACATAAGATGCCTCACCCATATCCTTCATATCGAAATTTTTAGAGAGGAATTGTTTCACTTCATGCAGCAAACCCTTATCATTGGTTGCTAGCAAAATGTCATCCACATATAAAACAAGAAAAAAGATTTTACTTCCACTGACTTTCAGGTATATACATTGATCCATAATGTTTTCTACAAAACCGAAAGAAGAAATTACATTATGGAATTTCAAATACCATTGGTGGGATGCTTGTTTTAATCCGTATAATGATTTCTTGAGCTTGCAAACCAATTGTTCACCATCACTAGAGGAGAATCCTTCAGGTTGTTTCATGTAAACCTCCTCCTCTAGATCTCCATTGAGAAATGTCGTTTTCACATCCATTTGGTGCAACTCCAAGTCAAAATGGGCTACTAATGCCATAATAATGCGTAAGGAATCTTTCTTAGATACAGGAGAGAAAGTCTCCTTGTAATCAATTCCTTCTTTCTGAGTGAATCCCTTTGCAACGAGTCTAGCCTTGTATCTCTCAATGTTGCCCAATGAGTCTTTCTTTGTCTTAAAGACCCATTTACATCCAATGGATTTTGCACCATTAGGAAACTCAACAAGATCCCAGACTTCATTACTCTTCATAGAATTCATCTCTTCCTTCATGGCATTGTACCATAATTCTGATTCTTTGCAACTCATGGCTTGTGAAAAATACTGAGGATCATTTTCGGCTCCAATGTCGTAGTCAGCTTCTTGCAGATACACAACATAATCATCAGGAATTGCTGATCTCTTTGGTCTAGTAGATCTTCTTAATGTTGTCCCACCATCTTCCTGAGAAGTATGTGGTTCAACTCGTTGTTCAAAAATTCTTGGCAATTCTTGAACTATCTGATCTACTGGAATGTCGTCAGTAGCTTGTGGAACTTCAACAATTGGTTGTTCAACACCAGTTTGTACTTGAGGGGTGCTGTGAACAATAACCAATCTATCACTTGAGGTGGAAGGTTGAGATTCTGAATGATCCTTCTCAGAAACTATGTTCTTGGTTTGATCGCTCCCACTGATCAAGTCATTTTCAAGAAACTTTGCATTTCTTGATTCCACAATCCTAGTGCTGCGAGATGGACAATAAAATCTGTAACCTTTAGACCTTTCAGCATATCCAATGAAATACCCACTAATGGTCCTTGGGTCCAGTTTCTTCTCTTGTGGATTATATATTCTCACTTCGGATGGGCATCCCCAAACGCGCATATGTCGCAAACTCGGTTTCCAACCTTTCCATAATTCAAATGGCGTTTTAGGAACAACCTTGGTTGGAACTCGGTTTAATATATACACTGTCATCTTAAGTGCTTTAGTCCACAAGGATTTAGGAAGATTAGAGCTGCTAAGCATACTCCGCACCATGTCCAATAATGTTCGATTTCTTCTTTCTGCTACACCATTCTGGTCGGGTGAACCAGGCATGGTGTATTGGGCAACAATCCCATGCTCTTGAAGAAATTTTGCGAATGGCCCAGGTGCTTGTCCATCTTCTGTGTATCTACCATAATATTCTCCATCTCTATCTGATCTCACGATTTTAATTTGCTTGCCGCATTGTTTCTCTACTTCAGCCTTAAAGATCTTAAAGGCATCTAATGCTTCGCTCTTTTTATGAAGCATGTAGAGATACATATATCGTGAGTAATCATCTATAAAAGAGATGAAGTATCTCTGACCATGTGAGTCCATGTCTGGACTACATATATCAATATGTATGATCTCTAATATGTCCGAACTCCTATTGGCACCTTTCTTTGACTTGTTGATCTGCTTTCCCTTTATGCAGTCCACACAAGTCTCAAAATCAGTAAAATCCAGAGTATTAAGTACCCCTTCATTTACCAATCTTTTAATTCTTTCTATGGAGATATGACCTAGTCTCTGGTGCCATAATTTAGAGGAATTTTCATTAATAACACATATTTTAGTGCTAGTGTGAACATGCATTGAATCATAAGTGACATTGTTTTGTAAATTAATGCAGTAAAGACCATTAGACAAAATACCATTCCCAACACAATCAGATTTATAAAATAAACTAAAGGATGTTTCTGAAAATTTAAAGGAATATCCAAAAGGTACAAGCCTTGAAACTGAAATCAAGTTTCTAGAGAAACTTGGTACATAAAAGGTCTTTTCTAATTCTAAAACAAAGCCACTACTTAAAGTTAAATAGCATGTTCCTATAGCCTCCACATGCAAGCCCATCTTGTTTCCTGATAAGATGCTTTGCTCACTTCCCACTGGCTTCCTTCGGTTTTGCGAACCCTGCAAGGAATTCGAAATGTGAATTGTTGATCCGGAATCAATCCACCATGTGTTAACATTGACATTAACCATATTAGATTCATAACAAACAAACGAGATTGGATTACCTTTGTCTGCAAGCCATTTCTGAAATTTGGCGCATTCCTTCTTCATGTGTCCCTTCTTTTTACAGAAGAAACACTTGGAATCCTTCTTGATATCGGCTTGGGGAGGTATTTTACCTTTCCCTTTCCGATTGGCTTGATATTTTCCCTTTCCTCGCGTTGCCAGCATTGCACTTTCTCCCATTTCCATCACCAGTCTCTCTTCCTCTTGAACACACATGGTCATGAGTTCATTAATTGACCATTTATCCTTATGTGTGTTGTATGAGATTTTGAAGGTTCCGTATTGGTGCGAAAGGGTGTTCAGGATGTAGTGCACCAGGAAAGACTCTGATATTTCAACTTCGAGTTTCTTCAATTGAGCCACAGTGTCCCTCATTTGCATGATGTGCTCGCGCACACCTTTCACACTGGTAAGCCTTAGGGATGAGAACTTCATGATTAGGGTGCTTGCTAGTGCCTTGTCTGAAGTGACGAATTGATCATCAATGGCTTTCAGCAAGTCTTGGACCTTTTCATGCTGATCAACGGAACCACGAATACCAGTTGAAATTTTAGTCTTAATGGACATCATGCTCAGGCGATTAGATCGTTCCCATCGTTCATAAAGCGTGATGTCCATTGCAGTGTTGGTATTAGTGAGTTTCGGTGGTTCATCTTTCCTAATAGCATATTCTATGTCCATCCACCCCAAATGAAGGAGAACTCTTTCCTTCCAGACCTTATAGTTATCTCCCTTAAGTTCAGGGATATCAGAACGAATTTCAGAGAAATTTGCAGGTTGTACAACTGCATAAAATTAAAAATCACATGCTTATGTTAAAATTGAGGCATAAATAAAATTTCATGCTTTACCAATGTAAATCATGCTTTAAAATTGAATCTAATGACATAAAAATTGTCTGTGGACTAAATTTTCAATTCAAGCAGATTCAATTATTCTTTATGATAGAATTTATCAAGTTATTCACTTAATTCATAATTCTAAGAGTATATTATGATTATAATTTGATATAAATTCTATCTTAGTTTTGAACTTTATGATAAAACTATTAATTCATAACTCCTGTGGGTAAGTTATGAATATTTTATCCTAATTAATTACATAAATATAACAAAAATTCCTGTGGGATAAAATTTATTATATTTAATATAATTAATTACAATTAATGTCTAAATATTCTTTATGTGATCCTAATCAATCATAATATATAATTTTATTTAATTAGAGATGTTGTGGCTTTTCTCTAATCAATTAAAATTATATGGATCACTAGACATTATTTACATAAAAAATGTCTGATATGAGAATAATGATAATTTGCATAAATAAAACTATAATATTCATGCATAACATTTAAGGGTCTCGTATACTCATCCAAAATAGCATGTTTTAATTAAAGCAGAAATAATTAATTCATGCAAATTAAATTGCACAACAATTATCCAAATTGCATATAATTAAACTAAATAAATATTATAAGCATAAAAATTGAGTAAAAATTAGACATATTTCCAAATAAACTTTAATTCAGAAAATTCTCAAAATATGACATTTAGCCAAACATGTCTATAATCACCAAGGCAGAGATAAAAATTGCTCTGATACCAAATGTAAGCTTAATAAAAATTATATAATGCAGAATAAATACTTAAAAAGAATCGAAAAATAAACTTTAATGCCCAATAAATCATACCTCCATCCATTGATGCTACTCACACTCAAAATGTATTTTGTATGCAAAGCTTCCAGGCTGCTTCACTATATAGAAAATCTGCAGGAGGAAGATGCCTTATGCCTTACACGCCACAATTGAAACTGCTCCTTCCCCTTCTTCTCTCTCTAAACATGAGTTGTTTTTTACCTTTCCAGCTAATCTCATGCCCACAAAAAACCTAAAGGGACTTCCAAGCTCTACTCACTCTAACTTGATGGTGTAAAACTGAAGGGGATTGAGTTAGTGAGCTTGGGGACCAAACAGAAGTATTTATAGCCAAGTTTCCATCAAGCTTCTGTTGGCTATGTGTTAAGTGTTCCACAGATCATGGAGAGAACTGTAGTGGGAGTAATGGACCACTTCAGAAGCTCCCAACAAGAAATTAATTAACTGCAATTGATTTTCGTAATTTAAGGAAATAACTGCAGTTGGTTTCCATAATTTAAGGAAACAACTGCAGTTGGTTTCCAGAAATCTGAATCCGTTGGGAGAGGGAGCTTAACATCAGGTATGCAGCATGTATTATTTACAGCTTAAGAAAATTAATTCATTGGTAATTTTGTACAATCTAGTATGTTCACAGAACTAACAATACCGATTTTGGTTATGTATTGTGACCAAGACCTTGGCCAGAGACTGGTGAAACATCTTAACATCAAATCATTGATGTAATAGATAAGTAATTGAATGGTGATGGAGCTGAGATTTGAAGTATCTCTCGGGTTTTTTGCTGATATGTGAATTTGAAGAAAAAACATCAAAACACAATATTGCAACAGTGTCTCTCAACAAGGAGATTATATCTTGATCAATCCTTACTATGATATGTAGGCCGAGTGAATTTTTTCGTGAAGTTACTAATTCTTCACATTCTTAGCTTGGAAGGCTGTGGTTGGCTATTGTGGATATAATAAATGTGCTCATGATGCCATGTATGGCAGTCTGCTCTTAGAGAGATTTAATGTTGAAAGACATGAAATCCATATGTGGCAGTGTGCTCTTGGAGACCTCTAATGTTGATAGGAATGAAACGTTGTGCTTGTAATTTATAACATATTGTCCTATATTATTACTTTCGACAGATTATATTGATCCACATTAAACTGTGTGCTTGAAATCTTGGAGACTTTTATGTTGCAAGACATGAAATCCATGTGTGAAATCTTGGAGACTTTTATGTTGAAAGACATGAAATCCATGTGTGGCAGTGTGCTCTTGGAGACCTCCAACTTTGATAGGAAAGAAACTTTGTGCTTGAGATTTATAGCATATTTTCCTATATTATTACTTTCGTCAGGTTATATTGATCACAACATTAAACTTGTGTGCTTGATATTTATAGCATATTGTCTTATATAATGACTCTCTTTCGGTAGGTTATACCGTAATTTGTTTATGGTCAAAAGCTTTGAGCTTTTAAATTTTTGAAACCATAATATTAAATTAAATAAACTATAGTTTATGAAAATTATAATATTAAATTAAAAAAAAAATATGAAAATTATAATATTAAATTAAAAAAAAAAGGAGGTAGGAAGACCGCTTGGGTTTAACTCTAGCAAGAAGGATGGCAACGGTTTTCTTTGCTTTTCTCACCTCGCGACGAGGTTTTACTTTTGATCTTTCACGGGTTTCCAGCTTCAGCGGTGTCGGGCTAGGGTTTGGTTTTAACCGCAAGGATGGGGATCGATCGTGACTACGTGGATGTAGAGCGGCGCCGGAGGACTTACTCACCGTTTGGCGACATGAAGTTTCAGCGAAGAACCTTGAACGTTTTTTCCCTAAATCGACTGTGAAATCCGGCCATTCAAGCAAAGAAGAAGATGCAGATCCCCTCCCCTTTAGATCTACAATCCCTAATCCGGTTGAAGCTCTGAAGGCTGAATACGTCATTCTCTCCTACAGTGTTGGTCCTCTCAGGGGTGAAATTTTGGGCAGTTACCGCCTTAATGTTCACGGGCCTCCTACCCTATTCCCGGGGCCCGATCTCTCAGTTTTCCCTCCTCTTACCGGAGGATTAGAAGACGTGGTAGCAAGTTGTGGTTTGCATGTGCAGAAAGGGCCTGTAACTGCAAAAGGTAAAGACTGTAAAGGGCATGTTACAGGAGTAGGTTTTCCTTGGGCGACTGGAGGTGAAAAAAGGGCCCCGATCCAGGGCAAAAAGCCGGATTCAATCCCTAGACGCTTGGCAGATTTCTCTGCTCAGGTGAACCGGGCTCAGCTTTAGAAGGACAATCAGGTCGGGGGTATAGGCCATGGATCTGGATTCGAAAACCATCGGAAGTTATTGGAGGGAGGTATAGAGGCGAGCCCCTCCGATAAATTTGAGCCTGGGGTAGTCACAGCCCCTGAGAAGGGTCCGATAGACAAGGAACCCTTGGACGATGGTTCGGCAAGTCGTGACAATCGCGACAATTGTGACCTGGGGAACAGGCGCCAAGAGCTGCCCGACTTAGAGGTCTCAGATGTCCGGCCGAACAAGGAGGCGAGGGTGGGTGATGTGCAAACGACAATTGTGGGAGGAAAGTGCAAAAAGCAGAGTCCTATCCGAAAGAAGGAGCTTCGCCCTTGTTGCGCCCTTGGAGTGGATATCCTTGTAGAAGAAGCAATGGCAGCATCCGAGTCTAGAATAGTAAGCAGAGTGCGTGGAAGGAAATATTCGTCTGATTACATTCGGGACTGGGTTGAATCGGAATGGGCAAACGCGCCAGGCAAACCGATGGAGATTAAAGCCTTGGATAGAGGATGGTTCACCTTGCGCTTTGCCCATAAAGATCATGTAAATTGGTTCCTCGACAAAAATTGGTGTTTCGGCAAATGCCCAGTCCTCCTTCGCAGATGGACCCCCATGTTCAATGCCCAGACAGAAAAAATGAACGAATCTCCAGTTTGGGTTAAACTGCCAGGGCTACCTCTCCAGTTTTGGGTTGATTCGGTCTTCACCTCCATCGGGAACACTCTGGGTAAGTTCTTGGAAGTTGATAGGTCCTTTTTTCAAACAAATGATCTCAGTGTGGCATGGATTCTTGTAAGCCTCAATCCTAGAGAAGGGCTCGCGGACGCCATGACTTTGAAATACACAGAGATGGAGTTCCTTCAAAAGTTGGACTATGAGAATCTACCATTCCAATGCCACAGATGCCATAAATACGGACATTTGGCTAAAGAATGTCCTCTGGGCCACCGTCGTAGAAGAAATCCCTTCAAAGTTGTCAGAAAGCAGTCGGTTTATCCTGCTCCTGACCCAGGCACGGATGGCCTGGAGGAACCCATGGAGGAGGACTCAGAGGCCGATTTGGAGATTGTGACATCAAGCGCCCCCAAGCAGCAGATTGTTCCCGACCCGCTCCCTGAGAATGCACCTGTGTTGACCGCCTCTCCGGCTCCTTCTGCAGCTGGGACAAAAGGGGCTTCACAGGCGGGTATGCCACTCTCTCTTCCCTCATCCCTTTGTTTTTCTGATTCAGTTTCTGTCTCTGTTGTTTCTGAGCCTGGTCCCTCTAGGCAGCTTCAGATGGAGTTCTCCTTCTTAAACATTAACACCTCTCATGTGGATAACCTGGTTGTGTCGGTGCCTTCGCCCTCCGACTTCCCTCCTCCCCCTCCAGTTGAATCCTCGGCCTCCTGGTGTCCCCTGGAGCTTGCTCCCTCCTCTGCTGCTCCCCCCTACAACCTGAGATCTCTAGCAAACCGTCCTGGGAAAGACATAGCTCTTGGTGGCTTAGAGCAGGACTTGGTGCCTATTGGGCCCATAAAATCGAGAGGTAGAAAATCTAACATTTCAAAGGCACAGCATAAGGCAATAATCGATATTTTTGATGGAAAACAAAAATCCCTAACTGGGGTGCTTAGAGCAGCAAACCCACCCCCCGATATTTTGAAATGATTCTTCTTTCCTACAACTGTAGGGGGTTAGCTAGTCAACCCAAAAAACTAGCTTTGAGGGATTTGATCAGATCATACAATCCAGATATTCTTATGCTTCAATAAACCCTCGGTAAAGGGGAGGAAATCATAGCTATTTTATCTAAACTGCTTCCTGGCTAGCTCTTTCAGGCCCTTGATGCAAATGGCCGCTCTGGTGGGGTGGTCACAGGCTACAAAGCAGGAAACCTCAGAGAAATCTCTGCTTGGGGCTATGAAAACACACTGGCGTTGGAGCTATACTCTAAGGAGCTCTGTCTTCCTCTCCTTCTCCTTAATATGTATGGACCCTGTCAGGAGAGGGAGCTGTTCTGGTCTTCTTTCTTCCAAAAATATTTTCTTGCCCACCCTAATCTGATCATTGGAGGGGACCTCAACTTCTCTCTGGGAGTCTCGGAATCCTGGGGAGCCAATGCCCGAGCCGATCCCCTAACAGATTTTTTCCTCTCCAAGATTACCTCCTCCCATCTGGTAGATCTCTCGCTCCTCAAATCCAGACCTACTTGGCGAAATAAAAGAGTGGGCGATGACTGGGTGGGGAAGAAACTGGATCGTTTTCTTTTGGGTGAAGATTTATCTGAAAAATTATCTATCTTTCGGCATTGGGTGGGTGAAGGGGGCTTGTCTGACCACTTTCCGATTCTGATGGAGGCAAAAGGAACTCTCAAAAAACCGGGGTCCCCCTTCAAATTCAACTCCTCTTGGCTTGTCGATGATTCCTTTATAGCTCTCTTTCACTCTACTTGGAGGAGGGACGGGCCAGCTGCTGAGGAGGGGCTGAGTCGAAGTAAGGCTTTTATGAACAACCTAAAACGTTTGAAAGCAGCTACCAAAGATTGGGTTACACAAAAGTCATTAAAGGAAGATGAGGAGTTGAGGGCTATAAACGCAGAACTTGATCTCCTGGAAGACCCCGAAGGGGGTGGCTATGCCACCTTGGCTTCTCGAGACAGAATTCGGAAGCTTGAAGCAGCCATAAGGAAAATTCTCCAGGTAAAGGAGGAAGGTTGGCGTTTCAAGAGCAGGGCTATCTGGCTACAAGCAAGGGACGAAAATACAAAATTCTTCTAGCAATATGCCAAAGGAAGGAAAAAATTTAAACACCATTTGGGAAATGCCAAAAGCGAACGGGGAAAAGGCACAGTCCTTTGAAGAGCTTGCCTCTCTTGGGGTTGCCTATTTCAAAGATCTTTTCAGAGCCCCAGAAGAAGCCTCTATTGCTGAAGTTATAAGAGTAGCTCAATTTTTCCCAAGTTTTATTGATGACGAAGGCAATGAATGTCTGATGTCTACGATCTCTAAAGATGAAGTGGAAGCTACTCTTAAGTCAATGCAAAAAGAGAAAAGTCCTGGACCGGATGGTTGGACTGTGGAATTATTTCTCCACTTTTTCGAGTTCCTTGGCGATGATCTGATTGCAGTGGTGGAAGAATCCAGGATCTCCGGTTTGGTCTACCAGCCTTTCAACGCCACCTTCCTGACTCTCATCCCTAAGTCCGACCATCCCACTTCCTTTAACGATTTCCGCCCCATTTCCTTGTGCACTTGCTTGTACAAGGTCATTGCTAAAATCGTTGCCTCTAGGCTGAAACCTTTCCTCTCCAAAAACATCTCTGTGGAACAATTTGGCTTTTTGGATGGTCGTCAAATTCATGAGGCTGTTGGTGTAGCTCAGGAAACTCTTCACAGTCTGAAAAAGAGCAGGAAAAAAGGGGCCATCATCAAAATTGACCTCTCCAAGGCCTATGATAGAATCCGCTGGATGTATTTAAGGCTTCTCCTAACACATCTAGGGTTCAGGTATGACTTTGTAAGATGGATCATGGGGTGTGTTTCTTTGACCTCGATTGCTGTCCTGACCAATGGTGCTGCGTCGGATTTTTTCAATCCTCAAAGGTGTCTGCGCCAGGGATGCCCTCTCTCTCCTCTGTTGTTCCTGCTTGCAGCAGAAGGAATAAGCCTAATGATCAAAGAGGCAAAGAGACAAGGTGAACTGAAAGGGATTGAAGTTGGGCTCAACCTTTGGGTGACTCACCTCCTTTTCGTTGATGATATTCTCTTATTTTGTGATGGGAGTCGGGATGATTGTCACTGCCTGAAAAGAATTTTAGATCTCTTCTTAAAATCCATAGGTCTAGTCATAAATGAATAGAAATCCTCTATCACTACCGCAAGGCTCTCGATCCCAGAAGTGAATAGAGCCAAAGAGATACTCTCTTTTGAAGCAAAGTCCCTACAGGATCTTTTCAAATATCTCGGGTTCTTTCTCAAGCCTGATTCTTACAGTGTTCAAGATTGGTCCTGGCTACTAGCAAAAATCGAGGACAGAATGAAACATTGGAGTTTTAAATGGCTGTCAAGGGCAGGCCGCTTAGTCTTGATTAAATCTATGGTTTTGGCCATCCCAGTCTACTGGGCCAGTCTCATCTGGGTGCCGAAGTGCATTCTGCTGAAAATTAACAAAATCTGCAGCAGATTCTTATGGGTTGGTCAGAAGAAGGACCATGTGACTCCCTGGGTTGCATGGGACAAAATTGTCAGACCAAAACGATGGGGTGGATGGGGGATTAAGGACTTGTTTCCTTTCTCTCGGTCCTTAGCTGCTAAATTAGCTTGGAGACTGGTTTTTTCGGACAATCTTTAGACCGCTGTAACCAGAAGAAAGTATATCAACCCAATCTCTCCATTGGAATGGATCAGACTGCCTAACAAATCATCAAAAAATTCCTCGGTGGTATGGAAAGCCTTGGTGGCAACTGTACAGATTATTGAAAAAGGCTTGGCATGGAATGTGGGCAATGGTAGATCATTAAGGCTTGGCAGAGACCCTTGGGTGGGTTGCCCGGAATCTTTTGCCCTCTCACGAGATCTGATTGAACATCTAAACAACAGAGGGATTTTCTCCCTCCATCAAATTGTTGATCCTATAAATACTTCCATCTGGCGACAGGAGTGGTTTTCTGGGGAAGCTCTTGGCCTAGAAGAAAGATGGCAAGAGGAATGGAGGGCCTTTCATGCAGGATTGCTGAACTCACACATTCGCATTACCGATGAGCCAGATGAGCTGAGATGGGTGCATTCTCAGACTGGTTTCTACTCTCCAAAGTCGGGATATGATTGGCTTATGTCCCAAAAGGGGTGGGAGGTTCCAAGCTGGTGGGCTAAGCCATTATGGAAATTGAAAGGGCCAGCCAAGACCCGGCTGTTCTTCTGGTGTGTTCTACAAAAGAAAGTTCCCACTTGGGATCTTCTCCAAAAAAGGGGGAAAAATGGTCCAGGGTGGTGCTCCTTGTGCAAGGAGAGCGAGGAATCCTCCAAGCATATTTTCCTTTCCTGCTCTTTTTCTAAAAGCCTTTGGAATGAAATGCTAAGATTGACCAATACTCCTCTAAGATGGGAGGGGGAGGAGATATCTGAGGCTTGGAACAACTGGTGGCAGCACGCTCCCAATGATAAAGTTAGATCGTTGCCCTTGTTGGTTGTTTGGGGAATCTGGCTTGCCAGAAACCAATTGATTTTCAAAGATACCTCCTTTCCCATTGTCAGATTAGCAGTAGAGGGTGTGGCCATTTATGAAAACATCCCCTCTCCCTCTACCTCACAGAGTATCAGGCCTGTTCAGAAAGAAGAAATAAAGGGCTCCATCCCATGGGCTTACTTCGATGGGGCCTTAGATATTAACAGGAGATGTGGCGCTGGTCTGGTTATCTACTTTCCCTTGGGGAATCTCCTCAAAGCCTCCATTGGACTTGGCACCGGAGCAAATAACTTTGCTGAACTTAAAGCTTTGCATTTTCTTCTTTGTTGGCTCTCCTTGCTCAATGAGCGTGAGGTTCAGATCTTTGGTGACTCTTTGAACATAATTAAGTGGGCCAATGGCTCGCAACAGTGCAGGAATTTTCTTTTATCTCCTTTGGTTAATGAGATTATTCGTATTAAAAGGTGTTTTTCTGAGCTCCAAATTTGTCATATTTTCAGGGAAAGAAACTTAGAAGCAGACAGCCTTTCTAAAAAAGGCATTGAGCAGGATATGGGCGCATGGACAGTAGAAGAAGTGGTTGACGAGGTGGAGGCGACTTGCTCCTCCAGTTTTTGCATAACTCTTGAGCTGCCTACAGCTCTCTTTACTTTCTAGTATTATGTTATCTTTGTTTTCATTGCTGTTAAAACTTTTATGTATAATTCAAATATTAACAGGACTCAGTGTTGTTTTCCTCTCAAAGGAGGCCTGAGTTCCTGTCCATTTTTGAGCTCTATACTATCACTCTGCCAGCACAGTGTCTACTAACTGGCATATTTTGACATGGTGGTTCTCCCTTTACTCTGTCTCGGCTGTTTTCCTTTTAGGAAGCTAGGAGTTGGGGAAACCACAGATTTTCTGCTGTCCTAAAGAATGTTTTTGACAGGGCTGTTTGGGGGGAATACCTGGAAATTTCTACAAACAGCTGATTTGGGTTTCTCTAAAAATAAGGGAAACGAAAATGCTCTGCATATGCTATGTAACCTTATATCAATAGATGGTTCGATTTTTTTCTGCGAAAAAAAATTAAAAAAAATTATGAAAATTATAATATTAAATTAAATATTTTTTGTTTATGAAAATTATAATATTAAATTAAAAAAATTATGAAAATTATAATATTAAATTATTTATTTATTTATTTTATGAAAATTATAATAGGAAATTAAATAATTTTTAAAAACATGGAGCAAAGAGTTGTTTTTTTTTAAATCTTATTTATTTATTTTTCATTTATTTATACAAGAATTTGTTGAAATGAAAATTTTGATAGGTAAAATTTTGATAGGTTTTCAGAGTGCTGAATTTATATATCCATATATGTAGAATCTATATATGCAATCCAAAAATCTTATTTGGCAACTCTCAACTCTCTAATTTAATAATAATAATAATAATAATAAAAAAAAAATCAACTCTCTAATTTTATAGAGTTAAAAAATAAATAAAAAATAAAAAAATCATATTAAAGGCAACTCTCTCTAATTTTATGAAGTTAAAAAATTAAAAAAAATCATATTAAAGGCAACTCTCTAATTTTATGAAGTTAAAAGTTAAAAAATTGACAAAAAATGATAAAAAAAATTTCAATTAGTCAATACCTAAAAATTTACTAATTAGGGAATGACTAATTTAATTTGACATAGTTATACAAAAAATGCCTGAAGTTAAAAGTTAAATTTTTTTAAAAAGTGACTAAAAATTAGTCAATACCTAAAAATTGACTAAATTGACTAATTAGGTATTGACTACTTTAGTTGACATAGTTAAAAAAATATGCCTAGAAATTGACTAATTTAAATGGATTTTAAAAGTTAAAAAAATTAGAAAAATTGACTAAAAATTTTCAATTAATCAATACCTAATTAGAAATTGATTAATTAGGTATTGAATAATTTAATTTGACATAGTTAAAAAAATATGCCTAGAAATTGACTAGTTTAATTTGATAGAGTTAAAAAAATATATAGTATTACCAATTTAATTTGATAGAGTTATAATTTAAATGGACTTTAAAAGTTTCAAAAATTAAAAAATTGACTAAAATTTTTCAATTAGTCAATACCTAAATAGAAATTGATTAATTAGGTATTGAATAATTTAATTTGACATAGTTAAAAAAATATGCCTAAAAATTGACTAATTTTAGTCAATTTAACTAATTTAATTTGATAGAGTTAAAAAAAAATATACTATCACCAATTTAATTTGATAGAGTTAAAAAAATATAGTATCACCAACTATTTATACAATTGGTTTACTTGCATCAAATCAATCACTCAATACACCGTTAAAAACACTCCCAATCCATTAAAAACACCCCAATCCCACTGCAAATCAATATAACCAAAAAACACTTCCAATCTAATAAACAGAAAACAAAATCGAAATACTGTTCGCTGTGACTCTTTTTAAACATGGTTCTTTAATTAAAGGAATGCTTCGAACCTTTAATGTGATTTTTTTAAACCAGCTTTGTTAATTGAAACAATGCTTCAAAACTTAAACAATTGGCTTTATAATTTTGAAAATAAAATCGAAATATTGTTCGCTGTGACTCTTTTTAAACATGGTTTGTTAATTAAAAGAATGCTTCGAACCTTTAATGTGACTTTTTTTAAACTGGCTTTGTTAATTAAAACAATGCTTCAAACCTTAAACAATTGGCTTTATAATTTCGAAAATAGACATGTAGATTTATAATTATGATTTTTTTCAGTTGAAAAAAGCTACTCATGTATATTATATTAAAAAGTAGTACATATATTTTGGATTTTTGAGATTAAAAGAATGCTTCGAATCTTTAATGTGACATTTTTTTTTAACTGAAAAAAGCTACTCATATATTAAAAGTAGTATAATATAAAAAAGTAATACATATATATTTGGATTTTTGAGATTAAAAGAATGCTTCGAATTTTTAATGTGACTTTTTTTTACTGGAAAAAAGCTATTCATATATTAATAGTACGTATATTTTGGATTGTTGAGATTAAAAGAATGCTTAGAACCTTTAATGTGATTTTTTTAACATGTTTTGTTAATTAAAACAATGTTTTATAGTTTTGAAAATATATGTGCATATTTATAATTATGAATTTTTTTTTTTTTAGAAAAAAAACTATTTCTATATTAAAAGTAATACATATATTTTGGATTTTAATATATTTATTTTTAAGTAGAAAAAAACTCTATTTATATATTAATAAAAGTAGTATATACATTTTAGATTGTTATTTTTCTTTTTAAAAGATAAAGAATCTTCTCAAAACAACATTAATTGGAAATTTATAGTCTAGAACACAAAGCAACCTGATTCTTGTACAAAATGTGTCTTTGCACAAAATAACTAATCCAATATTTCACAAATTAAAGACTAAAATCATGTACATATGTCTATGTTACTTCCTGTAGCTTATCAAAATATAAGCCATATAAAACTTTGCAAACAAAAATGAACTTTCAGCAATATCTGTGTTGTGCCATCATCAAGATCCTGCATATTATGTGATCCTCAAAACAATGTCTATGTTGTTGTTCCAAATCATAAGGCATAGTTGATAGAACTTCCATTGAACAAGACCCAGTTGTTGATGAGAAAAAATACATACCTGTTTGTTTGTTGATACCTCTCTTAGAAAGCATATCAGTAGTCCAATTGTGTTCTCTGAATAAGTGGTCAAAGTTAACACTCTGAAAGTGTCTTACCAATATTTTAATTCTAGCCATCCATCTAGTTTTTTTAAATGGGTGGATTGAAAACACAATTGCCCCTTACCTATTCGATGATTTCTTTAGCGTTTTCAAAAATTTGTATGCATTTGACGCCCAACCATTTTGTAGCAATCAAGACTCCCCACAAAGGGATAATTTAGGCTCTACTATTTGCCCTGCCTACTTCCCTCCATAAATGATGGCATTTTGATAGATCTATGTAAATCACTCCACATCCGCATGCTCTCCTATTGCTAGCCCATCAAAAAAGTAAATCACTGCTCTACATCATGCCCTCCTATTGCTAGCCCCATCAAAAAAACAAAGAGGAAAATACTTCCATATCTCTACCAATCTAAAGGTTCTATAGCCTTTATATGATGGAAGAAGTCCAATTTCATTGAAATATCCCACACATTTAATGATAACACATTTCATAATATCATTCTTAAAAAAAATCACATAAATTTGAAAACAATCATATATACATTTACTCATATTTTACATATATTTTACATGATTATAATTATTTTATTTTTATAATCTTTATAATTATGATTTTATTTAAAATTAAGTAATTTATCTATTATATATATAATTTTCCAAACTTTCCATCATATATTATCGCCCTAAGGCATTCGAGAATCTATTTTTAGTTCCTTCCATCACCACTTAATGATATATTATCGCCCAAGGCATTCGAGAATCTATTTTTAGTTCGTCCCATCACCACTTAATGATTTGAAGTGTAAGTAGAGGATGTCTTTTTTCTTTTCTTTTTTTAAAAAAGTAGAGGATGTCTTTAAAAAATATTAATTTTTTTTGTTTCATTTATAAATTTAATAGGATTTTTTTGTATGATTGGTTATAAATTTTGATTATCGAAATTATTTTTAAAAGTTATTTTATAAAGAAAATGTGAGTATTTATTTAAAATATTTGAGTTTGCAAAATGACAAAATTATATTATTAAATTTCTATATTTAGAGATTCTATTAAAATTATTTACTTATGCCAAAAATACATTTTTTAACTAATAGATATTAATTTGAATATTTAAATCTCTCTCATATCTATATGTATATGTATATGAATATATTTTAATTACTTAAAATCTATTTATTATTTAATATTTAATAATAATGTTTTTTTAAATGAAATCTGAATAATTTTTTTTTTTATTAATTTTAACAATTTAAATTGAATAAAAATCATTTACATATATAAATTAAATAGGTCAAGAAATATATATATATATATATACCATTTAATTAGTATAATTTTTAATTAAGTATGAAGTTATTGTGAAATATATATATATATATATTTCACAATAACTTCATACTTAATTAGAAATTATACTAATCAAATCTTTACAATGTACATACTTGTCTCGACCAGTTTAACTTTAGCTTGAAAGTATCAATAAAATCTTTGCAAAGTGCATAATTGACTCACCCTTATAGTACTTTAGCTAGGCCAAACCTTTATTCAACCTAAACTTTTCATAATATATACAAAGGTAATGTGAATAGGCTTCGGCTTTTACATGGTTTTGGAGGTCTTTAACTTTATAACAATTTAAATTAATCTAAGTTTTAGTCAATAAATGAAAAAATTTATATTCTTATTTTATTCAACATTAATTAAGAAAGTTATAAATTCCAAATATATTTTAAATTAAAGTTTATGATTACTATATAACATATGGTATACAATTATTATATAACAATTTAACCATAAGAAAAGTTATAAATCTCAAAACTATTTTACATTAGAGTTCATGATTACTCTATAATATATTCTATACATTAATGTATAACAATTTAATTGTAAAAAAAATTACAAATCTAAAACTACTTTAAATTGAGATTTTATTTATTTTTAAATCAATGTGTTTTTAAAAGAGAAAAGAAATGCATTATTCGGTCTCTGCGGCTCATGTGATATTCGCGATGCGGTGATAATTTATCTCTGGGAAATGAAGCTCTGCGGTGATATTAAGTGTGTAATAGAACTTGCATCATTATTGATATATGTAATGATATCTCGCATCATTATTGAACTTTGCGGTGATAATTTATCCTGCTCTCTGTGGCCTGAACTCTGCGGTGCGACTGCGGGTCTCCGGTGCTGCGGCATTGATCGGTCTTCTTCAACGCTGCGGTGTGATTGTGGGTCTCCGGTGGGACTGCGGGTCTGATGTGAGCTGGTCTTAGTTCATCTCTTCTTTGCTAGTGCATTGAGGGAGTGGGTAAATCTCTTTTGTCATGAGGAGATCTATTTTCTTAAGACTGTGCTGGGATGAGGTTTATTTGTTTTGGGTTAATATGGGCTTCGTTTAATAATTGGATGAGACTGCATTGGCGACATCAATTTACAATTTGATTACTTGTTCAACCATCTCTGAAAAGCATCTTCCAAGCATTCGCACAATTGTCTGTTGACTGGTTGCGACTGTGTATTAGGGCATGATTCTGAGCAAGATTTGTTAAATTTCAGACCCAATCCTGGTTTACTTCCGCAGTATGGCTCCCAGCTTTGCAAAGATAATTGCCGACCCAGTTCTGTCCGCCTCTGAGAGTCAAGCTCTTGCCCATATTGTTAGTGAAGCCCCAACTCCCACTGTGGAGGTGGTCAAGGCCTCACTGGATGAGGCCTTGAAGTTTTCTGAAACTGCCTTAATCTGCCGGTTTAATGGCTTTTGGCCGCGGCTGACAGCTCTCCACAGTTGGATCTCGGAGGTATGGAAGCCTGTCATTTCTAATGAAATTAATATCTACCCCTGTGCTAAGGGTTTCTTTATAGTATATTTTGAAAACTTTGAAAGAAGACAATGCATTTTAGATTCTAGCCCTTGGTTTTGGGAAAACTCAGGCCTTTTCATGAAGCCATGGAACCCATCATTCGATCCCTCAACAACAGTCATAACCTCAACACTAGTTTGGGTCAGATTGCCAAACCTACCTTTGCATCTCTGGAATCTCTCCTCGCTAAAAACCATCGGAAATGCAATTGGGAAATTTTATTGCAGGTTCCCAGAAGCAGAGGAATATGCCAAAACCACCTATGCACGCATCTCTGTAGAAATAGACTTCAGCGTTGGATTCCGAGCTGAAATAATCCTAACAAGCAAAGACTATGTATGGAACCAGAAACTTGACTATGAAAGTGTCCTCTTCAGATGTTGATCCCGCTTTGAGACAGGCCATCTAGTGAAAAATTGCCCAAAAGTCTCCCAGAAAAATTCTGCTAGAAAGATTCACCATAGATCTACATGGTGGGAAGGAGCACAAAAGGAACATTACACTATTTTCAAGGAAGAATACTCTCCAGAAAACTCTGAATCGCAAGAAATTAGGCAAGATAGAAACAACCCTCAAGACAAGCAGGGGGAAAGCCCCGCCCAACAACAAAAAACCGAACTCGACAGCCCCTCTAGCATCAACAATTATGAGGATTCGAATACCACGCAAAAGAAATCTTCATTTAGCAGAAAAGCAAATCTCCTAGATCCCGAAGATAAGACACCAGTGTCCCAAGAATCATAAGAGATGAAGGAAGTGCAAAATAAAGGAAGTTGGAAGACCGTAGAGAAGAAAAAAAAAGCTACAACACCAATCTCGCGAAGAAAGACGAGAAGCCAGACAGTTAAGAACTAAGAAAATTATAAGTCCGAGAGACCAAAGTTTGATCTCAGTAGACATTAACCATCATCATTGTCATCATTTAATTTACCTACTTTAACAAAAATTTAATTCAATATTCGTTATAATTTTACTCCCAGAAGTAAAATTCTTAATGGGTTATATTTCAAATGTCTTATACTGGTACGAAATAATGCTGCGATAAAAATATATTTATCCGTGTGTAGAAATCTGCATTTTTTATATATGGAAAAAATATAAATCTTGTCTTGAAATATACTCCTCTTTTTTTTTTTTTCCTTTTTTTTTTTTGGAGATTTTAAAAATGATTTTGAATATCTTTATATATAAATGATTCAAATATCAAAAAAAAATTTCTATATTTTTGTTACTCATTAGTTTAGTATATTTTAAATTTTGTTTTTATTTTTTAGGTTGTTTATAAGTGAGATTTTTTGAAAAAAAAATTGGTTTATTTTCTGATTTAGTTTGTCTAGAATTTGAAAAAAATTTATTCAAATCACAAGTTTGATGGTCAAACTCCTAAATCTTTTTTTGACCAAATTCCTGCCCGAAATTTGCCATAAACTCCAAAAAAATTCACTTATAAACAACTCCTTAGTTCTAATGTTTAATAAATATTTTGACCAAGCTAAATAATAATGTTATGATAGTGTTATAATAGTTGATGTAAAATTAAGTTAAATTAGCATATATTCATTTTAATTTTGAAATTATCAAACACTAAGAATCTAATTTCTCAATATATAAATCTTTCTTTAAATTTTATATTCAAAAAATTTTGCACATTGAAAAAATTAATCTTTCTTAACACTTCATAAATAAAAAATTAAAATAAATCTAAACTATTTATAAATAATTTAAAATATTTGAAATGAAAATGAATCTAAACTATTTATAAATAATTTAAAATATTTGAAATTAAAATAAATCTAAACTATTTATAAATAATTTATAATATTTGAATAAGTTTAAGATATCATATCAATGCCATTTTTTATTCATATAAAATGATCAAGGTTATGTATATGTTTTTATTTTTAAATTTGATTTTCTTTTAAATATTTTTATATTTTTCTTTTTAAAATGGATTTTTTTTTTTTTTAATTTTTTTACATTTCTTACTAGCTTGTCAATTTTTTTTTTGGATTTGTTGACCTATTAAAATTGTGACAAAAATAATTAAACAATACATTTAAATATTTAAGCAATATATCTATTCATTATTAATTCTGAATTGAAAATAATGAATTGAAAACTTGTGTTCTAAATAATTTTAAAAGATAATTACTTCTAGACACTTTTTTTTTCTTTTTTTCTAAATATAGAAGGGATATTGTAATGCCATGTCTTATTATGTTATTGTTATGTCATGTTACTAGGGATATCGTAATGTCTTGTCTTAATATGTTATTGTTATGTTATGTTAAATGAAAAAATTAACTCAATCAAATTACATAAAAATAATAATAAATAGTGAAATAAAATTGTTTAATAATCTATAATTTTTGGAAATGATATTATATACATATAAATATATGATGTTTCAGCTAAAAACATCAAATATTTTGAGATACAAACTTACTGAAGTTTTAACAAACAAATTTTTTTAATGGTAAAAACAAATTTTCTCATTATTAAAATAAATTTAATCTCATTAATAAACATATTTTAATCGTTTTATTAAAAAATATATTAATAAATATATATCAAATTCTTTATTATTATTACTATTAGTTACCGTATCAATCAATATATATATTTAAATTAATAAATAAATTTTACTTTATCAATTTTAAAAAGCGAAATTTAAAGTGGATAACCATATATTAACCACCACTCTTAATAATTTTTTTCCGACAGTTTGTAAACACACACTGTGTATGCTGAAAAGCTAGCAAGCGCAATATAATACATTAATGAGTATTAGCTAAAATGACCATGTGCATCCATTTAATAATCTTTTTCCCGACAGTATGTAAACACAAAAAGCTAGCAAGAACAATATAATATATTAATGAGTAGTAATAAGTATATGGAGCTAAAATGACCATGTGCATCTATTGCTAAGGAAAAAAAAGTACATGAGGCTTAGAAGCAGCTTTAGGATATTATAACGGCCTGCAAGCCAAGCCAGCAAGGTCAGCCAGCAATCCCGCCCAGCCAGCCAGCCAACCAAGCCAGCGAGGTCAGCCAGCGATCCCGCCCAGCCAGCCAGCGAGTGAAGGCTAGGTTGGCCTCTGTGCCCACTCGAGCAATTTCCACTGCACTGAAAAAGAAAGCAAAAAAATAATAATAAAAGAGGAAATTATGAAAAAGATTTGATTTTTTTCCTGTGTTTTTGTTTTTGTTTTTGTTTTTAGCTGATGTCATTATTTGGATCTGGATCAACTAGAACCAAAGCTAGATCACAAACTTTCTCTAGATTTAGGGGTTTTTTGTGCTTTTTTGGTTCCACCAGGACTTGACAAAAGTTGTTGTTCTTCTAATTCTGAACCTGGGGATGGTAGAGTGGTGGATCTCTCCTAAACCACAACCTCTCCCTCTCTTTTGCCTATGCTTTGTTTTGGTTGTGTTTATTGGTGTCATCTTCCTCATCCTCTGAAAAGAGGAGGTTCACTAAATTGTCATCCTTTTGATATGTCTGTGTGTTTCTTTTTCCATTTTAAATTCTTCATTGCCATAAGACACATGTTGTTAAGATGATTTGTTTGGGAATACACATAACATCTGAAGGTCGTGTTCTCATAATATAGAGTTTGTGATCGCTGGAAATTCTTGTGCTTCAAAGTGAGGTGATATGGTAAACCTTTGCTAAGATCTATCTCCACTCAAATCCTAGCAAAGGTGAAAATTCCCCCACCATTCTTAATAATAACATAACTTTACAATAATTATTAATAAGGTCAAGTAAGAGTAGACTAAGTGGTTGAGGTGGGTTGTTAACTCCCTCACCACCCAGGTTTAATTCCCTAAAATGAGATGCTTAGCTTGTATTCCTTAGGCTTAAGGAGGTTATCCTAAATCTAGTACTACAATTTTGTTGTTCATGTATTTTAAATTGAATTCAATTCTCTCAATATATCGTCATTATGTATACCTACATATAATCAATCTAAATTATTCCTATATATCCTCAATCTAAAATCATCACTAAAATTAAAATCATTCTTTAACTTTAAATTAAAATTCACTGTCGTGGCACACATCATTCTTTAAATTAAAATTAAAATTATTCATGGTCTATATTTACATATATCTTGTATCTTTTGTATCTTGCACTGAAATCCATTATATCAAACATTCTTTAAATTAAATTAAATTCTTTATTGTTTATATTTTAATTAGCCATTATAAATAGGTTTATTATCCAAAATCTAGTACTACAACTTTGTTGTTCATGTATTTTTAAATTAGATTAAACATCCTCCACATAGTCCGAGAATTTCTCTCAATATATTGTCATTATTTATACCTACATATAATGAATCTAAAATATTCATACATATCGTGGATCTAAAATCATCCATACCTACATATAATGAATCTAAATTATTCCTACATATCCTGAATCTAAAATTATCCCTAAATATTTCCCGAGCACACATCATTCTTTAAATTAAAATTAAAATTCCTCATGGTCTATATTTACATATATCTTATATCTTGCACTAAAATCCATTATATCAAACATTGTTTAAATTAAATTTACTTCTTCGTTGTTTATATTTTATTTATAAATGTAATGAATGGGTCATGTTTTTAATTTTTTCACAGATTTGTTTTTCAATTTCTCTTTTTTTTTTGGTAAATTATGTTTGAATTAATTCAGAATTTTAAAATATGTCATCCTAAGCATCATAGTTCATACAATGATCGATATTCGTTTACTTCAAGGGAAACCAAATCTGTTGACTAATAACTTAAGATCAAGTGTAGCAAAATAAAGCACATGTTACTTAAAACTACTAGAACTATCATGAACTTAACTGCATAGAGAAGAAAATAACTGCTAAAAGACATAAAATGTGATCAAGAGTTTGAAGAAGTCATAGGAGCTGGGTCTTGGGCACTTGTACTGGCATGAGTAGAGGGTTTATATTCACACCGAAGATGACTTTCCAAGTGAGCTAGTTGAGCATCTTGACTAGCCAAATGAGAGCACTAATATCACTACACCCAATTAATTTTGTTTAATAGTCAAGAGATGAGGGAGGACCATCATCAGGAGGACCACCACCACCATCTAGAGGAGGACCGTTTGCCCCAATCAGGGGAGTTCTTGCTTTACTCCGGTGAGTGCCAAAGTACTTGACACTCCGGATCAGGGGGACCATACAGGGGCAACGTGTGACAGTCCTAGTGGACAGTGGGGCCACCCACAAATTTATTGATGCCCAGATGGTGGAGCGTAGGGGCATCTAGATAGAGACATTTGAGGGGTTCTTCGTTTTGGTACCAGGAGACCAAACCATGAAGTGTACGAAGTATGTTCCCGGGCTAACTTTGAAGATGGGGAACTACTCACTCACTGATCACTTTTTTGTGGTTGATGTTCTAGACACCAATGTGGTGTTGGGTGTCCAGTGGTTGTACGCATTGGGGAAGGTCATCACTGATTGGCAGAAGCTGGAGATGGAGTTCAAGGGGCCAGATGGGAAGTCAATATTATGGAGGGGAGTGCACTCTTATTCACCTCAGACAGTTTCAGCTCACCGAATGGAGGAAAATCTATGACATGGAGATGTGGAGCGGGTAGTTGAGTTGAGGATTTCAGAGATAGGGGCACGAGCACAGTCTACGCATCTAGATATACTGGACTTGTTGGAGAAGCACTAGGGGATTTTTGAGGATGTTCCACCAGGAAGACCACCATACCGTGGATTTGAGCATACTATTGAGCTGGAGGATGGGGTGTGGTAGGGTCCTATAATAATAGGGATCATAATTTTGAATTGACTATGTTAAAGTCTTGTAATATTGTACATACTTTGCTTTTTGCAAATGTTTTCCTATATTAAAAAATGTAAAGAGGGTAAGTCCTAAAAAAAAATCAAAGGACTAAAAGAAAAATATCAAAAAAGAAGATAAAGTATGAACCCCACAAAAAGAAACAAAAATAGATCCTGAAAGTGTTGCACATTCAAATGCCACTACTCTTAGTTTACTTTATGCAAATAAAAATTGTGTGCAACTTGTCAAAAATGCCACAATTCATGATGATCAGATTGTTTAATCTTGATTCATTCATGCTTTTAAATTTCATGTAATGATATTTAGAGAATAAAAATCTAGCCAAACCATTTAATCTTGGTAGATTAGTAATTAGGTAGAGAATAAAAATGAGCTCATCAGTTTAATCTGAGCCATTGGATGTTATAAGGTTAGAAATAGGTTAGTTTTCTTATCAAAAGAAAATAAAAGGGTCAACAAGCTCAAATGCACCCAATAAATGAAGTAAAAAATGTTAGGGTAAATAAAAGGTAGGTATATTACTTTTACAAGTAATGGAAAGCATCAATCAGTTCATTTCATATCGCTAATATCCCCCTGATCCCCTTCCCCTTGCTAAAATTCTATTTCCACTCTTGGAAGACATTTTCCCTTGTAAAATACCCCTTTCCCTTTATTCTAACATTTTTCCCTTCATTTCACCCCCTTTTCCCTTCCTAAAAGCCATTTCCCTAGTTAAAAAACACATTTTTCTTTGAAAAATAACTTCCCCTTTTACTAATTCCCTTTTTCATTAAAAAAACATGCAAAACCCACTTTTTGTAAAGTTTAGATGTCTAAGAAATATCAGGCCCCATTGCAAAAATCCCTCCCCGATATCCTTTTAACACTTATTCCTAATGTATTTTTAACATCTCACATATATATTTCCCCAACCCCCTTATTGTATTATAGACTATAGTTTTTAACTTATCCCGCTTTATACATTTTATTAACCCCCCCCCCCGCTCCCCCGGCCCACTACATGCTAACCCCTCCACTATATTAACCCGCATTATTATATTAAATCCCTTTTTTAATATATTTACCTCATTATATTACCCGACCACCATTGTATTAACCTGACCCACATTTCACATATATATTACATACCCCTCCGCATAAAATATTCTCAGTCCCACCTATCAAATCCTCCCACCTCATCTGTTCGTTCGATTGGCGCTACCTAGATCCGACCATTCCCGAACACTTTCACACTTTCAACTGTCTGACGTTTAAAACCAATCGGGGGTGCGAAATGAGTGGTTTTGCAACCCTGCCCATTTGCCATGCATCAGTCCCACGTCTTATCGCATCCCTCTGACTAAAACCACTTTACCACTTTTCATCATGCGATAACCGCCAACCATCCCCGCACCTTATGATGAAACTAGTTACTGTTTGAAAGTTAAACCTTCACGCCATATGATTAACTACATTCAGTTAAAAGCAATAAAGCCCGCCCTAAAACATTTTTCACCATTTCTGTCGAAAATTGTGAAAAAGAAGCCTTCACCGACCTATTTTGAAGCCAATCCAGACTCGAATTCACGCCTACTACTACCAGAACCATTGCCGACTCAGAGTTAAATCTTTGAACACCAAGAAAGCTCCTGTGGCGGCCATAACCCCTTCCAAAGACCAAAATCACCATTTCACAGGTAATCCTAAGCGCCTGAGACCATTACTTAAGCAAGAAAGTAATAAATTGATAATTGAACAAGTTAAAAATGGCCCCCCAGAGTATTATAAGTGTAAATCCTCTGGAACCACCTGTACTAGATGTTGAACACACTCCTCTAGCAGAAAAAGACTTCAAAATCAGTGATACAATCATTGATTTGAACCTCCTAGAGCTCCACTACTAGAGCCATGATAAATTCATAGAACAAGCTGATGATATCCACCTCTGGGATTCAAATCTACCCAGGTACATTTTCCCACAGACCTTTCAATTCCCTGAAATCATCAGACTATGTCAGATCAATTACTTGCCTAATCAAATAGCTCCAGTAACCCCTGGCCAAGAGATTCTATTCACAATCACTGCAGAATCTATAAATCAGATGTTACAGATCCAACCCAACCCTGATGAAGCCCCATTATCAATTGAAATCCTCACTGAACTATATCAGAAGCTGGACTTTCCCAAGAGGTTCAAAACATTCCAAACCTTCCTACCTCCATTAGTAGAAACCCCAAAGATAAACCCTCCATACTCAACTTCCATTTTTTTAGAGAGAACCAGATAGATTGTCACAATGTTGTCATGCATTTTAGGGTACTTTACTGATGAATATGTAGATGCTTCTATTCTAGGTTTTCTGTTCATATTTTACCGAAGACAACCTCCAGCTTCTACATTTAACTTTGCTCAATACCTATCAGATGTCATCCATGAGAACCTAGTCAAATTACCAGAGGAATGAATGTTTAAATATTCATCAGTTTTGTTTCATTTGTTCTTGTATTTCCAATCAGAAAGGTTTGCAGTTAGCGCCCAAAAACTGGGCACAGAGGGTAACCCCCAATCTGTAGTCTTCTAGACATCCTTGATCAGAAAGGATTCCACATAATTCATCTACAAAGACTTCATTGATTCATTTTTTCATCCAGTTGTCAACATGCTAAGCAGTAGCATTCAACCTAGGGTCAGTGAAGAGATAAAGAAAGTATTGCAATTGTCAGAACAAAGTAGAATAAGAGACTGGTATTTATACTAGAATCATATTGAAATTAAGGTATATGGATGCTAGCTTATTCCATACAAGCTCCCCAAATGCCTCTCAATGAGATTATTTGCATTGGAATACATCAGACAGATCCTAAACTCATATGAATTTAATTTCCTGTCAGCAAAGAAGAAAACTCAGTTTAAGATCAAGAACTAGTTAGGGCCTTTTATTTTCAATAATAGGAATGTTGGTCAAAAAGCAGATAAGTGTTTACAAGATTTCAAATTCAGTAATAGTTTCAAATGGTAGTATGATACTTTGGGAGTCATCAGTAAACTAAGAGTCAAATTCAAATTGACTCATTTTGTCCATGAGTCAAAACCAGAGATTGAAAAGTATTCCAACTAGTCAGAGTGATTGGAAAATACTTCACAAGAGGTGGAGAAACAGGTTGATACTAGTCCATCTTGCACACTCCAGCCCCACAAGACAGGAACTAAAAGAGAGTAAGAGAGGAAGGCTCTTATTCTGCTGAAACCACTTCGGACACGAAATTTAAGTTTATGTACAAGAAAAAGGCCAAACTAAATCCAGTAATTGAACAAGAAGAAATAGTTGAGACAATTGAAATCATTGATATAGATATAGTGGTCAGAGATAATGCACCTCCCACAGTTTCAGAGGAAACACACCAGCCATCAACCTTTAGTGTTCAGATCATTCAGAAGCAACATAGTGTAGAGGTTTCTTCATCAAGCAAACCAGTGGATAAAGAGAAAGATATAATGGAGAAGTACAAAGAAATCAAATTGAATAATGAGGCATTGAAAGTTGTGACTTATGCCCAATATTGAAAAAACACACCTAGTGACCAGAACATGTTACTTTCGACCTTTGATTACAAAACAGAAAGATGAAAATGACCCTTTTGTAGCCAACAGTGCAGGCTCCAAAATCATCAGAAGACAACAAGAAAATAGACTTTGAAGTTATGGCTAAAGATGTTCATCCTATAGATCAGATTGAGTTTCATAAACAAGCAGGAGAAATGATTTATTCCACTATGACCAACAAAGCTTTGAGTGTCCAAAAACTACAAAATTCTCTAGAAAATATCAGAGCACAGTTAAAACTAGAGAAGACATCCTCACAAGCAAAGGATAATAGAATCAAATCAATTGAAGAATTGGTCATGGAGGTTGGATATGATCCAAAGAATATCAAAGCAGCTGAAGAGCTTATCAAGAAAAAAAATGCAGACATAGTTGCATTGAAGAAACAACTGAAGTTACCCACCACAGAACATCCACAAACTAAAGATTTTTTGGAGAATGATAGTCAGAAAGATGAAATGATGAATCTCATCATTCAGTTGACAGCTCAACTGAAAGAGATGGAAACTGAAATGGACAAATTAGTGCAGGAAAAGAAGGCCAGCATGGAAGCAGTTACTGTTACTGCCATTCCCATAGCTTCTTCATTAGTTCCATTACCTACAGTAGTATCAATTACTACAGCAGTCCCAACTACTACAGCAGTTCCAGTGACAACAAAAGTTTTGGCAACACCACCTACTACACCATCAACAATATCAGCTCATTCCAATGATGAGGCAAGTAAATTGATTAAAGCCATGCAGGACATGTCAATACAGACTACTGAAATCAATAGGCTTAAAGAACAAGTAAAAATTCTAGAAGATGAAAAGAAATTGGTTCAAATCATGTATAAATTTGAAACACGGAAATCCAACAGGTTGAATGACAAAGTCCAAAAGTTAGAAAAAGAATTAACATTGAAAGAGCCACTAGCTCAAGAAAAGCAACAACTATGGGCCAATATCATTAACTCTGTTAATGATATTTGGCCTTCTATCCAAGTCATATTTGAGCAGAAAGATTTAATAAAAGAAGCAAGTGAAGCTATTCAGAAAGTCAAAAAGGAACATGGGAAGAAACTAGAGGAAGACACTGAGATAATTAAATTTCTCAATTCTAAAAACAAGCATGAGTTAGAAGAATTTGGGATAAGTGACAGAACATAAACAATCTTAGAGGTAAAAAAGGTAATTTCCAAGAGAAATCTAATGACACAGCTTGGAGATAATTGTCAAACCATGGAGCTAGCAGTAAATAGATTCATGAATAAATTTGATGTTTTGAGGCAGAAAGGAATGCCTATTCAATTAGTGATCAATGACAGACTAATGAGGCATGACGATTATGAAAAAAAGATCAGAGAAGTGGCTAAAGAACAGTCCAACAATTCCTCTATGAAAGGAATTCCTACAGGCAAAGTACTATATCAAATTTTTGAAAATCTCTTTTACCTCCAGCATGAGGTAAATCATATTTTTGTAAACATGCCTACATTTACCAAGTACATTGAAACAGATGAGATTTACAGGAGGATAGTAAATATCAAAATTCCAGATGAAGAAGCTTGGGAAAAACTGTGTGATTTACTGTGACAGGTAAAAGTAAAAGCAGGTAAGAGTAATCAGGTTAAAGGTGAAAACATAAAAGATAGATAAAGCAGTAAGGTAAAAGAAGAATTCATAGGTTACAGATAAAAAACATAGTTTAAAGATGAAAGACGGATTTAAAGACAAAGCAGCGTGAAAGAAACATCTAGAGAGATAAGACAACAAAATATCAAAGAAGCAAACAACAAATCCAATAAACAGGGACAACTTGTATTTAGTTACATAGGTGTCTATATCTTCTTGTATGAAGATATTTCATTTCCCTTGAATAAATCCTTATTAGTTGCCCGGATATTTTGTATTAAGTTTTGTATAAATACTTCAGCAATTTGAGGTATTGAGGATCGATTCCTAAACATTTCTATAGTTGTAATTGATCTAAATACTTGAGGGTTTATTATACCATTTTCAAGTCAACAGACATGACAAGTAATAAAGGCATTGCATTATAGGATTTATGTGTTGAGCTACTCCAGTGAAGTATATTTCAATTTTTCATTGTTATTTTCTTAATTATTCCATAAACTTGCATGGTTTTCCAAATTTAAATGTTATAACAGGAATATTATTGCAGAATTTGTTTAACTGCACTATGTTCTGAACTGTTATTCATTTTAATGTTTTCCTCTAATATCTGGATCTGAGAATCCTTAATTTCTCTCCCATCCCGATTGACCTCTTTCACCTTCCTTCATCATCTAGTTTAAGGAATCCTTAACTGCTCCTTGATCCCGATTTAAAACCACTTCACCATTCAGCCTTTAAGATCTGATTTTGCTCAGCTACCCTGCCTTGTGAACACTTCCTTTAGAACATGATTCTGTCCTGTTTTCTTGATATTTTGACTCCATAGCCCAATGGAAAATAGATAGACACCTATCCATCTAAATCAGTAATTCCACCAAACAAATCAAAATAAAACCAAATCAATCTTACATAACTAGCCTAAAATGAATTAAAACAACAAAGTTAAATCATTAAGAGAGAGCCCTCTCTGAACATTAGGAAGGCCATATCCTAATCTCGAAAGTGGTTGATAGTTACCTCTAATATTTCTTTAAACACACATAATAACCCTTGGAAATTTTGGAGTGATAACATATTGGTGACCATATAGGGGAAATCAGTCCTCAGTTTAAAATAAACCTTAGAGGAAACATTTTTCATCTTTTCACCTTAAGGTTGTTTTAGGGTTGTTAATATTTATCATTAAAAGTTAAAATTCTGGCTTAAAAAAGAACATACTATACCTGGCTCATCCTGATCCACAACCTACTATAATTGTTGATGATCTTGGCATAATTTTAAGAAAAACTAAAAAGTATAAAGTTTAGGAAGTAGTAGTCAATTAATAAAAGCAAATTCACTACCTAAAGAATTATCAAGTATATAGGATATTCAATTTGATTTATCATTTGAGCATTCTTTGTTTAGAACCAAATCTGAAAATTCAATCTATGATATTGTAATAGATCCTGATTTTATTTAATTCATTAAACAAAATAAGGAAACTATACAACTTGACTTACATCAACAGGTTCTAAAGACTTTTTATGAACTTGATGTTTTGACCTCAAATTTGATTAAAGATATAGATGAATCATATTTTCAACAGTGAGTTGAATTAGCTTCCCTAGTTGCTGCTACCCCTAAGCGTTTTACCATTCTGTAAATTCAACTATATTCAGTGCCACCTCGTCTATAATATCCAAAACAGTTCATTCCACAAAATCATTCATCCCCAAACTTCCTCTTCAACCTAAAGTTTCAAGCACATCCTATAGCATTCCAACTACATCCTCAAGTGTTTCAACTTCATCTGCAAGCACTTCAAGCTCATCCCCAAGCACCACAAATTTACCTCCTAGCCAAGCTAGAATCTTAGCCATGGCAGCCAGATATGCCCCTTTGGTCTTACCAGCTCAATTACATGCCATGCCACAGGATTACCAAAGTAAAATCTTTCAGTTTGATGGTGCTGGTCAATATACTGCACAACGACATGTAAATAAAATGACTGATTACTTTGAATTACATGAAGTTGATGAAGATGATGTTCAAATGAGATTGTTTGCACAAACATTAGCAGGAGATGTTAAGAAATGGTTTAAAGCTTTACTTGCTGGTCATATTGTTGATTTAACTACTTTCCATATATTGTTTAT
Organism: Pinus albicaulis; assembly: GCA_034641835.2. Classification (NCBI taxonomy): domain Eukaryota; kingdom Viridiplantae; phylum Streptophyta; class Pinopsida; order Pinales; family Pinaceae; genus Pinus; species Pinus albicaulis. Next base: position 451,396,870 of record CM076578.1, read on the forward strand.
CAATAGATGGGAAAGAAATAAAAACTCTTTACAAATATTATCTAAATATGAAAACATTAGAAGAGCTCCTAATGAATCTGTTTAAGATTATTGTATTAGGTTTAACACTATTTATAACGCAATTCCTGCAAATATCAAACATCCACCAGACTTGGTCCTAATCAAATTTCCAGATGGTTTTGATACTGATATGTAATATCAATTGAGAGAAAGAAACCCTGAAACGTTAGAAAAGATGCAAAGTAATGCAATTAGTGTAGAAGTTAACTTATTAGCTAAAAGAGCTAGGATGAGAAATGAAAGAAGAGTAACCATTAAGGATGAACCATCTAATTCAGACATTAAGATAGATAGTTTAGCTAAAAGTATGGAAAGAATAATGGATAGATTAGAAAACATGGAAATAAAACCTCAATGAGATAATCAACAAGGTCCTCAAATCAGAAATCCCAATTTTAGGAAGAATCCAAATACTGGTAAATCAAGAGAAGCAGCACCTGATTAATTGATTAGACCACCTTTCCAAGAAAACTATGTTGAAAGTTATCAACAAAATGAAGAAGACCAGGACACCCAGATAAACTTAATGGGAATAAATGATGAAAATATTAATTTTCTTACCCAAGAAGAACATGAATTATACATGTTACAACAATTACAGTTAGAATCGGGAGAGTCCTTTGACTATAAACAACGTTATGAGTCTGCAATATATGAAGTTCACAAACAATATAGCCTTAGAAGTAAGAAGAACACAGAAGCCCCTACTGAGAAAATAGTCCAAACTCTGAACAAGAAAACAGTAGAAGCTCATGTGTCCAAAGTACTACAACTTCTCCCTAGAGAAACTCATAAAACTTCCACTCCAAATATTGTAGACATCACATCTGCTGATACTCAAACATCAATTGCTGCTAAAACTTCAACTGCCACTCAAACTGTTCCAGACAAGAAAATTGAAAGTAAAATAGTGGAAACACAAACTAAAATACCAATTGTGGATAAAAAAGACAAAAATACACAAACTGCAATTGGTAAAGAGGAAATCATTCAGTTAGGCAAAACTCAAGTACCATTCAATATTAAAATGGAGATAGCCAAATTGAAAATACCAGTTCCTTTAACAGAGGTAGTGAAAAATGATTTATACAAATCACAAATCACTAAAACACTGAACATAGGGGAAGGAGAAGATGTTTTTAACCTCAATGATGACCGACCAGAATTATTATTTGGTCCTGAAGTTAATGGTAAACATCAACAAGGAGGTGTCCCCCCACTCTACATTAGTTTGAACATTCATGATAAAATCTTACACAATGCTATGTTAGATTTGGGAGCATCTCATAACCTAATGCCAAAAGCTGTCATGGAAAAACTGAACTTAGACATCACTAGACCATACAAAGACCTATTCTCATTTGATTATAGTCAAGTTAAATGCCTTGGCCTTATAGAAGACCTATGTGTAACTCTATTCCAATACCCAGCTAAGAGTATTGTCATGGATATTGTAGTTGTTGATATCCATCCAAAGTATGGAATGTTATTACCTCGCTCATGGGGAGCAAAATTATCGGGATCACTACAGTTAGATATGTCATATGCTACAATTTCTATGTTTGGACAGCCAAAAAATATTTATAGAGAAACTTTGATGAAATATTTGGTCAGTAGTGCAGAAAAACCCCAAAATTATCCTATTTATTCCCTACATTTTGATATGGACTCTTTTGTCCTATTCAATTCAAACACTGGCAAAGACAAAATCACTGTTGTAAAACGAAAACATAAAGAAATTGACAGTGACAATATAACTCATGAGTCTATGTGGCATTTAGATTTTGATGGTTTTGTAAACGGATTAGGAGCAGGAGCAGGAGTATGGATTTATAATTTATAGAATGATCATTCGGAAGGACATGCTTTCAGGTTAAGCTTTAAATGCACTAATAACATGGAAAAGTATGAAGCATTAGTGTTAGGATTGCAAATTGTAGGAAAAATTGGTGCCAAAAGAGTTTCTGTCATGGGAGACTCAGAACTTATCATAAAACGAATCAAGGGAGAGTATCTTGTGAATAATTCTAGACTTAGCCAATACAGAGAAACTATATTAGATTTGATAAAAAAAAATCTTGAAATTAACTTTGTTGTTATTCCAAGAAAGAAAAATATGAAAGCTCATAGTTTGGCCACTTTTGCCAGCACATGCAGATTACCTTTTCAGCCAAATCATCAGTACACTGCTGAGGTAATACATAGGCCAACAATACCTGATAATTTGAAATATTGGCAAATATTTTCACAAGACTCACAAATCTATAATTTTATGAATGCCAAGGGAGAGTTTCAAAACTGTAATATAGATACTTACTATACAATATATTATACAATAAATAGTGAGATAGATGTAAATGATGTAGATAAAATTGAACCAACTAAATTCACTAAAATAGAAATAGATAAATTAGAAACAATAGAAATAGAGGAATTAACTAATGATGAATCAGAAATTTTGAACCTTAAAGATAACTTTTTTCCTAAGGGATTAGACCCATTAGAAGATATTTTTCACTCAGATGATGTAGCTAGAAAACCCAAAATGGAGCCCCTAAGGTCAGACATAGAAGAATGTAACATAGGAACCGAAGAAAATCCTAAACTTGTCAAAATATCCAAAGTATTACCTCCAACTGAAAAGCTGAAGTACATAAGTCTGTTTAAATAATTTCAAGATGTATTTGCATGGAGTTATGAAGACCTCAAGTCTTATGATACCAACATTATTCAACATAAAATACCCATCAAAGAAAATCATAAGCCCTTTAAACAAAATCTTAGGAGAATTAATCATGTTCTTATGCCATTGATATAGAAAGAGGTTAAAAGGAATTACAAGGCTCAAATCATAGTACCCATTAGATATTCTAATTGGGTCTCTAATTTAGTCCCCACTAGAAAGAAAACAAGAGAAATTAGACTTTGTGTTGATTTCAGAAACTTAAACAAAGTCTCGTTAAAGGATAACTATCCCCTCCCCAAGATGGACCATATTCTAAAAAGGGTAGTAGGGTCATCCAGAATTTCATTACTTGAAAATTCCCTTTGGACTGATGAATGTTGGAGCTACATTCCAAAGAGTTATGGACATAGATTTTGCAAAGGAAATTCATGAATTTCTAGTCATTTATCTAGATGATATCAGAGTATTTTGCAAAACACATAATGAACATCTAGATAATTTGAGAAGAGTATTCATTAAATGCAGAAAATTTGGTATTTCTTTGAATCCTAAAAAGACACTCTTTGGATTAGAAGAAGGTAAAATCTTGGGACACATAATTTCCAAAGAAGGCATTAGAATTGATCCAGCTAGAATATAAGAAATTTTAAACATCAGTCATCCTAGAAACATCAAAGAATTACAGGCATTCTTAGGTAAAATAAATTTTCTTAGAAGATTCATTTCTAATTTAGTAGAACTAATCATAGAATTGAATAATATGTTAAAAAAGGATTTGGCACTTAAATGGATAGTAGAGACTAAAAATTCTTTTGAATCAATTAAAGAAGCTCTCACTAAAACACATGTCCTCATAAGTCCTAATTTCAAAAAACATTTTATAATTTTTTATTTTGCTTCAGAACTCACCATTGCAGTAGTCTTGTTGGAAAAGAATGATGAGGGTTATGAACAACCCATTGCCTTTTTTAGTAAAACCTTAAGAGAAGCAACACTAAAGTAAAATATTATGGAGAAACAAGCACTTGCTTTTGTGAAAGCTATAAAGGATTTCAGAGTGTACATTATATACTCTCACATAATTTCATATATTCTGAATTCAGTTATAAAGGACATTCTAACTCAGAATGGGCCAGATGGAAATAGAGGAAAATGGATTGCCACAACACTGGCATATGACATTGAAATAAAGCCTGAAAATTTGATTAAAGGCCAAGGTTTAGCCAAACTCATGGCTGAATCGAATTGTCGAGCCTTAGATATAAATTTCATTGCAACAATAGATGATCAGGAAGAGATGGTGACTCAACATATCAGTGAAGCTTTTTTATATTCGCCTTAATATGCAGAATTTTTTTATTTTTTTTAACTCAACCTACAAGCTCCTCCTGGTTTATCTAGAACTAGAGGTAGATTCTTGAAAATGAAAGAAATGAAATATTGAATCATAGATAATGATTTATTTTGGAAAGATAACAGTGGCATTCTATTAAACTGTTTATTTAAATATGAAGTTGATAAAGTAATGCAGGAATTTCATGCAGGAGACTGTGGATGACACCTTTACTAGAAAACAACTGTTGATAAAATTTTGAGGGCAGGTTTTTACTGGCCCACTCTTTTTTCAGATGTTAGAAAGTATGTGACCTCCTGTCACAAATGGCAGATATTTGAAGGGAAGAAGAAACCCTTGCCATTACCCCTCAAACCTATTTCTATAGAAATTCAATTTCAACAATGGGGTTTAGACTTCATTGGTGAAATTTTCCCGCCCTCCTTTGCCCATCATAAATGGATATTGACAACCATTGATTATTGTACTAAGTGGATAGAATGCATGCCTTCTAGACAATCCACAGACTCTTTCATTATCTAATTTCTTGAAAACAACATCCTTTCTATATTTGGATGCCCATAAAATCTCATTACTGATAATGTTGCTGCCTTCAAATCCAAGAAAATGATAGAATTTTGTAACAAATACCATATCTACCTTGGCCATTCCACTGCCTAATACCCTCAAGGTAACGGACTTGCAAAATCCTCAAACAAAATCCAAGTTAATATCATCAATAAAATGTTAGAAGATAACAAGAAAACCTGGAATAAAAGGTTGGTTAATGCCTTATGAGCAGACAGACTAACTACAAAGAAATCTATTGGTACATCTCCCTATCAATTGGTATATGATATGGATGTTGTTTTTCCATCCTCATTGGGAGTGCCAGTTGTTATCACTCTATTAATTCTCTAAGTTGTGAGATTTTGATTTAAAGTTCTAAGAACAGTAGAGGTAACCATAGACCAACCTTTAAACTCTAGGATCTAGCCTTCCTAGGTTTCAGAGAGGGCTCTCTCTTTAATATTTAACTTTTTTTTTATTTATAAAATATTAGGCTAGTTATGATTGTGCAATTTGGTTTTGATTTGGTTTGGTTTGGTTTGGTGGGAAAAATGACTTAATGAGATGGATAGTGGGAAATTTGTTTGTCCATTGGGATAAAGAGCCAAAATTCAAGTAGACAGAACTAGGATCAAGGTCAAAAAGTCAAATGTTTTTAGGGCAAGATAGATAAGTCTTCGAATATCTTGGAAGGATGATTTGGTGAAGTGGTTTGATCGGGATAAAGAGCAATGAATGTTTATTTGATTTGGATAAGGAAGGAGTAGACAGAGGTCATTTGAAAGAGGGAGCAATTAAGGGTTCCCTACTCTGGAAATCAGCAGAAAACATAGAAATGATAAACAGTAAAGACAGGGTGCTTTTAAAAAATCCTAAAATAATACTTCTAAATTATCATTCAAATTTGGAACACATATATGGATGCATGAAACAAAGAAGATAAACAATGACAAGTAGAAATTACTTCACTTCAATGGCTCATCACATGAATCCTGAAATATGATGCTAATTTATTCGATCCAGTCTCCTACTCAAAATTGTAACACAAAAGCCTTCAAGTACAACAAAAATGACTATAGAAATATTAAGAAATTTATTCCATACTAATATTTCAAAGAGTGAAGTATTTATACAAAAATGTTTACAAAATATCATAGAATGCTTCTAGGAATTATCTAAGGAGAAATAAAATATTTTTACAACAAAATAGTGACAACTGCTTAACAAATCAGTAAGTTGTCCTATTTATCCAAATAAAATAGCAAACTTTTTGAAGATTAGGTGCAGCTGGCTCCCGTGGCGTCCTCTTTGCTGGCTCAGATATTTTAAAATCTGTTTTGAAATATTATCTTCTTTCTCTTATACTCTTTCACTCTGATACTCTTTAACCTCTGTAAAAATTTCCTTACTGGTGTAATAAATTCTGTTTTGACTCTGAAAAAGTCAGCCAATTGTTTTATCCTTTTATCTGCAATTTGACTTTTATAGTAAGTCAGTGAATGATTGCCAAGATTCATCATTTGGAATTTGTATCTTTTTCAGCTTCCTGAAATTTTCATTTGCCTCAGTATATCTATAAAATGTTGGTTTTATGACAAATAAATGTCTTATCTCATGCTGTAGATAAAACAAGTCTTCAAAAATTTTATGCAAAACTTTCCCTATGGGGATTCCTTGTCCTTATGTCTTGTTCACTTGCTCTTTTTCATATTCTATGATTTTCTTATTGTAATCCTCTTGTGGCATAATTTTATCATTAATGACCAAAATATTAGGCAAAATTCTTTGCCTCAAATTTTCAAATTTAACCATAAGCTTGGTTATGGCTATGTTCATATTTTCACAGTTCTCTTCAAGTTCTTTCATCAGATTCTTCTTTGAAATGACTTTCCTTATTTCGAGGATTGTCTCTGTTCTATCAATGATCTCAATTTATTCTAACTCCTGTTTCTTTTGCTGTTGAGAAACTTGATCAATTCTATGGCTTTCTCAGGTTTGGCACCTATCTCATCTTTGGTTTTCTGAATCTCTACTTGTCTGCCTTCAGTAAATCTCTTTGTTCAAAGATTACCTGAATTGAGGGCCACGCATCATTGATGGCTTCAATGATTTTGTTCCATAACTGGTTGTTCACATATGACAATGGCTCCTTCAAGGTTAAATCCTTTTCTAGTTTTTTTAGTTCTTCATTTAACCTATGTTTTGGCATTGATTTGGGCTAGTTTCCTTGTATCCTCAAGATTTTCTATCACTTTCTTTAAAATTTTAATCTCATTTGTTTTAAGTGACATTTATTCCATGGCTTTTACTAGTTTATTGGCCTCATCTAAATGTTGAGATGTTGCAGTAGATGACTCTATAGCTGAAGTTGTGGATGATATCACTGGCACTGTAGTAGCTAGTGGTACTTTGGGTGCTAACTCTTCTGCGAGAGTTGAAGGCACAACTGTAGTAACCATGGGAATCACTGAAGAAACTTCTTGTGCTTTTGTAGTTTCCCTTTCATTGACAAGCTTGTCCATTTGAATTTCCATTTCATTGATATGTCCTGTTAACTGAAAAATTAAGTTCATCATATCATCCTTTTGAGTCTGTTCTTATATAATTTCTTTGGCTTGAGGATGTTCAGTTGATGGAAGCTTGAGTTGTTTCCTTAAGGCTACAATATCAGCATTCTTTTCTTCACTAACTCTTCTGCAGCTTTGACATTTGCAGAATCATATCCAACTTGAATGACTAACTCTTCTAAAGACTTAATCCTAAGATCTTTAGCATATAAGTAAGATTTGTCAACTTTCATTTGATCTCTCATGTTTATGATTGTATTCTAAAGTTTTTGAACACTCATAGCCTTGGTAGTTATAGTAGAATATAACATCTCTAAACTTTTCCTATGAAATTCAATTTGATCTAGTGCATTATTATTTTATGTTGGCACTTCTAGATCAAATTTCTTGTAGTCTGCAACTGTCTTTGGAGTCTTCACTGTAGGTTGTAGTATTGACATAATCAACTTTTTATTTGAGTAGTCAAAAGTTGATAAAATTTTGTTTTGAACACCTGGTGTTTGCTTCAAATATTGAGAGTAAATCTCATTTTTGATCTCTTCATTCTTTGTCTTAATATGCTTATATTTTTCTCTGATATCAAGATCCTTTTCCTTTGTTGTCTGTGAGGAGAATGCCTCCATATTCTGTTGTTTTTCTACCACCTGTGTATTTGAATTATCAATCTGTTCTTCATTTAGATTCTCTGTAATTGGCTCATTTGTGATGACTGTAGGAGCATCTTTATTTGTTACTGGAACATCTGTGTCTTCTACCTCAATAGTCACTTTCTCTTTATCCACTAGATTGATCTTAGGCTTTTTATTGTATCTTAATTTGAACCTATTCTCAGTTGTGGTTTCGACAATGTATGTTCCTTCTTCTCTGATCCTTTTAGTAGCTTTCTCTTTTTGATCTGCAGTTTGTAAGGTGTGACTAGTATCACTCTGTTTAACTGCATCTACCAAAGTGTTTTCTACCCATTCAGTTTGATTGACATACTTCTCAATCTCTGGTTTTTTCTCATGAATGTAAGGTGTTAGTTTACACTTAACCCTCATTTTGCTTAATATTCCTTGTGGATCATAGTTCCATGAGAAACTTTCTTCAAATATGTACTCAAGTAATTGTTTCGTTGCTTTCGTATCTGCATCTTTGTTATTACAAATAAAGGGTCCTACTTGATTCTTCAACTTAAATTGTGTTTTTTTCTTATTTGCTGGGAAGTTGATAGAATCAGAATTTAATATTTTCCTGATGTATTCCAAGGAAAAAACCCTCATTGGTACATATTTAGGTAGTTTCTAGGGTAACAGATTAGAGCCAAAAACTATGATTTCTCTGTGTTTTTCATACAAAAACCAATCTCCAGTTATAGTCTGCTCTGATAGCTGTAGAAATTTCTTCATTTCATCACTAATTCTTGGTTGTTCAGTAATTCTCAACATGTTTATCAATGGATGAACAAAGAAGTCTGGAAACTTTGTATAAGTAAACTATGTGGACTCTTTTCTAATCAAAAATGTCCAAAATGTGACTGAAAGTGGATTTTACTCTATATCAAGTTTCTAGAGGGTTATAGGATACTTATTTTCTTGAAAATATAAGAACATATGGAATAGAAAGGATGTATATCTAAACACTCCTTCAGTTGGCAATTTAACAAGCTGATTATGGATATTATCAGCAATGTATTCAACATAGTTGAAAATAACAGAAGGAGGTTGTCCTAGTGCAAAAGTAGATAGGAAACCTAGGATTGATTCATCTGTATGCTCATCTGTAAAGTATCCTAGGATGAATAACAACATGGAAATGACATGCCTTGAACATTCTGGAAATTTTGAAGTAGAATATGGAGGGTTGATTTTTGGAATTTCAACATGTAAAGGCATAAATACTTGAAAAATCTGAATCTTTTGGGAAAATAAAGGCCAATGTACAACTTTTTAAGTGCTTCTATTGAAAAAGGAATTGCTTTAGGATAATGTTTGAGCTATAACATCTGGTTTATGCACTTAACAGTAATTGTAAACAATATTTCTTTGTTTTCATTTACCATTTCTCTTTGTTCAGGTACATAATAGTTCTAACACAACCTAATAACCTCTGGGCATGGATGAGTGAATTGAAAAACATATTTGGGTAGATTTTATTCCCAAATTTGGACTTCTTCAACCTAATCTAAGGATTTTTCAAAGCTCCGGTTTTGAAGGTCTAACAGATTGAATTCTACTATTGGATATGCTATTTTGTAGTCCACATCTGCTAAGGGGATGTGTTCAATGTCTACAACAAGAGGTTATAGAGGGTTCACAATGATCACAGTATTAGATGGCATAGCTGGAGTGGATTTTGGAATTTTTACGTTTTTTTGGATTATTGAAACTCTGTTTTTAAGCTTTTTGGATTATTTTGTAAGATTCAATGGTTTACAGAAGTATTCTTTGATTTTGACAGAGGTTCATGGATGAAAACAGGTACAATTTGGTTTTTCCCTTGGATTTTAACCCTCAATTTTAACTCCAAATTGTATTACAGACTCTCACGGATTTATAAAATAAGAAACAGGGGTTTCTTTTACTTTTTCAGTGGATATTGGGCTAAAAAATCGTTTCAAATTGGGTGCAGAGGATCAAGGTTAGTTGCAGAGGATTTCTGGGTTTGATTGGAGTTTTATAAGTCTACAAAATCTTAAATAAACTCGAGTTTCTCCTTAAAAATTGAACATAGTATTAAAACAAGGGTTTGTAATCAAATTTTGACATGAATTTGACTCTTTTCGGGTAAATAGAAGTTTTCTTGGGGTAAACGAGCTTTTATTTGTGCAGGTATAGGTCTTTGTAACAACTCTTTGGGCATTTGACATGTTCCTGGTATATTTTAAAGGTTTCCAGAAACTTTCTGAAGTCTTTTGGCACCAAACACAAGTTTTTTGTAGGTTCTGAGCTTTAAAACAAAGCACAGGCTTCGTTTTCTTCAGTCGGGAGGAAGAATACAGTCGGATAGTGCAGAAAAGGGTTGAATAACGCAATTCAGAAGTTTTTTTGGCATTTTAGGTCTAAAATAACCTACAATTAATGGCGGTCATATCGGACAAACTGGTGGTTCTTGGTTTCGAATGTGAAAAAACACAAGTGGTTATCGCGTAGGAAAAAAGTGGTAAGTGGTATTAGTTGAATCGAATGCGATCCAATAAAGCTCGGCCGCGTGGAAGAGAGAGAAAAAGGTGAAACCACATATTACGCGTGGTTAGGAAAATGTTAGGATCGCGCAACTTAATTTGCAATATGGCATTTTGATCATTGGATTGAAGGGTCAGGATGTGAATGGCTCTGATTGCATCTTGGAGTTTCTCGGCGATAATAAGTGGGGTCCGGGGTTTGATATATGGCGATATAGGTTTGAACCTTATAAATATATATATATATATATATATATGTATAATTTGAAAAACTTATATTATATGATTGGCGGGAGGGTAATATTATATGGTTAAATAAGCATTTACCTAATGTTTTAACCAATGGTGCGGGTATGTTTTGTTTGATTGGTAGTATATATTATATGGTTAATAAAACATTTTTACGTGTTTTAAAACCATAGGGGAAAATATTATATTATAAATATGTTTAAACCTATGGGAAAAAGGTGGGGGTTTATTATTAACATGTGGGATAAATAAACATAGGTTTTAACATAAAATAAGTGGGTTTGGGGATATTTAATATATAAAGAAATTAATATATACGGGAAGGGTTGTTTTATAAGGATTTAGTACTTTAGGTTAGAGGTTAATATGGAATGGAAAATGTAATGAATGAGATGAATTAAAAGACATATATTTAAACTAAGTAAAGTGTAAATAGGCCATTTAAGCATAATTTGTCCCATTTTGATTTTTTTACACATAGAATTAGGATAAAATGCATTTTGTAGGTTTTTGAGTGTTTTTTAAATGAAAATGAAATTAATTAAGTAGGGTTTTTACTTTCACTAAGCAAAGACTGTATTTTACTTAGGAAAGGGATCATAGTTTTGGAAAAGGGTGAATATGTTGTTGAAATGGGTTTTATGTAGGGAATCCAATATCTTTAACCAATCAGTTATTAAGCCTTGGGTCTGATCCCAACAGAAGTCAGAGAAATTCTCTGAGCCTCTTTAACTGAAGGTTTAGAATACTGGATAATTAT